>JBBGZY010000254.1:7480000-8182500 GCA_037952925.1 Lithobates clamitans
TGAGGGCATGTGGCCTGGTACGGTTCAGGAGGGGGGGGGGGCCGCACTCTCGTCCCCCCCTCTTTTCCTGCGGCCTGCCAGGTTGCGTGCTCGGATAAGGGTCTGGTATGGATTTTTAGGGGGACCCCACGCCTTTTTTTTTTTTTTTTTTTTTGGCGCGGGGTTCCCCTTAAAATCCATACCAGACCTGAAGGGTCTGGTATGGAATTTAGGGGGAACCCCACGTCAATTTTTTTTTAAATTTTGGCTGGGGTTCCCCTTAATATCCATACCAGACCTGAAGGGCCTTGTATGGAATTTAGGGGGACCCCCACATCATTTTTTTTTTTTTTTTTTTTTGGTTCGGGGTTCCCCTGTGGGGAATTCCCATGCCGTTTTTATCAATGAACTTCTATGTGTATTGTCGGCAATGCAATAGCCGCGGTAGTTTTAAATGTGTTTTTTCCTTCCAAATGTCACTTTGCTGTCAGACTGTTCTAAACACAGGAAACATGCGCCCCTTTACAGGCATACTATAGACACCCCCCAGGTATGAAATTTAAAGGGATATTACACTTTTATTGTTTGACTTTAAGCATTATTAAAATCACTGCTCCTGAAAAAACGGCCGTTTTTAAAACTTTTTTTTGCATTGATCCATGTCCCCTGGGGCAGGACCCGGGTCCCCAAACACTTTTTATGACAATAACTTGCATATTAGCCTTTAAAATTAGCACTTTTGATTATTCATGTTCGTGTCCCATAGACTTTAACGGCGTTCGCGTGTTCGAACGAATTTTTTTCCTGTTCGCATGTTCTGGTGCGAACCGAACAGGGGGGTGTTCGGCTCATCCCTAGTCAGCATATGTAGTACATAAGATATCTCTATTCCCCACCAATGATAACTGTTTTTTTGTTCAACTCTTTTCTGTACTCCGTGTTGGTTATAAAGCTTTTTAATTAAGGAAAGCCATACACATGCGCATCCTTAATTTTTAAGGCAAGCAGTTCAATATCTTAGCAGTATAGAAATAGGTTTAACCTAATCAACATTTACGCATGGTACATTTTACACATACATCCTCATGCATAAAATGTTTTTATACTGGTGTGTGGGTTTTTTTTTTTTTTTTATCTGAGTGTATATGTGAAATGATATCAAATCAGTGCAAAACTTTAAAAGGCTAAATTCAATGGGTGGATGGTCAGCAATAAATTATAATTATCTATATCCTTCCCCATTGTATCCCAGTTATGGGTGTTTAGAACTCAGTTTTAGAATTTCATGGGTTTTTTTTTTAAGTTATTTAAACTGCTGGTTTTGTATCAAAAGCCTGCTCAGCATCTGGAACTGGATGGACATCCATTTTAAATACTCTTTATCTGTTATTCCACTGTTGTAGACCTTTTTGATTTATTAAAATATTAACTTTTGTAGAATGATATATAATTCAGGGGATAAAAAAACTGCCAAAGCTGGCATGTGTGTCGCTGTTAGACTTCATGTACACACAGCCTACTTTAACCGCTGGCCGTGGGAAAACACAATAACGGCAAAATCGCGCCGCGGCTTCCGGCAGCTGGTGGTCAAAACTTTCCTATCCTGAACACAATTTTTCCACGTTCAGGAGCGTGAGGTTGAAGCTCCCTTAACCGCAGCAGTTGCTAAACTCTGGTTAAGGCCTATGTGTATGTGGGGACACAGGATTTTATTGAGTTGGGTTTAGGAGCTTTGGCAAAAAAAATGCTTTTTTAGGTTTAGGAGCTGTAGTGTATCTGAAGCCTAGGCTCCATCACACTGGCTAAAAAATAGCTGCTTCTACAGTTGTGTATTCTGCCTGTAGAAGCAGCTCAATGTTATCCTAGGTGTCCATGTACATTATGAGGATTACAGGCATAGTTTAGGTTCAGCGTTTAGAGGCAGGAAAATAAAAACTTCTGGTTTGCATTTCTGATTAGTTTTTTTTATTTTCTGCCAGAAAGCTCCAAACTCTCCAAAACGTGTCTAAACTATGTACAAAAACACTCACTATATGCGCTTTTTTTTTTTTTTTTTTTTTTTTCCCTGCCAAGCGTGTGTGTTCGTTTTTTTTTTTTTTTTTTTTTTTTTTAAAGCCCAGTGTGCCTGGAGCCTAATACAGTCTGTTGTTGGTCAGTTTATTTTAGTCAAATTAGTGGAAGCTAGAATGACATCTCAGCAGCTCACTGCCCTATGCATAGGATTGTATTTTGCATTATTAGGGGAAATGCATTGCTTTATGGATTATGGATTGCTGCTGCTTATTTAAAGTGAAGTTCAGTTAAAAAAAAATAAATAAATCCCTGCAGCTTTAGGCCTCATGCGCACTGGACGTTATAACTACATCAGTAATGTAAGCTGTAGAATGAGTTTTGCTATGTTTTTGCAGTAGCATTTTTCAGTGTCTGGGGTTTGTTTTTCCTGCCAGAAAACTCCCCTGCCCAAAAAGGCTGACAACAGCCTATATGTACATGAACACATGATAACCTGCTGGGGAGTTTTACTGGCTGCAGGAAAAAAACATCTGAAGCCAAAAATAGCAGCTGTAAAAACATCCAGTGTGCATTGTGGCCTTATATATCACCTGTAATGACGTATATCTTGTGTTCTGCAGGCAGCTGGATTCTGGAGAAATCTTTCCTGCAGGGATGCCTGTCCCTATTTTTGGCACAGCAGTGGTTAACCGTTTCAGGTCTTCATGCAAAACAGCAGTAAAGATGGTGACACCCCCCTCCTTCCTTCCTCCATTGAAACTAGTTCTTTCATTCTTTCTTGCTTCCTGTATCACAATCCTGTGAATGGAGGAGAGAATTTTGTGGCTGACCACTCTTATCCCCCCCCCCCCCCCATTTACAGATTATGCTACAAGTAGTGTAACCAATAAGAGAACTTTTGGAGGGGCTGTGTTCTGTTGAGTGTCAGAACTTCAAAAACAAGACAGTGCAGCCATGTAGTAAAGATTTCTCATGGATCCAGTTGCCTGTACAACATAAGACCTACTTCATTACAGGTAAATGCTGTAATTTTAAAGCTGTAAAGTTTTTTTCATTCCAGCTTTAATTATGTCAAGTATTTCCATTCATGTGTAGGTGAACATAAAGCAGTGCTAATAAATGCACCCAGATCAAGATTCTATGATTTAAAGTGGAGGGCCACCCCAAAAAAAAAATTGCATTAATATTCTTAAAAAAAAAAAAATTTGAAAAAAAAAAAAAATTAACTCACCAGAAACCCCTGTTGCTAGGCAGTCTTCCTAATCTGCCTCTTCCTATTCCGCGGCGCTTCCTCCTCTTCGTCGAGCGGCCCCATTGCCTTCTGGGATGTGTGTGTGTGTGTGTGTCCCAGAACACAATGGGGCCATTCACAAAGCGCCGCGTGACTCGCGCATGTGCAGTAGGAAACGGACAGTGAAGCCGCAAGGCTCCACTGCCTGTTTCCCTTCGGCCTCGGGGGGGGCCAACATCGCGAGCTTGCTGGACAGGTAAGTGTCCTTATTAAAAGTCAGCAGCTACAGTGTTTGTAGCTGCTGACTTAAAAAAATAAATAAATAAATAAAAAAACATTGCGGCCAGAACACCGCTTTAAGGCCCCTTTCATACTAGTGCACTTTTGCTGCAATTTTTCAGGGCAACAAAAGTGCTTAAACTGTTTCCCAATAAATTCTATGCAACTCTTCACACTGCATATTTACTGTGCTTTGAAAAGTAAACTCCGGCATGCTGCATCTTTTGGTGCAGTTTTCCAGAAGCACATCAAAAAGGCACCTTCCATTTGTAAGTCAATGAGAGAGCATTCAAAGCGTAGCAGCGTTTAAAGGGCCCTTTTTTAGATGCACAAAAGCGCATCAAAAGTCCATCAGTGTGAAAGAGCCCCTTATGTGACCTGCAAAAACTGTTTGCTAAACAATGATTTTCATAGGGAAAATCTTTTTCCTTCCTTCCTTTCTTCCTTTCTTCCTTTCTTTCTTCCTTCCTTCCTTCCTTCCTTCCTTCCTTCCTTCCTTCCTTCCTTCCTTCCTTCCTTCCTTCCTTCCTTCCTTCCTTCCTTCCCTCCCTTTTTTTTTTTTTTTGTATAATGATTGATTTGACTGAAAAAGCTGAAAGCAAGGGTCAACTGGTTTGTTTTACCAGTAGTAGGGTTATATAACTGTTTTGTAAATGCTGTAGACAGCGCACTTCACTTTTGCCTAAAAGGCTCAACTGTTTGCTCGATATACAAACAGAATACTTGACTAGGCAAGTGTCTCTTGGTGGCGTAGTAAAGATTCTGAACTTGATCTTGAACAAATGCATTATTTATCTTGGTGTACATTAGAAGAAAGAAGTGTCCTTATGTCTGCTGGTCTGGCCCAGATATCACATGTCCGTGTTGTTTAAAAGGCTTAGCCTGTTTAGCCCTCGTGCCACCTTAAGTCAGGTCATACTGCTTGGGAAAATAATTACTCTAGGTAACTGACTCTAATCCTGTCTGGGTCTATCTTCAGAATGTGAACTGGGGGGAGTTTATGTAATCGCAAGGAATTCACATCATATATTGGTTTAAAAGAAAAAAGTTGGTTAAGCTCTATTTAACTTTAAGCTGGTCACATAACCCAACCCCAGTTCAATTTCAGTAATGCAAGTTAAGTCAACATCAGGTGCATGGAATACTTGAAGTCTGATCTTTTTCTTTAAGGCGGACAGGTCAAATGGAATGTAACATTGGCTCTTTTGCCAGCTGGATTGCTGCTGTTAAAGGTAACTGGCTGTATATGATGTATGCCTGTAAGCACATCACTGCTGCATACAGAAATACAAATCTGGTCATCTAATTCTCTCTTCCATGATGTGACTCATGTAGACAAATACCAGACTCGCAGTAAATTCATTTAGCTAGATTCACAAAAATAGATTTGTTATTTTAACCCTTGTAAAAAGTAAATATCTTGCGCTTACCCCTCAGATTATATATATATATATATATATATATATATATATATATATATATATATATATATATATATATAAAATAAAGGTGCTGCAACTCATAAAGGCTTGAATACTCAACCCAAATACATATACATAAAGTGCGCTACCAGTGAATCAATATAAGATGCTTATAAACCAAAGTCCACTAAAAATATAGAAAAAAGAAATGGTCCATAGGTGCTCTTATGTGATTCCAAAAAAAAAAAATGTGCTTGAAATCTTCCCACAAGTAAAGGAATTGTGCACCTCTTACTAGAGGAAATGGGTCCCAGGTAGTAGGGATCCCACACACTCTATGACAATTGGAAATAAACTATGTTATTCCACTTCAGAATTCAGGTTGGGACGCTCCCTCTTAGTGATCCAGAATAATAAGCTGTCAGGTTTCCCATTTAGAATAATACCACGCATACTCAAGTATAAGTCGATATGGCAAAAACTTAGTGACCCGAGTATAAGACAAGGGTGAGAAATGCGCAGCTACTGTAAGTGGAAAAGAGGGTCAACAATGCCCATTTGCATCCATAGGTCCCCTGAACGTCAAACTTGGTAGTTGAGGGTTCCTGGATGCCCCCTAGCTGCAGCCAAAATTTGGGGTCTCTGAACCCAAAGGGTCTCGAAATGACATGCAGATGGACACAGTTGACTGATTTTTGGGCCCCGTATCTCGGGGCCACTTAGTGCTAGGAACCCCAAATTTGGTGTGCAAACCCAGCGGAATTAGCACCATAAAATTTTCAAAGCTGGGGTTCCTAGCACCAAGTGGCCCTGAGATACGGGGCCCCAAAATCTGTTCAGAAAATGTCAAGCACTTTTCTGCAGCAGAGAATGACCTTTTCCGAACCGAATTTGGGGCCCCGTATCTCGGGGCCACTTGGTGCTAGGAACCCCAGTTTTGGATATGTTGTGGTACCAGTTCCACTGGGCTTGCACACTAAATTTGGGGTTCATAGCATAAAGTGGCCCTGAGATACAGGGCCCCAAATTCGGTTCGGAAAATTACATTTTTTGCTGCAGAAAAGTGCTTGACTCGAGTATAAGTCGAGGGGGGGCACTTTCAGCACAAGAAAATGTGCTGAAAAACTCGACTTATACTCGAGTATATACGGTAAGCTGTCAGGTTAGTAAAACAGCAATATCGGAACCGATTCAATCATACAGTTTGTAGTGTACATTTGAGGTAACATGCAGTGTATGTTACCTCAGCTTGCAGAGCTTGGATTCATTGAATGAGTTTACCAAAAATGTAAATTTTGCAGAATATACAGGATCATGCTACATAACTAAGCTCCCTTTCATGCTGATTAAACAAAATTATTAATATATCCTAAATAGAAAACTATCTTTTTTTTTTTTTTTTTGATAAGAAGCATTGATTTTTATCCACCCTGCACTTACAACAAAGTGGACATAAGACAGCAGATGGGGAAAAAAAAACAGCCACGGAGCTTGTCCTGCAGGCTGGTGCGTGGTGACGTCAAAGAATAGTATCTTCTTTGGTATTCTTTGACGTCACCACGCACCAGCTTGCAGGACAATTTCCACTTTGTTGCAAGTGTAATGTGTTGTTTTAAATAAATGTCAGTTTTTTGCCTACTACACTACGAAGCTTCTCCTTTCTTAAAATCTCCTTGTGCTGGTGGGCACTCGCAGCAGGATGTTCGGTGGAATCAGGATTGTATGATACTTTCTGACATCCAGGCAGAATCCATTTATCACTAAGTGCGAGTGTCCTTACCTGAATTCTGAAGTGGAATAACACAACTGATTTCCAATTGTAATAGAGTGTGTGAGATCCCTATTACCTGGGATCCATGTCATCTGGTAAGAGGTACATATTTCCTTTCTCTTGTGGGAAAGAGCACGATTTCAATCACAGATTTTATTGGAATCACATAAGTGCACCACCTATGGTCTATTTGTGTTTTCTATATTTTTAGGTGTGGACTTGGGTTTATAAGCATTTTATATCGATTGATTGGTAGCGCACTTATTTTTTGTATGTTTTAACCCTTATTTTATTTTAAATTGTTTAATTCATAACCGTAAATGGCATGTCCTCTACTTCTTTTTTTTTTTTTTTTTTTTTCACCTAAAACAACAAACATTTTAATAAAATCACTACATTAAATGGCTTCTATTTAGTGCAAGCCTCAAGAAAACGGTCATCACCAGCCTTAAAGAGCGGTAACTTGGAGGAACTAAATTCCAGTGAAGCTGTGCCCAAAGAAAAGGCAGGCAGAGGGCAAAAGACCAGTCCCCAGTATGTCCTTTCATCTCCCTACATCTTATCTCTCCATATTACTTGCCATGCTTTGTTCTGCAAGATGGCCATCTTGAAAGAATCAGGGCTTTGCCCAATTCAATTTCCGGCAAGGAAAAGGTAGTGACCTCCCCAAATCTCTCTAAATCTGGTAAGACAGATCAGTTAAAGGAGTTGTAAAGGCAGAAGGTTTTTTTTATCTTAATGCATTCAATGCATTAGGATAAAAAGCCTTCTATGTGCAGCAGCCCCCCAACACTTACCTGAGGTTTCTCCCTGTCTGGGATTTTCCCTCCTGATTGGCTAGCTGACTGATTGAAAGCAGCGGCAGCCAATCAGGGAAGAGAGGGGGCCGGGTCGGGCTTCGTATCTGAATGGACACAGGGAGCTGTGACTCGGCTTGGGTGCCCCCATAGCAAGCTGCTTGCTGTGGGGGCACTTAACAGGAGAGAGGGGCCAGGAGCACAGAAGAGGGACCCAAGAAGAGCAGGATCTGGACTGCTTTGTGCAAAACCACTGCAACAGAGCAGGTAAGTATAACATGTTTGCTTTTACAGGGAAAAAAAAAACGAGACTTTACAATCACTTTTTAAGATGACTTGGAGTTTACTTTTAATATTTAAAGATGACCATTTTAAGATGACTTTTAGTGACTTAGATCTCACACTTCAAGGGTATTTTTCACAAAAATCCCAGAGTTCAGCTGTAGGCCCCTTTTTCATATGGGTGCCTCTGCTAAGCGGAATCTGCTTGCTCAGCGGGGGACCCGATGACAGGTCCATGTCCGTTCCACTATGCAGAGCAGACACAAACACCGCCCCGCTCTTCTCCTCTGTAGGGCAATTGGATGGAAACTGACTTTCTGTCTGTCTTCATCCAATCCGATCTGCTGGACGAATGGGGAATAGGACCACCATACGTCTTGGTTTTTTTTATTTTAAGGTATGCAACAGAACACAATAGTAGGACATGTCAACACATGATGAAAACATTGATTGGTATAGACAAAAGTGCAAATTACACTAGAAATTAAATGCAATAAAAATAAATTGCCACATTGTTCTGATATAACTCCAGTCTAAGGGCCATCACACCCTTAGAAAAATGATGTTGCAATGAGGACAATGACATAATGGTAGACAGTGATAATATGTCAAAACTCCAAAGGTGGTACAGTCAACGATGACATAAGTCCTATAAGGCATGGGTAGTCATCCGTCTGTTTTTATGGCGGTGGTTTGACATCTGCTGCTTCTTCATAAAAAAGACTGAAAAACTGACAGGCGGACTTGATCGAACCACAGAATACTATTGTATTTTGTTGTGTACCTTTTAAAATAAAAAACAGACGGATGGTGGGTCTATTCTTCATCCATCTGGCAGATTGAATTTGCCCTATAGTCTCGAGCGGGACTGTGTCCGTGTCCACTCTCCATAGTGGAACGAACATGGACATGTCATCGGGTCCTCCGCTTAGCAGAGGCACCCATATGAAAAGGGACCTAAAGCTGAATTCTGTGATTTTTGTGAAAAATACCCTTGAAGTGTGAGATCTAAAATAACTAAAAGTCATCTTAAAGTGTCGTCTTTAAATCTTAAGTCATCTCTAAGTCATCTTAAAGTGATTTGTAAAGTCTCTCGTTTTTTTTTTTTTCCTGTAAAAATAACAAACATGTTATACTTGCTCAGTTGCAGTGGTTTTGCACAGAGCAGCCCAGATCCTCCTCTTTTCGGATCCCTTTTCTGTGCTTCTGGCCCCTCCTTCCTGTTGAGTGCCACCACAGCAAGCAGCTTGCTATGGGGGCACCCGAGCTGAATCAAAGCCCCCTGTGTTCATTGAGACACGGAGCCTTGATCTGGCCTGCCCCCCTCTCTTCCCTGATTGGCTAACTGACTTTGTTTGAAAATGGCAGGAAGGACAGTGGACTTTATTGGTTCATAAGGACACAGACTAAAATAATATTTAGAAATTTTAACAGCACAAGTTTAAAATACATGAATGCATTGCCATTAAAATGTATAAAATCTCCATTCCATTGAGAGGGCTCCCCAAAGGCTCAAACATGCCATATATTGTGTATGGGGGAGTATCCACATCCACCTTGTTACTGCCTTTACGTGTTTTGCCAGAAAAACACATCTTCAGGAGGACTTCAAATGTGATCATCTAGAATGGTAATCTCACATGTGAGCAAAGAACTTCATACAAAATATAACCATCAACTGAACATTTCTGTTAATACATAAACCAGTATATCAACCAACATTATACACATAAGATTTGCCTTCACTTCCTGTCCCCTAGCCAAAACAGGAAGTGAGGAAATCCCTTCAAAGTGAAGGAATTTGTGGTGGTTACCAGATGTAGTGTCTCCATTAGCAGATTTCCCCTCTATACCCATTCCGATGATGACCCAAAATTTAGTGGCGAATAGGACAAATAAAGAGGGCAAATCTCCCTAACGGGGGGCACAGACAGGAATAAAGATCTGACAGATTTTCTAATCCCTCGCTACTCTATCCGAAACAAAAAAAAAAAAAAAAGTTTTTTTTTTTTTTTTAAGCTGTGCTGTACTGTCATTATGATTTAGTTGGGCACAGATGCAAAACTGCTCACGTTGTCAGATTCTTGGTAATATGTTAGCTGCTCTTCTGTAAAATTAGTTTCTTTTTACAGCTCTATCTGCAGTTGGTGAACATCATTAGTAACTTCTGAATATACTGTAAAACTTTGCAATCACTTTTTTTGTGTGTTTGTGTGCAGGATTTTGTATTCTCTTCCGATTTGTGCATCTCAACATACTGTAATGCACTTTAACCACTTTTTCTAAAGCAGCAGTATGACCTTACTATGACAAATATGGAGGAGGTTTGGGACTTTGTATGAAGAATTCAACCAGGGAGATGACTTACTATGACTATACTACTACTTAAAATAAACGCCTGTATAGCTCACTGAAGACTGTAGGCTCCACACCATGATCGCCTGCATTTTATGAATGACTTAAAGGGCTCATGCACACAGCAGCTCTAAAAAAAAAAAAAAAAAAAAAAAAAAGCTGCTTTTACAGGCACTTGAGCTTTTATTTCAGCTTGAAGAAGCTTGTACTTTTTTGTGCTCTTGTGCACTAAAAATTTATTGAGCTTCTATAAGCTCCTTTTAATCACTTCTCGCCCACCGTATAGTAAAATGAGGGCAAGCGGCATGTGCATGCATTTTGGGATGCCGTCATATGGCGGCGCCCCAGAACCACCGTTATCCCACGCCATATTCTTCGGACATAGTGTGATCCCAATCTCGGTAAAGAGCCAATGATGCGGCTCTTTACCCTTGTGATCGGTTGTGTCCAATCACAGACGG
Source organism: Lithobates clamitans (assembly GCA_037952925.1). NCBI lineage: Eukaryota > Metazoa > Chordata > Amphibia > Anura > Ranidae > Lithobates > Lithobates clamitans. The sequence continues at coordinate 7,490,590 of JBBGZY010000254.1, forward strand.
TCACATGTAAACAAGGAAGTGCCGTTTATCGTCTCTCCTTGGCTCACATTGACAGTGTGTGTGGCGAGGAGAGCCGGTCAGCAGCATCTCCTCACAGGGGAGATGTACAGGTAATCAGGGCACTGATCATCTGTGCCCTGATTAAAGTACAGCCCAGCAGTGCCTTTCAGTGCCACCAATCGGTGCCTATTAGTGCGGAATATCAGTGCCTCAGCACCCATCAGTGAAGGAGAAAAATTACTTATTATTATTCAGGATTCATATAGCGCCAATAGTTTACGTAGCGCTTTACAACTTGAGGGTAGACAGTACAAATACTACACTTTAATACAGTAGGAATCAGAGGGCCCTGCTTTTTAGAGCTTACAATCTAAGATGGAAGGTCAAGAGATACAAGAGGTAATAACTGGGGGTGATGTGCTGATTGGGAAGATAAATGTACAGTTGTTAGGTGGGGGCCAGGTAGGCTTCTCTAAAGAGATGAGTTTTCAGGGATCGTCTGAAAGTGGATAAAGTAGGAGAAAATCGGACGGATTGGGGAAGTGCATTCAAGAGGATGGGCGAGGCTCTGGAGAAGTCCTGAAGGCGAGCATGGGATGAGGTGACAAGGGAGTTTGAGAGCAGGAGGTCTTGGGAGGAGCGAAGAGGACGATTAGGTTGGTATTTTGAGACTAGGTTAGGGAAGTAGCTGGGGGCCAGGTTATGGATGGCTTTGTAAGTTATAGTTCGTATCTTGAATTTAATTCGGTGACTGTCAGCCAATGAAGCGATTGGCAGAGCGGTATAGTAGACACTGAGCGGTTTGTGAGGTGGATGAGCCTGGCAGCAGCGTTCATGATGGACTCAAGTGGGGATAACCTATTTAGAGGTAAGCCAATGAGGAGGGAGTTGCAGTAGTCGAGGCAGGAGATGACCAGGGAGTTGATTAGAAGCTTTGTGGTGACGTTGGTTAGGAAGGGGCGTATCTTGGAGATGTTGCAGAGGTTAAAGCGGCAAATTTTGGATAGTGATAGAATGTGGGGCCGAAAGGTTAGTTCAGAGTCCAGGATTACACCTAGAACCTTGGCGTGGCGGGATGGGTTGATAGTTGAGCCGTTGATATTGACTGAAAAATCGGGGGAAGTTGCACCTGAGGGAGGAAATATCATGAGCTCGGTTTTGGATAGGTTGAGTTTGAGGAAGTGGTGTGACATCCAGGCTGATATGTCTGCTAGTAAGTTAAGGTAATGTGTGAGGAGACAGATGGAGAGTGCTGGGGGGTGGAGAGATAGATTTTGGTGTCATCAGAGTGGAGATGATATTTAAAGCTGTGGGAGGCAATCAACTGACCCAGGGAGGTGGTGTAGATTGAGAAAAGGCGAGGTCCAAGAACAAAACCTTGGGGGACCCCAACGGAGAAAGGAAGAGGATAAGAGGAAGTAGAGTTGTAAGTGACACTGAAGGAGCGGTCGGATAGGTAGGATGAGAACCAGCGAAGAGTACAGTCACGGAGACCAAAGGAGTGAAGTTTATTGAGGAGGAGGGGGTGGTCTACTGTGTCAAAGGCAGCAGAGAGATCCAGGAGAAGTAGTACAGAATAGTGTCCACTGGTTTTAGCCGTTTAGTAGGTCATTTGAGAGTTTAAGGAGAGCAGTTTCCGTGGAGTGTTGAGGGCGAAATCCGGACTGAAGGGGATCAAGAAGTTTATTCATGGTCAGATGGTCGCTTAGTCGGTTGTAGACCAGTCTTTCAATAAGTTTGGAGAAGGTGAGTAAGGAGATGGGACATAGGTTGTTAAGATTGGTGGGTTCAGTGAGGGTTTTTTAAGTATGGGGGTGACTAGTACATGTTTTAGAGTTTGGGAAGATGCCAATAGAGAGGGAGAGGTTGAAAATGTGAGTTAGAGAGTGTAGAATTGAGTCAGAGGGTGAGCGTAGCATTTGCGAGGAAGCAGAATCCAGGGGTCAGGTGGTTAGATGAGTGTTAGATAAAAGTTTAGCAACCTCATTAATGGTAGCAGGGTTGAATGAGGGAAGTAATGATTGTATCTGTGGACATGGGGTGTTTGTTTGTATGGGGGAGGTTTTTGCGCATTGGAGATCTCCTCATGAATTGTATCAATCCTAGTTTTGAAGTAATTGGCGATCTTCTGGGCAGTGAGTGAGTTGGTGGGTGGAGGATAGAGTAGAGTGTTGAAGGTAGAGAAGAGTTGATGTGGACTGGATGAGAAGGTGTTAATGAGTGTGATAAAGTAGGTCTGTTTGGCAGTGTGAAGGCAGGAATAGTATTTTAGGAGGGCAGATTTATATTGTGTGAAGTCTTCCTGGAACTTAGTCTTATGCCATAGCGCTCAAGAGTGCGGCTACGTTTTCTGAGACTTCTGGTGTCATCTGTTTTCCAGGGTTGTAGCAGTCGGGGCCTAATTCTGCATGTAGTGAGGGGGGCAAGTTTGTCTAGGGAGGAAGACAGTGAGCTGTTGTAGATGAAAGTGCCTAGGTTGGGGCAGGACAGGGGTGAGATTTTGTCATAGAGGTGATCAGTAGCAGAGTAGAGAAGGGAAGGGTTGAGGTGGTGAAGGTTTCTACGTGTAACTGTTAGGCGGTTGGAGGGAGAAGAGGTGGAAGACAGGGAGCGAGCAAACTAATAAGGTGGTGATCAGAGAGTGGGAGAGGATTGTTGGAAAGGTTGCACGAAATGCACAGATAGAAGACAAGGTCAAGGGTGTTGCCGTTGGTGTGAGTAGGAGCCTGTATCCATTGCTTCAGGTCAATTGATGAGGTTAGACTGAGAAGTTTAGAAGTAATAGTAGTGTTAACAGGGAAGTTGAAGTCACCGAGAATAATTGTGGGGATTTCAGAAGAGAGAAAGTAAGGTAGCCAGGCAGAGAAGTCATCAAGGAAGGCAAATACTGGTCCAGGGGGGCCGGTAGATGACAGCAATTCTTGGAGAAATGGGAGAGAATAGACAAATGCAATGTGCCTCAAAAGAGGAGAGTGTCAGAGAGGAAGGTGGGTGAAGTACCTGATAGGTGCTTCATGGGCCTAGAAGGATTCCCACTCCATCTCCCTTCCGTCCACTTGGTCTGGGGGAGTGAGTCCAGAGAAGGCCCCCATGGGAGAGGGAAGCAGGAGAAGTAGTTATCTGATTGATGAAGCTAGGTTTCGGTAATGGCAAGTAGGTTAAAGAAATTTGTGATAAAGAGATCGTGGAGGGCCGTCCGTTTGTTACAGACTGCATTCCAAAGGGCACAGAAAAAGGGGGGGGGGGGGCTGGTTTTGGAAAGCGGAATAGAGACCAAGTTCTGTGGGCTGCAGCTCCTGCCAGAGGGTGTAGGGGGGTGGGAGCATTGGGCAAAGACTGATGATGGTGGCCCAGGGTTTGGGGATATGTCACCAGAGGTTAGGAAGGTAATGTGGGAATGTGATTTATATGAAGGGTCCTGGAGGTTTTATCAGTATATGGATGTAGAATGAACAAGAGTTGGTAGGAGCAGTAGTAGGGAGAGGACAGAAGGCAGGGTGATATGTATAAGCAGTGGGGTGGAGAAGAGGGATGAAGGTAAGAGTTTGAGGAGAGAGGATACGAGTGTCAGAAGCAGTGGTAGAGAGCGCATGTGAGAGTGGAAGAAGAGCTTAATAGAGAGACAGGGCCACCTGCAGTCTGTTAGGTGCTTTCCAGTGCAGTTTGCTATATTTGTTTGCTTCGTGCAATCGCTGAAGTGCAGAGATTGAAGTGCATATCACTTGTAGAAAGAATCACTTGGAGATAGAAGCCCCTGCAATGTGCTCCCCCGGCATTGTACTGACCCCTTAAGGATGCTCAAATTTATACTGTTATAAGGGTGGGGTGGAAGTTCGTTAATCATGAGTGAATATAAAAATGCCTAACAATCAAAGTGGACCTTTTGCTTCTAAAGTCAGAATTGCAAGAGGCCAAGATAAGATCAACACATAAAACTTAGGTAAGATAGTTCAGAGCAACAAAAACAACGTCATGGTTATGCACACAGGGCAACAGATAGAGAAGGCCACATACCAAAGACACATACACAAAGATGGCAAGCAGATCCCAATTTCATTTAAAGGTGGAAGATGTGGTTTAAATGTGACTTATTTACAACATTTTCTGACAGACTAAAACTTATATATTTTTTTTTTTTGTTTTTTTTTCCTTTGCTAAAAACAAAACAAAACATCCCAGCAGTGATTAAATGCCACCACATAAAAGCTCTATTTGTGTGAAAAAAAGTGATAAAAATTTAATTTGGATACGGTGACCGCGCAATTGTCATTCAAAGTATGACAGCACGGAAAGCTGAAAATTGGCCTGGGCAGGAAGGGGGTAAAAGTGCAAGTGGTTAAGCTTTTATGAGCATAACCCTTTTTTGAGTTTACTAAAGTCACAAATTCTCGTACGACAGCATAAAAATTCAGAAGTGATGTCATGTGTTGTAATGCATTTGTATTGCATTTTCGAACGATAGGTGTACAGATTAAACGAAAATTGTACGATCTGGCATTGTACGAAAAAAATTTACTATAAATGTAAAAACCAGCAATTGTAAGGCAGATTTATATGTAAATTAGCATTGCATCTGCTTTGAAATCACCGACGTATAATCATTCGTCATCTCTATTTTTAGATTTGTTCTTTTCTGTGTTTTGTGCTACTGCAATGCCGAGACAAAATGGCACTTAAAGCTGAACTCCAGGCAAGTTTTTAACCTGCCTAAGGATTTGTATTTCTATCCAAACAGGCCTGAGATTTACACAGCTCTGTGTAGCAGAGTAGAACATCTGATTTTCTCTGCTGCAGTTGATTAACACTTAGGCCCCTTTCACTTGATCGGCCCGGGCGGATCCGAGCAGGCCACCTATTGACTTCTATGGGCGGGCGAATGTCGGTGAAGATGTGTGCCCTGACACCCTCCTGCCATCTGATACGACAAGATCCGCTCAAAACGGACGGATGGTGATACGTTCGCCATCCGTCCAGCAGATGGGCTTGGATGAAAACAGACAGGCTGCCCGTTTTTCCTCCGATGTCCCCATAGAGAACAACAGAGCTCTGACAGGACCATCCCTGCACAGTGAGCAGAGACGGACCTGTCATCCGCCTGCTCAGCGGAGATCGCCGGAGCAATCCCCCACTGAGCTAGTGGAGTCTGTCCAGTGGATCTGCTCTGTGTGAACCCAGCCTTATAGGTCTGGTCCTTCCCCCAGCCTGTGACTGGACAGTGAAAGAAGGGAACAGCAGACTGGTGAGCTCGTTTCCCTATCATTCTGCTCTCTCCTCCTGTCAGCACGTGGTTTGCACAGCTGAACTACTCCTTGTGCTGCTTCTCCCTCTCCTAGTCTTAGTCCCGGTTCATACTTGTGCGATGACAGATATTGGATGTGATTCAAACCGCATTGCTGTGCAGATCACATGAAATGTCTGTGTGATGCAATTTCAGCCATACAAACTGTATGTCTCAAATCACATCACATTGCATTCGCACCAAAATGGTGCAGAACCCTTTTTTTTGGTCCGCACTGGAAATGGATCACGTGGGTGTTCAGATCAGATTCCTGCACCATTTCAGTTTGCACTGCGATCTGATCTGGGGGTGTCATTAACTTTACATCCCCATTGGTTCGCAGATCTCAGTGTGAACCACTGTGATGCGGGAACCCGCACTGGATTCGCAGGCTTCCCGCATCACACCAGTGTGAACCCGGCCTTGGTGTCGCCTCTTGAAGTCCCCTGTACAGCAGAGCAATACAGGCACTTTTCAGGTATTTAATGCTGCATTTAAAAAAAAAAAAAAAAAATCTACAGAGCAGGCAATCTTTCTACACACATGATGGCCCTGCCCAGTATTACACACTGGAACAGGGTCTGGATCAGCCTCTCTTAACCTTTTCAGCATAAAGAACCCTTGAAATAACTTTCTGGTCTCAAAGGGAAACCCCCTTTAAAAATGACTATCTACAACTCATGATACATTAGTGTGATGGTCAGTGGAAAGAATGCTCCTTACATTTGTGGTCATTGGGAGGGATTACCCCCCTCACAGATCGCTAAAAAGATCAATGATGTCAGTGGGAACTTAGAGGTAGAAGTTCCTCATTGCTCAAGGAATCCCAAGAAACCTCTGGAAGGACCCTTGTCTAGCTACTTGCCGATCGGGCTACGCCGATATACATCGGCAGAAGGGCGCGTACAGGCAGATTAACGTACCTCTACGTTGCTCTTTAAGAAGCGGTTTGCGCGCGCCCGCCGCGACCTCCGTGAGTGTGATCGCGTGTTCCGCGGACTCTGTCCGCAGGGATACCCGCGATTGTCTCACGGAGAGGAAGAACGGGGAAATGCATTTCCCCGTTCTACCTAGTGACAGGACTCTGATCACAGCTCCCTGTAATCGGGAGCGGCGATTAGTGTCTTGTCACACATGGGCCTCCCCCACGGTTAGAATCACTCCCTAGGACACACTTAACCCCTACAGCGCCACCTAGTGGTTAACCCCTTCCCTGCCAGTCACATTTACACAGTAATGAATGCATTTTTATTTGCACTGGTCGCTGTATAAATGTGAATGGTCCCAAATTCACGCCAAAAGTGTCTGATCTGTCTGCCATAATGTCGCAGTCACGATAAAAATCGCTGATCACCGCCATTACCAATAAAAAAAATAATAATAAAAATGCCATGAAACTATCCCCTATTTTGTAGATGCTATAACTTTTGCGGAAACCAATCAAACGCTTATTGCAAATTTTTTTTTTTTTTCTTTTCCAAAAATATGTAGAAGGATACGTATCGGCCTAAACCTGAGAAAAAAAAGTTTTATGTTTTTTGGGAATATTTTATTATAGCAAAAAGTAAAAAAATTATGCGTTTTTTTTTTTTTTTTTTTCAAAATTGTCGCTATTTTTTCGTTTATAGCACAAAAAATAAAAACCGCAGAGGTTATCAAATACCACCAAAAGAAAGCTCTATTTGTGGGGAAAAAGGATGTCAATTTTGTTTGGGAGCCACGTTACACGACTGCGCAATTGTCAGTTAAAGCGACGCAGTGGCGACTCGCAAAAAGTGCTCCGGTCTAAGGGCAGCCAAATTTTCCGGGGCTTAAGTGGCTAGACTATACTCAGAACCCTATACTCGTGAAACCTGGTTGCTAAGCATCACTTCATCCTGATAACATACAGTGAGGGGAAAAAAGTATTTGATCCCCTGCTGATTTTAGTACAGTACGTTTGCCCACTGACACTGAAATAATCAGTCTTTAATTTTAATGGTAGGATTATTTTAACAGTGAGAGACAGACTGAGAATAACAAAAAAAAATCCAGAAAATCTAATTTAAAAAAAGTTATAAATTGATTTGCATTTTAATGAGTGAAATAAGTATTTTGACCCCTTTGCAAAACACGACTTGGTGGCAAAACCCTTGTTAGAAATCAGAGGTCAGGCGTTTCTTGTAGTTGGCCACCAAGTTTGCACACATCTCAGGAGGGGTTTTGTCCCACTCCTCTTTGCAGATCCTCTTCAAGTCATTAAGGTTTTGAGACTGACGTTTGGTAACTTGGACCTTCAGCTCCCTCCATATATTTTCTATGGGATTAAGGTCTGGTGACTGGCTAGGACACTTAATGTGCTTCTTCTTGAGCCACTCCTTTGTTGCTTTGGCCGTGTGTTTTGGTCATTGTCATGCTGGAAGACCCATCCACGACCCATTTTCAATGCCCTGGCTGAAGGAAGAAGGTTCTCGCCCAAGATTTGAAGGTACATGGTGGAGAGATTGGAATCTGATTGCTTCTGTGGACAGGTGTCTTTATTGCAGGTAACAAGCTGAGATTAGGAGCATTGCCTTTAAGGCTGTTTTCACACTGAAAGCTCCGGCCGTTATTGGTAAAGCGCTGCTCGTTGTAGCGACGCTTTACTGCTGTTTAAGGGGCATGTTTAACCCCAAAGAAGGGGTTAAAAACTCGTGTGTTGTGGCGCTTCTGAAGCACTTTTTAGGCACTTTGGAAGCACTGCCCATTTTGAAAGTGCTGTATAACAGCGCTCCTAAACCACCCCAAAGATGCTGCTTGCAGGACTTTTTAAAATGTCCCGCAAGCGCACCGCCCCAGTGTGAAAGCCCCCATTGCAATGAATGGGAAGCAATTTCCAGGTGCCATTTCTAGCGCTGAAGCACCTGAAAACTGCCTCGGTGTGAAAGGGGTCTAAGGCCTGGTTCACACCCATGCATTTTTAAGTGCTTTTTGCATTTTGCAGATTTGCACTACAGGTTGTGTTCCATAGGAAACCATGTTAAATAGACTGTAGTACAAATCTGCAAGATGCTAAAAGCACTAAAAATGCATAGGTATGAACCAGGGATCAGAGAGTGCTCCTAATCTCAGCTTGTTACCTGTATGGAGCTAGAAATCTTGCTGATAGGGGATCAAAAACTTATTTCACTCATTAACCAATTAAGGACCAGCCGCCTCAGTTATACTGCGGCAGGTTGGCTCCCCTGGGCAGATTGCCGTAACTGTATGCCGGCCACTTTAAGAGCGCTAGGGGGCGCGCACGATGCCCGCAAGCCACCTGCGATTGCTCCCGACAGACGGAACGGAGAGCTGTCAAATATAAACATTTGTTGCATCCTGTAAACCCTAAAATTTGTCCAAAAACATCTATGGAAAATAATATTTTAGGGATGCATTAATCTATTCAAAACTGCATTCATTTGTACCTTTTTTGTATGTGCCATGAGTGCTTTTTTAAAGTGGTTTGTAAACCTCTTACTTACCCAATGAAATATCCAGCCTCAGGTGATGCACAGAGATGAAACCAATCCTCCTACATAAGTTGTATCTGATTATTTGCAGATTTCTCTTCTCTACATTCCTTCATAGTGCAGAATTGATATATCTTGTCTCAGCTTTCAGAAAGCAGGGGGCAGAGAGCTGAAAATGACACTCTGCAAAGCTCAGCGGGAGCTGATTGGAGGGAAGGGACAATTCCCCCTTCACAGAGCACACAGAGCTGAGGCTGCCAATCAGCTGGAGGTTCCTCCCCGTCACCTTCTTCCTTTTTTTTTTTTTCCTCTTGGTGTCAGGAAAACTTGTCAGATTCAGAGGAAATGAAGCATCAGACAGTACTTACATTTAGTGCTCTTAATTGAGACAAGTACACACTATAGAGGGATATGCATTGTTCATATTTTCATGTCTGTCATTTATAACCACTTGGACGGCATCTTGTCTGTATCTGGAGTGGGAAAAGTGGGGACACAAGGACTCTATCATGCAGGATAGCTTGGGAAATCTCAGAAGTGTGTGGGAATCGCTGGATTCTTATACAACCCTTAAGCCGGGTCGAATGCCAGCCGAGGTTGGCTGGTTCAATAATAACCATCCGACAGTCGGCCAATGTGTGAGCCAGCTGCTTCCAACAGACGCTGGCCGAGCATGCAGGAAAATCAACAGTTCCTAATCGGCTTTTTCAGCCAATGGTGGGGAGCGCTGATCAGAGTACAGTGGCTCCAACCGGAGCTGACAGGTGTGTTTTTTTTTTTTTTTTTTTTTTTTTTTTTTAACACACTTGGTTGAACGGAAAGAAATGAATATTGTGTACCAGACTTTAGAGAGCACCAACCAGACGACTGTATATGTAAGCTTAGTATCTGTCTGCATGTGTCCAGCCAGCTAGATTTTGGTCGTCTTCCTGTAGTGGTAGCTGGTAGTATTGCAGGCTGTGATAAATGTTTCTCAGTTCTGTTTTACCTTCCCTGTATTCCTCCTTCACTAAGCAAGGTTCTCGCTCCAGTCAGCAAGTTTCTGTAGGCACGATCCTTGACAACTGGGCTTAATATCTGCTTTCTAATCATTTTTTAGCTTGGTTGCTAACAGTGATTACCTGATCCTTTTGGGAATTAAGGAGGATATGACTCACTGGATGTGACTGTGCTTGGGTAAATAGGCCCATCTCTGTCATTTGGGGGCAGGAAGGGTCTTTAACCACTTTTTCACCAATGTGCTTTTTTCAGCGACAGATCAGGTGCCCTTTATGAACAGCGCTGGATGAATGGCAGGCAGCCGATCCCCCTGGTGATCATTGTGTACCAGGCCGCCTTTAGACACATAGACCCAATACCCAGCGGATCCAAGGGACTGGGTAACAATGTGATTGGTCATCAATCTATTGACCGTGCTGATCCCTCTCCTCCCCTCCCCTTCCCTTTTACAGGGAAGAAGAGAGATCCGTACTTATGAATAGGCACAGAATGAATGGATTGGCAGCTGCTGATCCATGCATTGCAGTTACACAACCCCCCCCCCCAACCTCTTTTACTCAAACTGTCCCTAGTGACCTGTAAGTTAACTCCTCATCTCCCTTATCCAGTCCCAACTGAACAATAACCCCTTTATCTCCATGGTGCCACTGTATGTGACCTTTACATTAATCCCTTCACTTGCTCTTTACTCTGTGTATGAATTTATCTATTGCATGTTTCATCCCCTTCAATACGTGCATGTTTCTTCCTTTCCAAAAAAATAGTAGCAAGGAATGATTATATTGGGGGTCTGCTTATCGAAAGGTCATTTTCGGGGTTTCATACTATTCTGGCATTTTTATGTTAAAGTATAGGAAACCGGTTTTTACAATAGTTTTCTTTTCTCCTTTTTGTAGTAAAATTATTGGTTTTTAAATGGCAACAAAAGAAAGCTCCTACGTGTCTCCAAAAATTATACTTAACTCTATTGGGTACAGTGCTGCAAAAGTAATGGTCAAAGTCTCATAGCACTAAAAACTGAATAATGGCCTGGTAATGAAGGGGTATTACAGGCTAGCAGTCAAGTGGTTAAAGCTGGCCAGACATGAGTAGATTTTTTTTTTTTTTTTTTACAAAAATGTTTGTTTTAAGAACATACGATTTTCGGTTCATTCTGGTGTGGTGTCCTGTAGTTTGGCGGCAGCAGGCTGGTTTTATGCTCATTTTCTGTGCGGTTTAGCTGCAGTCCCATTGAGTCCTATTAGGTTGCATGTTTGCTGCGTTTCTTGAAAGTGCTACAAAAATGCAGCCTGTAGGACTTTTGGTGCGCTTTCAGAAAATGCGGCACAAACATCAAATTTACTGACAATTTTTCTATTAAATTTTGATTAAACTTTTGTTTGGCAATCTACTAGCATATGGCCAGGTTAACCCCCTGTGTAAGATGTAAATTGACTAGGTGTTTGAGGAAATGGAATCCTAGCTAATGATCATTGTCTGAAAATGAGTGATCTCATAAAATGTTCTCTCTCCTCCAAGCAACTTTGCAGATCTCATCATCTCACCTCACCTCTGCCATTTCTTTCCCTGTTCTGTAACCTCTTTCATTTCTAGCTTAGGCCATTGTTTTCTTTTACATTCATCATGTCTGCACTGTTCTGTAGTTGTTTAGGAAGTACAGAGAGAATGAATCACCGCTCAGGAAGACTTGCTTTCAGGTGTGTATTAGTGAATCCTTCAGAGGAGGGGAGTCTCAGGTGCTGGCTAAATGCAAATTGAAGCAGGGTTTGAAACAGGAAAATCTGGATGCCGCACACCGGATAAAGTTGTAAAAATCTTCTTTATTGTAAAACTTGGATCATCAAAAAATACAGGACAATCAGGCAGATAGTACAGACACAGCTGACGCATTTCGCACCTTCGAGCGCTTACTCATAGTTATGAGTAAGCGCTCGAAGGTGCGAAATGCGTCAGCTGTGTCTGTACTATCTGCCTGATTGTCCTGTATTTTTTGATGATCCAAGTTTTACAATAAAGAAGATTTTTTCAACTTTATCCGGTGTGCGGCATCCAGATTTTCCTGTTTCAAACCCTGCTTCAGTTTAGGAAGTAGCTGCCTATTTAATTAATTGAGGGGAATCTATTAAAGCTGGCCATAGATGAGTTTTTGTATCTTTTTTTTTTTTTTTTTTTTTTTTTCTCTTCAACCAGCTAGCTTAACAAGAAAACAAAACAAATGGAATCCTCCATCCACACACACAATCAAAATGGATAGAGGAATCATACCTACTGGAACATTTTGTTCTGACAGGAGGGACTCCTCCTGCTGTCAGAATACACTAATCAGTGGCTGCAGCCAGCTAATTTAGAACATTTCCCAGCAAGACAGTTGGACAGAAGTTCATGTAATGATTGATTTTTGAACAGGCACAGCCACACATGGATCAAAATTTGGAAAGTCCCTGCTGAACTGGCCTAATCTCGATCCATCTATGGCCAGCTTAGGGTGGTTCTACAGCCTTAAGGTTTGTTTTTTTTGTGTTTTTTTTATTTTTTTTTCAAAAGTGGTTTAAACTCTTACATTACATATACCCAGTGAAGTCACTGGCCTCGGATGATACAGAGATGAGGAGGATTGGGGCTGCACTGTGTAAAAACAATGTAAAAATGTGAAGGTTTAATGTAACTTTGTGTCTGCTCCAGTCTTAATCTGGTGCAGCTGTGTGTGGCAACCAATCGGCTTCTAGTTTTCATTTTCAAAGCTCAAATGAAGAAGCTGAAGTTATAATCTGGTTACTATGCATATTGCATTAGATTCTGTCTGCTCCAGTTTCCGTAAATTCCCCTCATTTTGTTTGTTGTCTATAGCAATTTGGTTAATGGTTTGGTATACACTATTGTAGGGGTTTTCAAACTGCAGCTCTTTGCCTAGGCCTTATCTGGCACTTGGGTTAATGTTCCTCCTACTAATGCCAAGGATTGGGGCACTGTTCCTCCCACTAATGCCAAGGATGGGGAACTCCTGTTGTCCACCAACCATGCTCCATATTTATACTCGCTGATGCTGGGCACAGGACATTTTCTAACCCTACTGGTAACAAGCCGGCCCCTCTAAAGTCTGAAGGCCCTTTGTTTGAAAGGTTTGGAGACCTCTGCTCTATGGCATTAATTGAGTTATTAGAGAACTGAATTGTAAGAAGAGAGGTTCTCCAAATTTCCTCCAGTACTGCCTATCCTGTCTGTTGGGATTCTAGATCGCTTGTTGTGAAAAGTAAAATGTGCAGCCAAATGCATTGTCCTGTTCAGTTCTCTGCAGGCACGCTGCACCTTATGCTGTATTTTGCCAACTGCGAATTAGTGTAGAACATGCTGAATGTACACAGAGCAATGTCCACACTGCCCTGGCTCTAAAATAAGAGAAGACAGAGGTAAAGCAGTTGTTACAGATGGGGTTGCACCGATGGCACTTTTTTTAGGACCATGTGCAACTTATTATTTATTTTTTTTTAATTAATTTTTTTATTTCAATTACGCGCTATTACCGATACTTTTTTTTTTTTTTTTATGTCATGTTATAGTGGCACTAATATGCAGCACTGATGAGGCGTGGACTGTCAGTAGTTTTTTTTTTTTCTTTTATAATTATTATACAGGTTTTTTATAGCGCTGACAGTTTGCGCATCGCTTTACAATATTAGGGCAGACAGTACAATTACAATAGATTTCAATACAGAAAGAATCAGAGGGCCCTGCTCGTTAGAGCTTACAATCTAGGAGGGAGGGTCAAGTGATACGAAAGGGTAATGACTGGGGGGGATGAGCTGATGAAGAAAATGAAAAGTGCAGTTGTTAGGTGGAGTCAGGGTAGGCTTCTCCAAAGAGAAGTTTTCAGGAATCGCCTAAAAGTAGATTTGGAGATGGTCCTACAGATTTGGTTGAGGAATTCTAGAGGATGGGAGAGGCTCAGGAGAAGTCCTGGAGTTGAATATAGGAGGAGGTCTTGGGAGGAACAAAGAGGACGATTAGGTTGGTATTTTGACACTAGGCTAGTAATGTAGCTGGGAGCAGAGTTGTGGATGGCTTTAAAACATAATGTTAGTATTTTGAATTTAATTCATTGGGCGAGTGGCAGCCAATGAAGAGATTGACGGCCGTTTGTAAGGTGGATGAGTCTGGCAGCAGAATTTAAGATGGACTGAAAGGGGGGATAGTCTATTTAAATGTAAGCCCATGAGGAGGGAGTTGGTGTAGTTGAGGCGAGAGATAACCAGGGAGTGAATCGGGAGCTTTGTGGTTCAATTGGTTAGGAAGGGACGTAGTTTGGAGATCTTGCAGAGGTTGAGGTGGCAAGCTTTGGAAAGGGATTGGATGTGGGGCCAAAAGAGTTCAGAGTCTAGGATAACACTTAGCACCCTGGTATGTGGGGATGTGTGGATGGTTGTGCCATTGCTCTTGACAGAAGTCAAGGGAAGAGGCACATGGGGAGGAAATATGAGCTTGGTTTTGGACAAGTTGAGTTTGAGGAAGTGGTGTCACATCCAGAAATATAGGTCTGTTCGTAAGTTAGTGATGAGTGAGGAGACTGATGGCGTGAGTTGAGGGGTGGAGAGATGAGATGGATTTGGGTATCCTCTGCGTAGAAATGACATTGAAAGCCGTGTGAGGCTATCAGCTGACCCAGGGAAGATACGTAGATTGAATATAAGAGAGGTCCAAGAACAGAACCTTGGGGGACCCAGATGGAGAAGTGGAGAGGAGGAAGTAGAATTGTAAGTGACACTGAAGGTGCGTTGGGATAGGTTGGATGAGAGCCACCGAAGGGCACAGTCACGGTGACCGAGGGACTAAAGTGTTTTGAGGAGGAGGGGGTGGTCAAACGTATCAAAGGCAGCCGAACGGTCCAGAAGTACAGAATAGTGTCCGTTGGTTTTTGCGGTTAAGTCATTTTTTGTGAGTTTTAGAAGAGCAGTTTCTGTGGAGTGTTGGGGGTGAAATCTAGACTGAAGGGGATCGAGAAGGTTATTCTTTGAGGTGGTCACTCAGTTGTAGACCAGACGTTTAAGGAGTTTAGAGGAAAAGGGGAGCAAGGAGATAGGGCGTAGATTGGTAGAGTCCAAGGATGGCTTTTTAAGTATGGGGGTGACCATTGCATGGTTTAGAGCATTGGGTAAGATGCCAGAAGAGAGGGAGAGATGAAAGATGTGGGTTAGAGAGTATAGGATAGATTCAGAGGGTGACCGTAGTATTTGGAAGGTAATCAGGGACAGGTGGTTAAGTGGGGATTAGAAAGGAGTTTAGCAAATTTGTCCATAGTAGCAGGTTTGAATAAGGGGAGTGTCAATTGTACCTATTGACATGTGGTGTTAACTGGGGGAGATACCTGTAGAGTGGAGATTTCATCACAAATTGTATATATCTTATTTTTGAAGTGATTAGCAGTGTCCTGGGCAGTGAGATGCCTTCTATTTTTTGGGGGGGAGTGGACGGTGTTGGTGTTTGTTTTATTTTTACAATTTAACCTTTTAAAATTCTTATTTTTTATCAGCCCTGTTGGGGGGGCTTTGGTGAGATATCGGGGGTCTAAACAGACCCTCGACATCTCCCCTTTGAGACCGGGACAGGGAAAGAGACTGAGGACACAGATTACCCTGTCCCTTTCCCTGCAACCATAGCTGCACTGAAGATGAATGGACAGGAGAATGTTCATTCATAAACTGAGGCATCACAGTTTACAATGCTCAGTTATGAATGGACAGACGCAGTAATCACTGCCTCTGTTCATTCAGAAAAGGAAGGAACTGGTAAATGACATTTACCGGCTCCTTCCTCCGCTCTCGATCCTGACACATTCAGGACAGGTGGGACCGGAGGAGGACCCCGGGAGTACAGAGGGGGGAACAGAGCAGCCCTGGGGAGCCGGAGGAGGACACGGGAGACAGTCGGAGCGATTGGTGCTAGCAGTTACAAGCACCAAACTCCCTGTATACCTTTCAATAAAACAGCAGACAGCCGCGGGAGGGAGAGGAGCAGAAGCAGCTGTCAGCTGCTTTATTGAAAGGTATACAGGGAGATCGGTGCTTGTAACTGCCGGCACTGATCACATGTAAGGCTGCCCGGCCCACCTGCTACGCTGAGGACACAGGTATCGGGTCAGGTATCCGAGCATTTGTACGAGTATAACTTCAAGTACTCGTAAAAATGCTTAGTATCAGCACCGATACTGGTATCTGTGCAACCCTAGTTAGTTTCTTTGGTATTACCGGATTAATAAAATAATAAAAATTTGTGTTTTAAAAGCACAGTTATCCTTGTGCTGCAGTTTATGTATTTCTGCCAGCTGCATAAACAAAGCAAGGATATGTATCCCTTTTTTTTTTATTTTTTGCTGCAATTAGTTTACTTTAATGATCCTTTTCTGTGTGGTGTCATTTTGCAAGATACTGTACATCCCCATAGATTTTTGTATTATGGTTTTATTCACAAAATTCTTCCACACCTGTGGTGTTGTATAATCATGACACGCTTTATTTTTGCCAAATTTTTACTTTACTATACTTGCTGTTAATGGACATGCCATCAGTGATTTACTAAACTATAAACTGCTGTCATCGCTAACATTCGCTTTCTTTTTGCTTCACTTTCAGAAGTTGCAAGCAGTCAAGTTCCCTTGTTCCCGGTGTTACTTTCTGTCTGCAGTTTCATCGCTTTGGTTGTGCTACTAGTAAGCTGTATTTCCTGCTGCAAAGAGAATGAAATAGATTTCAAGGTAAGCATGTAATGGTTCTGGAACTTTTTTTTTATCAAGGGCACTTTGAACTCTAAAAAAGGAATTTGAATATGTTTCAAGTGTTTATGGTAAGCAAACATTGCAAAATTGTGGAGGTTGGTACCACTGACCTTGCTATAAATTCTTTTCAGTTTATGACAAAATGGGAGGGTGGCTTTGCTCATAACAGCAGGCAGGGTGATCAAAATCTAAGCATGAATATCTGGTTTAGCAAGGTATTCCAGCATTGCTTCCTGTGTTTAATTGTAAGGAGACTCTTCTGTGGACCTTGTTAAGCAACCATTATGACCATTTTAATATCCTTCTCAATACTGTAATTAACTAAATATGATATTAAAGTCTGACTATTCAGTCAGTATGATTGCATATGAAGAAATTGTGTTCTGGGACTTCATTAGACCCCTAGTTTAAACAGAGATAAGTCAGTAATAAATATAGCACTTAAAGTCTGCAATTCGCAGCTGCTCTTTTACATATACCCACTAATTATTTTTAAATTTTTTTAATCCATTAGATAGCGGACTGTGGCTGCAAGACTGCAACCATATACAAGTGATTGGTGGGCAGCTGCTCTTGTTCTTAGATTGGGTAGGAGCTATGTGCAAATAGTCACAGGGCAATTCACAGGCTGTAGGCTTTCCAGTCAGGTAATAACCTCCAAAAATCTGCTTTTCTGACGTCGGTTCTCCTGAAATATTCTCGCTCGCTCTCTCGCGTTTAGGACTTAAAATCAAGAAGACGCCCCTCTGTGAGGTCCTGGGTCTCATGGTGGCCTCCTTGAATGGCTGCCCAATTTCATTGGAGACCTCTCCCAACGCAACAGCTTGTTGCCATGGAACAAGCGCCTTGATCTACCCATGCTTTCTATCTAGCTAAGCAAGGAATTGCCTAGCGTTATGGATTTCCAACCCAGGATTGACGATGGGGAATTAGTTTTTTCCATATCACTGAAAGGTGATAACAGATGCCTATCTTCATGGAGTGGACAATTGAAAGGCAGATTATCTCAGGCATCAATTCCCGGACAGAGAGAATGAGATTTTTGCCCCAACGTCTTCATCCTGATATGTTGGAGATGGGGGTTCTGGATGTGCATAAAGAAAGAGGCGCCTCTGGGTGTAGACTTAAAAACAATTTATTCATACATAAAACTTGTCAATCACACTCACATTTAGGAGGTCATCAAAAAGCATGAAAGTGTGGAATATCCATCATGGGGGGTGTCATCAGGTCCGTCATAAAGCTCCTGCCTGCTTGCTGCTCTGCCTGTGTGTGGAGAAGCACCGCTATGATGTTTAAGCCGGCCACGGTGACAACAAGGAACCAAAACGAGGCTCGGAGCGCAGGTGGATAGCGCGTGAGGAGAAATGACGTCACTGGCAAGCGATGCGTTTCCTGGGCGTACGGGCTGCGGTGATGTGACAGCCGAGCCCCTTTGTCAAGCTTGACGGCAGAGCAGCAAGCAGGCAGGAGCTTTATGACCGACCCGATGACACCACCCATGATGGATATTCCACACTTTCATGCTTTTTGATGACCTCCTAAATGTGAGTGTGATTGACACAAGTTTTATGTATGAATAAATTGTTTTTAAGTCTACACCCAGAGGCTCCTCTCTTTCTTTGTGCTTCTCCTCAGGATTTGGAACCCGGTTTCTGTTCCCATTGAAGGCTGCAATATACACTACCGTTCAAAAGTTTGGGGTCACATTGAAATGTCCTTATTTTTGAAGGAAAAGCACTGTACTTTTAAATGAAGCTAACTTTAAACTAGTCCTAACTTTAAACAAATATACTCTATACATTGCTAATGTGGTAAATGACTATTCTAACTGCAAATGTCTAGTTTTTGGTGCAATATCTACATAGGTGTATAGAGGCCCATTTCCAGCAACTATCACTCCAGTGTTCTAATGGTACAATGTGTTTGCTCATTGGCTCAGAAGGCTAATTGATGATTAGCAAACCCTTGTGCAATCATGTTCACACATCTAAAAACAGTCTAGCTCCTTCCAGAAGCTACAAAACTGACCTTCCTGTGAGCAGATTGAGTTTCTGGAGCATCACATTTGTGGGGTCAATTAAACGCTCAAAATGGCCAGAAAAAGAGAACTTTCATCTGAAACTCGACAGTCTATTCTTGTTCTTAGAAATGAAGGCTATTCCATGCGAGAAATTGCAAAGAAATTGAAGATTTCCTACAACGGTGTGTACTACTCCCTTCAGAGGACAGCACAAACAGGCTCTAACCAGAGTAGAAAAAGAAGTGGGAGGCCGCGTTGCACAACTAAGCAAGAAGATAAGCACATTAGAGTCTCTAGTTTGAGAAACAGACGCCTCACAGGTCCCCAACTGGCATCTTCATTAAATAGTACCCGCAAAACACCAGTGTCAACATCTACAGTGAAGAGGCGGCTGCGGGATTTTGGGCTTCAGGGCAGAGTGGCAAAGAAAAAGCCATATCTGAGACTGGCCAATAAAAGAAAAAGATTAAGATGGGCAAAAGAACACAGACATTGGACAGAGGAAGACTGGAAAAAAGTGTTGTGGACGGATGAATCCAAGTTTGAGGTGTTTGGATCACAAAGAAGAACGTTTGTGAGACGCAGAACAAATGAAAAGATGCTGGAAGAATGCCTGACGCCATCTGTTAAGCATGGTGGAGGTAATGTGATGGTCTGGGGTTGCTTTGGTGCTGGTAAGGTGGGAGCTTTGTACAGGGTAAAAGGGATTCTGAATAAGGAAGGCTATCACTCCATTTTGCAACGCCATGCCATACCCAGTGGACAGTGCTTGATTGGAGCCAATTTCATCCTACAACAGGACAATGACCCTAAACACACCTCCAAATTGTGCAAGAACTATTTACAGCAGAAGCAGGCAGCTGGTATTCTATCGGCAATGGAGTGGCCAGCACAGTCACCAGATCTGAACCCCATTGAGCTGTTGTGGGAGCAGCTTGACCGTATGGTACGCCAGAAGTGCCCATCCAACCAATCCAACTTGTGGGAGCTGCTTCTAGAAGCGTGGGGTGCAATTTCTCCAGCTTACCTCAATAAATTAACAGCTAGAATGCCAAAGGTGTGCAATGCTGTAATTGCTGCAAAAGGAGGATTCTTTGATGAAAGCAAAGTTTGATGTAAAAACAATGTTATTTCAAATACAAATCATTATTTCTAACCTTGTCAATGTCTTGACTCTATTTTCTATTCATTTCACAACGTATGGTGGTGAATAAGTGTGACTTTTCATGGAAAACACAAAATTGTTTGGGTGACCCCAAACTTTTGAACGGTAGTGTATGTGGACTTATTGTCCTGGTCCTGGACCTTTGGACTTTTTTCCTGTATATACACGGTTTCTTTATACTGTATTATATATATCCACCATTGTGGCTTTTTCATGCACCTGCCTTTGAATGTATTTTATATTCCGAGATGTTTTTTAAAGTTTTAAATGTTTTCTTTTAGAGACACATACTTGGTTCTTTCCTTCCTTCACACCAGTTTATGGGTTAGGGTTGTTTTTTTTTTGTTTTTTTTTGCTGCTTTTTCCAGTTCATTGTGCCTACACTTGTATACTGGGGTTCTGGATGTCCTGGCCTCCAGATTCAACAATAAATTACCTGTTTGTGGTGAGGACCTAGTATTGGCATTGGATGCCTTGATCGCTCCCTGGTCTCAGTTTAGGCTTATTCTAAAGGCGATTGCACAATCAAATTTTAACAGGTGTAGCCAGCTTAGAACTGATCAGGTTGTCACCTCCTACCTGGGAAGGTTGCAGGAGAAGAGCCTTCCCTCTGGTGACGACATGCAGATTTTGGGGACATGGCATTTTTTGCAGTGTTTATTTTTAGTACCATGCCCTATTTTCAGAACTGTTACTTTGGTTAGTATAGTTCTGATCCTTACCGTTCATCGGTGGTGATCACCCATTTTCTAGGCGTTTAATGATTTTGCTTTTGTAATCTCTTGTTTATTTCTAAAAGCCCAATAAACATACTGAAACAGGACACGACCCACACATTTAGACATATAATCGCTTGATGCTTGAGTAGTGAAACATGTTATGTCAACCTATGGCAGGGATAGGCAACCTTAAAGAGATCTAACTGAACAACATGGGAGAAGTCAAAGATCATCGGGGCCAAGTGTCGCCCAGCGTCACCTCCTCACACCTGATTTATACCTCTAATTACCATACTACCATATTGCAATTGCATGCATTGCACGGCAATCATGATTTTAAATCGGGTGGTGAGGAGGCAACATATCGCCTCCTCACCACCTGTTAAACACACTCTTTTCAGAGGAGCAGAACCTGAGCGAATGAGCCCTTAGTTGCATTCGGCAGTGGCACCCTTAAGGCTCATGCACACAAAGTTGGGGGGTGGTAAACCTTGCGGTTGAGTCACAATTTTGCCACCCCCCAAATCCCTACCCCTTTTAGCAGCTGAGGCAGCAGCCAAAGGTGTACACATGCTGCAGCAGGAATTAACCCCCGTGTTGCTTGACGGGGGGTATGACAGGGCATATAACTCCTGCTGTGGCTGCAATACGTGTACACTTCTGGCCACTGCAGTTAAGGGGGGGGGTTGGAGTGAGGCTGATAAGAACACTTCTCAACTATGGGAGTTTTACCACCCCCGAAGCTGCACTTGTAAATTTACCCTTAATGTTATAAGGCTGCTTTTACACTGATGTGCTGTGGTTTACTGCAGCATCTGCAGCTTTCCTTGCTTAGCTTCGCTTTGCCATAGACTTCTATTCTAACCTGTAGGTGTGGTGCACTTTTTGAAAGCGCACTAAAACTCCTGCATTCAGAAAGTGCACCCGCAGGGTATAATAGAAGTCTATGGCTAAGCGCAGCAAACACGCATAAAAAATTGCAGGTGCACTGCACCCGTATTGCTTCAGTCACACTGACCTGAAGCTCTCCACTTTCCTGTTGCTGGTACCACTCTGGAGACCACTAGCTGGGATAAGAGGTGGAGGACAGTTGGTATCACTCCGCATGGCACAGGAGCCAGCACTACAGAGGAGGCCAATGTGTCTCTTGCTCCAACCTTACAATGTGTCTCTTGCTCCAACCTTACAATGTGTCTCTTGCTCCAACCTTACAATGTGTCTCTTGCTCCAACCTTACAGTAGTCATTCTGCATTGGACTCTGATGCTCTGGGATGGGGGGTCAGCAAGCCTGCGATTTACTGGTAGATCACGATCTACAGGTTGACCCCCGGCCTATGGTAATATTCACAGTATTGTACCCACACACAAGTGTTGTGATCAGGCAAACCATTCAAAACTAAACACATGGCAACACGGTCCATTCAAAGTTTGTTGCATGGCAACAGAAGTTTTAACAAACCTGCTCCATCTTCTTTTTTCTTTTAGAGCATACAGGTGGCTCGCTTTCATTTGTTTTGGGATGCCGTTTAAAATAGCTGCACAGGGTAGCATACATTATCATGCATTCTGTCTGATTGTAACACACAAATTTAAATCCTGCTGCTTCTTCAGTTTTGATCTAAAAAATGATGCTTTAAATCACTTGGCAGCTTCTTTCTACTGATGGATGAATGAGAAGTGAGCCCTTTTAATTGAACTACTTCTTACCCCTTATCATATTAGCAACACCTTGCTTTAAATATGTTGCAAATAAGGATATGGCCCACAAGTAGTTTAATCTGTCAGCAGCAAAGACATTTAATTGCCAGTGTAACCCCAGCTTTACTCGGGAGACAGAATTACCAATTGATCTGTGCTTGCTTTCTGCATGATAGATGAGCTCAGCGGTTAGTTGGCACCAAATGTATTTATTGGTTTCCTATAAAAATGTAATTTACATAGTCCACAATCTCTTCTCTTAGGCCCACTAAACCTGGGAATTCAATGGAAGTCTACAAAATTGCAATGGGGGGGTGGTAATTTTCCTTTTTCTAAACCTTATTCATTCATTAAAGAAAGGCAGAATTGTCCACCAAGGAAAGCATAGGAGTGGTGTGGGAGGTGAATGTCTCTATGAATTAATGAGTGGAGTGGTTTAAACATTGGCCTCACAGTTGGGTGATTATGTAATTATATCTGGGAGGAGGCCAAGACCGCTTCCAGTGGGCTTCTGGTGTTTGAATATTCTAATGATATCCTGGCCATACAGTGACTGAGCAATGGCCGTTCTTCTATTCTCTTCAAATCTGTTAACACATCTGCACAAGTCTCTCATTAACCTGCAGAAAGTGAGGAAGTTTTTCATTTGACATTGGACTTTCACTGAAATGTAGGAGAAAAACTTCAGTCTAAAAGCAGGATTTGATTTTTAAATGGGAGGCTGCTGAAATCCCTATATGCATCATCACATATTACCTTTTTACTTTGTAGAGGAGCTTCTAATAAGTAGTTCAAGGCCTGGTGGGCAGCATCAAAATACATGTTTTTCTTTCCTGGTTCAGCTATTTTAATTCTTACATGCACCTGACCTTTTTTAAAACCAGACGTGTTTTTATTTTTAAAAAAAAAATTTTTATTTAATTTTTTTTTGTTTTGTCAAAAATAAAACACACTACACAGATTTTTAAAGTAGTTTTAGTCAGCTCCGGGGGTCTTCTTCCGGCTTCAGGGGTCTCTTCCTTCTTCTCCGCGCACTCCGGCCTCTTCTGGTCTCCGGTGTCTTCCCCCGTTCTCCGGTTCTTTTGCCGGGCTCCTCCGATATCTTCTGCTCTTTTGCTAGCGGTGGCCCGGTCTTCTCCGTCATCCTCTCCCATCTGCTCTTCTTCCGATGTTGACACGACGCTCTTACCCGCTGTAATGCTGGGTGTGCGTTGCGCAACGACTTATAGGCATGGGGTGTGGTCACCGTGTGATGTCATCAGGTGACCCCACACCCTTATGATGTCACCGTCCCATCATGCTCCTGGTGGTAAAGTCATAAGGGGGCGGGGTCCCCGGATGACATTGCCTGGTGACCACGCCCCATGCCTATATAAGTCGTTGCACCTGGCATTACAGCAGGAGAGAGCATCGTGTCAACATCGGAAGAAGAGCAGAGGGGAGAAGAACGGGCCACTGCTAGCAAAAGAGCAGAAGATAGGGGAGGAGTCCGGCAGAAGAACCGGAGAGCGAGAGAAGACAGAGCGCAGAGAAGAAGGAAGAGACCCCCGAAGTCAGAAGACCCCCGGAGCTGACTAATAAACTACTTTAAAAACCTGTGTAGTGTGTTTTATTTTTGACACTTTTCCCAGGTGAATGGGTAGGGGTACGATGTACTCTATACTCATTCACATAGGGTGGGGGACGGGATCTGGGGCCCCCTTATTAAATTTCGGATTCCGATAAGCCCCCTGCCCGCAAACCCCGACAACCAACGGCCGGGGGTTGTCGGGAAGAGGCCCTTGTCCTCATCAACATGGGGACAAGGTGCTTTGAGGTGGGGGGCGCAGCGCCCCCTGCCCCGAAGCACCTACCCCCATGTTGAGGGCATGCGGCCTGGTACGGTTAAGGAGGGGGGGGGTGCGCTCGCTCGTCCCCACCCCCTTTCCTGACCGGCCGGGCTGCGTGCTCGGATAAGGGTCTGGTATGGATTTTGGGGGAGACCCCCCCCCACGCCGTTTTTTCGCCGAAGGGGGTTCCCCTTAAAATTCATACCAGACCGAAGGGCTTGGTATTGTCTGAGGGGGGAATCCCACGTCAATTTTTTTTTTTTTTTTTTTTTTTTTTTTTCCATTGTGGCGGGGTTCCCCTTCATCCTCAACACACCATCATGATGATCCGACTTGCGCTGCGACCCCTTTTCAAATCAATGGGCTCCCATAGGGAACCATTGATTTTGAATAGAGGCAGAGAAACGCGGTTAAAAGCTAGCGCTGCTAAACGTGCATTGACGGCAATGCAAAACGCTGATAAAATCGCGTTTTTAAAGCAGCGTTTTCCTGCCAGAAATCCGACGTTCAGAACGGCCGTTTATGAGCTCCAGTGTCTATAACTGGGCATTCTCTGAAGTTTGAGATGAAGTATCTGAGATGGGGTGAGAGGCCAGGCAACTAACACTGGAATTTAAAGTGTTACTAACTCAGCTTATAAATTTTATATATATATTGTTGTTATTATTATATGGCTAGCTTTGATCAAGTAAACTATCTCTACAGCATAAAAGACACAACTGAGCATGTATGTGCAGGTCGGCTACTCTGCCTGTGTTAGCTGGCTCTCCCCAGATAGACAGTGCAGGAGAGGGGGAGGGGGGGGGGGGGGATCTGTGTATACAGGATAAAATGGACTTTTTACACAATGCAGAGAATTAACCCCTTAAGTTTCACAATGAGTATGACAAACATGCTATGCTGCATATACAGACTGATTTTACTGTTGCGGGTTTAGTAACACTTTAAGACCGATACATTTCTAATTGTACATTGCTACAAAGATGAGTGGGCATTGTAGATTGCATATATATTTTTTTTTTAATAACTGGTATTAATATAGCACAAAAATGCCTGAAAATATTAGTGTCCAGTTTTTTGTTTTGTTTTTTAGAACAAAACTAATAATCCAGGCACTTTGTGATATTTTCAAGCATTTTGGTGTTTTTTGATCTTGAGTTATTCACTTTATTGATGGTAATAAGTTTATTAGAAGATTGGTGTTAAAGTCAGTTTTTTTTCCTTTTGTGGATTCACATATCACTTGTAATACATTTATGTGAGAATTTATATACTGGTATTCTTTGTTACAGACAGCGCAGTCTTTTTTTTATCTGTTTTCATTTGCTCCATCTTCTTTCTTTTTAGCGCAAGGTCTATTTTTTATATACATTTAATATAGCACTGATGATTGCTATACATTCACATCAGCCCCTGCCCTAAACGAGTTCACAATCACACATACACAAAAACACATAATAGGACCAATTTATACATGAGCTTGTTAATCTACCAGCATGTCTTTGGGGTGTGTGAGGAAACGCACGCACAGAAAGAGCCTGCAAACTCCATGCAGATAACGTCCTGGCTGGGTCTCCAACCAATAGCCTAGTGCTGCAAGTAGTGCTAACTACTCAGCAATTGTTAATGTATTCAGTTTAATGTCCTATATACCCACTATGTGTCTTGACTTCTAGAAGTAATTGCCTTTTTATTCTGTTTAGCATGATTGGTTTATTCATTAGAAAAATATTTTAAACTATTTTGTGCTTTTTCTTTGTAGGAGTTTGAAGATCATTTTGATGATGAGATTGATTTCACACCTCCAGCTGAAGACACCCCATCCAACCAGTCACCTGCGGAAGTTTTTACCTTGTCCGTCCCTACAATCTCCCTGTCTGTCCCAACACAGCTGCAGTCCCCTCAAGGTGCAGGTCCAGTATTTTTACCATAAAGTGTCATAGGCTATCTTGTGCGCTGCCTGCAATTTTGTCTTTTTTTTTTTTTTTTTGTCTTGATGGAATTTTTTAAAGAATTGGTGCACCTTTTGTAGAAAAAAAAAAATTGAAGATAATTACTTATTGTGCCTGGTTGGTTTATTAACCTAAAACCATGATTTATATATAGCCTGGAAGCATGCAGAAATTTACATTTTCTAAGAGGTTTGGAGGGGCTGAGAAGACCACACTGTTTTGTGATGTTATCGAAAGATTGTTTGACATCCTTTTAGTCATGTATGCCTCCTGATATCCTGACAGTCATGTTCATGAATTTGGCTAGTGATCAAACACATCTGTTGAAATACCGTGAAAGCTTTTTTTATTTTTATCTATCTATCTATCTATCTATCTATCTATCTATCTATCTATCTATCTATCTATCTATCTATCTCTTACCCATGTGTGTGAATATTAGGAACTTAGAATTTGGGACCAGCAAGTGGTCTCGATGACTTTAGTAGTCTCACTGGACAACTGGAAAAAGCTGTTGAAAGGTTTTAAAGGAACCAATGCATTTTGAAGTGCAATTATTCTTTTTAAAGCGGGCTTATTTATTGGCTCCATGGTTAAGTGTACAAATGGTATAACAGTCACCCCCAGGTTCCCACCAGGTTTGCCTTGGTTATCTTTCAGACGAGCCCTAAACTTGGGTAGTGTTCTTATTTAAGCTGGCTATAAATGGATCGAGTTCAGCAGGAAGAGAGAAGTCGATCTAACAGATGGCTTCTCTTGAATGGGAATGTTGGAAATTGTTCGATCGGCGCATGCAGTCGGCTGCGGTACTTATCCGGTGTATTCTGGGAGTGAGTCTCACTGTCAGAATAGAGTGGTGCAGCAGGGAGACTTCCTTCATCCACCTTAAATGTGTGGATGGAGGAATCACTTTTTTTCTTTTTTTTTTTTTTTTTTTCTTTCTCCCCCTGTTGGCTGATCAAAAAAAAATACTATCTTTTGACCAACTTTACTCATGAGTGCAGGGACTGTTTATGTGACTTAGCTTCACTTTGCTTATAGAAGTGACCATCTTCAGAAAAGTTTGCATCATGTGCATAAGTGATCTGTGACTGGATGCCACTCCCAACTCCTTGCTACCAGTTTTATGAATTTGCTAATAATGGAAGAAATTTGTTTATAGATATTATTATTTCTTAATGTGATATATATTTGTGGCCTTATTAAAAAAGCAGTAGATATGCTTTTGCTAGCATTTTTAAATACATGCATAGTTTTGTCCCACTGTATTCAGGCCTACACATTAGACATTATACCTACTGAATTGGTCACATACAGTATGCCTACAAAATTGACCTTGAACAGTCTGTGCTAAACACAATAACCATAGGAAATCTCATATTTTCATTTCCCAACTAATAACAAAATAAAACAAAGGGATTGCCATGAGCAATAATCCCCATCCCCAGCCTGTTACTTGCCGTATCCCAATTTAAACCAACTTTAGGAAGAAATGCACAGCAAATTTGCAGTGACTTTACAAAAACACAGAGCTGATCTTTTTGGCATAAAATCCTGCTCTGTAAACACAGCCATTCTCTTTTCAAAGTCTCTGAGGGCTGGATGGGATTAGATTTGACAAATGTCACACTTTATAAAGAAACCCTTCACTTCCATATGATGAGCAAGTGGGAAAAAAAAGATTTAATTTCAAACTGGGTCAGCTGTATTTCCCTGCTGCAGTACAAGCTGAGTTTCATGGTTAACTCTGAAATGCAGAGATAGTTAACTATCACAGTACTTTAATAAACACTGGCTACAGTCCATGTTGCAAATGACATGCAATATTAAATCTTATGTGAAGCCACTGTATGCATAGAGTATTTGTCAATATTCCAATCTCATCACATGTCTGATGAAGGTGTCCTCTGTAGCTTTGAAATGTTGCACTTGGTCCTTTTTGTTATGTGATCTTTCTGCAATAAAAGCTTCAGACAATATTTGATGAACCTTGGTGTACTGGCGAATGTGCATTGTCACTGCATACATGACGCACTGGGGTTGATGTACTAAAACTGGAGAGTGTAAAACCTGGTGCAGATCTGCATAGAAACCAATCGGCTTTTAGGTTCTTGCTGAACTGAGCAAGCTGAGGTTAGAAGTTGATTGGCTGCCATGCACTGCTGCACTAGATTTTGTGCACTCAAGTTTTAGTAAATCAATCGCAGTGTGATGTGTAAAAAGCTATCTTGTTAAGGACTGGTCTGGCCATTTGCCTTTAAAACGATTTAAAAGTTCTTTTATATTAATTCAGACTTATTGAGTAGTCATGTAATCACATGGGCTTTATGCAACTTCTCCCGAATGCTGGAGGGCTGCTTTCATTGAATACTACTCTTCATTTCAGACTGCAGTCTGTGCTGCTGTTAGCCAGCATTTCCAGAGGGTAGGTGGTGGTGTCAGTCAGGAGTCCTTGTATCTCCAGACAGGAGCTGGGAGATGCACACTGAAGCTAGGTACACACAGGCTGAAAATTGGCCAAGAACAGTCAGTTTGGTTACAAGCCTGCTTCTGTCGTACAAACATCCTGGGGAAACTGGCATCCGATCAGTGCTTGCAGCCAATGGCTGCAAGCTCTGACCAGTGTGTTCTGGTGGGGGGTCCCGGGACAGTCAGAGCAGGATAGCACCTCAGTTGTGGTGTGTGTGTTTTTTTTTTTTTGTTTTTTTTTTTTTGTTTTCTTTTGTTTTTTCCCCATTTAGCTTGCTGAGTTGACCGAAAAAATACTGCTTCCGTGCTTGTGGTCAGAAAGCAAAAGAGAGTTTGGGACTGGCAGGATCACTAGTTATTTGCTGCTCATAAATAAACACAAGGAAAGTTGGCCCTCGGCATAAATTTGTTTTCATAAAGGAGAGGTTATTTTGTTTGTGCTAGGTTATCTCCGAGCAGTATGAAGTTTTAGCTTTCTCCTTGTAGCCTCACTCTTCAATTGTTCTTTATTCATATACAGTACATATACTATCTGCTTCTGGCATAGTGCTTTTTTTTATGCGATGCATACTAGCCCATTAGGCTTTTACTTTGCAGGGGACTAAAGAGGAAGTAAAGCCCATCAGGGTTTACCTCCTCTTTAAGGGAGGGTATGTAGTTAGATCCATACTCCTCTCTGCAACTGAGACCTCCTTTTTGTCTGTTTTCGTAAACTGCACGCTGGAAATTCTTACTTTGCCAGGTCTTATCTTTTGAGAGATTTTTGTGGTATCCTGGGTTAACAGGGAACAGTGTCTACTACTTCTGTGAGAGTCTGACTCTTCTGAGTATTCCAGATACACCTTACAGATGGCACTAATGAACACATCTACCCTAGTGCCAGGTTATTTTCTTAGCTTGCCCATTGTGGAATGCCCTAAAGATCTTCACCCAAGGGTAAGCATTCCAATTCTCCTTACAGTCTCTGCTTAGAATCTTATCGCCTACCTTTCTGGGTATACCAAATTTCTTCCCATTTACCCCTCTCTTTCTAAAGGTGATATTGTTGAAATAGTCCCTCTTCCAATTCTGCTTCTATGTACAGTGCTTTGAAAAAGTATTCATTCCCCTTGAAATTTCCCACATTTGTCATGTTACAACCAAAAACATGTATTTTATTGGGACTTTATGTGATAGACCAACACAAAGTGCACATAATTGTGAAGTGGAAGGAAAATGATAAATGGTGGTCAACATTTTTTACAAATATCTGAAAAGTGTGGCGTGCATTTGTATTCTGCCCCTGAGTCAAAATTTTGTAGAACCACCTTTTACTGCAATTACAGCTGCAAGTCTTTTTGGGGATGTCTTCACCAGCTTTGCACATCTAGAGTGATATTTTTGCCCATTCTTCTTGGAAAAAAGCTCAAGCTCTGTCAGATTGGATGGAGAGCGTCTGTGAACAGCAATATACAAGTCTTTCCACAGATTCTCAATTGGAGTTTGGGCTGGACTTTGACTGGGTCATTCTAACACATGAATATGCTTTGATCTAAAACATTCCATTGTAGCGCTATTTTTCTATTGGGGAAACATCCTTTTTGTCCATTTTAAGGCCTCACTCACACAAGGTGGATCCATTTAGCGGAGTCTGCCAGCTCAGCAGGAGATTGCTCCGTTGATCTCTACTGAGCCGACCGATGACAGGTCCGTCTCTGCTCACTGAGCTGGGAGGGGCCTGCCAGAGCGCCGCTGATT
This sequence comes from Lithobates clamitans, assembly GCA_037952925.1. NCBI lineage: Eukaryota > Metazoa > Chordata > Amphibia > Anura > Ranidae > Lithobates > Lithobates clamitans. The sequence goes on from JBBGZY010000254.1 coordinate 7,520,696, forward strand.
CCTTTGGAGAGATCAGATGAAAACTAACAGCATGTCCGTTTTAATCAGATCTCATCCGATCTGCCAAGATGGATGGTGAACGTATCGCCATACATCTGTTTTTTTTAGTGGATCGGATGGCAGACTGGTGTCAGCGGACACATCTCCGCTGACATCCGTCTCCCCATAGAACTCAATGGATGGCCCACTTGGATCCGCCTGGAAAACAGACAGGTGGATCCAAGCGGGCTTGCCATGTGAAAGGGAGCTAAGGATCCTTCGAATCTCATGTGTTTACTTAATAGCCACAGTTATGCCCCGTACACACGGTCGGATTTTCAGACGGAAAATGTGTGATCTGACCTTGTTGTCGGAAATTCCGACCGTGTGTGGGCTCCATCACACATTTTCCATCGGATTTTCCGACGCACAAAGTTTGAGAGCTTGCTATAAAATTTTCTGACAACAAAATCCGTTGTCGGAAATTCCGATCGTGTGTACACAAATCTGACGGACAAAGTGCCACGCATGCTCAGAATAAATAAAGAGATAAAAACTATTGGCCACTGCCCCGTTTATAGTCCCGACGTACGTGTTTTACGTCACCGCGTTCAGAATGATCGGATTTTCCGACAACTTTGTGTGACCGTGTGTATGCAAGACAAGTTTGAGCCAACATCCGTCGGAAAAAATGCTAGGATTTTGTTGTCGGAATGTCCGAACAAACTCCGGCCGTGTGTACGGGGCATTAGACTGTTTGGCTATTATAGCACCCCTGACACCTTTTGGACATGAGCTAAAAATTCCCCTTTATACCTTATTACTCAGTGTAGCTACATTACTTTTTTTTTAAATATGCGCTGCAGTTCTTCACCACCTCTTTTTTTGAAAGGCTTGGATTTTTTCGCCGCCTTTGAATATTCTCCTTCTCCATAAATTTTGGTTTAAAGAGTTTTTTGTTTAAGCCTCCAGCTGTTTGATATTTGGGTATGCCTTACATATCCTCCCCCCCCCTTCCCTATACTCAAGGGTTATTATGGGGGTTCTGTTAAGCATTTGTGGCTGTTTTTATTGCTTTTATTGTATTGGACCTACCTTGTTTATCCAACTATTCCTTCTGTGAAGTTGAGGATTAAGCATGTTTTCATACCTCTTAACTGTTTTTGGTCTTTTTTTTTTTGAACATGCATGCTTTCCTTTTCCTTTTTCTTTTCCATGGTATTCCTTGAATACAAACCCTCCTGCCCTATGGTTGGAGCCATGGTTGTCGCCCAGGCTGGACGTCTTGAGCCTTGAACCTTTGCTCCTCGCATCATCTCCATTACATTGGGGATGGGGGGATTATTGGTTTTGCTAAAGGAGCAGAACTTTTGCTTTTAGTTCATCTTGCAGAAAGTGACACGGGCAATGCATTTCTTTCAAGATCAGTAAGTATTTTCTGTACTTATTGAGAATGTGTTTTTAACCTGAGAAATGTAAAACTAATGCAGCCAGCACATCGTAGGACAGGGAAGCTTCCATATATTGCACTTTTTGTTTCAGATATCCTTTAAACCTTAAGGAATTTGTGTACTTTTTATTTGCTGCTTTGTTCCTATTTTCATTGAGTTAAGTTATCTTAATTGTTTTTTCTTTTAATGACATTTTTGTTGGCGGTATGACATTGTTAATGGAACTGTATAAGTGTTACTGTAGATCATAAGTGGTGCAGGTCGCATTGCTACTTTTTATTTATTTTTATTTATTTTTCTTCATTGCATACCATTATCTAGATGATGACTGAAGCCTATTCTGTTCTGCCACATAGTATACATTCTCCTCATGCCACAGTGCTCCCACACAAAGTGTTTAAAGGGCAGACACAATATGCAGGCCATCACACCATGCATTTGCTCAGCTCATTTTGTTACTCTGGTCACTTCTACTATATTTCTGCTCTAACAGGAGATCATTCTTGTGTTTTTGTCTTGCTAGATGCAGCTAAGTTCCAGATTGCCCGCCACAGTCTGAGCTACATTCAGGAGATTGGTCATGGCTGGTTTGGCAAGGTAAGATTTTTCTTCAACTCTGTTAAAATGAATGCCTATGTACTGTATGTAATCCTGTTTGGTCTTGTGCATGCTGAGCGAGCAGTAATACAAATGTACTGGGATTTTTTTCTTTGCTTACTTGTCTTTTTGTGCCATTGGTTTGTATTCAGCTAAGCAGTTGAGTAGTAATATTGTCACTGGAGTGACAGATGGAAAGTATGTTCTAACAGCCAAGGCTATTGGTTTAACTTTTCTTTCCCATCAGTTTTCTTTGTGGGAATCCTAGATAAAGTAATACAAGTTAAGTACTACTTCACTGGGTAAAGTTCTTTTCCCAGCCCCCTTCCCATGTAAGTGAATGCTCTAAGTATTTGGTCGCTTTGTACCTGACGAAAGGGAGGCTCAGCTACTATGAACTCTGCTTAGTTCTTCAATAGAAATCAAGTGAATAAATGCCTTTTTGTTTTTGATCAGGTATCTGGAGAAGCTCTTTTTCTAGGAACTTCTTTTTTTTTTTTTTTTTTTTTTACCACTTTTTGTGCTCTCCTTATCTATTCAGACAAGACAGTTATGAGTACAGGTCTGCTTTAAAAAGGGGAAGAAAAAAAGTTTGCTTTGTTATAGGAAACCTTTGGAAATTTTTAATTGTACATAAGCAGAACCTTTCCTCTAAACCTAGCAATGCACTTACTGGTATGTGAGTGTGCTTAGGCATGCTTGTGCCTATAGCCTTAAAGCTGTATATCTGCAGTGTGAGACAGTGCTGCCTGTGATTGCTAGTCTCACCAGATCAGGAGAGAGATTTGGTGATTTCATTGCTTTGCTGCTCCTTATTCACATTCCTGGACGGTCGATCATGAGACAGCAAAGTCCACCTTTACCAAGGCAGCCACCTTCACACAGGCATAGTATGGAGCAACCCCACTCCCAGAGAGTCACTTTACAACGGTGATTCTCATCCATAGGTAATTATACTGATTAATGAATAGGAGTAGTTTTTAGTCAATTTGTATGTGTGTGTGTAGGAGGAGGAGAGAAACGGTTTGTCATCTCCTTTGCATTGAGATTTCCTTTCACTTCCTGTCCTATAGATTGAATAGGATGTGGGAGGAAATCCCTCCAAAGTCTGAAAAAATCAGTTGTGTCTGGAACAAGTGTCCACATTAAAAGACTTCCCTTCTGTTCCTGCTCTTGTGACAGTGGTCACCAGAACAATTACAGTGTGAATCTTCTTGTTGTGGACATGAATAAAAACCTAAGGGGTTATAATGCCTCACCTCTGTACCCCCCCCCCCAAAAAAAAAAGTGAGGGGGGGGTTTAAGGACCCTCTAAAAGCTCTGCCTTCATGCTGTTTTCTCCTAAGAAAAAAATGCTGTTTGCTTGGCTTCCATGCTGTGACTCTGTTCCTTTACAATTTTTAGTCACTGCCTGGAGCAAGTACAGAGATGAAGCATTCTGACCCTTTTCTCACTCTACAGAACTGCATACTCGTTTTTGGGTCAAGGATGGTCTTAATACTTTCAGACAGTCATTGTATTCTCTGTAGGAGTTCATCAGTTTCAGCTTTTAGTTTCTCCCATGACAGGTTAACTTTGATAACTGAGTGATTCACATTAGCGTCTCATGCTGAAGCTTGTGCCTGTGTGTTGAGTGAAATGGAGACTGTCTTCTTGCCATTCTTCCTTGTTGTTCTTCTGTTCTGCTATTCTTATTCTTCCTTGTTAAGAGAAAATCAGTAATACCCGTTTGTGTGCTTAAAAATCCTTACATTGAGTTTTGCAATTGTGTTCAGGTTCTTCTGGGAGAGATCTATAGAGAGAACAGTGTTACAAGAGTGATTGTAAAGGAGCTGAGAGCGAGTGCAAGTTCAAAGGAGCAGGAGCAGTTTATAAAAAATGGAGAGCCATATAGGTAAGTTTTTTTTTTTTTTTTTTTTAATTTTTTTTTTTACATTCTTGTAAGCTGTGAAATGTATTTCAAGGATTTCTATTGCATATATGGAGGCTGGATCTTGTGCTATTTCAGGAGAAGGTTTGCTCATACTAGCGGTGAAGCAATGAACAGCACCATGGAAAATCACTATCCTAGGAAAATCACAGCTTCAGGGTTTTCATACAATGTTTGTTGTAATTTCTATAAAGTGTGTGTGTGTTAACCCCATCAAAAAAACTACTCATGTTTGGCCCATTTTGGTCTCTTAAATATACCGTTAAAAGCATTTTTATATATTTGATATTGCTGTTGTCTTGATACAGTAGGGTAAATGAACATGGTTTTCCCTAGGATAGGCAGAATCACAAGGTGAAAAATGCCTAAAAAAAATTATTATAGCCACCACATCTAAGGCCTAAAGCCTCACGCACACAACTCCAGTAGCATTAGCTGTAGAGTGAGTTTTGCAGCGTTTTTCAGAGTTTTTTACAGCACAACTATACACCCACAAAAGCTTATGGCTCAAAGCCTCTGATAAAAGCAGCATAGCCACGTTCTTTCAGCGTTTTTAAGCGTTTTCATAGTTAGAGCGTTTTTACAGCTGAAAAACCCACTAGTTGTGTTGTTGTTGTGGATTTTTTTTCCAGCCAAAAAAATGCCCCTGCCAATAAAAAAAAACGCTGATAACAGCCTATATGTTCATGCTATGGACACATAGGATAACATGCTGGGGAGTTTACTGGCTGTAGAAAAAAAAATCCCTGAGCCAGGGGCTAGTGGGCTTTAGCCCAGGTTTACACTGACAGCAGATTGAAATCGTGCGAGTTCAGCTGAAATCTCACATGATTTCATTCCTGCATGTCAGTCCCGACTTCGGGGGTGATTTCAGAGACATCTGTGCGGGTTCCTGCACAGATGTCTATACAAATCACACCCCAAAGTCGCCAAAAGTAGTACAGAAACTACTTTTGGGAATTGGTGGAGTGCCGCAAATGCGGCATTGCACCGATTTGGACGGTGCCATTGCCACCGATTTGCCAAATGGCATCAATGTAAACCTGAGCTTAAGAGGAGTTTTTTCAGCTGTAAAAAGCTCTAATGCTGATAAAAGCTTAAAAACGTCTATTCTGCATTTTATCAGTGTTTTTGAGCCATAAGCCTTTGTGGGAGTATAGATTTGCTAAAAACCGCTACTGCAAAAACGCTACAAAACTCATTCTACAGCTAACGCTACTGGCGTTTTTATAACTTCCTGTGTGCATAAGGCCCTAAAGTTATTGTAAATTAATCTCTTGTAAAACAACACATTCAGTTTAAAATATAAATGAAAGGCAAAACATTTAGTGTATAGATAAAAAACTTGTACTTGCTATTTAGCCTTTAACCATTTTGACTCTACAGCAATTTTCCGTGGGTGTTTTTTTTTTTTTTTTTCCACTCATGTAAAAATCTGCGTTTTTGGTTAAAAAATTACTTAAAACCTCCAGAATATTATATATTTTATGAAAGCAAAGACCTTGTAAAATAAAAAGATAGTTGCAATTTTTTATGTCGCATAATATTTGCACTGCTGTTTAGCAAAGACATATTTTCAGAAGACTCCCGCACCCAGAAGAAACGCCGGGTGCGGGAGTCAGCTCCCTTGGCGTGGATCGGGATCAGATGCCGACGCCGCGTTCTAAGGTGAGTATTTTATAATGAGCTAGTATGTGCTGCATACTAGCTCATTATGCCTTTGTCTTACAGGTTTTATTTTTTTTTTTCAGTGCGGGTATACAACCGCTTAACCAAACCTCTAAATTATGGCATTGGGCAGGTGACCGCTCCTCTTTATTGAGATATTGGGGGTCTATTAGACCCCCAGCATCTCCCCTGTCCTCCAAAGCAACAAACTCAAAACAGAGTAAGCTTGGTTAGATGCTTCCCTGGCTGCATGAGCCAGAGAACGACATCTCAGAAACCTGAAGTGACAGTCTTTGTTGCTTCTGGCTTTATTCACTGCAGAGGAGGTTGAGGAAAGGACATTTCTCCATCTCCTCCCTCATTTCAGCCTGCAGTCCTTTTTATGTGGTCCCGGGCTCCCAGTAAGAACAACTCGCACCATGAAAGTGATCGCTGAGGGGGAAGTTTACACAGGCATTTCCTGAAATCGCGGTGTTAAAGGGGCCTATGTGCTGGGTTCACACCAGTGGGACTTCAAAACCGACATCCCTGCGTGACTTCATTGCAGCTTGCATACAACTTCTTTAACAGAAGTCAATGCAAGTCTTAATGAAGTTGCCCCAAAGTAGTGCAGGAACCTTTCCCTAATCGGGAGCGACTTGAGTCGCACCTATTAGAACGGTCCCATTGATATTGGACGTGACTTGTCATGCGACTTTGTCTTGACTGGAGTGTGAATCGGGGGTAATACAGGAAGTATACCAGGTGTAAACCGGGAAAACAGCCTACAAAAATGAATGCAGCCATCACATCTTCAAGGCCATGGTGATAGACATTTGTCAGTCCTAGGCATTTCCATTAGAAAGCAGCTGCATTTGTTCAAATGAAAAGAAGATTTTGGAGACAAAATTGTATACACATTTTAATAAAGCATGTGCTGTTTGTTATATGTATTGTATGTCTTCTGATCTATCTTTCAACATTTCTACATCAGTTTAAATAGAAAAATGTCTGTCAGACTGGTACTGTTTTGGTAATTTTTTTTTTTTTCCTTCTCTCTCTTCTCCTAAGCTACCTGCATCATCCTAACATTGTGCAGTGTGTTGGTCAATGTGTGGAGACTATGCCCTATCTTCTGGTATTTGAGCTATGTGAATTGGTAAGTTATTTACAATGCTGTAATATACAGTCAGGTCCATAAATATTGGGACATTGACACAAATTCTAATCTTTTTGGCTCTATACACCACCACAATGGATTTGAAATGAAAATTACAAGATGCGCTTTAACTGTAGACTTTCAGCTTTAATTTGAGGATATTTACATCCAAATCAGGTGAACGGTGTAGGAATTACAACAGTTTGTATATGTTCCTCCCACTTTTTAAGGAACCAAAAGTAATGGGACAATTGGCTGCTTGGCTGTTCCATGGCCAGGTGTGTGTTATTCACTCGTTATCCCATTTACAAGGAGCAGTTAAATAGCCAGAGTTCATTTCAAGTGTGCTATTTGCATTTGGAATCTGTTGCTGTCAACTCTCAATATGAGATCCAAAGAACTGTCACTATCAGTGAAGCAAGCCATCATTAGGCTGAAAAAACAAAACAAACCCATCAGAGAGATGGCAAAAACATTAGGTGTGGCCAAATCAACTGTTTGGAACATCCTTAAAAAGGAACGCACCGGTGAGCTCAGCAACACCAAAAGACCCGGAAGACCACGGAAAACAACTGTAGTGGATGACTGAAGAATTCTTTCCCTGGTGAAGAAAACACCCTTCACAACAGTTGGCCAGATCAAGAACACTCTCCAGGAGGTTGGTGTATGTGTGTCAGTCAACAATCAAGAGAAGACTTCACCAGAGTGAATACAAAGGGTTCACCACAAGATGTAAACCATTGGTGAGCCTCAAAAACAGGAAGGCCAGATTAGAGTTTGCCAAACAACATCTAAAAAAGCCTTCACAGTTCTGGAACAACATCCTATGGACAGATGAGACCAAGATCAACTTGTACCAGAGTGATGGGAAGAGAAGAGTATGAAGAAGGAAAGGAACTGCTCATGATCCAAAGCATACCACCTCATCAGTGAAGCATGGTGGTGGTAGTGTCATGGCGTGGGCATGTATGGCTGCCAGTGGAACTGGTTCTCTTGTATTTATTGATGATGTGACTGCTGACAAAAGCAGCAGGATGAATTCTGAAGTGTTTCGAGCAATATTATCTGCTCATATTCAGCAAAATGCTTCAGAACTCATTGGACGGCGCTTCACAGTGCAGATGGACAATGACCCGAAGCATACTGCGAAAGCAACCAATGAGTTTTTTAAGGGAAAGAAGTGGAATGTTAGGCAATGGCCAAGTCAATCGCCTGACCTGAATCCGATTGAGCATGCATTTAACTTGCTGGAGACAAAACTGACGGGAAAATGCCCCAAGAACAAGCAGGAACTGAAGGCAGTTGCAGTAGAGGCCTGGCAGAGCATCACCAGGGATAAAACCCAGCGTCTGGTGATGTCTATGCGTTCCAGACTTCAGGCTGTAATTGACTGCAAAGGATTTGCAACCAAGTATTAAAAAGTGAAAGTTTGGATGATTGTTAATCTGTCCCATTACTTTTGGTCCCTTAAAAAGTGGGAGGCACATATACAAACTGTTGTAATTCCTGCACCGTTCACCTGATTTGAATGTAAATACCCTCAAATTAAAGCTGAAAGTCTGCAGTTAAAGCACATCTTGTTTGTTTCATTTCAAATCCATGGTGGTGTATAAAACCAAAAAGATTAGAATTGTGTCTGTCCCAATATTTATGGACCTGACTGTAGTTGTTTATCTACATTTTATTATAGGTATTCCTCCAACAGTACACTTTGGAATATTGACCTCCTTCCATGTGTTTTGATAATAATCACAGGTCTATCACGAGTGCTGGCATCACAAACCACTAGTAAGAACCCTTTCACACTGCCAGTGCCCGGGCCTCAGCAGCTCTTTACCATAGTTTTTGTGGCACTTTTCCAACGCCAATTGGGCAGTTTTAACCCCTGCTAGTGGCCGAATAGAGGACTAAAAGCGCCGCAGCGCTTTGCAGGTGCTGCCCATTGTTTTCAATGGGCAGGGGCGCTTTAGGAGCCGCTCCTAAAGCGCCTTAAGCTGCTTGCAGTGCTTTTTTTTACGTCCTGCCAGCGTAGCGCCCCAGTGTGAAAGCACTTTCACACTGGGATTGCAGGTGAGGCTATTTTTAGTGCTGAAAGGCTGAAAAACTCTACCAGTGTGAAAGGGGTCTAATGCAAGCTGCTGCAACCCAAGATTGCTTCACTTGTTGAATGGGAAAAAATATATATATACAAGCCCCCCCCCCCCATAACCCTAACCCTCAAGACTTAGACTCCACTAGACCTCTGAAGGTATTGTTATCTGGGACCAGTAGCTGTCAGTAGCATATCCAAGTCCAGTAAGTTGTGAGGTGGGGCCTCCATGGATTTAAAATGTTTTTGCAACACATCCCACAGATAATTGGATTGGGATCTGGAAAATTTGGAGGCCAAGTAATCGCCAAATTTGTTGTGTTCCTCAAACCATTTTGGATTTCATCAGACCAGGCCATCTTCTTTCATTGCTCAGTAGTCCGGTTCTGATGCTCGCATGCCCATTGTAAGCACTTTTGGCTGTGAATATGGGTCTGCATGGGTACACAGCCACATACACATCCAGCTGCAGTGCACTGTGTGTCTTGTACACCTTTCTATCAGAACAAGCATTAAAGTGTTACTAAACCCAATAATATGAAAATGGTTCATCTGCTCCCCCATGGTTTAAAAATCTTCTTTTTACATTAAAATACTGCCAATGTATACCTTTTTGGCTGATCTGTATACCATGATCACATGATAACCTTCAGTGTTTGTCCAGAGCTATGTGTTCAGGGAGGAGATTTCCACTATAGCCTGTATACACGCCCACATGTGTCATATCAATATCATGTGACCTGGCTAGCTCTGAGAACAAGGAAATGTTCTCTCCAGCAATAGAGACTAACCTGAGCATGTTCAGGAGGACTACCCTCACTGTATTTTCTGACCTTGCCAAGAGACCTGGCAGGGGGGGAGGATCTGTCCATATAGGATCAAAGAGCCTTTTTACACAATGCAAAATATTAACCCCTTAAGATCCACAGTGAGTATAGCAAGCAGGCTATTCTGCACATACAGACATATTTTACTGTTATGGGTTTAGTAACACTTACTTTTTCAGTAGTTTGCGCTACAGTAGCTCTTCCATTGGATGGGACTATACAGGTCAGCCTTCGCTCTCCACGTGCATCTGGCCTTGGCCACCCATGATTCTGTTGCTGTTTTTTCTTTTTTGGACCACTTTTTGAGTTTGAAGACCTTGCACGTGAAAGTGCATTATGATAGACATCAGACATTTTATGTAGAGGTAGTAAAAATTATAGATTCTCAGATTAATTTAGAACTAGTTAAAAATTGCACATTGAATATCTGTTAAAAAAAAAAAAAAAAAAATGCACATTGGTAGGGCAGTAGACCAGGCAATCCAAAATTCCCCAGCTCCTGATGCAGGTAGCAAGTAGCTGGTAGAAAAAAATAATTATACGGGGGCCTCTGATTTTAGGTTGCATATGTGTTTATTGATTTGTATAGAAGACCTAAATAGAAACTAACGATTTTAACCTTACAGATTGAAATGCTTTAATTGGGCTTTCTTTGCTGAGTAACTGAGGATGTTTGCATTGTTTTAGGAAGAGGTGCCAATGGCTATACAAATATTAAGATGGTTTTACATTTATATAATTTCACTGTTGATTTCAGGCCTTATGGGCTTCAGCTTGTACATGGGCAAAATGTACAGCAGGTTTTTGCAGAGCTTTTTGACATGCTATGTTGAAGTCTTTAAAGGGTTTGTTAACCCACATTATTTACTTTTATATAATCTGCTCAGTCTCCTAATGATATGTCCCCCTGTGTGAGTTGTATTTAAAAAAAAAAAAAAAAAAAGCTGTATATACCTTGTTTGTGAGGGCTGATTGGTGGACCCGTTGCCTCTCTCTCCCCGTCTGACAGATGCAGTGGGAGGGGCCGTGATTCCCCTGCTGACGTCAGTCTGGAGGAGGGGAGGAGAGAGCCGGCGTTTTTTTTTTTTGTTTTTAGACGAAGAACATTTTGTTACAACAGCCAGAATTCTGGCACCGGCTTTACAAATACAGTGAGTGACAAACCTCTCTCCAAAACTAGAACAGTTGTTAAAGATGGAGAAAATCAAAATTAACATTATGAAACAAAGTAGCCTTGCGCCATGTCTATCACAATAGTAGGCATGACAGAGCATCTAGAAAAAAACGTTACATAGGTTACAGGAAGAAACTTCTCAATTCACTATGCAAAATGCACACAAAAAAATAACATAAAACAACGAGCCATGATTACCAACTGTAACCATTATAAATGAGAATTCCCCAGCAAGAGAAACCTCAGACGTGACAGAAAAGAGTGAAGTAAAAAGAAGGGGAAATGAAAGACTAGGGAGGGAAACCCAGAGAGGAAAACAAGAAGCAAAGCTCCCCAGGGGGAGAACAAAACTTATTCGGAGCCCTTGCAGCTTCACATGGACATAATCAGCCCAGGGGCTCCAGATAGCCACAAATCGCTTAGTAGTATAATTGACCACACTGACAATTTGTTCGTTGAGCATTATCCAAGACACCTTTAGTCTATATAGTGAGACACACACTGAAGTCTTTTTCTATGACCTGGCTATAGAAAGTTTTGCAGCCAGGAACCTAAAGAAGATCAGACGCTGCTTGGAGCAGGGAAGATGCTTTACTGGTTAATTTACCAATGCAATACGGGGTTGTTGGGGGACAGGGATCTCTGAAACTTTCTGTATCAAAGCAAATTCCTTATTCCAGAAACACTGTAGCCTCGAACACTCCCACCATATATTATACATAGTACCAAGCGCATGGCATCCTCGAAAACATAGGGGTGAGGAAGACTGATACAACGTGGACAACCGGAAAGGCACCATGTACCACCTCGTCAGTACTTTGACATTGGCCTCAACTAGGGAAACGTTCAAGATACCCTTATAAGCCAAATTTTAGAGACTATATCTGAGTCCCACGCCCGCATGTATGGAATTTTTGTCTGGGGAATCGAGCAGCAGCCTATAAATGGTAGCAATACCTCCCTTGTGCCCCGCTTCCTAGGTACACCATGTCTAATAGGGGGTGACCTTAGTATCCTTAGTCACTGACGGGCCTAGGAAATGCAAGAAATGTGAAATTTTGAAGATATTGAAAGATTCCTGAAGAGGGCATTTTTAATTTGGATCGACAATGGGCTAGAGAACAGACTGCGAGGATACACAAAGTGCCTAATTCTGTATAAGCCCTTATTGAACCACCAGCCTTAAGTTTCAGGTTCCTGACCAGGGGAGATTATTAAACAGATGGTTTAGAGGGTGAAAAGGTGACACCAGTTTAGGATTGTTTGGCACTCTGTCCCAGACTGCCAACAAATTAGTGAAGTTCGGTGCCAATATGGGCTTTCTACGTTTTTCTAATTGCCATTTGACGTAATCCACGTATTTATTTGTATATATTATATATACACACGCACACTCATTAGGAGACCAAGCAAATTATATAAAGTAAATGTTGCTTTAGCAGCAGGAAGGGGGTGGGCAGGCCCTGACAGGAGCAGTGAGGGAGGGGGAGGACTGTGGATGACGGTGACACGTAAACTGACCACGGTGTCAGGGCTCAGCAGCCATAATACATCGTGGTCAGCTTACATAAGTGAGGGTAGAAATTGGTGGGATCAGCCAGGTTTTTTAGGTGATAGAAGGGGCCAGGACACAGCATAAGCTCTGTGCTGTGTAACATGCTTTAACCACTTGACGACCACCCGACGCAGATGTACTGCGCAAGGTGGCTCAGCTGCCCGCGATCGTTCCTCGCAGAGGCAGAATGGGTATCTGCCAAAGTAAACAAGGCAGATCTCCGTTCTGTCGGGGGATGACACTGATATGTCTTCCTGCTAAGCATGTCAATGTCAGGTGTCCAATCTGTCGCTGCAATGTCGCAGTCCTGCTAAAAATCACTGATCACCGCCATTACTAGTAAAATAAACAAAAATGCCATGAATCTATCCCCTATTTTGTAGATGCTATAACTTTTACGCAAACCAATCAATATATGCTTATTGGGATTTTTTTTTTTTTTTTTTTTAACCAAAAATATATAGAATACATATCAGCCTAAACTGATGAATACGTTTTTATTTATTTTTTTTGGATATAAATTATAGCAGAAAGTAAAAAAATTTTTTTTGTTTTTAGTTGAAAAAATTTAAAATCTCAGAGGTGATCAAATCAAACTAGTGTCAATGCGTTTCGTGGAAATGAGGAGCAAGCTACTACCACACCACGTGGAAACTCTGGGGCTTTCCTGTATAATGAGCTCCACTCTGGGAATGATCTATCTCCCATGGGCCTGCGGGACTATAACTCACTAGACATTCTACCAGTACATCTCTGTGTACTGTGTGGTCTAGTTACAAGATGCATGAAAAATATATAAAACTGAAATCTTCCAGAAAAAGAATATACTTTTGTGATCATGTACATTTAAGAGGTCCTGAAGAAGCGGTCATTTCCACGAAACACGTTGACCCTTGTTCCTCTTTTCGACAAACAGCCATACAGGTTTGTAGTGGATAATGTTTTGCTGGTATCCGTATGCAAGCCATAACAATTTAATACATGTTTTTAAATATTGTTTAAAATAAAGAATTTGTACATATATTTTTTTTCTTACATAAGTGTACTTGGAGGGGTATTTAAATCACTGGAGGGGTATGTAAAATCCCACTACCTACAGTTTGTTGCATTATGCTTGTTAGATGGCAAGCCATGTGGCTGTACAGTCCACTGGTCGCAAGCGGCAGCTGGCTATATCTTTTTATATTCCATAAAGATTATTTTAACTGCTCTCATCTCTATATTTTTACAGACAAGCGTTTAAAAGTAGCCAGGTAATGTAAAATTGAAGGCAATGTCCATGAACTCTCCAGTCTATGGTCATAGACTTTTATGTGGTACAGATTTTCTGACTGACTGGGTTTACTGAATCTCTAGCTTGTATTGGTGTAGTTCATTTGTGTTGGTAAATAGATTTATTGGCAAACCTGCTTCTAAGGCTGGCCATACATTGTACAGTTTTCTTGTACAAGTTTGCTTTCGATTTACAAAAACCATATAATATGAGGTCAAACCTAAACACTTTCAATTTGTTTGCAATCAGGCTGGCCTTTGCACCGCATAGTTGAAGGTAAATCTAAAGGAAATTGAATAAGAAAGTTGTGTAATGTATGGCCAGCCTAACTCTTGTCTATACAGCGCTCTACTTGCCTTCATAAACCATGAGTATGATAATTACCGCTTGTACACCAAATTGTACATAAAGCACTGTGGTGCTGTAAATGTACTGCCAGGGATATGTGTTGGTTCACGGGATTGGAAAAGTCTTTCTTTAGGGTGTCACCTTGATTACAAAGCATGATTTACTTGGCAGTAATGTTGCTGTTTTTTCACACCTTAAATTGGAAAATGTTTTTACAAGGCGTTTCTGTAAGTTGCAATGCAGATGTATCTAAAGATACATACAGCTTTCTGTCCCAATAGTTTCATGTCATTATATCTACCGTATATACTCGAGTATAAGTCGAATTTTTCAGCACATTTTTTTGTGCTGAAAGTGCCCCCCTCGACTTATACTCGAGTCAAGCACTTTTCTGCAGCAAAAAATGTCATTTTCCGAACCGACTTTGGGGCCCCGTATCTCAGGCCCACTTGGTGCTAGGAACCCCAAATTTGGTGTGCAAACCCAGTAGAACTGGTACCATAACATATCCAAAGCTGTAGTTCCTAGCACTAAGTGGCCCCGAGATACGGGGCCCCAAAATCGGTTCGGAAAATGTCATTCTCTGCTGCAGAAAAGTGCTTGACATTGTCTGAACCGACTTTGGGGCCCCATATCTCAGGGCCACTTGGTCTTAGGAACCCCAAATTTGGTGTGCAAACCTAGTGGAACTGGTACCATAACATATCCAAAGCTGGGGTTCCTAGCACCAAGTGGCCCTGAGATACAGGGCCCCAAACCCGGTTCGGAAAATGTCATTTTCTGCTGCAGAAAAGTGCTTGACATTTTCTGAACTGATTTTTGGGGCCCTGTATCTCAGGGCCACTTAGTGCTAGTAACCCCAGCTTTGGAAATTTTATGGTGCTAGTTCCACTGGGTTTGCACACCAAATTTGGGGTTCTTAGCACTAAGTGGCCCCAAGATACAGGGCCCCAAATTCGGTCAACTGTGTCCATCTGCAGCAATGTCATTTCGAGACCCTTTGGGTTCAGAGACCCCAAATTTTGGCTGCAGCTAGGGGGCATCTAGGAACCCTTAACTACCGAGTTTGAAGTTCAGGGGACCTATGGCTGCAAATGGGCACAGTGAGGCATGCAAATGGGCACAGTGATGCTGCAAATGGGCATTGTTGACCCTCTTTTCCACTTACAGTAGCCGTGCATCTCGTCTTATACTCGGGTCAATAAGTTTTTACATTTTTTTTGTGGTAAATTAGGGCCTCGACTTATACTCGGAACGACTTATACTCGAGTATATACGGTAACTAGTTTCTGCTTTGTTGGTGACCAACATGCACATACTGAGTGACAGATGGGTAAATCTGCCTAATAATCATCCTTTTACAAGATAAATGGATATTGAAGTTCACTATTGTATGTAGTCGCTGTCTTTTAAAGCTCTGCATATGCAAGAAAATCTTTTACTGGCTTCTAATAATGCACAGATGGAATCCCCAATATAGCAAATTCTAATTGTATCAGAAAAAATTGCATTCCAATGAAAGCTGATGGACTTGTGAACCCAACTCCATTGACAGGTATTAGTGTAGTGTTTTATTATGCCTTACAGTGGTTAGGTATAGCAGTAATGGGTAACCACAAGGTTCCACACTGCCCTTTTGTGGATGGTTTAAACAAACAGGTTTACTAACATTGCTTTGTTGTGACAGCCTGTTGGCTGTTAGACACATTACACAAAGCCCATGGAAAGCCGGGCCATGCTTCCAGAAAATATGCCCCTGTCACCTGTCCATATAACTAGAGGGAGATGTCTGAATACCTATGTCTAGCCTGTCTAGTTTAAGGTATAGTGATGATTTTTAAATTACACCCATGTCCAGGGTGTTGACGTTATTTACTTTTCTCTCTAGTTTATTGAAGGGCATTTGAACTCTTAGGCCCGGTTGACACTGGTATGACATACGCTCCGATTTCGGGAGTATGTGTCGCATGACGTGTACAAATCAATGGTTCCCTATGAGAGCCGTCTACTGGTCTGACACAAATCGGTCCGACGTTAGAAAAGATTCCTGCACTACTTTGGTCCCTCTTTGCCCCATTGTCAGCCCATTCAATATCCTTGAAGTTGGATACTTGTTCTAACCAACCGACTTGTGACATCTTACATGGTGACTAACTCTAAAGTTGGAGCAAAAATTTATCCTGTTCATTCAAGTTGGATGGAAGTAGGACTGATGTCCAGGGCAAAGTATTCGTACAACATCGTTTTTGTTTTTTTTTTGCAGGTAAAAAAATGTACATTTTTACTTTTTTTTTCTTTTTTTTTTCGGAGCCTGGAAAGCATTGCACCTGTAAACATCAGATTACAGGTGCAATGCAGGCTTCCTGCAAAATGTCTATGTAAGCTGTCTGCTTGTACCTCGTACAGGCAGGCAATTTCACACTCCCAGGAGGAATCAATGAACTACCTAGAACGCTTAATAGTTCATTGAGAACTACAAGCAGTCAGCCGTGAAGGCTGTTGGTACTTGTAGTTCATTGTTTCACAGAACTCTGTGAATGAATGACGTAGCCATGAGGGAGTACCGCCAAACGTGAACTTATCCTTTTAACCTTCAGATTACACGGTCACCTACAGGAGGACTGGACTGATAAGCATTTAAAAAAAAAAAAAAGTGTAGCCCAGGATAACCCCTCTCACTAACGGCATGCCTCAGATTTTTGCTGGTGTCCCAGGAGGACTCCATTGTGTTAAATTAGAACTCCAGACAAAAATTTATTTTGGAATTTAGAGGGATTAGAACAGTGGGGGGTTAAAACCGCGCCGCTAGCAGCCGACTAGTGCCGCTAATACGCCGGTAAAGCGGTGCTAAAAATAGCACCGCTTTACCGCTGATGCCCGGGCGGCTCAGTGTGAAAGGAGTCTTGGGGAGATATACTCTCTGTACAGGGGGTCCCCTAGTTACAAACATCCTACTTACAAACGGAGGGAGACAACAGGAAGTGAGATGAAATCTACCCCTAGGAAGGGAAATTCTCTCCTGTAAGAGCTATTATGGGGAAAAGGTGTCTCCACTGAAGCTTTATCACCAAGGCTTGTTTCCACAACAACCCAACATTTTCAAAATCCAGTTGTTGCTGGGACAGAAAGTGAGGTGAAATCTTCTGAACAGGGGCACACACAGCAAAACAAATGTTACAGGGGTGTTAACCCTTCCCTATGCTATCCAAAAAGCTTAAAAATAGTTTTTTTGGCTGGAGCTACACTTAAAAGATGTACCTATTCCTACTTACAGATTCAACTTAAGAACAAACCTACAGTCCCTAACTTGTTTGTAACCCGGGGACCCCCTGTATTTGCCCTGTTTACCATTATCACAGAGAATATGAGTTGACAGAAAATCCCAAATTTTATGTTGTCTCCAGAACAGGAATAGAGGGGAAACCTTTAAATGGACACACTGGTGTCCCTCTCACTTTAGAGGGATTTCCTCTTGCTTCCTTTTTTGGTCATATGACAGGAAGTAAAGGAAAATCACATTTCTTCTGTGTGCCTTATGTCCGTTAAAGGGTAAGTCCACCTTTTCTAACATGTTACATTGAGGATGTAACATGTTACAGATGCACCGGTAGAGTGCAAAATGTGGTGCAGCTGTGCATAGTAGCCAATCGGCTTCTAACTTCAGCGTGTTAAAAGAAAAAAAAGAAAAACCTGAAAGCTGAATGGTTTCTATACAGAGCTGCACCAGATTTTGCACAATCATGGCTGCAGCTGCGGACAGCATTCTGGTATAACCGCTTGCTGCCCAGGATGTGTAGCAAGTGGTTAATGAAGCACTCTAGGAATGAGATTAGTTTGGGCCAGCTTGGCTCAAACAAATTATCCAGATGCCACCTCTGGTAAATGATGATGGTGTATTTTACTGTTGCAGTCTATGCTACATAATGTAAGTGGAGGCTCCCCCTCTTTGCCCTAATTATTTGCTTGCTCCCTCACCTCTTTCACTCAGGAGAAGCCATGCATTTGTTTCAGTGAATGCAAGGTGTTCTCTGATTGGCCTGTGCATTGCAGTAACGCATGGTAAAAATGCAATTTTTTGGGCTCAGTTAGAGCTATACTTGTAGCATAATGTGCCTTTTAGGGCTTGAGCCAGTCGTTCCATGTCCGTTCAGCTGTATTGATCTGCAGTGCTGTCACGTTGCATAAAAACAGCAGCATGTCTACATTTTTACACCGTGTATAGCGGGGTGACACTACAGCGCCCAGTGGTCCTGTCTGTCCAGGGCTGTGCATTTATCCCTGTATGGATGTATAGGAAGCACTGCTGAGCCTCTGCGTCAGTCTGCCTGTCAGTGATTTTTAACAGGCTGCTGACCGCAGTAGAATAGAACACCTGTCACTCCCGGGTACACAAACTCGCAAATCTGCATACTGTATGGGCCTCTGTGTTCGTGTGAATGAGCTTTTAGACAGTTCTTTATGGATCAGGTGTCCTCATTGGAAGATTTACCCACACACATTTTATGTTGACAACTGAGAAATTATTTTTCACTTCCTATGTTGTCTTATGTGACAGCAGTTGCTAGGACTGAGAGACTGTGAGCCACGGAGACATAGAAACCACTAAAAATCTGAGAGGTCCTTAGACTTGCCCACTCTATTAAAAATAGAAAAAAAAACAATTGTTCATATATAATTATAAAGGGTTAAATATTGAGCTATTCTTCCTCAGATTGTACATTCATTCTATCTATACATCTAATATATAGTATTCGATATTATGTTGGAACTTCAGAGTAGCATACTTAGTTTGATTACACTTATATTCCCGTGATCTGCCATGCCAACTTTGTTACGGCATAAAAAAGACCCATGGTCGTCGTCTTTTCGATTTGCAGTTTTTTATAGCACAGTATGTAAATGTGTCAAAAAATGGTACCATGCTGCCACCCAGTGGAATTTTAAGTTATATCCTATAGCTTTTGCTGTTGAAGCTGAATTAAATTATATCCAATAAAATGTTTATTTTGGAACAATTTCACTTCTTTTTTTGTTCATGAATTGTTTTGGTCATGAATTGTTTCAAAATTGTTATATTAACACTAATACACCCACCAGTCTAAGGCCTTGTAAGCTGCAACATACAGAATATGCAAAAGTCTTTATTAAAGCATTAGCCCATACAAACTGAGATTTCCACTATAGATGAACATTTCTGGGCAGAAACTTTTACAGAGAATTCTGCTTCACCTTCTAGTTTTCGCAACCAAACCACAAACATGTAAAATCTCACAGAGACTCCCACATAGTGGCCACAACACCTCAGCAGAGTCTGAGAGCAGTACAGCAGATTTGTAGAGTCCCCAAGTGATTTGGGCTGGAGTTGCACTGTTCTGTGCACATACATGGTAACTCAAGCATGTAGGTGTTGCACCCATACCAATTTCCCTTTGTTTTTCACACTAGACTGCACTGCATACAGTAGTTGTGAACAAGCCACATAGGAAAGAGTAAGATTTCTATTTGACATGCATTTTCATGCAGCAAAATGGAAGACACTTGCTGCATTAAAATAGACGAGTGTAAATAGGCCCCTCCAAGAATCTTCTTTTTTATTTATTTATTTTTTAATGCCGTAAACTTGCATTTAAAGAGCTTAGTGAGGTAATCTACTCACATAAGTGAATTCCTTCTAGTGGCTAAACTATATGAATAGTCTAACCAATAGAATGAGTTTTTACGTCTATGTAAACGTGTAATTACACACAAAAACAAGCCTTTTTTTACATTGGATTTTTCTGTGCAGGATTATCTAGCATAGACCAGAATGTTTTAGTATGCTTGTGTGTGCATCTTTAAAAAGAAGACTGCTCTGCTGTTAAAGTATTTTTGGTTCTTAGAAGGAAAAAAAGGTCTGGGAACATGTAGTCTGCTCTCTTGTCCTATAGGAAACTTGATTATAGTGTTAAACGTGACAGTACCATACAAAAAAAAAATAGTTAATGCAGAATTGAAGTGTCATTCCTGGCAAAAAGGAAATATTGCCCTTGGTAATTTTTCCCCTTATACATTACTATTTTTATAGACTTTGTTCTTTCTCCTCAATATGTTCAATCTAAGGATGGTGCAAGCATAATGCTTTCACCATGCTTCTAAACATAAAAAAATAAAGCAGATGCTGCTCTTTTGTGAGGAGTGATCAGTTCTCAGGACTCACAAATACTCACCATGGCAGAGGTCCCTTGCAGCTCCTTTCTCCATTGCAACCAGCACTAAAATTCCCACTTTTGGATGCTGAGGATAGTGTTAGTGAAAAGCAGGAATGCAGTGCTGACAGTGTTTACAAATGGGTCGGAGGGACCTCTTTACATAGACACTGTCACTTTGTCCTGATAGTATGTGGCAAGGTAACAGTGTGTCTAATAGTAACATTACAGGGGTTAACTACATTCAATTATCAGAATTCAATATGTCTCCTTTGAAAATTATGGGCTTTTTGAAATATCCAAAAACATGATCGTCATTTTTTTTATTGTACAGGATTTATATAGAACCAACAGTTTGTGCAGAACTTTGCAAAATAAAGGCAGACTGCACAATCACAATACAAATGGGGTTAGGAATGCCTTGCTCGAATGAATGCAGATGTCTGCATGCTGTACAGTTCAAACATCAACTCCTGTCTAAGTTTAAATTACAGCTGAACTCTGAGAATTAGACAAAATCTACCCTTGGCAGCTCCCATATCCCTCCTGTACTGTATGGTTTAAGTGGGTCTCTGGTCTAGGGGTGCAGGGATAGGGTGCTCTTAGCTGCAGTTACACTCTCTCCTCCCCCATGTACATTGCAGGGTCAGTAGCCTTGCACCATACATAATATTGAGGGAGCACCCACAGTCCAGAGCTTCAGATAAAACAACGCTGGAGCCTGCTGGACCAAGGATTGGGTAAGTAATCGCCTTCATACTGCTCTTCTATGAAAAAGGGGGGCAGATGTCACTGCAAGGATAGATTGTATCAACTTTTTAGCGTGCAAGGCATGGTAGGGACACAGATTATCTAGCCAATATTTTTTTCAGCTGGATATACACAGTAGAAAGCCAGGCCAACCACTGCTTAGTCACCTTTCTGTCATTGTTTTGTTGTAGTTCCCATGCCTAAACAATGCCAGTCTGGTGACCTCAGCTGAGCACGCTGTAGATTCTTTGCTGTCTGTCTGAAAGTTAAAAAGGGGCAGCATAGCATAAAACCACATAATAAAAGGCTAGAACCCCATGCTAAACCACATATGGAAATCAAATTTGCAGTGTGTGGCATTTGTTGCTTGGCGTGCCTCTGAATTGTACGTGTGATGGTGCTTGGGGAATTTTCTATGCTGACAGAATTTTTATTTTCTGTAAAGCTTAAAGTTCAGGCCACAGCAAATGAGCAATACACTCCTCCCTGAATAATAGAAAAATACATTCCGTCATCTGTTAATATTAGAACAACTCATGATTAATGGAAACAATAAAATGACACCTGTGGAAATTTTCTGCAAGCATGGAATTCATGAGTTAATCTCTTCCATGTATTTGATCTTTCTACGTATTTCTGTTTATCCCTTCTTATGGAGTATATGTTTCAGCTAAATTTTGGATGGATTTGTTTTTTTGGGTTTTTTTTTACTTTGCATATACATTTAGCCAACTGAGTCTTAAATGGTTTTTTTACAGGTTAGGGTACTGCATTTGGCAGTATAAACATTTTGTCATGTGGTCAGTCAGTTTTGTGGTCGGCACAGAGCATCAAAGTAACTGGACTGCTCAGCATATACTTTGCATTTTCTAAATTTACAGTTGAGCTTACTTATTTACCCTGACACTTTGAATTAAAACCTTAAAAAAAAAAAAAAAATTAAGATAAATGATCCAGCACTTGTTCCAGCCACCTGTCTTGTACATTCCCCCCTGTAGTTCCCAGTAAAGGTGATTACATCCCTCCTGATCTGATCCGCCCACTGTGATCCATCACATTAATGACGGATCACAGTGAGCGGATCAACTTCATTAATTTTGAATGCGCCAAAGAAGCTTATGTACCAAATTTTGGCACGGAACCAAGTGCATTTAGCGTTTTGCTGTCATTTTTGTGTTTTTGTCGCTCGACAATTGCGGCACAATCGCGCTGTGTTTGGGGTGCTGTTAAATGCCATTGCGAGCACATTGCAAGTTTTGTTATGATTCTGAAGTCACAGGCAGAATCGTGTGATTCTGTCCACGATTCCAATACGCTCAGGTATGAACGGCGCCTTACTAAGAACTACAGTCTGAATGGGCAGCAATGCGAGTGGAACTGTGCATGTGTATGAGATGAACCAGACTCCTGGCTTGTCAATCTAACTACTCTGTACAGTGACCAGGAGTCTGAAGCTCTTGGGTCTGCCCACTGTACAGCGTAGGTAGATGGACAAGCCAGGAGTCCTGATTAATCTCATACACCTGCACAGTCCCTCTCACATTGCTGCCCATTCAGAGTCTAAATCCAGGGCATGATGGGATTTGTAGTCTTTGGTCTATGTGGCGACAAACACTACCTGGAAGTAATGTCGCCACTTTAGAGATCCTACTCCTGGAGACTAGGGATAGAGAAGATTCTGTGTAAAGAGATGTCACTGATTTTTTTTTTATTTATTTTTAAACCGGCGTTTTGTACACAGCGTGCAATTTTAATCCGAATCACAGTAGCAGTTTTGCTTCACTACACATGGCTAATGCGCAAATGTTATCACTATCCCGGAGTGCTTCTTTAAAGAAGTTTTGGTGCATTTTAAGCTAGGTTTGTACAGGCAGCAGGTTTAAACATACCTCTGAAAAGCATTCCATGGTGGATCTTGTTTAGAGCCAGGTTACAGGCTTTTACGAGGTGTTACTGCGACTTCTTTAAGGCTTGATTTTCAATCACAAGGGGAATTAAACATTGCAATGCAGCACTGCAACCACCTTGCAGCACAGTGCCATTCAATAGGTAGATTTTGGCAACCGCAATGCCAACGTGGATGTCTGTACTGCCCCATTCAACAGTAAGGTTCACAGACGTGCTTCGCTACCATAAGGTAAATGCCATTTTTGTTTTGTTTTTTTTTATTGTTGCAAGTCACCAATGTGAACAAGATCTTAGTCAGGTAAAACATTTTCAAGTCTTGTTGTGTGCTTGCTGTCGCCACATGCTTCTTGTTATATGTGAATGTGTTACTGGAGGTACCAAAGGATGGGACCTCCTAATGTTAGGAAAAGAAGGCATTAAAAGAATAAGTTCTATAAAAGATCACATTGTATACTGTCAGACTCGGAGTAAACCGTGACAGCTCAAGGATTATAAGAGAATATTATAGGCCACATTCCTTGTTCATCTAAAGAGGTTTTGAATGGTATGAGGTAAGGCTTGCATTGGTGTTCTGCTTGGAAGTGAATAGGAGAAAGTGAGACTGCCTTTATCCTTGTGTTTTTGTTTTTTTGTTTTTTTTTTTGTCTGTCTTCAGTTTTTTCTTTTCTGTTAGCTTCTCAGACACTTGTACCAGATTATTCTCATACTATAGGCATTGTAAAATGCTTCACAGGCGAGAAGAACATTAAAAAAAATTGTGGTCAACGTTTAAAAATTTGCTAGAAAACCATTAGTACTACCTAGGAAATGTTTGTGTGTCATGATATGTTCTGTGCAAACTCACTCTGTCTACAGAGGGAAAGTGGTAGTTATTCTCAGGGAACACAATGGCTTGTGGGTTCAAACTCAATCTGTGTACTGACAGCTTAAGTGAATAACGTTGATTATTTTGTTACAATGGCATCTGAAAGTCAGTGGGATATATTAGGCAGCAAGTAAACATGTTGCCCCTGAGGATGTGTTGAAAGCAGAAAAAAATGGCATAGCAGTTTGTTGTGCATGGGGCTGGATAGCTGCAAACTGGTCAGGGTGCCCATGCTTACCCATTTCCACAGCCAAAAGCACCTACAATGGGCAAATGAGTATCAGAATTGGACCTCTGAGCAATGGTGAAGGTGGCCTGGACTGATGACTCCTGTTTTTATGTACATCATGTGGATGGCAGGGTGCATGTGTGTCTGTAGCTTACCTGGGGAGGAGATGGCACCAGGATGCACTATGGGAAACATGCAAAGGCAGTGTAATGCTTTGGGCAATGTTCTACTGGGAAATGTTGGGTCCTGCCATTTATTTGGAAGTTAATGAACATGTACCAACTACCTAAACATTGTTTCTGACCAAGTACACCTCCATGGAAATGGTATTGCCTGATGGCAGTGGCCTCTTTCCGCAGGTTAATGCGTTCTGTCACACTGCAAAGATGGTTCAAGAATGATACGAGAAACCTAACACCGAGTTTGAGGTGTTGACTCCAAATTCTCCAGATCTCAGTCCAGTCAAGCATCTGTGGGGTGTGCTGAAAAATCAAGCCTAGTCCATTGAAGGCTCCACCTCGCAACTTACAGGGCTTAAAGGATCTGATACTGACGGCTTGGTGCCAGATACCACAGGATAACTTCAGAGTCCTAGTGGCAACCTTGCCTCAATGGTTCAGGGCTGTTTTGGTGACCAAAGGGGGACCTACGTAATAGGTGGGTGTTTATAAAGTTATGGCTGATCGGTGTATATGTAAGGATTGAACCACAGGGAAATACTGAGCAAAGCATCCAGCAATATGAATGCCAAGAGCCACCCAAAATATAGGTTGTGCCTCTTAATCAGTTTGCACATTTTCTAAACATTTATTTTCTTTTAACCACTTGCCGACCAGCCGCCGCAGTTGTACTGCGGCAGAATGGCACAGCTGGGCGAAACGACATTATGTAACGTCATTTGGCCCTGTGGCCACTAGGGGTGCTCGCCCACGGAGCTGATGCGAGTGCCCAGCAGTCGCGATCACCGCTAGGCTCCTGCGATCGTTCGGTGAACACGGAGAACCGGGATTTGTGTGTGTAAACACAGTTTCCGGTTCTCTGAGGGGAGAAGTGACTGATCGTCTGTTCATACAGAGTATGAACAGCGATCTATCTCATTCACTCCCCCTTCAGTTAGAACACACTATGGAACACAATTAACCCCTTCCCTGCCAGTGACACTTTTACAGTAATCAATGCATTTTTATAGCACTGATCGCTGTAAAAATCCCAATCGTCCCAAAAATGTGTCAAAATTGTCTGTGTCTGCCATAATGTCGCAGTCCCAATAAAAATCACAGATCGCCGCCATTACTAGTAAAAAAAAAATTAATAAATGCCATAAAACTATCCCCTATTTTGTAGACGCTATAACTTTTGCGCAAACCAATCAATATACGCTTATTGCGTTTTTTTTTTTGTTTTTTTTTTACCAAAAATATGTGGAAGAATACATATCGGCCTAAACTGAGGAAAAAAATAGTTTTTTTATGTATGTTTTTGGGGGATATTTATTGTAGCAAAAAGTAAAAAATATTGCTTTTTTTTTTTTTTTTTTTAAATTTTTTTATAGCGCAAAAAATAACCGCAGAGGTGATCAAATACCACCAAAAGAAAGCTCTATTTGTGGGGAAAAAAAGGACGTCAATTTTGTTTGAGTGCAACGTCGCACGATCGCACAATTGTCAGTTAAAGCGACAGTGCCGAATCGGAAAAAGTGCTCTGGTCAGGAAGGGGGTAAAATCTTCCGGGGCTGAAGCGGTTAAACCTTAGGATTCATGCTGGTCTGTTCCCTTTCTATTCAAATTTAAAAAATAAAAGCGTTGGCTGCAATTCCACTTTATAGTAAACCTATCAGATTCGGTAATTTAGACTTAATATATGATGAAGACATGTTTGAGCAAATGCCCCCCTGCATTTCAAAGAATTTAGTAGATCCAGATAGCCAATCTGGTCTTTTGCAGGAAAGTCACATTTGAGTATAACTTCACCTAACTAATCTTTGGATCTACAGATCA
Source organism: Lithobates clamitans (assembly GCA_037952925.1). Taxonomy (NCBI): domain Eukaryota; kingdom Metazoa; phylum Chordata; class Amphibia; order Anura; family Ranidae; genus Lithobates; species Lithobates clamitans. The sequence continues at coordinate 7,546,659 of JBBGZY010000254.1, forward strand.
TTTTAATATGCAGCATCTATTAAAGGTAAACTTTGCATTTTTTAAAATCACTAAAAATAGTTTGGTTTGCACAGGTTTGGGACTGTTTTTATAGCCCATTCACACTATTGTGTTGCAGTAACGTGCATTTCCATGCATCACATGCATTTTTGCAGTGCCTTTAATTTTGAATGGCGCCCCAGCGGTGCAGCCATTGGATGTGTTGCAGCACAACACACTAATGTGCCATATGGTTTACTGCCAGAAATTATATGCCCCTATTTGGTACATTAGGCAGCCCATTGAAATGAAAGGGTGGCCCTAACACAACACATGTTAATGGACTGTAGTGGTGTGAATAAGCCCTAAATGTATTATAATTACCTTGAATCTATTGTCGGGGTCCGATGGGTAAACAGGCTCTTTTCAGACCATTCAATAAACTTAAAATCCACTTTATTTATCAGCAAGCAGAAAATTGACGGGCTTTGTCTTCAGATTCAGAAGAGGAGATTACGGAGGGATATGATAAACATGTATAAATAGATAAGTGGTCCATATAGTGAACTTGGTGCTGAGTTATTCACTTTTTAGGTCATCAGAGGACAAGGGGGCACTCTTTACATCTAGAGGAAAAGAGATTTAATCTCCAAATATGGAAAGGTTCTGTCATAGAAAGAGCTGTGATAATGTGGCATAAACTACCTCAAGAGCTGCTTCTGGCCAGCTCAGTAGATTGTTTTAAAAAAGGCCTGGATTCTTTCCTAAATGTACATATAACTGGGTACTAGAATTCATAGGTAAAGTTGATCCAGGGAAAATCAGTCTGCCTCTTGGGGGATCAGTAAGGAATTTTTTCCCCTGCTGGAGAAAATTGGATCATGCGTTGTTGGGGTGTTTTTGTTTTTTTGCCTCCTTCTAGATCAACTGTGGGTATAGGATTGTGTGTGTGTGTGTTGTATATAGGATTGTAATTTTTTTTTTTTTTTTGTGCCTTTTTTCAATCAGACTATCCATGTAACTTAGATTTAGTTTACACCCGCCCGGTAAATCTTCCCATGAGTACAACTCAGTCTTACAAGAATAACTTTCAGCGTCCCATGCACAGTATTTAAATGTATGTATGTCTGCCTTCGTAAACAAGGCAGAGCTCTGTCCTGTCAGTGGGGAAGTGATGGATTTTGATACCCTGCAAAGCAGGGATTAAAATACACTACATCCCTTAGTAAAAACCATGACCTAGTACACACCAAAACATGTTGGTCACACGGTTAACCCTTTGATTGCCCTAGATATTTAACCCCTTCCCAGCCAGCATCATTAGTACAGTGAGGGTGCATATTTTTATCACTGATCACTGTATTGGTGTTGCTGGTTCCCACAAAATGTCAGAATGCCTGCCGCAATATCGCAGTTCCTATAAGATGCTAATAGCCGCCATTACTTTTATAAAAATAAATAAAAATTCCAGTAAATATCCCATAGTTTGTAGAAGCTATAACTTTGTGCAAACCAATCAATATACACTTATTGGGATTATTTTACAAAAAAAAACGTAGCAGGATACATATTGGCCTAAATTTATGAAGACATTTATTGAATATTTTTTATAGCAGAATTTTTTTATTTTTTTGTTTACATACATTTTATTTGGTTCCAGCATTGCATGACCGTGCAATTGTCAGTTAAGCAGTGCCATGCCACAAAAATGGCCATGGGGGGGGGGCTAAATCTTCCAGAGGTCAAGTGGTTAGACACATTTTTATTACCATGTGGTAAGTCAGAGTTTGCTATTGATCAAATCTGTAACCCTTGTAATTTATAAGCCTAGGCCCCTGGTTGGTAGCTTACTATGGCGTGTGATATTATTGACTGCTTTTATTTTCAAAAGTTAACCTAGTTATTAAAAGCTAGTGGCTATATTGCAGTATAAACAGGAAGAAACCTAAATTACCCATAAAAGGAAATGTACATGGTGTGTTCAGGAGGAATTCTTATTTGAGACATGAAACATGATGAGTTGAAGACTATTAAGCTGTTCAACTTTACTAATAATAACCTTGTTGACTGATTAGATCTAAGTAATGTATTTAGTTGCTGCTTTTTAAGCATCTCTGAAGTGCAATCAGCAGATGAACAAGCTGATGATGATGATATGCTGCTTTCCTTTGCAGGGTGACCTGAAGACCTATTTAAGTAATGAGAGGGAGAAGTTGAACAGCGACACGGAGATCATGCTGCTACAGCGTATGGCATGTGAGATTGCCGGTGGACTCGCCGTAATGCACAAACACAATTTTGTACACTGGTACGTGTATCAGCCTTACAGTAATGATTTTTTCTTTCATTTCAAAATATGGGAAATTGTGTTTAATATGCTTTTTACGGAGGACGAAATAACACTACATAAGCAAAAGCTGGAGGGATAGTCCAGACCTTTTTATTATCAACCTCCAAAAATGTGTTTTAAAGGGCATTTTCAGAGTAAAACAAAATCCGATTTTGGTTGGAACCGATCGATAGATTAAAATGTTATGAGCTCTGTGCAGTACTAAAGTCGAGGATCCTGTTTTAATCATCATTTTCTAAGCTTGTAAGTCCTATCAAATTTCCAATTTGCTTCATAATATGCAGCTAATTCCTTAATATAAGGGCTGTAAAAATAGCTATAAAACTGTTTTGGCCTTGTTTCCTGTGCTCACTCTCTCTGTTATGAGGCCTTTACCTGTCATTCTGAACGAGAAAGATCCGAGCCCCAGGCTGCCATCCAGATTTATCAATTATAATCCAGCACTGTTGGGGCTGTTCACATTGGTTCAGGTAAGAGGTAGGACCTTCAAACTGCTGTTTTGAAGTGCTTGGCAAACTGGCATCTGTCCACAAAAATAAAATGTGCCCACAGGGAATTTTCTATTTTAAAGCTGTTTTACTATGCTGAAGAACGGCAGCAGAGGGGTGATGCAGGTGAACTGTCTAATGCATAAGATTATTTTTATTGTCCATATAGGGACACAGGAATTTTAACCCCTTTGCGCCCAGCTCCATCGCCAGCCCCGTTATCTAGTGCCTGTATGCCCCAGGGGCAGGACTAATCAGTGATCATGTGAACGCTGATTGGCTGTCACAGTGGTCACATAATTGGATGCCAGTCACCCCAGCAATCAACCATAGGTGGTGACTGAGAGCTGTCTGTGAAAATGAGCAGCTGAGCCATTGTTTTACTGCCCTCCTGAATTGTAAAAAAACAGCCTGCTGGGGCTGTTTACGCGCCATGACATTTTTAACTTGGGCACCACTTGTCAAACTCGCCCATTGAGTTCAGCAGGGCCATGCTGCAACTACGTACAATACATGCAACTGTAGTCCAGCCAATATAGAGTTAAATCAGGTGGTGAGAAGGCGATAAGACACTTCCTCACTGCCTTAAAAACCAAAAAATGTGTAGTGCTGTTATGCCTTTTTAATGCAATATCACACAATTTTTGTGGCAGAAAATTTGTATCTTTTACAATAGGTGTCCATAAGCAATAAAGTCTCTCACTAATTCACCTCCTGTGCAAACTCCCTCCCAGTTATGCTCTCAACTTAATTTTATGACCCACATATAAAATGTAAGGTCATAAATGGCTTGTGTCACTTTAACACTGCAAAAGGAGTCCTTTAAATGTGATTCTCTATTCCCCCCAGGGCATACTCACTCCCCCATTCCTCCAGGATATGAAGGAAATTGCCACAAAAGAGAACTACAGTTCATAGTGCTTTTATCTTCCAGAAGACAATTTATTCATGATCTCACATTTATGTGTAAAAGCGCACTACTTATCTCAGCCCCACAATATAATTGCTGGTATTCAGCTGATAATTGATACCACACTTTGGAGTTCCTTCCTGCATGCTGACATCATCCAAAAGCTCTGTTCTGACACGTTTTGTCACAAAACCATATGACTTCCTCGTGAAGTCCCCTGAAAAACGCTTTTTTTGTTTTTTTGTTGGTTTTGTGAGACATGGTATAGGTGTATAGCTGTAATTTGTCATTTTTTACTTCCTCACTGTCAAATGCTTTCTGAAAAGCACTGACTGGAAAGGGAGCCTGAGATTTGTAGAGCAGGGATTTTGGCAGATCCTGATCTGAAGTGAAGAACCGATGCTCACTCTCCTGGGGCTTGCAGCATGCAGGTGCTAATACAGGATGAATTTGGCCAGGTAGCACCTCCTCCCACCAGAACCTAGCCTCCCCACTGTATCAATCGGCTCAGCAAGCTCTTTCCAGTTCTTGCAGATTTCCACACAAACATCTGTCATTATGTCTCTGAGGAAGCTGACAGGTTAAGAAAGGCATGCTGACAGTGAAGGCATTGAGGATTGGATTGGATATGCAATTTTTATCATCTGGTCCCATTCCACTGCCCGCCTTCAGTGACTTGGTCACATCCAGCCATCTACTACCCACATCAGCAATTGCTGATTTGTGAGCATGAAGCATTGCCTTACCTTGGGCCTAGTTGTGTTTTTCTGCTACTTGGTGCAACAGATCTTTTCAAAGACACAAGCAAAGAACAGGACAAGTCTGATCATTGGAGGAGAGCAGGCTAGAGCAGCACTAGAGAACGCTCCTCTGTGTGGTCAGTTTTTAATAGGAATGCAGAGGGACTGGCAGGATCACCAGAGATTTCACATAAAGGAAGCAATACAAAGAGAACAGGATACTTTTTCTTACAGGTACGCAGTACAGCAGGCACATATCAGGAATGTGAAATGTTAGGTTTACATACTGTTTAAGCACCTAGGGGTGTGGATTGGAAGGAGTGTGTGTGTGTTTGTCTTTTCGTTTCCTGATGTTCTTGCATGCCAAGTTATGTTACAATATTCCTGGCTACCGTTTCATACAGGTCTTGTTGATCACCTCACCCTTTCCTTAAAGCGGAACTAAACCAGAAGGCTAAAGTTGGCCATAGATGGTTCTGCAGGGATCAACTGAATTTCAATCTATGTATTGCTATGCTCGTTCAACAGAAGCCAATCGTTAGATTGACTTTGGTCTAGCGGGAATGTTTGAAAGCGTTTTTCTCGATCAGCGCCTACAGCAAAAAGCAAGTCGACCCATTAAGACCTATTAAAACTGCTGTCACAATCTGTTTCACAGTACATTCTAATGACTCATATTTTTCTAGGACTTCGACATTGAGATTTGCTTGCTAGAGTTCACCACTCCATATTACACGACCATATACAGATACTCTGATTGGAGGTTACAAGTCTTTACAGAACTTGTAATAGTTCAGTTTTTTGAAGCTATGCTAGTTTGCATTTTTTATTGTCAATGCTTGTGTTGTAAGGTTTTCATCGTCCTAGTCAAAGTAAAACAGAAATGCATAAAGAGCACCACCTGCATGCTGTGCGTTTCTGGCTGTGCCATTTAGAAAGCGCAGCGCGCTTCCCGCACGGGTAGTATTGAACCAGCTCTGAAGCCGAAGGGCTTCACTGCCCGGTTCCCATACTACGAATGGCGGCGGCAGCACCCGAGAGCAGATGGAAACCTGGATTCCAGGACAGGTCAGTGTCCTCATTTTAAAAGTCAGTAGCTACATTATGTGTAGCTGCTGACTTCTTAAATTTTTTGCTGGGGGTGTCGGAACTCCGCTTTTAAAGCGGAACCCCCGCAATTTTTTTGCAGACCCCACAAGTTGAGCAAGTTGCCTCTAATGATTATGCTATGTGTTGATCTATAAAACTCAGAGCTTTACTGATGCTGGAAAATGCAGGCAGGACATGTTTATAGTAAATTATGTAAGGCTAACATGTTTAAAATCCCAGTTTGTATGATAGCCATGGCTGCCAAAAAGAAACATGGAAGCGCACACTGGCAAACGGCCTATTCGAGTGTATAACAGATCAGCTTCAGCTTCTCTCCTTCCAAGCCATGCAATGCACAGGCTCTTTGGAAGCTGGCACCATGCAGTGATTGGAGTCACTGGATTAATACATTGGTGCTTGGAGCGGTGCTTTTTGTTTATATGGGTCACAACCATGGCTACCCTATGCATACAATGGAGAAATAAGTTTAGACATAAAGGAAGAGGAAGTATGGTGTTCGCAGGATTACCGAGTGAAAAAAGGGGGTGAGGCCTGAAAAGCATAAACTAATGCAGCCACCACATCTAAAGATTGGAAAGCTGCAATAGAATAGACTTTGTTTTGGGGTTTTAATATGCTTTAAATACAGTTGCAATCAATACTGAATAGTATTAGCAATTCATTTAATTTTTTGCCAGAAGTTGCACTTTAGCTTTCATCATTGTACAATGTACTTTTTTACTTTACTGCACTTTATTTACTCATGTCCAAACTACACCCTCAAAAAGCAGAGATGTCAGATATTAATGCAATTGGATTCCTCATCTTAATCTGCAAAGAACTGCTGAAAATAGCAGTTAGCACTTTAATCAGTTTGATCTATGACATCACTTTGTCTGGTATGAATTCAGCATCTTGCCTGTCAGTGAGCAGATACTTAATCTATGCTCAGAGAAAACACTTGTTGCCATTCTTTACAAATAGCTGACATTTGACACGTGGTTTCTCTGACCTATTGGTTAGGAAGGCCTGCAAGCTGTCTAGACCCAGAGCGTGGAGGGTCAATAAAATCAGATCCAGTGTTTTTCATTTTTTAATCTGCATGCCAGCTTGCAATTTCTAATGTAAATATCTGGTATACACACATGCAGTAACTCTGCTTGTTCATATTGTGGCATTTTGAGACCTCGGAATTACTATAGATGGTAAATTGTTTTCCCTTTTAAATATTTTAATTCAGAGTTCAGGTAGAATGCAGCCAGCCAGATTTAATACAATTAAGAGAATATTTACAGACTACATTTTGTGTGTGTGTGTGTATGTGTATGTATGTATATGTGTGTGTGTGTGTATGTATATATGTATGTATATATGTATGTGTGTGTATGTATATATGTGTATATATATATATGTATGTATGTGTATGTGTGTGTATATATATGTGTATATATATGTGTATATATATATATATATATATATATATATATATATATATATATATATATATATATATATATATATATATATATATATATATATATATATATATATATATATATATATATATATAGTGTGTGTGTATCGATATATAGAGAGAAATACATTTTTTTTTTTTTTTTTTTTTTTTTTATAATTCTGTTCACTTATTTTGACAATTGCTGTAAGAATCCTTGCTACTACACATTCTTTCTGCACTTATAATAGATTGATACAGACCACAGAAAACCCAGGCACTTCAACTTCAGAAATGGTTCTGTTGCCCCTGTTTTCTTTTTCTTCTGGAGTTTGTTGGCATTCTTTCTTTAGCCTAAACTCTACAAGATAAGTTGTCCATCTATTAGCAAAGATTGACCAGCATTGCTTTTGAGTTGAAATTTTGGTTTGCTGAACCATACATAGAAGGTATTCGAAAAGGACAAAAAGCAGCGTCTTTTATAAGTGTAGCAATATAACATTTTAATTTATAGGAATGTTAAGATAACACTCACAAGAGGGTGAATTAAAAACCAGCATGTATGACCATGGGATCCTCTTCGCCGATCAGCGGGTACCAGCAGTCAATCATTGGCTGGGACCCGCTGATCGGCTTGTGCTGTGACCCTTCCCTTAAGTGCTTGATCGTGTACTAGATACATGATCCAGCACAGGAAAGTCGCTCTGCCGCCGTACACCTACATGATGTGGTCGGCAAGTGGATATACCCAAAAAAGAAAAGAATTTAGACATAAGGAATATGGAGGAGACACAGCGCAATCAAAGTTAATACATACTTGAATATGGACTTGTTTCCAGTGTATAGGTCCACGTTGGCTTTTGATTTAGGAGTGTCTTATTGGGATAAATGCTTGGGTTAAAGTGTTACTAAACCCAGGACCGTGCAAACCTAGGAAATGCAATTATTTTAGTAATTATAAACTGCTAAATACCGTTTCTCATCAGCAGTATATAGCAGTCTTGTGATTTCTATTAGTTCTTTGTGAAGCTTGTAGGAGGAGTTTTCATACTGCATTAAGCTGTCTTTTAAGGCTGCAGGGCTCCTGACCCTCTGTCTGGACAGTGCTGATTGTCCCTGTGCTGCTCACATGCACTCTCCCCAAGAAAATAAAAACCTCTCTAGCAATACACACCAAACTGAGCATGTGCAGCCTGACTCCAAAGGCTCTGACTTATCCGGACTTGTCCAGGAGGTAAGTGCAGGGAGGGGAGGATCTGTGCATACAAGATCAAACAGCCTTTTTACACAATGCAGAGGATTAACCCCTTAGGTTCCACAGTGAGTATAACCAGCATGCACACTTTAATTGTTAGCATTAAAATATTATTAAGTTTGATTTGCGATCACAGAAATTAGAAACCCTGTAACAGGAGTTCAAGCCCAGGGTCCTGTGCTTAATGCTTGATGGCTACTGCCACTGACAACCAGTAGTAAGCCTCTCCCAGGACCCGCTGCTGAGACTGGGTGTTTGAGGTTCATATACACCTGAAATGATTTGGTTGGATTGGCAATGATTCACATACAAGATATATCTAAAAGTGAATTTGGTTTCTAAGATCTTATATATTTGGCTAGTGCTAAAATGAACTGTCTTTTTATGTTTCCTCCCTATTGCATTGACCTAAATATGTATGCATAGTGTGAGCCAAGCTTACAGTACATGTTTATGGAAAGCCCATTTGGCAGTGAAGACCATGAACTAAGGATCCTATACGTTTGTGCCTGCTCGTAAAAACAACATCTGATAGCCAGTTCAGACAAACATTTGTGTTTTAGTGATCATTTTGGAAAGCACTTAACCAGGGCACTGAGCTTGATTATCTCTTGCTGAGTGATATTTTACCAACTGACCCCCGTAAAACCGTAAACCTGAAAAGCAGCCACCCTGAATCAAGGTTTCCTGCTTAAAGTATATGTGAGCCCTTAACTTATAAAACTCATTTAGAATCTGTGTTCTCAGCAGCTTAAGGGGCTTAGAAAGGTGGGTTGGAGAAACAGTAGTGTACTGGTCTTTCCTGTAAATGGCTGTGCATGGGGGCATGTCAGCACAAGTCTTGGCCAATGCAGGACAGGCAGGTTTTCAGCACCACCAGAAAACTGACCATGCTGGGATAGATGTGTTCTCATGCCTAGCATGGTCAGTTTGAAATAGGAAAGCAGGGGGCCTGGCAGGATCACCAGGAATTTCACACAAAGGAAGCAATGCAAATAGAACGGGATACTTTTGGTATATGGCACAGGAAAATGAAATGTTGGGGTAACATATTATTTAAGACCAATGACTACATGGTTATTACCAGAAATGTACTAGGTGGAAATTTGTTATGCGTATGATTCGGTTCTTTGCATCTACATGGGTAAAGCAGAATTTAATTGAATAGTAACATTTGCAGATCGCCTGTACAGTTACTTGGAATATGTAGTATACATCTGATATTTGGTGCAACTGATTTGAGAGATTAAAAATAATCAATACACATGCCTCCTTTTTATGTGAGTTCTTGAAAATTGTAAACTAGTCAGTAAATGCGACTTGTTAGGGATTCATGGCCTAGAGGTAGCTGGACTGGACATTTGCAGGGAGGGTATGGGAACCATAGTAATGCTTTTAATTTACACAGAACATTGATCTCTCTGATCCACAAATCTCTGCTTACTAGAGTTGTGTTTTATGTATCTTTACAAGATAGGCAAATGGAAACTTTACATTGTAAGAAAAGGACCTGCAATCTAAGTTCATTGATATGACTTTACTAGTACAAATGTTGGTACTCTTAGTGACTGACTTTTACTTTTTCAGTATTTGTGATTGATATTGGTGAATGTGTTGTGGTGTTTGGCAGGAACTCCTATTCACAATAGCCATACATTGGAGAGGCAATGTGTTTACTTCTGGCAACAATATCCTGATGCTGTCTGAGTTACAGGCAAATCTCCAGCATCAGTGATTTTGTTGTTGGTGGTAAATGAATGCAGCTAAGCCACGTTTCTGGACTCGCCACCCTTGCCATATAGCCAGCAGGCAGTTCTTCATTAATCACAAACTTCTGATTATATATACATTTAATGTCTCAGTTGTATTGTCTGCCTTGAATTATAAGTGACTGACGAGAATGGCCATGGGAAGTAATTGCTGATTTCACATCATGAAATGCACAGCCTTTTCTCAGTGGTTTTCCTTGCTGTGAGATGCCCTTTGATATTGGTGCAGCATACTTAAAAATACTAGTAAAAATATATTATTTTTCCCAAAGCTTAGGCTGTGTTAACGGACTGCTGGTCCACTTGGGCCTAGACAGTTTACAGCACAGTCCTTGACCAGCCTTTTGTGGCTGCCAGAAGCATATCGGTTCAAGTAAAATTTTCACATATAACAAAAGATGAATAAAACGACATTCATTAAAGCGGAATCAGAAATGGAACTCGCACCCACTCCCACATCCATCCCCCCCCCCCCGGCTGCCTTCTGGGAGACACACAGGTCCCAGAAGATAGCAGCGACAATTCGGAACACTCAGTGCGACTCTCGCTTGCGCAGTAGGGAACGGGCTGTGAAGCCGCAATGCTCCACTTCCTGTTTCCCTTAGCAAGGGTGCCCCGTGCCTGCACCTGGAGCCAAGGGACGGGTCGGCTTCGGGTGCCTACATCGCAGGCTCCCTGGACAGGTAAGTGTTCTTATGTTAAGTCAACAGCTGCAGTATTTGTAGCTGCTGACTTTAAATTTCATTTTTTTTTCCCAGGTGGAACCCCACTTTTAAGTTTGCGTTTGTGAGCTCACACCTGTTATTAAAGCACTATTAAACCCGAAAGCATACAGTTATTATATTGCAGCTTACCAATTCTTAGATGTGGCTGCATCAGTTTTCTTTTTAAGTGCCAGTTCACACTAGCACGATTTGGGAACCAGCGCGATTCCCATGCCGTTTCCGGCATCGCATAGGACTCGCAGGCAGTTCAGACTGCCCTATGCAAACCACTGCGGGTGTCAATAGAAAGTTAAGGACACCCCCAGAACGGTTCGCATATTGCAGCGCGAACTGTCAAATGGTGCAGGAATCGGATCGCATGGTGTTCACACCCATGCGATCTAATTCCAGTGTGGACTAAAAAAAGGGTCCTGCACCATTTTGGTGCGAATGCGATGCAAATTCAGCTGTATGGCTGAATTCATATCACATGTGATCCGCTCAGTACTGTGGTGCAAATCAAATGCAGTGTCTAACATCGCACCAGTGTCAACCCAGAATTAGGCTTTCTTTCCTTTGTCTTTTTTTTTTTCCCAACTGGTAATGTGGCCAGCAAGCCTGCAGTTTAACAAATGAAGCCATTAGAGGGTTGGGACAAACCATTTACCACTGACAGGGATGCTTAAAATGCTAACTTTTTTTATTTATGTAAAACCTTTATTCCAAAAGAACAACTGCTGTAACTGCTTCAAAAGGTCTCTGTTGCTCCTTCATCCAAAGTTTAGGCACTCTAATACAGAACATGTTACTGGCCAGATCACCAGGTGAAAATGGAGGAAAAAAAAAAATGACTGCAGCCACCACATCGAAGGATTGGTAAGCTGCAGTATATTAAACATTTTGGGTTTAATACTGCTTTAAATACAGGCACCCAGTGATGCTGACACATAATGTACCTTTTTACATAATCTTCTAGTGTCCTGGGTGTGCTGAATCCTGGGATGCATCAATATGTAAATGAAAACTTTAACATAGGAAGTAGAGCTGTACAATTAATCGTTAAAAAATCGTGATCTCGATTCAACCCCCCTGATAAACTCTATTGCAGAGTTTGCGTTTCTTTCATATAACAAGTGGAGAGACTTATCTGCTCACTCAGCTGTCAAAAGAAAACATCCGGGCAGTCTGCCAAGTTTTTAAAATGAAACATTGTAACTAACTCTTCTTCCTTAGATCAAAGGGAAAAACTTGTGGGTAAAGAGAAAATCCAGGCAGTCTGCCAAGTTTTTAACAAGGTGTAAATGCAGGAAATTTAACCACTATTTTTTGCTAGAAAACTACGTGGAACCCCCAAACATTATATATATATATATATATATATATATATATATATATATATATATATATATATATATATATATATATATATATATATATATATATATATATATATTTAGCAGAGACCCTAGGGAATAAAATGTCAATTGCTGCAATATTTTATGTCACACTGTATTTGCGGTCTTTCAAACGCAATTTTTTGTGAAAAAATACACTTCAATGAATAAAAAAAAAAATGAAACGGTAAAGTTAGCCCAATTTTTGTTTTTAGTTTTAATGTGAAAGCTGTTACGCCGTGAGAATAATGAGAGGATCGTGATCTATCTTCTAAGCAAAAAAATTGTGATAATCATTTTAGCCAGAATCGTGCAGCTCTAAGAAGTCGAGGCTTTGGCCTATACTTTTCCTCACTGGGGTATAGAAGGCCCCTTTCACACTGACTGACTCCGCCAGCAAATCTGCCTGCTCAGCAAGTAATCTCTCCGCTGATCCCCACTGAGAAGGCGGATGACGGGTCCATGTCCACTCTACTAATGCAGAGCGAACAAACGTACACAGCCCGCTGTCCTCTATGGGCTGTCGGATGGAACTGAACCGCCTGTTTGTTTCCATTTGACTGTCATCCGATCCGCCAGACAGTTTTTAGCAGACAAGCTTGGATCGGATGGCGGCGAGTGTCAGTAGACGTCTGTTCGCTGACATCCAGCGGTCCATAGAGAGCAATGGATGGTCCGATTGCGTCCGCCTGAAAACTGACATGTGGACCCAATCGGTCCATCAGTGTGAAAAGGACCTAAGAGCACAAATAGTTGATGTTTGGATAATTAAGTACGATCTTCTTCCTTTTCAAAGGCTACTAAACGTATATACTGCCATGTTTGGATGCCTGTATTAAATAGTTATTGGTGGAAACGGTTGTTTCCATACTTGCATTAAAGTAGAAAGAATGCATTGCTCTCAACTTTGCTACATTTTGTCTGGAACTGTAAACGTAATCCAATGAACTGGGTCATTTGCTTTACTGAAATTGTGCCTACATTGTCACTTCCTGTCTGTGTTGTCAATAGATAACAGGTTAAATAGCACACCTGAATGCTCTGCTGACTGCGTAGTTTACTTTCTGTTGAACATGCCTAATGCTTTCTCTATATAAGCAAAGCATGTCTTGCATTTATTTACTTTGCCTGTTCTGCTGGCTGGTGCCACAGTAAAATTCTGACATGAAAGTAACATCACAATCTGTGTTCTTCCCTCTGAACATATTAAATACTTTGTGTTTGGCATAAATGAGTATCAAAGATTGTACTGCACAGCCACAATTGTAAATGTTATACTGAAAGACCATGATAAACCCCCTCTGTGCAGAGATTATTGTTGCACCAAGGTTTGCACAGATTACATGCTTACGGGATACAAGTAGAATGAATGTGTTGGCGCAAGAAATTTGGTGATGGGAGCATTTACTAATTTGCAGCCACTGCCTCTTCTGTAGACAGTATAAAGCAATTCTTTGAGACATTGTGACAAATAAAATGAACCTACAATACACAATGAATGAATGAATGAATGAATGATTTATAAAGCGCTGCAAATGCGAACTGAATCGCCTCAAGGCGCTGGATGCATTCTCTGATGTCAGCTTCTCAGAAAAGGAAGGTCTTTAGTTTTTTTCTGAAGGCCTGGTGGTTTTCTTCCATGCGGATGTTGGTAGGAAGAGAGTTCCATAGTTGAGGTCCTTTGGACTGCGAATCTTCGTTCTCCCTTTGCTTTGTAGCGGTATTTGGGAATGGTAAGGAGGTTTTGGTTAGCTGATCGAAGACTGCGATTCGGTGTGTAGTGTTTTATTTTCTCGCGGAGATATGGTGGGGCGTTTCCTTGTACGCATTTGTGGGTGATGCAGAGGGTCTTGAATGTGATCCGTTTCTTCACGGTTAGCCAGTGTAGGCTCTTTAGGGAGGGGGAGATGGATTCCCAGGGTTTTTTTTCCTGTTAACAGTCTTGCCGCCGTGTTTTGGATGAGTTGTAAGCGCGCAAGCTGATATTGGGGTAGTCCTACGTAGAGCGAATTTGCGTAGTCGAGTCGGGAATTGATGATTGTTCCCACAACTGCCGCTTTGTCCTCTTCTGGGATGAAGGGGATTAGTCTGCGTAGTTGGCGGAGGAGATGGTGGGATCCGCTCACCACTGATCCTATTTGTGCATCCATTGTCATTCCTGAGTCAAAAATGACTCCAAGACTCTTGACTTTGGTGCTTGGGGAGATGGTCTGTCCAAGGATGGTGGGAGGTGTCCATGTAGTCTTTATTTTGGAATTTTTGTTAGCTTGTAGGAGAAGTAGTTCTGTTTTTTATCCTTTGAGTTTGAGGGAGCTAGTGGTCATCCAGTCGTCTATTAAGGAGAGGCATTTCTGTAATTGCTGATGAGGGTCTTTTTGAATAGTTTTCATATTCTGAAAAAGCAGTTCTAGCTTTTTTAAAACAAGCTTTAGTTAACCTCAATAGCTATAGGCTTTGTGGAGGGATTCATTGAAGTTCTCAGGAAGCACTAAAATCTTTTTTCTTATTTTCTATGAGGGGCGGTTCACACGATACACATGAACTTGCTTTTAAAAAGTGTGACCAAAGCTTTTTTGTCCATGCTTACCCTTAGGGTCACAGGAATGCACTTACTTTTGCTCTCCTGTGACCCAGAATCAGCGGACATGCCAGAGCTGCACCAGGCTCTTGGAAGGGTCCCATCAATATTGTTGGGCTTCACCCAGACGTCCAGTTGACAGCTGGCACTAGCTCTTATCACGTGCCTGAGAGCCGAAGCCAGCTGTGCCCAGTTCTTCCCAAGCCCGCCACTACAGTGAGCACTCATGAGACAGAGTGGAGAGCAGTGACTCGGGCCTGGAGCCAACTTGGGACAGCAGCATAGAGGCAAGTATGTGCATTAGTGTGGTGGTTTGTTTTTTTTTTGTTTTGTCTTTTTAATTCATCCTTTTTAAGAACCTTAACTTTAGAATTGATCGCCTGAAGCTGTATGACATGAGTTTACTATGTGTGGTGTGTTCTATTGGCCTGAAAAGTTGTGCCATTCATCTTTTTCTCGTTTCCAGTGATCTGGCCTTACGAAATTGCTTCTTGACATCTGATTTAACAGTGAAAATAGGAGACTATGGCATAGGATTCAGTAGGTATAAGGTAAGGATTTTTATTTTTTGAGTTCACACTTTAATCCAACTAGTTCAGTAAAAAGCAAAGTTGTATGTTTAACACTCATGCAATTATTATAGAGATAGAACTGTGCTGTCATTGGGTTCATAGTTTATAAGGACTCCAAACTTTTATTTCTTAAAAAAAAAAAAAAAGGCTGGTCTAGAAAGGGTTTATCTCATGCTCTTTTAAGGCTATTTCATGATTTTTATTTTTGCCTGATTGTGTTTATAGGCAGATTACATGGAGGTCTCTGAAGACAAGTTCATCCCAATTAGATGGATGGCTCCAGAGCTTTTAACAACCTTTCAGGATAAAATAATAGTGGCAGACCAAACCCGGCCTAGCAATATATGGTAAGTAATCTGATGTAAACCATGAAGAAAATGCATCTGTGTACTAAGCACTTTTATTTTTATGGGGTTTTTGTTTTTCCTTTATGGAAAATGAGTTTAGATACTTTGGGGTTGATGTAGAAAAATGTGAATGTGTTTTCTGTAGTGTAAAGTTACATGGCGTGTTCAATTTCTCTTCCACAGGTAGGAAGTTTAAAGGGGTTGTAAACACTCGTGTTTTTCACCTTAATGCATCCTATGCATTAAGGTGAAAAACCAGCTGGCGGTGATTGGCCCCCAAGCCCTCGAGTTTCACCCGGCGGGGACGCGATGTCCCTCTGCCTGGGGTTCTCGGCTCTTGATTGGATAGAGTGATAGCAGCACAGCCATTGGCTCCCTCTGCTGTCAGTCAAATCCAATGATGCAGGGGCGGGGCCAAGTCATACATTCGGCAGCTATGGACGCCGAATGATGGACTCGGGAGCACGCCTGCAAGGTAACCCCTTGGGAGAGCGCTTCTGATGCGGGGAGGAGCTGTGAGAGCCACCAAGGGACCCCAGAAGACAGTGTTCAGGGCCACTCTGTGCAAAATGAGCTGCACAGTGGTGGTAAGTATGACATGTTTGTTAAAAAAAAAAAAATAATCAAAGCTTTACAATCACTTTAACCGCTTCAGCCCTGGAAGATTTTACCCCCTTCCTGACCAGAGCACTTTTTGTCATTTGGCACTGCGTCGCTTTAACTGACAATTGTGCGATGTTACACCATAACAAAATTGACATACTTTTTTCCCACAAATAGCTTTCTTTTGGTGGTATTTGATCACCTCTGCGGTTTTTATTTTTTGCGCTATAAACAAAAAAAGAGCAACAATTTTGAAAAAAAAAAAAGTTATTTTACTTTTTGCTATAATAAATATCCCCAAAAAAATATATTAAAAAAATAATTTTTTCCTCCGTTTTAGGGCCAATATGTATTCTTCTACATATTTTTGGTAATGCGTATATTGATTGGTTTGCGCAAAAGTTATAGTGTCTACAAAATAGGGGATAGATTTATGGCATTTTTATTAATTTATTAGTAATGGCGACGATCTGCTCCTTTTTTTTTTTTTTTTTTTTTTTTTTAATCTTTTTTTATTTTTTATTTTTTATCATGACTGAGACATTATGGCGGACACATTCTAACTGGGGGGGGGGGGGGGATGGGCTACCACTGACATATTACAGTGATCACTGCTTCCGATGACAGGGAGCAGTAGCTCCCTGTCATGTCACTAGGCAGAACGGGGAAATGCCTTGTTTACATGGGCATCTCCCCCTTCTGCGGCTTCGTGACACGATCGCGGGACACCGGCGCTGTACACAGTGAGCATGCTTGCCCCCACTAGCCCCGCTAAATTAGAGGGGACGTACAGGTACGACCATTTGCCCACCGCTGCCATTGTGTCGACTTATATTGGCGTGCAGAGGTCGGCAAGTGGTTAAAGATAAAATCTGATTGTTTACTGTAGGGAACTGTCCAGTTCTACTTTACAGCTTTTTGTTAATCACTCCTTATTCACACAGTACTTGGATAATGTTTTTTATTGTTTAAAGTGGTTGTAAACCCTTATATACAATGAAGTGACTGGTCTCATGTGCTACTCAGAGATGAAACGCATCATTCTATCCATAAAAGGGTTGAAATGAGTTAAAAAAACTCTGATCAAAAAAAGTGGATTTTGTAGGCATACTATGAGACAGAAAATTATTAAAACATGATATCTTTAATACATTTAAAAAAAATACTTTGGAACAGACAAAAACACCCTTACTAACTGGCAAGATCAACCGATACCCAATAAAAGGACATGGAAAATGAAAGATCTGGAATATATAATATAGGATCCGTAATGGACAAAAAATACTGTATAAAGGTATCGGGGGGATAGTATCCATAGACTTTTCCATGCCTTCTTGTCAACGCGTTTCGCAACTTTAATAGCTTACTCAGGACATACTGGGTAGGTGCTAATACAAAATGTAAAATACAAGGAAAGAGAAACCTAAATATTCACAATATTGTAATGTATATACTGTATCACATATTTAAGCAATGTATATTAATCTTGGAAAATACATATAACATACTAACATAACCTGATGAGCCTTGAGACCAGATGACAGGAGAGACCACACAAAACAAAACAAAAGCAGCCTCCTTCCCGCTGAAGAGATTGGTGAAGGTAAAGGGAGAACCAATGATTGTGTGACGCTTAGGTTAAGGAGAAGGTATTACCTCCCATGTACCCAAGGACACTGATGATTCTATGAATAAAGACAGACAAGTGTATAATAATATGTCATTCCACTCTTAATTCATAAATGGCCCAATTCTTATAGCGTATCATTACCTATTAACCAGGAATATGTTGCTTCAGTCAAGTTGAATAAGAAGAAAAAATTTTATATATTAGACATCCCATTGTGTATGTCGATATCTATCTGAAGGATATAATAAACACTGATTTCAACAACCCATAATCACATGGGACACAAAAAAGGCATATTGTATGATGCTTACCCAGATGTAACCAAGATGTTGATGTGGTGTAATCACCCCTAATAAGGAGAAACACAAAAATTGCCTTAATATGTCCACCCGGATGAGGTCCCAGTCACCAAAATGATGTGTACAATGCTGTGAAAGTATTTGCCCCGTTCTGATTTTTTTTTTTTGCATATTAGTCACACTTAAATGACTCAATCAAAAATGTTTATTACACACAGATAACCTGGGTAAATACAACATGCAGTTTTTAAATGATGGTTTTATTTATTCAGGCAAAAAAACTGTCCAATCCTCTCTGGCTTTATGTGAAAAAGTAATTGCCCCCTAAACCTAATAACTGGTTGTGCCACACTTGGCAGCAACAACAGCAATCAAGCGTTTGCGATAACTGGCTATGAGTCTTTTACATTGCTATGGAGCAAATTTGCCCCACTCTTCTTTGCAGAATTGTTTTAATTCTGCCACATTGCAGGGTTTTCCAGCATGAACAGCCTGTGTAAGGTCATGATACAGCATCTCAATTGGATTTAAGTTCAGGCTTTGACTAGGCTAATCCAAAACCTAAATTTAGCTTTGTTTGAAACATTTGGAGGTTGCTGTTGTGTTTCGGATCATTGTCCTGCTGCATAACCCAAGTGCACTTGAGCTTGAGGTCACAAACTGATGGCCGGACTTTCTCCTTTAGGATTTTCTGGTAGAGCTCAGAATTCATGGTTCCATCAATTATGACAAGTCATCCAGGTCCTGAAGCTGCAAAGCAGCCCCAGACCATCACACTACCACCACCATGGCTGACTGTTGGTATGATGTTCTTCTTAGGAAATGCTGTATTAGTTTTATGCCAGATGTAACGGGACGCATACCTTCCAAAAAGTAAAATTTTTGTCTCATCAGTCCACAGATTATTTGCCTAAAGGTCTTGGGGATAATCAAGATGTTTTTTGGTAAATGTGAGATGAGCCTGTGTGTTCGTTTTGGTCAGCAGTGGCTTTGGCCTTGAAACTCTCCCGTGGATGCCATTTTTACCCAGTCTTTCTTATTGAATCAGGAACACTGATCTTACCTGAGGCAAGTGAGGCCTGCAGTTCTTTAGATGATCTGAGTACTTTTATAACCTGGATGAGTTGTCATGCTCTTTGAGTAATTTTTGTATGCCGGCAGCTCCTGGGAAGGTTCACCACTATTCCAAGTTATCTCCATTTGTGGATAATGGCTCTCTCGTGGTTCACTGGAGTTCCAAATCCTTAGAAACGGCTTTAAAACCCTTCTTAGACCGATACATGTTTGTTTCTAATCTGTTCTTGAATTTTGACATGATGTGTGGCTTTTTGTGATCTGTTAGGGTGCTTCACTTTGTCAGTTAGCTTCTATTTATGTGATTTCTTGATTCAATAGGTCTGGCAGTAATCAGGCCTAGGTGTGGCAAGTGAAATTTAATTCAGCTTTCCAGAAAATTGTGGTTAATCACCGTTTGTTCATGATTGAGCATAGGAGGGGGCAGTTCATTTTTCACATAGGGCCAGGCAGGTTTGAACAGCTTTTTTCCCTTAATAGATTTAATAATTTAAAAACTGCATCTTGTGAAAAATATGCAAAAAATAGAAAATGAGGAATTGGCAAATACTTTTTTGCAGTACTGTATATAGAGCCTATAATGTAAATCAGTGGCCGTTTAGAGTATAATGTATATATGTACATATATACAACCAATGAGATAACATTAAGCTGAAAAAACATATACTCCTTGATCTCAAATACCTTATTTATATGTACCAGAAAAGGTCTTCATAATAAAGGGGGCTTATTGGTAAAGTCACCGATATAATTCCCAAAGTGGGGTATGAGGTACCTGTAACATATAAAAGAGACCTAGGGTAATATATGGTCACCGCCAAGCAGTTCTATTACTATACAGGTGCATAGAGTATTAGAAAGTATTCTCTCTGTCCCATTTAACTAACCTCTTTCGAAGAAAAAAATTGTGGCACGGGTGTTTGTCAGTTCAGCAGTAACTAAACAAATGAGGGTAGTTTTTATATGGCGTTTTGGCGCCAAATAGCCGTTTTTAATGCCGGAGGCGGGGCGGCATGATACCAATAGCGCCACAATGCCGATGACGTTGCATCTCCATGGACGTCACGATTCTGCGGTCGCGTCATGGGTGAACCACGCATGTGCAGGAGTATGTACAGAGGAGACAGTAGGTGGCAACACAGGTAGTGGGCGGAGGTGTCCTGCACCCAGTCACGCCTCATAGTCAGATCCACATGGATAGCCGCACCGATTCAACACCCTGCACTGACAAATGTATAGGCAGAAGAATGACCGCCACATCAACACTTCCAGGCCCTGCCCTGACAGATCAAATCCATGAAACAGGACACAGTGAACACATCACATAATTAAATCGCCAGGACCATTGCGATCTTCCCGGGTATCAAAGCAAATCCTAAACTTATTTCACCCGTACTTAGCAAACACATATACCCATAATCAAAAGGATCACCAGGCAAGCATAAAACATGAACCAAATAATAAACATTGTGACACACACAGAATACATCAACAAAGCATTATGTACAGTTAATATTCTGATGACAGACTAACCATAAACAGTTGTGTATGGAAGGGGGAGAAGATACACTATATATAAGAATTGGGCCATTTATGAATGAAGATTGGAGTGACATTTTATTTTACACTTGTCTGTCTTTATTCATAGAATCATCACTGTCCTTGGGTACATGGGTGGTAATACTTTCTCCTCCTTAACCTAAGCGTCACACAATCATTGGTTCTCCCTTTACCTTCACCAATCTCTTCAGCGGGAAGGAGTCTGTTTTTGTTTTGTGTGGTCTCTCCCTTCATTTGGTCCCAAGGCTCATCAGGCAAGCATATGGTTTTATCTTGGTATGTTATATGTATTTTCCAAGAATTATATACATTGCTTAAATATGTGATGTATACATTACAATATTGTGAATATTTATGCTTCTCTTTTCTTGTAGTTTAATTTTGTATTGGCACCTACCCAGTATGTCCTGAGGAAGCTATTAGTTGCGAAACGCATTGACAAGAAGGCATGGAAAAGTCTATGGATACTATCCACTGATGCCTTTTATACAGTGTTTTTTGTCCATTACAGGTCCTATATTCTATATTTCAGAGCCTTCTTTTTTCATGTCCTTTATTGGGTATCTGTTGACCTTGTCAATTAGTAAGGGTGTTTTTATCTGTTCCAAGGTATCCTGTTTTATTTATTTTCTGTCTTGTTATGCCTACAAAATCCGCTCTTTTTTTGATCAGAGAATTTTATAACTCGTTTTCAATCCTTTTATACAATTTTGGATGGTGGCATAGTGGGAGTCCTTCCTTTCTATCATTCTATCCTCTATATAATGCACCTGATTATTTGCAGCCATCTCTTCTCTACAGCCACCTAAAGCACACATTTTACACAGCATCTTTGAGCTCCAGAAAGCAGGGGGCGTGGATCTGATGCGCACTTTGCATAGCTCTGAGAGGAGAGCAGAGTGTAATCTGAGACATGAATGGGGACGCTCTCCCCATTTACACAGCACATAAGGAAACGCACTGCTCCCTTCCCCATTACCTTTGAATGTTTGGAAAGCCTGCCAGCAGGGACTCGTGTAGATAGCAGATGAACTAGGCAGCCAACAGAAATCACTTTGCTTTGGTTTGAGGGAAGTACACACTATAAAAGGGTATGATTTGTTCATTTTTTTTTTTTTTTTTCTTTTTCAGAGGTTTACAATCACTTTAAGCGCTAAAACATTGTCTGAAATTGAGCGTCTTGGCAAGAGTGCATAGATTAGGTTATAATCAAAGCATACCTAAATATACCTAACTGATCCCCTACTTTTTTCCCTAGGTCACTTGGTATCACGCTCTGGGAACTTTTTGACAATTCTGCTACTCCTTATGCAGAGCTTTCTGACTTGGATGTTATAACCCATGTGATAAAAGAAAGAGAAGTTAAACTTCCGAAACCTCAACTAGAACAGCCATATGCAGACAGATGGTAATGTTATAATGCTATCATTTGGGTTGATGGATGTCCAAGGATGGTTGTACATCAGTATATGCCTCTGTATGAACAGGACTGCACAATACATGTTTTTAATCCAATGCACACGTGTGCACTGTCCAGTACATGATGTGCATTCTCCTCCTACAGACAGCACTAGTTGCTTATATAAGATTAAAGCTGCACGATTAATTGTCAATCATTATCGCAATTTTTTTTTTTTTTTTTCGATCTTGATAAAAGTGTTTCACGATTCTTGCTATGCAAAGAATTCTCTCTGCTCTTCTGAAGCCACAGCCGGCAAAAAAAAAGGAAGAAAAAAAACGGGCAGTCTGGCAAGAATCAAAACATTCTTTAGCAGTTGAACGAAGTCGAAACATTGTAACAATTTGTCAATGGAATAGACTCTGTGTGTAAGTAAATTAAAGCGGAGGTCTGCCAAATTTTTATTTTTTTTTTTAAAGTCAGCTACAAATGCTGCAGCTGCTGACATTTAAAATATGGACACTTACCTGTCCAGGGCGCCCGCGATGTCGGCACCCGAAGCCGATCTGTCACTCGGCTTCACTCCCCGGGTCCCTACTGCGCATGCGCGAGTCGCACTGCGCAATCTGGATGGTCCCTGCTGTCTCTGGGACCCGTGGGGGGGGGGCAGGCATAGACCTCGGGAGTCTATGCCCTGAAGTGGGTGCAAATACCTGTATTATACAGGTATCTGCACCCCCCCTCCCACCTGAAAGGTGCCAAATGTGACACCGGAGGTGGGGAGGGTTTCGAAAAGCTGAGGTTCAATTTTTGTGTAACCCTCCGCTTTAAGTTTAACCACCTAAACACTAAACCTTTTTCTGACATTTGTTGGTTTCAAGTTAAAATCATTTTTTTTTTTTTTTGCTAGAAAATTATTTAGAACCCCCAAATATTATATATATTTTTTTGGTAGAGACCCTAGAGAATACAATGATGGTTGTTGCAAAATTTTATGTCACACTGTATTTGCGCAGCGGTCTTTTACATGCAAGTTTTTTGGAAAAATTACTTTAATGAATAAAACAAAAAACAACCAGTAAAGTTAGCACAATTTTTTCGTATAATATGAAAAGTTTTACGTCGCGAGAATCGTGATCTTTTTTTTCTAAGCAAAAAATCGTGATTTTGGCCAGAATCGTGCAGCTCTAAAATTATTTGTGTGTGTAATATATATATATATATATATATATATATATATATATATATATATATATATATATATATATATATATATATATATATATATATATATATATATATATATATATATATATATATATATATATAAAATTAGTCCTGGCCAAAAATGTTGGCACCCCGGCCTTTCCGTCAGATAATGTACCACTTGGCTCAGAAAATTGTTGCAATTACAAATGTTTAGACATTCTCATGTTTAATTTGTTTGTATTGGTATGACACAAAGTGGGGAAACCTTGAGATTGTCCATGCTTTTCCAGTTTTTGTTCTCATATCCTCAGATGATTCATTGCTGTTCTTTCTCGTCTCCATGCTCTGTGTGGCACACAGACACACAACAGAAAGGTTGAGTTAATTTTTCCCCATTTTAACTGGTTGCTGGTATGATTTCTATATTGTCAGCACCCGCTAATTGATATAGGTGAGTTTAAAAAGGAAGTCCGCCCATCCCTGCAAAAAATGAAAAGCCAGCAGCTAGAAGTACTGCAGCTGCTTACTTATAATATAATAGAACACTTACCTGTCCTGGAGTCCAGCCATGTCGGCACCGCAGCTAATGTTTCCATCAGCTGTAGGGTGCTGCCATTGCCGGTAAGGGAACCCGGTAGTGAAGCATTTCGACTTCACACTGGATCCCTACTGCGCATGCGCAAGGCACCGCTGCGCTCTTCTACTGACCCGAGGGAGGAGGACAGAGCAGAGCCGCTGACGTAATGCACCACAGCCTGGACTCCTGGTCAAAGACAGGTATCCGCTCCCCCTGGAAGGTGCCAAATGTGGCACCGGAGGGGGGGGGGCTTGGAGACAAATAAGCGGTAGTTCCACTCAACTCTGCTTAAATTACAGGAGCATCACAAACTTGGAATGCAATTATTTCTTACAATTTTGAGAAGGTGCTAATAATTTTGTCCAGACCATTTTTGGAGTTTTGCGATGAATGTGTCAGATTTGGCTTTTTGTTTGTTTGAGTCCTACCAATACAAAGAAAAGAAATGAACATGGGAAAGTGGTGTATTATCTGACAGAAATGCAGGGTGCCAGTATTTTTGGCCATGACTACATATTCCTCATAATTAGTTTCACTTAAATTTTAGCTTTTATTGGGCCTTGGCACAGATGTATGGATATCTATAGAGTGCAGTAGGTGGTGAGACAACTGCATATAGTTTGTTTTTTAGTGAGTGCTAAACTCCGTTGCACTTATGTTTCCAAATTTTAGAAATTCTGTGTGCTTGTTGATTTTCAACACAAGTTTAATCAGTATCGACATGTCTCATTGTAAGCACTGCTGTGTGTGTGTGTGTGTGTGTGTGTGTGTGTGTGTGTGTGTATATATAAGGTAAAAAAAAGTATATAAAAAAAAAAAAAAGTGTATATATTAAGGTAAAAAAAAAAACACCTCTATGCAGCTCCGCACCTCCCTCCATACTTTCCTGAGCACCATCTTGACCCAGCATTGGGTGGAGGAGCTCTCTTGCCCGTCATAGGCTCAGTGACAGGAGTGAGAGCCATTCGCAGCCAGTGGGGGGGGCGGGGGACAGAGCGAGCCAGCGCGAGTGCCCCCGTTGTAAGCAGATTGCTATGGTGGGCACTCAGTGGGTGGAGGAGCCAGGGGTGCTGGCTAGGGAACCCCAGAAGAGGAGGTACAGGGCTGGCAAGTATGACATGTTCTGATGTATAAACAGGGAATGCATTTTTCCAGCACTTAAAGTGCAAGTAAACCCCCCTATCGTTTTCAGCCAAGGAAGCTGCCATCTTTGCCTCTGTTTAATCTGCAACTGCCATGGTGCTGCACATGTGATCAGTTATGACACCAACTATTGGATGGTTTGACAGTTTGGTTGAGAGCACCAGGGAGTGTTGCATTTCCGGAACGTGCCTTAATATAAACTGGTTTTATGGATGAGTTTACTTCCGCTGCAATCCAGTTACACTATAGATCTAGTGGGCTTCTGCAGTAGACACAGCTAAACTTGTATTAACCACCCCAGCCAATCCTGAATTGCGCACTACGATTTTTCAAAATATGAGAATCCCTACAAATAAGGAGGTCTCTTTTAGTGCCTTCTTTTGTTTACAAGATGTGCTAATGTTTTTCAGTTATTGTAGTAGCTAGCCTAGTCTGCCATAACACTTCTGAAGAACAGTCTATGGTTCTCAAGTTTTTTGTATCAAAGTGAGTCGTTTTAGTGAATAGAATGGAAAACGTTTGTATTAATTTAAACATAATTTGCTACAATTTTAACAAATGTAATTTTACTTGTAAGCAATTCCAGAAGACTGTTGTCACTGTACTCTTTTTTTTTTTTTTTTTTTTTCATCTCGTTGCAGGTATGAAGTTTTGCAGTTTTGTTGGCTACCTCCAGACCAGCGCCTGACTGCAGAAGAAGTGCACAGACTGCTGACATACCTCCGCATGCAAAGTCAAAGGGAGACAGAAACTGATTTTGAACAGCGTTGGAATTCTCTTAAGCCAAATAC
Organism: Lithobates clamitans; assembly: GCA_037952925.1. Lineage (NCBI taxonomy): Eukaryota > Metazoa > Chordata > Amphibia > Anura > Ranidae > Lithobates > Lithobates clamitans. The sequence continues at coordinate 7,572,572 of JBBGZY010000254.1, forward strand.
TAGCAATCGGCAAGCCGCCGCAAACAATCTGGCATTTCCAATCTTGGATCACTTCACTGGTGATGAACTAGGGCGTGAATTGGATGAAGTTCTTACTGTAACAGAGACTAGTCAGGGGCTCAGTTTTGAATATGTATGGGAGGCAGCCAAAGAAGATCATTTTGAAGAACATAGTCATGCTGACTCTGACACCACAGTGAAATATAATAGCATATTTTTTCCTGTACCTGTGGATGTTTTTCAGCAATCAATCTCTGACCTTGGTCAAGATAAACAAGAACAGCCTATCCGAGAAGAGACAATTACAGTCCCCGAAGTTGTACCAGTGTTCGATGCCCATAATGTTTCTGTATCCAATGAATATTACATTCAGTTGGAGGAGCAAGGTGAAAGCCGCTTGGACTTTGAGCACCATAGCAATCGCAGAGAAAGAAAAGGTGAAGATATACAGTTTATTGCCCTGAGTGAACTTCATTCATCAGGCTTAAGTAAAAATGAAAGTAACTTGTCTAGGTCTGAGCAAATGGGCATTTCAGATTACCTGGATGTATCCGCTCATGCTGCATTGCCATTCATTGAACCATCCAGCAGTGTTGGCCTCTCAGAAAAGATTCATAATGAAGTATCCCTTTGTGACTTAACCAATCAAAACCGAGGCCAAGCTAATCACAGTTCTCCTACACTTTGTTCAAAGATTGATTTCTCTGATGACAATAAAAATATTTTTGACCTTGATGCTGCCATATTAAAAAGTATGCCAGAATCAAATCTGGAGTTTGAAGATTTCAAAGAACTTTCTGACAATTTTTTATTCTTAAAAGAGAAGAACATGATGTCAGATAGTCTGTTTTCAAAGGATCCTATTTTAGATCATACAAAGCAATTGCAGAGCAACCTGGATTCAAATAACACTTTTGAAAACACTAGAAGTTTGGACATTGAGCTCATGTTGGCAGAGCTTGATGCTTCCTTTCTTAATATCTCAAGGGAACAGGTGACGGAGCTTGAGGAAACCTCAAAACCAGAAGACTTGACACATTTACCACTGGTAGAACAATTGAAGCCTGCTGCCTTTGATTTGTTCACAGATCTTTCCATAGACACTGATCTGCATGCAGAAAAACTTGGAAGCATGCCTGTGTACAATATAAAAAATAACAACAATGATGAAGACATAAAAGGTATTACTTTTGATTCAAGACTTTCTGATGCAATGAATGAGGACATTTTAGGACTTGGTGTATCCATTAATCATAACCATGATGTTGTGGCTCATGAAAATGTTTGTAACGAGCAGATGCATTCAGGATTTGATGACAGGTTCGCTATTTTAGATAGTGACAAGTCAGCAAAGCATGTCAATGGAGAATGTATTTTAAACCGAGTAAAATCTACTGCTTCATCAGACTCCACCAGTCAGGACAGCTTGTTAGATGATACCATATCAAACTGTACACAGTCTTTAGTACCATCTATAGGAACACCAGATTCTCTAGATTCTTTGGATGTTCAGAATATATTAGAGACTGAGGAATCGAACAAGTTTGTGCCATCTGATAAACCAGCTGATAGTGGATATGAGACTGAGAACCTTGAATCTCCTGAGTGGACCTCGCATGTGAATGGTCCGTCAAGCCATACTTTAACAGATTCTGAGACCTCTTCCTTTACAGCACCTGTTATTATAATATCAGAAGTTGGGCAAAACAATTTTGAAGTGAATGAGGGAGACCTTGATGTTAAAGCACATAATTCTGCTAATGGTGCTCATAACTCTTACCGTGACTCTGCTTATTTTTCTGACAATGATTCTGAGCCAGAAAAGAAGCCAGACATTTTGTCGAATCAGGCTTCTGATATGAGGAATGCGAGTATTTCTCACACTTCAGAAGAAACGGAAAATATATATAAAAGCAGTGGATCTAGAAAGGTGCTTATTCCAGGAGAATGGGCTGAACACTTGTCACTGAGTTCTGAAAGTGCTAAGCAGACTACACAAACTCCCATCAGCGAAGGCACTGCTGATGACAGCATATCAGAACAGGATGAGGAAATTGTAAATCCATTTGGACCATCTGAGGTTTTCTGCTCAATGAACTCAATCAAAGGTATACCTTTTTTGAGCCATAGTGAAGGACAGAAATTAAAAGAGCCGGATATGGAAGGCAAATACCTAGGAAAGTTGGATGCTGCTGGTCTCCTTGATTTGTCAGAAGATGGCATGGATGCAGATGAAGAGGATGAAAACAGTGATGATTCAGATGATGATATAAGAGCTTTCACACTTCATAGTTTCAGCTCAGACAGTGAAGATGACACTGTCCATCCAGTCCCTGTTGTTCACATGGAAACAGATGATTGGAAAAACTTAAAAAGTTTAATGAAACCACACAGGCCTGCTTCATACAGATTGTTTGGGAAAGAAAAGAGCAAAAAGGCAGTGAGCTTTTTTGATGATGTTACCATCTATTTGTTTGATCAGGTAAGTGTAGGCTAGTAAATATAAAAAATTGCATACTACAAAGTGTGTGTATACATAGACGCACACACACATTATTTTTTTTAAGGCACTTGTATAGTGCCGTCAATTTACGCAGTGCTTTACATATATATTGTACATTCACATTGTCCTCAAGGAGCTTACAACTTAAGGTCCCTAACACACATTCGAACATAGTAGAGGCAATTTAGACAGGATCCGATTAACCTACCAGTATGTCTTTAGAGTGTGAAAGGAAACCAGAGTACCTGGATGAAACCCGCACAGGGAGAACATGCAAACTCCAGGCAGATGGTGTCCTGGTCGGGATTTGAACCAGCGACCCTTTTTGCTGCTACGTGAAAGTGCTAACCACTACACTGCTGTGCTGCCCTATATAATAATAATAATATAATAGGCTCAAAATGTTAAGTCCTGAGTTACTAGCCGGGTCTTAAGTGTTAGTCGCCACCAGTTGCCCCACCCAACCTCTACCCTGCCTGGCCCCTAATTCTACCCCTTAATAAGCCCTTGTAAAACTTTCTCATGAGATTACACCATTAAATGTTTTATACAGAATTAAGTTTCAAACATAAATATTAACAACTTTAACAATATTAGCATATAGCATATCAGTGCAGCCTCATCAGTGGCCATCAGTGTAGCATATCTGTACCCATTATTGCTCGTCAGTGCAGCTTATTAGTGCCCATCGGTGTTGCCCCATCAGTGCCGTCTCCTCACTGCAGCATATCAGTGCTGCCTCATAAGTGGCCATCAGTGCAGCTTATCTAGGTCTTAGTTCCCACCTCTTATGTGGCCATCAGTGCCTGTCATAACCGCTGTGTGTGATCCAGCTGGCAATCTTCCTTTTAGAAACGTTGCAGCCTTTTTTTTTTTTTACAGGGCATCAGAGCAGCCCAGAGGGCATGGAGGCAATTGCCCCCCGGGCCACTCTAATGCACTGTAAAAAAAAGGCTGCACTGCTTCTGCCAGAAGCGATCAGCCAGGAAACGGTCGGCCTAGTCCGCCCCTGCTCCACACTCGCCCTCAGCTAATTTCCACTCGCCAAATGCGAGCAGGCGAGTGGAAATGTGTGTATATATATATATATATATATATATATATATATATTAATATTATTATACACACAGTGCCTTGAAAAAGTATTCAAACCGCTTGAAATTTTCCACATTTTTTTCATGTTGCAACCCAAAACGTAAATGGATTTTACATGATGGCCCAACACAAAGTGGCATATAATTGTGACTGAAGGAAGATGATAAATGGATTTCCAAATTTATTACAAATATCGGAAAAGTGTGGTGTGCATTTGTAATCCCCCACCCGGAGTCAATACTTTGTAGAACCACCTTTCGCTGCAGTTACAGCTGTAATGCCGCGTACACACGAGCGGACTTTACGGCGGACGGGATTTCGTCGGACAATTCGATCGTGTGTGGGCTCCAGCAGACTTTGTTTTCTCAAAAGTTGGACGGACTTAGATTTGAAACATGTTTTAAATCTATCCGTCGAACTCGAGTCCGGTCGAAAAGTCCGCTCGTCTGTATGCTAGTTCGACGGACAAAAAGCCACGCTAGGGCAGCTATTGGCTACTGGCTATGAACTTCCCTGTTTTAGTCCGGTTGTACGTCATCACGTACAAATTCGATGGACTTTGGTGGATTGTGTGTAGGCAAGTCCGTTCATTCGGAAAGTCCGTCAAAGTCTGCCGGGCAAAGTTTGCCGTAAAGTCCGCTCGTGTGTACGCGGCATAAGTCTTTTTGGGTATGTCTCTACCAGCTTTGCACATCTAGAGTGACATTTTGGCCCATTCTTCCTTGCAAAATAGCTCAAGCTCTGTCAGATTGGATGGAAAGCATCTGTTAACGGAAATTTTTCAAGTCTTGCCACATATTCTAAATTGGATTTAGGTCTGGACTTTGACTGGGCCATTCTAGCACACGAATCTGCTTTGATCTAAACCAGGGATATGCAATTAGCAGACCTCCCAGCTGCTGCAGAACTACAAGTCCCAGGAGTCATAGCAAGACTCTGACAGTCACAAGCATGGCACCCAGAGGCATGATGGGACTTGTAGTTTTGCAACAGCTGGAGGTCCCCTAATTGCATATCCCTGATTTAAACCATTCCATTGAAGCTCTGGCTGCATGTTTAGGGTCGTTGTCCTGCTGGAAGGTGAACCTCCGCCCCCAGTCAAGTCTCTAACATGTTTTCTTCTAAGATTGCCCTGTATTTGGCTCCATCCACCTTCCCATCAACTCTGACCAGCTTCCCTGTCCCTGCTGAAGAAAAGCTGTTGTGTTCAGGGTGATGTGCAGTGTTAGTTTTCTGCCACACATAGCGTTTTGCCTTTAAGCCAAAAAAGTTTAATTTTGGTCTCATCTGACCAGAGCACCTTCTTCCACGTGTTTTCTGTGTCCTCCTATATGACTTCTTGCAAACAGGACTTCTTGTGGCTTTCTGTCAATAATGTCTTTCTTCTTGCCCCTCTTCCATAAAGGCCAGGTTTGTGGAGTGCACAACTAATCGTCCTGTGGACAGATTCTCCCACTTGAGCTGTGGATCTCTGCAGCTCCTCCAGAGTTACCATGGGCCTCTTGGCTGCTTCTCTGACTAATGCGCTCCTTGCCCAGCCTGTCAGTTTAGATGGACGGCCATGTGTTCGTAGGTTTAACAGTTGTGCCATACTCTTTCCATTTTTGGATGATGGATTAAACAGTGCTTCGTGTGAGATGTTCAAAAGTTGGGATACTTTTTTATAGCTTTACCCTGCTTTAACCACTTAACCACTTAACCAAAATTGTGCCCGCTCGTGTAATAGCAACAAACTTTGACACTTAAAAGTCTCCATAGGCTACATTTCAAAATGTCTACAGGTTACCAGTTTTGAGTTACAGAGGAGGTATTATGATAGAATTATTGCTCCCACTTCAATGTTCGCGGCGATACCTCATGTGTGGTTTGGACACCATTTACATATGCGAGCGCTGCTTGCATATACGGGCGTTTCTGCCTGTGAGCACGGAGGGATGGGGAGCTTTCATTTTTTTTTTTTTTCTCTTTTTTTACACTGTCCCTTTTCAAAAAAAAAATTGGAACACTTTTATTACTATTACAAGGAATGTAAACACCCCTTGTAATTGAAAAAACATGTCAGGACCTCTTTAATGTGAGATCTACAGTCAAAAAGATCTCAGATCTCACATTTACACTTAAAAGCAAAAAATAAAAATTGTCCCTCCTTTATGGCCGTTGAGCGGAAGTGATGTTTGATGTCGCTCCCGTCAGCCAATGGCATAGTCGAGTGGGGGCCATCATTCCCTCACTTGACTTCCTACCTTTCAGGGGAAAGGATCGGATCATCTCTGCCACTACTGGTAAGTGGCCGAGATGGGGACGTGGCGGGAGGGGGGTGGGCATAAGTTATCTCGCCGCGAATCTGCTGTGGAGACCACTTTTATCGTAAAGCAGACTGCCCACTGTTGAAGCAAATACCGGGGTCATGGCAGCTATCTGCTGCCGTAAATCCACGGTGGGCGGTCCTGAAGTGGTTAAACTTCTCCAACTTTATCCCTGACCTGTCTGGTGTGTTCCTTGGCCTTCCTGATGCTGTTTGTTCACTAAGGTTCTTTAACAAACCTCTGAGAGCTTCACAGAACAGCTGTATTTATACTGAGATTAAATTACGCACAGGTGGACTCTATTTACTATTAATTAATTTACTATACTTATTAGGTGACTTCTGATGGCAATTGGTTTCACTAGATTTTTGTCTAGTTTAGGGGCATCGGAGAAAGGGGGCTGAATACAAATGCACCCCACACTTTTCACATTTATTTGTAAAAAAATTTTGAAAACCATTTTCCCTCCACTTCACAATTATGTGCCACTTCGGGTTGGTCTATCACAAAGAATCCCAATATAATACATTTATGCTTTTGGTTGGAACATGAGGAAATGTGGAAAATTTCAAGGGGTTTGAATACTTCTCCACGGCACTGTATGTATGTGGTATGTGTGTGTATGTATGTGTATATGTATGTATGTGTGTCAAAAGTGAGTGGACCCCTAAGTGAACATGTCCAAATTGGGCCCAAAGTGTCAATATTTTGTGTGGCCACCATTATTTTCCAGCACTGCCTTAACCCTCTTGGGCATGGAGTTCACCAGAGCTTCACAGGTTGCCACTGGAGTCCTCTTCCACTCCTCCATGACCACATCACGGAGCTGGTGGATGTTAGAGACCTTGCGCTCCTCCACCTTCTGTTTGAGGATGCCCCACAGATGCTCAATAGGGTTTAGGTCTGGAGACATGCTTGGGCCAGTCCATCACCTTTACCCTCAGATTCTTTAGCAAGACAGTGGTCATCTTGGAGATGTGTTTGGGGTCGTTATCATGTTGGAATACTGCCCTGTAGCCCAGTCTCCGAAGGGAGGGGATCATGCTCTGTTTCAGTATGTCACAGTAGATGTTAGAGCTGCAGGATTAATTATCGCAGTTTTTTCCTACTTGCAATTTTGACAAGTATTTTCCCGATTAATTTTTTTTTTACTTCAGAGAATTCTCTGCTCTGCTGAAGCCACAGCAAAAAAAAAAAACGGACAGTCTGGTATCAGTCTGTATCACAACATTCTTCAGCCACAGAACCAAGTATAAACATTGTAACGATTGGTCCTTTAGACCATAGGAATACACTTTGGTGTGTAAATGAGGGAAGTTTAACCACTTGAACACTAAATCTTTTTCTTACATTTGCTGGTTTCAAGTTAAAATCATTATTTTTTGCTAGAAAATTACTTGGAACCTCCAAACATTATTTTTTTTTTTTTTAGCAGAGACCCTAGAGAATAAAATGGTGGTTGTTGCAATATTTTATGTCACACTGTATTTGCGCAGTAGCCTTTCAAATGCAATGCTTTGGGGAAAAAAATACACTTTAACCACTTCAATACCAGGCACTTATACACCTTCCTGCCCAAGCCAATTTTCAGCTTTCAGCGTTGTCGCAATTTGAATGACAATTGCGCGGTCATGCTACACTATACCTAAACAAATTTTTTATCATTTTGTTCCCACAAATAGAGCTTTCTTTTGGTGGTATTTGATCACCTCTGTGACTTTTTTATTTTTTGCGCAACAAATAAAAAAAGACCGAAAAATTTGAAAAAAATACATTTTTTTCTTTGTTTCTCTTAAAATTTTTTGTAAATGAGGTATGTTTTCTTCAGTGACAGGCACTGATATAGCTGTAATGATGGGTACTAATAAGGCGGCACCAATGAGGTGGCACTGATGGGCTCTGATAGGCACCACTAATAGGTGGCACTGATATGCAGCACTGATGGGCACTCATAGGCGGCACTGCTGGGTACTTATGAGTGGCACTGGGTACTTATGGGTGGCACTGATAGGTGGCACGGATGGGCACTGGTCACTAATAGGTGGCACTGAGGGCCACTGATGGGTGGCACTGATTACACTGGTTGGTGGCATTGCTGGGCATCACTGATTTTATTCTTTAATGGTGCCAGTCAGTGCCCATTTGTGGGCACTGATTGGCATATGTTGAGCATAAGTTGGCACATGTGGATGGCCATGGGGGATGTACCTGGCCATCCACATGTTAGGGGCTTCCCTGGTGGTCCAGTGTGGGCATCCGAGGGGGGGGGGGCTACGCTGATAAACAATCAGCGCAACTCCCCCCTGTCAGGAGAGCCACGATCGGCTTTCCTCTACTCGCGCCTGTCAGATGCGAGTGAGGAAAGGCTGATCAATGACTCTTCCTGTTTACATCGTGATCAGCCGTGATTGGACACGACTGATCACACAGTAAAGAGCCTCAGTCGGAGGCTCTTTACCAAGATCGGTGTAGCGGTGTGTCAGACTAACACACCGCAACACCGATTGCCGCAAAGCGCGCCACCATGGGCGCACGACAGCTGTTATCTTGCTGGACGTCATATGACGCCCAGTCAAGATTACTGAACCACCGCCTGGCCATCAGTCTGCTATAGGCCGGGCGGGAAGTGGTTAATGAATTGAAAAAAACTAAACCAGTAAAGTTAGCCAAATTTTTTTTTGTATAATGTGAAAGATGTTACGCCAAGAGAATTGTGGTCTTTATTCTAAGCAAAAAAATTGTGATTCTCATTTTGGCCAGAATCATGCAGCTCTAGTACATATTGGCAAGACACACTTGTCTTTGTACTCCTCACCTGGTGGCCGCCACACACGCTTGTCACCATCTGTACCAAATAAGTTTATCTTGGTCTCATCAGACCACAGGACATGGTTCCAGTAATTCATGTCCTAAGTCTGCTTGTCTTCAGCAAACTGCGGGCTTTCTTGTGTATCATTTTTAGAAGAGGATAGCCATGCAGACCAATTTGATGCAGTGTGCGGCGTATGGTCTGAGCACTGACAGGCTGACCCCTTCAACCTCTGCAGATATGCTGGCAGCACTCATACGTCTATTTCCCAAAGACAACCTCTGGATATGACGCGAAGCACATGCACTCAGCTTCTTTAGTCGGCCATGGCGAGCCCGGTTCTCGTGTGGGACCTGTCCTGTTAAACCGCTGTATGGTCTTGGCCCCCGTGCTGCAGTTCAGTTTCAGGGTCTTGGCAATATTCTTATAGCCTAGGCCATCTTTACGTAGAGCAACAATTCTTTTTTTCAGATCCTCAGAGTTCTTTGCCACGAGCTGCCATGTTGAACTTCCAGTGACCAGTATGAGAGAGTGAGAGCGATAACACCAAATTTAACACACCTGCTCCCTATTCACACCTACACTAATGAGTCACCGGGGAGGGAAAATGGCTAATTGGGCCCAATTTGTACATTTTCACTTAGGGGTGTACTCACTTTTGTTGCCAGCGGTTTAGACCTTAATGGCTGTGTGTTGAGTTATTTTGAGGGGACAGCAAATTTACACTGTTATACAAGCTGTACACTCACTACTTTACATTGTAGCAAAGTGTTATTTTTTTCAGAGTTGTCACATGAAAAGATATAAAATATTTACAAAAATGTGAGGGGTGTTCTCGCTTTCGTAAGATACTGTGTGTATATACACACACACATTTAAGTGACTACACTATAGAAATCTAAGCAAGTTGACGTAAGATGTTGTGTATTAGACCTTAAAGTGTTACTAAACCCACAACCGTAAAATCAGTCTGTATATGCAGTAAAGAATGCTTGTTATACTCACTCTGGAACCTAAGGGGTTAATCCTGCGCATTGTGTAAAGATCTTTTCTTCTCTGATCCTCTCCTTCTTTCACTGTCCCCAGTCCATCTCCTTAAAAGACAGCCTTTTGGAGACACTGCACATGCTCAGTTTGGTGTGCATTGCTAGTTTTTTTTTTTTTTTTTTTTTTTGCGGGTGCATGTCATCAGCAGAGGGCCAATCGGCACTGTCCAGACAGAGGGTCAGGGGTCCTGCAACCTCATAGGAAGGACAGGGTAGAATGAAAACTCCTATAAGCTTTAACCAGACACTGATCACAAGACTGTTGTAAACTGCTGATGAGAAAGGGTATTTAGCAGTTTATATTTACTAAAATTGCATTTCCATGTTCTGTTTACTATGGGAGACCCCAGATATAGTGAATGCTGGGTCCTGGGTTTAGTAACACTTTAATACAAATGTTTTCCCATGTAGGGAAATTAAACCATTACATCTGTGGTCCTCAGACCCCCCTAAAGATTTGGTGATTTGCAAAAGTAGCAAGGGCCCAGGCCTCCTTCAATCTATAGAGAACCTCCTGGGCCAGAGATAGCAGATGAACTGGACATTTTATAGATGGGCAACTCCTATCCTCATATTGATTAGTGGTTCCAAATTGATAACTATTGCAGTAGGGAACAGACACAAGATACGCTCAGCATCTTTCCAAATAACTGTTCTGCTTTATTATGACGCAATTGAAGATTTTTATACACATGATTACGTAGATATCTCATTAATATTACAATTGTACATTTATGGTAACAAGGGGCGTTACATAGGCAGGCTAATTCTAATCAGGACTCTAAAGAATGCAAACATGTACTGAAAACATTATTTGTGCCGTGTGCACAGTGAGGGCAGTGCGCAATGCATACAAAATAGAATACAATTATGTACAGAACTTGCAAATTTCCATTACACGGACATCCTTCTGTATATGGTGGGTTGTGAAGTGTAATGCAAGGTAGATTCATTGGGCGCCAGACACTTCTTGAATGCAAATAGGTTTTATTTCTCTTAACAAAACTTTGGGAGAGAGAGTTGGGGCCAGGACACACTTAGGTAGTTGCAATGTTGGCAGACTCAGACTTCAACAGGAGGACAGCCATGCAGGGAAGGGCATCCAGCAAGACGCTATATCTGCATGCGTAGGAATACTGTCTCCTGTGGCAACAGTCTTTAACTGTTTCAGCCCTGGAAGATTTTACCACCTTCCTGACCAGAGCACTTTTTGTGATTCGGCACTGCGTCGCTTTAACTGACAATTGCGCGGTCGTGCAACGTTGCACCCAAACAAAATTGACGTCCTTTTTTTTCCCACAAATGGCTTTCTTTTGGTGGTATTTGATCACCTCTGCAGTTTTTATTTTTTGCGATATAAACAAAAAAAGGGCGACAATTTTGAAAAAAACGCATTATTTTTTACTTTTTGCTATAATAAATACCCCCAAAAAATATATAAAAATTTTTTCCTCAGTTTAGGCCGATATGTATTCTTCATATTCTGAAAAAAAATCACTAAGCTTATATTGATTGGTTTGCGCAAAAGTTATTGTGTCTACATAATAGGGGATAGTTTTATTTTTTTATTAGTAATGTCGGCGTTCTGCGATTTTTATCGGGACTGCGACATTATGGCGGACACATCGGACACTATTTTGGGACCATTGTCATTTATACAGCAATCAGTGCTATAAAAATGCACTGATTACTGTGTAAATGACACTGGCAGTAAAGGGGTTAAGTGTGTCCTAGGGAGTGATTCTAACTGGGGGGGGGGGTGGGCTTCAAGTCACCTGACAGCGATCACTGCTCCCGATGACAGGGAGCAGTGATCTCTGTCATGACACTAGGCAGAACAGGGAAATGCCTTGTTTACATAGGCACTTCCCCGTTCTGAGGCTCCGTGACACGATCGCCGGGAGACCGGCGGACATCGAGTCCCGCGGGCACGGTCACGCTGTATGCTGCGGGTGCGAGCCTGCTATCCCTGCCTCTTTAGTACACCCATTTGCCCACCGCTGCCATTTTGCCGACTTATATTAGTGTGCAGTGGTCGACACGTGGTTAACAGTTTCTAACACCAAGTGTAACAGTTCCTTCACTTCCACTAAAATCACTTCTTGTTCTTCAGCCCATTGAGCTCCTAGTCACTCTCACTAGACTAGATGATTCACTGCCACTGAATCCCTTGAGCTCCTCCAATCTTCACTGTAGTATTTTCCTCAAGCGTCACCCTCGCTTCCCTGCTGGGTCCCTAGCTTGGCACTCAGATACTTCTCAAGCTTCACCCCGCTTGCCTGCTCGGTCCCTGGCTTGGCACACAAGGCTGCTCTGCAAGCGTCGCCTCCACTGGCTGGATCCCTAGCTTGATACCTGCTAAAGTTTCCCACTTTTTCCTCCTTCCCAGTGGGTAAGAATTCTGCTCCGATACTTGCTTCAGCTACTCACTGTGGTCCCTGGTAACAAGGTGGTTGGTCCCTTAGTGGCAACAGCTTCCCCTCTACCTCTGACTGCAACAGGTTCTCCAGCCAGCAGAACTGTCACTTTTGGTTGGACTGCAAGCCGCAATTCCAACCCTGCGCTGCTCTCTCGCTTCTGGATAGGCCCTCAAACAGCCTAGCAGCCAGATGTGCCCGAGATAGGCCTAAACGCTGGCCTAGCAGCCCGGGCAATACTACAACACGTCCACCCAGACAGCCATCCAGGTGGCACAGAACACAGATCAGCTGACTCCACCCAAATATATAGGTTCTCCCAGCCGGCCAAGGGATTTAAGAAAACCCCTGTGCATTGGCTGAGACACCCCCATATACCCATTATCTGACTTCGCAATGCCCTTGTCTTATCTAATGCCACCAAGTGCCCGGCCACCTAGCAGCAAGAGAGAGAAGTGCAGAAATTAGACTTGGCGTGAAATCAATTGATCCTCAACAATTAGCCAGGGTAGCTATACCTGGCAGGTAAATTTAGAAGCAACCCTGCCTATACACCAGGGTGCTACACAAAGTTGATTCTTTTTTTATTCTTCTGTTGATCTAGCACCTGTAAACTGTGTACCCTACTCATCCATGTTAGTTGCTGCTAAAAATCTCTACAAAAGACTTACCAGGTTAAAGAAAGATTGCCAGAAATTGTCCACATTAGAGACACTACAGGACTGCCTGTAGTTAAAGTGATTGTAAACCCTCACCTTGCAAAACAACCCATTCAGTTTACAATAGAAATGAAAGGTGAAACATTTGTGTATAGATAAAAAAAAGCGCCCCGCTGCCACCCACACAGCACCGGTAATGCGCCGCTAAAACGAGCAGCGCTTTACCGCTAGCGCGGGGCAGAGAGGGGTCTAAATCATGCCATGAAAACTTCAAACAGTTATCCGTGATTTTTCTTTTTCTAGTGTAATGTTCATCATGTTTCGAAATTTAAAAAAAACAAGACACAATTCTGCAGAGCATAATTCTAATGTCAATAAACTTGTCTCCATATGTCCACACTAGCAAATGATTTTTCCATTTGCTAAATGTTGAAGACACAGTTGATCTCAGTGTTAAGCAGACTCCAGATATGTCCTATGTATAGATTGTAAACTTTACATGACTCCAATTAGTGCCTCCCATTGTAAGTTCGTAAAGATACACCTATGGGTTTTAAGCAGGGATTCTAAAGTTCCAGTAGCCAAGAGGGTAAGTGACAGCTGAACAACTAGAGTTTGCAGAATAAATCTGTACATACTGTTGAGTTTTTGTTTTGTTTTTTAGCCTGTGGACTATACAGCATAGATTGACAAATTCCCTCGTGGGTCAAAAGTAGTCTGAGAGCCACCGGCGGCAGCTTTCACAATACCCGACCGATAGCTGCATCCGATTGGATGCAGCCCCTGCATGGCTGACTGTTTTCTGCCTGGCTACGTCAATTTTTGTCATTTCTGTTTGCTGCCTCGTTCCTCTATCTGCACGAGTCACTTCTAACAAATTTTCCTGACACACAGATAAAAAGATGACAGGGTGCTTTAGTACACTGCCTGTGAATGAAAGCCTCAGCCCTGTTCCTGTGAAGGGGGTGAGTGTCCCTTTCCTCCAATCAGCTCTCTTCACTGAGCTCTGCAGAGTGTAATTTCTCCCTGTTTTCCAAAAGCTCAGACAAGCTGTAATAAAATTCTGCACTTTGACCGGCTGTAGAAAAGAGGACTGCAGATAAAACATGTGCAAGTTGTGTCGGAGAATTTGTTTCATCTATCAATCACCTGAGGCCAGTCACTTCACTGGGTATTTGTAGGGGTTTACAAGCACTTTAAGTCAACAATGGCATCATTCATGTTTCTTACAGGAAAAACATCTTTTAGGTACAATTAAATATTCTTTTTTTTTTTTTTAAATATTATGTTGAGTTTTCAAAAAGTACAATTATATTTGCTAGATGCACAAATATGTAGAGAAGTTTTTCACTTGTATACCACAAGTAAAGACTGACCTGTATAGCCAAAGAGAATCGCACATAACCACTGTAACGAAAGCTCTCTTGGATTAAATCAATTACCACGTTTATCTTATGTTGTCACTATTTTTACACTGGTGCATATATCACCATATATAGGTTCTACTTTTGCAATCTATAGTTGCCTTTCTCTAGTTCGCTGATTGTAGTGCAGGTTTCATAGCTGCAGAAACACCTAGACTGGTTTTGACATTCCTTGATGGCTGCTTCAGATACATTGGCAACTGCAAGGGGTTTATTTTACATTAAAGTATAATTAAGCAGCTTTACTCTTGGGGTGTCAAAGTTATTTTTGTTTTGCTTTGTAGGAAACGCCAACCAAAGATCTGGGATCTCGAGCTGTGGACTCTAGTAGTCCAGTGTCCAACCACAGTCAAACTTCCCCATCTGCTGCAGGATCACGGTTCACAAACTCTGAGAGCTCGACTGATGAAGAAGGTATGTGATATTTTATGGTGCTGCAATAGCTTGTTTGACTCGTATCAATTAATTTACTGACCAGGCAGAAGATTGGCTTCTTCTTGTGCTGAGAACTTTTGTAAAAAGTAAAAAATATATGACATGTTAGGCTCACAGTATAGAGGCAGTGGATACAATTTTGGCATTTCACATTATATTTTGTATAAAATCGTCATATACTTCAGTGTGTGTGTGTGTTTTTTGGGGCTTTTTGTTTAGATTTTTATTAAAAAGATAACTCAAAAAGAGAAGACCAATTGAAATGAAAAATAGAAATTTGTGGGCTGAAAGAAGGAGATTAAATGGCCAATTCCTAGTTAATGGAAATTATTGTATTAATGACTTATTGCTTCTTCTTTTTTTTTTTTTTTTTTTTTTTTTTTTTGTTAAAGTGGTTGTAAACCCTTTACAACCACTTTAAACTACAGACCAGCCTATAATTCGGCTTGCCTGTAGCTGTACTGGATATCTCCTAAACCTGCACGGTTTAGGAGATATCCCTGTATTTGCATGTGCCGTCATGCGGCACATGCGCACTTAAGCCAACTGAAGCATTGACATGTACGTGCCGTTGCTTCAGTTGTACTGTGCCGTTCGCGGCGGCTCCCACACGCATGCGCGGGAGTGATGTCATCGCAGCTCCGGCCAATCACAGCGCTGGAGCCGTGATACCCGGAAGCAAGCCCCGGGTGACATGTCGGCGGCCTGAGGGGGAGAGGACGGCTGCGGGTGCTTCGTTCTCGGGTAAGTAATTCATAAAGAGCTAGTATGCTATGCATACTAGCTCATTATGCCTTTATCTTGCAGGGTGTGTTTTTAGTGTTTTTTTTGCAGGGGGGGTTACTTCCTCTTTAAATACAGTCAGAATTACAAATTCAATTCAAACCACCTCCTGGTAACTGCTGACTCTTTCAGCTTTCTGTGTCATTTGAGCTTTAGTTATTGAGCTGTATTGGCTGAATTGGTCTTTTTATTACCTAAATAATGGCGTGAAAACGCCTAAATCTCCACCTGCTGTCTGGAAATCAGTAAATATAAGCTATTCAATATTAGGATTTCATATTTGCTAGTCTAAAAACCTTACCATTTCTCATTTGCAATCCATATATTGGGGGAAATTGCAGTAAGAAGCCTATGGTCTAAAGAAACTTCCTAATTCTAAAGCATATCCTAGGAGCCCAGCAGCTAAAGTATTAGAACTTGTACTACTTTTTTTTTTTTTTTCGTTAAAGGGAATTTGTCTAAGTAACTGCCTAAGACCTTTATTCACCTATTCAATATGCATACACATTCCAGAGCAGCCAGGTGGCTATTTCAGCTTGCCTTTAAAATGAGATCACAGGTCTTGATCCAGTTTGCCACCTGTGTCCTTTAACCACTGCCTCCCCCCCCGCCTGCAAACCTGCAGGCATCATTCTGATATTTTTTTTTTTTTTTTTCAGCAGGCGATTCCATGCAAAGTAAAAGCCATCATAATGGCTCTTTAGCCTCTGATGTTTCTCCCGGCTCACCAGTGCGATTGGCTAGATAGAAAATGAAGTTTACCATAGAGCTGACAGCGGAACAGATAGTCCCTGGCCATCTCTGACCCTCGGAGGCCGGAAGTGACGTCATGATGACACTTCCGGCACCTGCAGATGTAAACACTGACATTTTTTTTGCTGGGAAACCTGAGATCGATCCTTTTTTTTTTTTTCTCAGACTTTTCAGCATAGAGGAGATATCTGGGGACTTATAGACCCCAAATCTCTCCATAAAGAGCCATGCCCTATTCCTATTACAAGGGATGTTTGCATTTTTTAACTCCTTTAAAGACTAAATTGGTAAACTGTAAAAAATTTTAACGCATAGCCTATGGAGGTTTTTAAGTACCGAAGTTTGGTGCCATTTCACGAGTGTGTGCAATTTTAAAGCGTGACATGTTGGGTATCTATTTACTTGGCAAAGGTAACAATTTTGATAGGAACCTGTGAAAATGTGTTTTCTAAAGGCAAAAGCTCTGTGAGGTCACTAGAGCCTTGCAAATGTTTACTTGGATGTAAAAAAAAACTACCAAAACACTGTAGATATGTTGTGTTGAAATACATTTCCTAGATGCTATAAGCCCCCTTTTGTTGGTCTACTGCTTAAAAGCTAGGTTCACCTTTAAGAAAAAATAAAAGCACATATGTTTGCAAGAAAAAAATATGCATTTAACACTTTTTTTCCACTGGAAAACTTCAACTTTTTGCTTGTACCTCTGTACAGGCTGTCAGTTGGAGAGCTAGAGGAAGTGTTTTGGATGAAGAGTGCGCTCATTACTGTACTTGTAGCCCATTGAGAACTACGAGTCCATCTGTTGCAGTGGAAGATGGGACTTGTAGTTTATTCATTCACAGATTTCTGTGAATTAATGCCCCTGCCATGAGGGCGGAGCCCCATGCAGCCTTATTGATTTTAAATGGAAATCAGTATATTCTGACCCTGAATGATAGGCCCTGGCCATTTTAATATGAATATAAAGGTGGTTTTATGGGCAGTACTGAAGTTTTTGGAAAGTATAATGTACCTGTAAGTGTTGCTTACACATTACTTAGCTTGCATTTACTTGACATGAAAAAATATATCTAAGAAGTTCTGTTCATATTCTATGCCTAAATAAATGTATTTTCACACTTTTTCTAGGTGGTGCGTTTGAATGGGAGGATGACTTCCCATCTCCTGATCCGTCATTCTTAAACAAACCAGCAGCAAACATGATCGGTTCCAAGCTATCGGTTAACCCTTCTAAATACTTTTCACCTCCACCTCCATCTAGAAGTTCTGATGAAAACTGGACACATGCGTCCTCTTACTCCAGATTTTCTATTTCACCAGCAAATATTGCAAATTTTTCTCTCACACACGTAACGGACTCTGATATTGAACAAGGAGGTAAGTGCTTTAATCTCGGAAGAAATGTGTCAACTGCCTAATTTTCTTCTTTTGTTGGGGTATTTATTGCAAATAAAACCTAAAAATATAAAAAGCAAAACTAGTGCATCTAGCCAAAAACGAAATCTAGGGTGTACATTTTTCCCACCAACTCAAAAGAAAACCTAAATCTATTTAATTTCAAGTATACACTTAGAGTACATTTTCCCCTCAGTGGGTTCTAATGACCAAAAAATGGTGCTCATGTGACCACCTCTTCATCTTCTTCCCATGTTTCAGAGCTGCCATGTAGGCACACTTGTACAGCCCTTGTACGTCCTCAACTTTGGAAATGCAGCACTGTCTGGGAACTGTTTTCCTGCATGCAGTACTGACATTAGAGTAAAGGTCTGATAAAGAAACCCATGAACAGTAATGACACATTGCCGTTAGTATGTAGGGCTACAGGAGTGGTTTGACAGGGCCAATAGGAAATGCTTGGGTTATGCTGTGTGTCATCAAGCCAGAAAGTGGGAAAACTACACCTGCTGGCTCAAAAGTCCTGCCCACAATACATTCATGTGGAAATTATTTTACGTTCCCTTTAATCTCTTGCTGCCCGCGCTATAGCCAAAAGACGACTAAATTGCCGGGAGGGCGTCCATGTATGTCCTCCCCTGCATGTGATGCCTGCACGCCCCCTGTGGAGGGCGCGCGGCTCGCTCTGTGATCAGCGAGTCCAGGAGACTCTGCTGATCGGAGTAAGGGGCCAATCCCGGCCCCTTAGCACGTGATCAGCTGACAGCTGATTACGTGATGTAAACAGAGCCGGTAAACTGCTTTTTTTTTTTTTTTTTTTTTTTTTTTTTTTTTTTTTCTTCTCGCTAACCGCATGAGGCGGGAAAAAAAAGCAGATTACCATCTGAAGTAAACAGGACATCGGTCCCGCACACGGTGGCTCTCAGTGCCCACAAGTTCCACCTACCAGTGTATATCAG
Organism: Lithobates clamitans; assembly: GCA_037952925.1. Lineage (NCBI taxonomy): Eukaryota > Metazoa > Chordata > Amphibia > Anura > Ranidae > Lithobates > Lithobates clamitans. The sequence goes on from JBBGZY010000254.1 coordinate 7,591,156, forward strand.
TACTGCTAAGCAGTGCCCACCAGTGATGCCTATCTGTGCCCACCAATGCTGCCGGCCTGTGCCTCATCATTCATGCCTCATCAGTGCCACCATCGGTGCTGCCTATCAATTGCACTTACCAGTGCCCATCAGTGCAGCCTCATCAGCACACATCAACAATAAGGGAGAAGAACTACTCGTTTAAAAAAATTTATAACAAACTATGAAGAACATTTTTTATTTTTTATTTTTTTCTGTCTTTTTTTTGTTTGTTTAGCAAAAAATAAAAAACCCTGATAGTGATTTAAATACCACCAAAATAAATCTCTATATGAGTGAAAAAAATGATAAAAATTTCATATGGGTATAGTGTAGCATGACCGTGCAACAATTGTCATTCAAAGAGTGACAGTGTTGAAAGCCGAAATTTAGTCTGGGAATCTGTGAATAAGGAAACTACAGGTCCTGTATTCCACCACGGCAGACGGCTTGTACCTCTCAATGGACCGTGAGCGTGCTCAATCAGCATGTGGTCCATTCAGTGCCTACAGCTCTCAAACAGCTCATGCAGGGGTATGGGCAGAAGACAGTGTGCGCAGAAGCCTGACATTGCCCCAGTAATCCACTCATCACCAGTGCAATGCTCTGCAGTCTCCTATAAAAAATAAAAACTTTTTTTTTTCCTGCGAAAATATATATATATTATTTTTTTTTTTTACTTCCGTTTTTTGTGATTCTGATAGCTTAGTTTTTTCAATCATCTCTGGTGTGTTTCATCATAAGCACTTGTATTTGTGGAATACATTTGGTGCCAGCTTACATTTGTCAGCAGAGAAGAGTGCAAGACCTAAACTGACTATACGCTGGTCGATTTTTGAATGAACAATAACAAAAATTTGAAGGAAAATTCCCAGTACAATTGATGGCTTGTCAAATGTTGGTCCAAAGTACTTAAAAATTGTATTTGCTTAAAACCATCTATTTTGGAACAAATTGACTTGGGCTGCTTTCACACTGGGGCGGGTGGGCGTTGACGGTAAAATGTCGCTAGTTTTAGCAGCGCTATTCTTCCGCTAGTGGGGCACTTTTAACCCCCGCTAGCGGCCGAATAAAGGGCTTTGCAGGCGCTTCGACAGCGGTGCCCATTCATTCATGCCCATTGCCCCAAAGATGCTGCTTGCAGGACTTATTTTTTTTTTTTTTAACATCCTGCCAGCGCAGTGCCTCCGTGTAAAAGCACTCTGGCTTTCACACTGTGACTGCAGGGGAGGTGTTTTTCAGGAGCTTTTTTTAGCCCAAAAGCGCCTGAAAAACGCCTCAGTCTGGGAGGGGTCTTAGGCCGCTTTCACACGGGCGGCTGTTCTGCTGCTGTTAAGAGCATGTTTTGTTATTTTGAAATTCCAAGACTCCAGGCACAGTGATCACTTGCAGTTGTACATTGCGATTAGCTGTGTTTTAGCTGCGTTGGAAAATTCTTGCCATGTTTGATGTGCTTCCTGTTTTTCTTTCCTTGTTGCCGCTGCTATCTGCAGGTGAAATGGTACACTGCGATTACCTGCAGTTATGTGCAGATAGCTGCAATAAATCAGTCCTGGACGCAGTCAAGTTTATTTTTTCTAACCGCACAAAACACCATGTAACAAAACTGTTGCTAAATGCAGTGTGTGAATGGGGCCATAGGAAAGCATTGTCTGAGTTTAGCTGCAGTAGATAACTTGATCTATCCGCAGTTAAAAGCTGAATTCTATCTGCCCGTGTGAAAGGGGTCTAAATGAATGAAAACCACTTGCACTGTTATAAATTCATTAATTTCAGAAAATTTTTCCATCCTGCTTCTTTGAATTTTCTTATCACAGTCCATGACGATTTGACCCCACTAATGATTAGAACATCGAATGAAAGTTCTCTGAAAATTTCAAACAAAACTCTACTAGTGTATAAGCTAGCTTTAAGCCCTGTATACCCACGTGCCGAAATCAGCTGGTACAGTAGAAATCTGCTGACGTTCAGCACATGTGTACAGGTCCTTGTCCGACATAAGTCTAACTCACTACCGGCTTCTGTCAAACGAGCATGCTGGGAAGCCAGCAGCTGATCGGCATCCTATTAGCGCTCTCGGCCAATGGCTGCGCGCACTGACTGGTGTGTCCTGGCAGGGTGACGGTCCCCCTGTCAGAACACGATAGCACAGCAGGAAGATCACTGCACTAACATAGCATAGTTAGTACCACAAGCTGTTCTGCATGTTTTTATTTTATTTAGCCTGCTGGGTTGAATGAAAAACAACTTATTTGTGTACCAGGTATTAGAATGAACTTTGAGCACCGTTGCAATTTTTGAGACACAGGCTATTATGTTCAAGCATACTTGTTTAGCAAATGACTGATCTATTTTGTAAAGCCTCTAGAGTACATTGCATACATTGAGGTTTGCTTGTAACAGACACCTGCTACTAGAGACTACTCTGACTTTCCCTGTGCAGCTGCTCCTCTCGGGGTGGGGGAGGAATCTGTATTGAAATACTGTGACTGAGTGACTGTCATTACAGGCTTCCTTCTGAAAGTGCCGGTTATGCATTGTTTGTTAAATGCAGGTTATCATGCCAGCTGTTTAGGTTCAGTACTTTGTCACTGACCTATAATAAGCTTTGAGTGGTTAAATAAGCAAACCAGTGACAAGAAAAAAAAAAATCTCTCAATTAATCTCCAGGTACCAACAAATAGATGCTGGTTGGATAACTTTTTTATTTGTTAGCATCATACTTGCATAACCAATGTAATTATTTTTGGCGATTTGTTAACCTAACAAATGTTAATGGCATGCTAATTTCTGTCTCCACAAACCAGACTTGATCTCAAATTTACACATAAATGTATTGTATGCATTTAACATGATGCAGAATTGGGAGAGGAGAAAAACTAAATTGTAAGGAAGAAACTTTGACTCTGAGACAAAATCTACAAATCTGCATTGGAGGACATGCTTATACATGTATACCATTGAAAAAAGAACAGGACAATTTTTACACATTAACAAAGGGATCAATTTACTGATCATTATGCAAGAACCTTTGTTCCCTGCATTAATGATTAGTAAAATTTAAATGGTTGTGTTATGGCCGTGTGAATGAGGCCTTACACTAATCTTATTCTCCAAAAATAATCCATACACATGCACTACTTGATGGCTCAGTAATCTTATTTTTTACTGTGTTTTTCTGCCTCCTTGTAATGTCATCTGTGAGCTCAAACTCTCCCCCTTTTTTTTGTCTAAGGGGGAGATGAGAAGAGATGTACTTGGCTGATCCTCCCTGCTGAAGACCTGGGACCTTGCAGCGTCTGCACCCCCATGTTTGAGCGGTCTTGAGTCCTGGTGTCTTTAAGCCCAAAGCAGACTCCATATACCTGCTCTGGACGTAAGGACGCCAGGAACAATCCAACACTGGAGCGTAGGGGAACGCTGTTTGCCAGTGAGTGGAGGATCAGGTGAGTATAAGACTTTCTCCACTCCCCTGGACAAAATAATCACTTAAATATTGCACAGCCCCCACTGCAAGGACAAACTTTTTTTTTTTGCTTGGAGTTGTCAGTTACATTTTGTAGTAAACCTCTAGAGCTGTGCACAGTATGTAAAAATAGCTTTTTTGGCCAATAATAAGACTATTTTATTCAAATTTACCAAATAAAAGCCTTATCTGCTCCAAAAACAAAGGTGTATATAATGTTAGTGTAAACTGCTTTCTCAAAGAGGAGTTTTGCAGGCTTTTTGCGCTAAAAATAGCGTCTGAAAAGCGCCTGTAAACTGCCTCTTCTGTAGCCCCGGTGTGAAAGCCCAAATGATTTTACACTGGAGCGGTGCGCTCGTAGGACAGGAAAAAAAGTCCTGCAAGCAGTATCTTTGGGGCGGTGTATACACTGCTCCTAAACCGCCCCTGCCATTGAAATTAATTAAAGTGCTTTGGCAGCGGCGCTTTGCGGGCGCTTTTAACCTTTGTCCGCTAGTGAGGGTTAAAAGAGCCCCGCTGGTGGCCGAAAAGCACTGCTAAAATGATGGTAAAGTGGCCTAAGAGAGAAGTTTTTATAAGGTGTGGAACGCCTAAAGTAGGAGGGGGGGGGGAGGGGTTATACACTCTAGCTTTAAATATTACAAGGACTTTGGGACTGAATGAAGTAGCAAAATCAGTGGGGCCTATAATGCTAGTGTTCCAAGTATTCTAAAATATCAAACTTTACCACTACAGAAAGCTAGAAACACAGAAAAGAAATCTATTTGCACTCGAAGGTAAACCTTTTTTGAATAAACATAAAAGCATATTGCATGTGTACAAGTTATATTTAGCTTGCACTCCTGCCATCTAAATGACCAGAGTCGCATGTATGTAGTCTAGTACAGCTAAGGAGATCTTAGGTTTTTTGGATTGAAAAAGGTTGTTTGCACTTGCATTATGCCAGTTGACAAGCGATAAGATAACATTTTCAGTAGCATAACTTTTCTGGTCGGCCTTACATTATAATTTCCAGATTAGGTATAAAGTGACATTGAACTAATGTGTGATTGAAACAGATGTGTACAGGTATGAGAGAAGAGCAGGTGGAACCTGTTAATATTTAATAGTTAATATTTAACTGCTGTAAAACCTAAAGAGAGTCCAGATGAACCGTGCATTGCTTATTAAATAGATCAATTTCGAGCTGTGGAGTAGGCATTTCTATCTATTAGCTGGAATCTGCCAACAAAATGATATTTCATAATGTAATTGATCTTAAAGGAATGTTAATTACTCCTAAAAAAATAAAAATACACGTGAATGTTTGTTCCTTGAAAAAGTAGAGAAACCTGGTGTTTTCCCAGCACCACCTCTGCAGTGTAGTGGTTGACAGTTCAGAAACCTAGTGGAAGTGCTATTGCATTGTGGAAGCATTTTGTTCTCTTGATCCAGACCATCTTAACCATGATATACTGATAGGCAGACACTTTTTTTTTATTTTTATTTTTTTCTTCCACCACATGTGTGGAAACTCTATATACTATGAACTTCTTTTCACACACCTGGCTTCATCTAATAAATTAAATACTTAAAGAAAAATTAAAGTAGTTTTCTTAATCGTACAGTACATGGGAGTTGATTCTTAGACCATAGGTTGTATGCAGTTACCGTTAGATGATTGGACACTGGCAAAAGCCTTGCTGGGAACAACCCCCAGTGTACCTATATAACACTGCCTACTCAGATTGTCCGTTTTCTGCTAGTTTTGACCCCTTCTGTTGTAGACATTTTTTTTTTTTTTTAAACCTTTTCTTGACTGACTGATTTTCTCTCTGGATCTGACAGCTTATTGCCTTATGGTTCACTGGCAGTTTCAGGATAGGTTACCCTCGATGTGCATCTTGGGAACTGTACCCGGACCAGTGGGCCAAAGTTAAAAAAAAAAAAAAAACAATCTATTCTTTAACCTCTCAGTAATAAGCTGCCACAGTTCACCCTTCAGACCCCCAGCTAAAAGAGGAACTGCAGTCTGCTCACATAATTTGTAATAAAAACATCTTTGCCATTCTGAAGCTTCCCTCCAACCACTTTGCATATTATTTTATATATACTGTGATTCTGTACTTGCCAAATATGCTGCAGAAATCTCCCTCCACTAAGTCTGGCTGAAAGCATTTTCATTGTGGGCAGCTGAAGCTGCTGCCTGTTCACTTCTGGTATTTACACAGACAGAGGCACATCTCCAGCTCTGCAACCCTTCAGCTTTCATTGGCCCTTTTATGACTCATCCCCCCTCCCTTCCTGGCAAGCTCACTAGAGAGAGAGCACTGTGCATGTTATAAGCCTAGGACTTTTTTACTAGACAGGAAACCGGCTGTATAAGGTATTTACTGGCAGGGAAAAAAATGTTTTACTATCCGAAGTTAAACAAACAAGAGCAGAGGAGTTAATAGATGGAAAGTTGAAGAAATGACTGAAGGTCTGCTTTGAGTACCCCATAAGTAATAGCCTCTGACCAATCTGCATTGTATGCATTCTGCTCCAAGGGCGTGTCTAGCAACCCCTTAGTGATGTGATGAACAGTTGGTGTGTGTTCTTTAACCCCTCATTGACCTGCCCCCAATATCAACCCTTTCATCCCCCACTCAGGTTCTTTAACATCCTCAGCGCCCAATCCTCTATGTATAAGTGATAACCTCTGTCCATGTGCATTACCTCCATAATGCTCAGTCCTAAGTCATGTGTGTTAACCTGTCACCATCAAGTACCCAGCTCAGGTTAAGCCCTCAGCATTCATTACCTAGTATATGTACTTTACCACCACACCAAACATCAGTCTCATCTCTGACTGGTCCAGTGGGAATATCCGCTCCACTGCCCCATTTCCTGTTTCATCCCTAGAATCAAAACCTTGCCCATCCCCTATGTCTCCAGCACTACCCCCACTATTCCTGGACTCCGAAAACCAGTCATTGCTAATAACCTGATTACAGTTTAGTTTTCCTTTTCAGCGTCTATTGTCCCAAAACCTTTACAGGTTTTTGTCACCATTAACCTTTACAGACTATATTGCTGCTGACACTATCCCTGCTACCTCCACAGTCTAAGAATACCCTGCCTCAATTTTGGAGGGCTCATTTCCTTGACACAAATTTAAACTTCTTTAACTCTTGTGTTAAAACCCTCTGAAGAGCTCGGCTCCCATGCTGCTGCTCTACAATTCCTGTATTACAAAATTACTATAACTTTGTAAATGACTGACAAATTCATTATGGGGCGATTTCTTCACCCCCGTCCTTCTGTGTGGCTATGACCATATTTTGTTGCTAATTGGAAAGATCAGTAACCACCATTTGTGAATCCAAAGATTACCTGTTCCACCCGCTGTCATACCCCTAGTCCAGTGATGGCGAACCTTGGCACCCCAGATGCTTTGGAACTACATTTCCCATGATGCTCATGCACTCTGCAGTGTAGTCGACCATAATGGGAAATGTCGTTCCAAAACATCTGGGGTGCCAAGGTTCGCCATCACTGCCCTAGTCACTCCTGCACACACTCTCCTCTGTCACACGTTCAGACTCCTCTACTGCACATAATGGCCATTGTCGTACCCTCCACACCCCTCCTGCACATATTGCCCACAGGCCTACCCTCTATACTTCTCTCCTGCACATATTTCCCCCTGTAATACCCTCCTGCACATATTCCCCACAGTCCTAACATCCACACCCTTCTGCAATTGATCACCTTGTAATACGCTCTGCACCCCTCTCCTGTACATACTGCCCAGAGTCATACCTTCCGTGTACTTCTCTCCTGCACATGTTTTCCATTGTAATACCTTCCACACTCTGCTGCACATTATTCACCCTAAAATAGTCTCTGCACTCCCTTCCTGCTGTCATACATGAAGCGCTCTCTTCCTGCTTGTATTGGCCCTGGCATACCCTCTGCACTCCTCTCCTGCACATATTGCTTTGTATTATACAATCCTCAATTTTCTTTTGTACACATGTTCAGCTGTCATACCCTCTGTACTGCTCTTCACCTATAGTCTGCTGTCATACCCTCTGTACTACTCTTCCCCTATAATCTGCTGTCATACCCTCTGTACTACTCTTCCCCTATAGTCTGCTGTCATACCCTCTGTACTACTCTTCACCTATAGTCTGCTGTCATACCCTCTGTACTACTCTTCACCTATAGTCTGCTGTCATACCCTCTGTACTACTCACCTATAGTCTGCTGTTATACCCTCTGTACTACTCTTCGCCTATAGTCTGCTGTCATACCCTCTGTACTACTCTTCACCTATAGTCTGCTGTCATACCCTCTACTACTCACCTATAGTCTGCTGTTATACCCTCTGTACTACTCTTCGCCTATAGTCTGCTGTCATACCCTCTGTACTACTCTTCGCCTATAGTCTGCTGTCATACCCTCTGTACTACTCTTCCCCTTTAGTCTGCTGTCATACCCTCTGTACTACTCTTCACCTATAGTCTGCTGTTATACCCTCTGTACTACTCTTCACCTATAGTCTGCTGTTATACCCTCTGTACTACTCTTCGCCTATAGTCTGCTGTCATACCCTCTGTACTACTCTTCACCTATAGTCTGCTGTCATACTCTCTGTACTACTCACCTATAGTCTGCTGTTATACCCTCTGTACTACTCTTCGCCTATAGTCTGCTGTCATACCCTCTGTACTACTCTTCACCTATAGTCTGCTGTCATACCCTCTACTACTCACCTATAGTCTGCTGTTATACCCTCTGTACTACTCTTCGCCTATAGTCTGCTGTCATACCCTCTGTACTACTCTTCGCCTATAGTCTGCTGTCATACCCTCTGTACTACTCTTCCCCTTTAGTCTGCTGTCATACCCTCTGTACTACTCTTCACCTATAGTCTGCTGTTATACCCTCTGTACTACTCTTCACCTATAGTCTGCTGTTATACCCTCTGTACTACTCTTCGCCTATAGTCTGCTGTCATACCCTCTGTACTACTCTTCACCTATAGTCTGCTGTTATACCCTCTGTACTACTCTTCACCTATAGTCTGCTGTCATACCCTCTGTACTACTCTTCACCTATAGTCTGCTGTTATACCCTCTGTACTACTCTTCGCCTATAGTCTGCTGTCATACCCTCTGTACTGCTCTTCACCTATAGTCTGCTGTCATACCCTCTGTACTACTCTTCCCCTTTAGTCTGCTGTCATACCCTCTGTACTACTCATCTATAGTCTGCTGTTATACCCTCTGTACTACTCTTCGCCTATAGTCTGCTGTCATACCCTCTGTACTACTCTTCCCCTATAGTCTGCTGTCATACCCTCTGTACAGCGTCTACACTTGCTGCCTCCATAATTTCTCTACACTATATTGTGGGTTACATCCCCAACCTTATAAAAACCTTTTAAAAATTGTTAGTAAAATGCTATCCTGGTTCATGCACATTGCCTTTTAAGGTGACCGTTTTTGAAACATTTCTGTTTCTTCTCTATTTCCAGGTAGTAGTGAGGATGGTGAAAAGGACTGAAAAAAAGACTACTGTTCCCTTTGTGGATGGCACTTGTATACCATTATATTCTCTAAAAGGAGCAATCTCAGATTGTGTAAACGTTGAAGACATTGGCGGCAGTAGTGTATCCACAATGTAAATTATTGTACAATCTACTTCCTCATCTCCACAGTCTGCTGTCATGCTCAGTGATCCCAGCACTCCTGCTCTTTGCCTATGTAAAGCTATTACTGCATTCAGTGCACATTATGCAGGTTAGAGCTGTAAAGTAGTATCTAGTACAATGGACCTTGTACATTGCGGTATATATCTATATTGTGTCTGTGCTAATGTAATGAAAAGAAATCTTACTGTGTATCCATCAACATTTAAAACACTATGTATTGATTATTATTGCACTGTTATATTTCTTGCATATCTGTACAGAAGTTTTTTAAGGGGGGAACCACTGCTTGCTCTAAATTTTATCTATTCGATTGTGTTGATATATTTGTTTTTTGCATTCTAGATTGTGAATGAAGCTGCTCCTGAGATTCTTGATCTCAGCATCTTACATGCTGTATCTTTTTCATATTGTTGTTTTTCTTGGAAAACAGCAACATGTATGTTTTTTGTTTTTTTTTTTGTTTTTGTTTTTTTCAAAGATTTTGGATCTTTTTTGCACATCCAGTATGACTATATATTGTATGCGTTCACTCCTCAGTATATAGAACAGTCCCAATATTTGTACCTGAAATGAATGTGGTTGTTTTAGATGTGGGTTCGCATATCCACTTTTTGTAGCTGTACCTGGCTGTAACTCCTGCTATGTGTTACAGGTCTATAGGATATACAGTCCATACATAGATTACAGTGATTTGCTTTGTCCTATGTAGACGTGTCATTTTTTTGTTAGCAGACCATATGCTACAGAGAATGGAACATACATCTCTCTTAACTTCAGTAGTGCATGTTTATTATGAATTGGGACTTCAGCCAAAACTTGCTTTTCTAGTTTTGGACAGATTGAAGAACAGTTAAACCCTCTGTCAGGTCAGTACTGCTGTCTCCATCCCTTGATGGGGGGGTGGCTTCATTATTTTTAATGATGGTCATTGTTGCTTGGTCAGAAAGTGACAAAGTCTAAATTTTATGGTTGTCACTGGAAATGCACATGAGGGGAAGTCTTCCAGTAGGGAAACCTGGTCTGATGACACCTGTGGAACTTTTCTTTATTTTACACTAATTTCCTGTTGTATTTTTGAAATGGGAAACTGAAGAGAGCCTTTCTCATGGGAAGTCTGAAATAACATGACAGATCTTCGAACCCTTTTTAATTCAAAACCCCACATTTTAGTCTAGAATTCTACTTTAAGAAATAGTAAGCACAATTTTAATTCCTGTTCTTGTGTGCATGTTATCATAGCATTATAAATAAAACATATCTGCAAAAAAAGACTGCATATACTAACTTTGTGCTGAATTCTTCTCTGCTCACTGCCTTCTACTAGTATTCAGCAATGGGTCAAATATCATCTGCCCCCCCCCCCCGCTGCTCGCTGTGGTTCCTCCCATTCTGCACCTACATACCGGCATACAAGCTGATGATGAGAGAAAATACAGCGAGTAGAGGTGTTTGAATACTTGCAGCGAGCAGTTTTTTCATGAAGCAAGCTGCTGGAAAAGTAGGTATATACAGTCATCTTTTTGCAGTTAAATTTACATGTAAATCACCCTCTGCTGGCAGGGTTACTTTAAAGATACTAATAGAATCAGAGATAGAGAAACAAACTAGAAACTAGGGCTGGCCTGATATTTTAAAAGATGTGCTGACATTTAAAGAGGTTATGCTCATGTCTGAGCACCTGTAAGCTCAGCAGTCCAGTTAGCAAACAGAGTTCTCATACTGCGCATCGATTGTTACTCCTTGAATGGGAATGCCATGCTATAGGGCAGTCCCTGAAAGCTGTAACCAACCTAATAATGCATGTAGACACACCAGCATTCTATTCTCTTCATTGTTCCCTATCATCTCTCTTCTTGCCTTTGTGAATATATTGCTTATCATAAGAAAAATTGCCCTCGGCCAAACATCCTAGCACTACCACTGTTGCAAGTAAATATAAAATATTGGCTTAAACAGGATTTGACAAAACATTCCATTTCTCACATGAAATACCCACTACAGTTACATTGTCAATGTCTACCTTCCTCTACCTGTCTCCTTTTGCAGTATTACGTGTACCTTTTAAGTGACAGGTGCACTTTAATGCAAATATTCCGTTCACATGAGGAACCCGTGACTCTGCTCCATATTTGATTATTTTAATGAAACTAAAATAGTTTATACACATTACTTCAAGGGTTCTAACGCTGTGAAGGGTGCATACACCAACTTGGCACTGTGTGCAAGACACTAAACTGTGTCTCCGATTAACGCATACATTTCCTCCAAATTATTCTTAGTCATTAAAATTGGCCAACTTTACTATGACTTATAAGCATTTGCCAGAGCGTGCCAATGGCAAATGGTTTGATCCATAACTTGCTGGTGTGTGATACCGTGCTGGTCACATTCTCTTCTTGTATTTTCAGTCCTAAACGGGTGGCCATGTAACATTTACTCTCTCTGGTTCTTGTGTTGACCTCTTCCCCAGCTTTGGAAATGGGAAAACCTTATTCTATAGGCTAATTGTTACAAGAGAATTGTGTATACTATCCAAGTTTAGTTGGGGAAGAAAAAAAGTTCTTCCAAGTGAACAGCATACCTTGCTTTATTTCATATCTCCTCCTGGCTCTGTTTTGTAGGCGTCAGACCACACTAGGGCATCTGTTGAAATCTCACTAAATCAGTCCTAACTAGGACAAGTTCATTTTTATCATTTTTTTTTTTTCAATTTTGTAACCAGCATTCCATCGCTCTGGCATCCCTTATAGCCCCATTCTGGACAGCAGAAAATACTTTTGCAATGGGGCCTCCCCAATCGCTGGTTAAGTTTCAGGATAGAGGAATGAGCTGTAATACCTTATTCCTTGCTACACCAGGCTTCCACTGCGCTGTGTGACCAGTCCCCTAAAGCAGTTTCCCTTCAACGCTCTGGCCTGTGCTCACACTTCTAAGATGTCATCTGGTCCTGCATTTTACATGAGGATGGCAGGAGGAAGGAGGAAATGAGGTAAGTATTACAGGGTATTCCTCTACCTCTAGACTTAACTTTTTAAATCGCTGCGTTCAGCTTTAAGTACAGTGCTCATTGCAAATGTTGTACCAAAGATATTTAAAACATTTTAAAAAGTCCTGTGCAGTACAGTAAACCTAATTTTACCTGGAATGCTGTAGTTAATTCAACAGGCTGCCAATAATTTGGTGTTAAACTCTGGAGATTTCTGTGAAAGGCGGTGAGCCCATCACAGTTGTAGGAGTGAGGGAGGGAGCTAAGGATTCGGAGATATCCTGATTATAAAACAAATGCAGTAGCAATAGCAATGATGTCACAACAGGCAGTGAAGTGGGCAGCAGTATTGATTGCTGCACTGGCTTGTCATTAAGCTTACCTGCATGGCATGTCTTGTCTGACAGAGGTTTCAAAAAAATGGCTGCTTCAATCTCAGAATATCCTATGTAACCATGATTGTATATAGATGTTTTTTGGAACAGTTGTCTTATTTGTTAGGATAGAAAGGACTGATAATCTGGAAACAAAGCAAAATAAACATTTTCTATGTTTATTTCAAGGGAGCTGTCCATATTCTAAAAAGAAAAAAAAAATAGACAAGCTCTTGTTTGTGGGATTGGTACCTGCAGTGGGCACCCCCCACACTGTTGGGTCAGTCAAGCGACAGTTTGGCAGCTCAAAAACACATTGCATTTAAGATTGGAGGGGTGCATAGAAGGGTTTTCAGGATAGTAAAGGTAATGGCAGGTATTTTTCACATTACAAGTAAAATTCAGTTGCTGTAATGAAGATCATAAATGTCTACATGAAGGGAGAATTTCTGTTAGATGTAACTACATTACAGTGCCATTACAATGGTAATTAGAAAGGTAAGATGCACATTCTTACATGTTCCATAACGGAATGCCTTACAGTAGGCTTTATTGTACTTAAAGCGGTAGTAAAGCGCACAAAAAAAAAACTGCACGTCAATAGTATAATATGCTAGTATGCATCACATAATAGCACATTCTGAAATACTTACCATAGAACGAAGCCCTGCAGTGGCACCCGGTCACCGCTGATGGAGCTGGCATGTTCCCTCTGCACTTCTGGCATTGCTGGCTCTGCCGCTGTGAGTGGCCGGAGCCGCAATATCATTCCAGCAGGATACGCCGGACCTGCAGAGTGCATGCGCCACTGACGTCAGTGGATACATGCAGGATCAATGTCACCTGCAGGTTTAGGAGATGTTCTATTTACCTACAGGTAAGCCTTTGGACATTTTTACCTACAGGTAAGCCTATAACAATCGGGGGATACAACCGCTTTAATACTAAACTCCAGGTTTACTGTAACTTTAAATAGCCAAGCTGGCCTACAAAAATATTTCCTTGATTAACACATGCGCCCGCTGGGAGCGCTGTAAAAAATGAATATAGCATCTGCTACTACATCCAGATTTCGCCCCACTCTCAGAACAAATTTGAGTTAGGCTGAGCGCTGTAAAGCCATTCATAGGAAGCCTTGTATTTTTATGAATGAATACATGTCAAGGCTTCCTCTGGCTGGGGTGGGAAAGTTTGAAGGATGTCACATTCGCATAATCTGTTTCTTGTGTAGAAACTACTGCACTATACAAATAATTGTCCAAAGGTTAGCTTAAAATATGTGCAGTTTTGAACACTGCATGCCAGTTTCAATGCAGCTATTCATGTAGAAATGATCAAACGTTACATTAACACATTTTCATGTGTTTTTAGATTAAAGAGTGAAAAAATCCCTGGCTGCAAACTTTTGACCTGTGATACCTTCAATGTGTAATATCTTAAACACACCAATGCTTAAAATTCTGTGTTTTCAAAGGTGTAAGTAAAAATGGACCCCAAGTTATATTTGATATCTATTGCTTAGATGCAACTGAATGCAACAGTTCAAATGTAAGCCTTTAATGATCATATGCTTAGAGACCCCTGACAAAACTAGACCGTGAATGATGAATATAAATAGCCCCATCTAGGATCAAACAACATTTATTTGAAATTAGAGCTGCTAGGATTCAGCTGAGGCAAATCGGCTACTTTTGCATAAAAATGTGACGGGGATGGATGTTTTTATTGGGTGCAATTGTACAGCAGCCCCTGTGCATCAGCTGAGATTTTCCCTACTTGCCCTCGAGAGAAGTGGTCACTGGGACAGGATTTGAGGGGAGGGATTAGCAGGTCTGCCAGATTTTTATTTCTGTGCTCCTATTGGGAGATTTCCCCTAATCTTCTTCTGTCCTGGGGTCCATTCCCCATTGGAGACACACAGCCAGCAATAAGACCTGACAGTTTAACCCTTACCGCCTTTATTCTAGCCTTGCTTTCTTGCTGGTCCTCTTTCTTTAATATTTTGGGTCACTGACACAGCAAGCATGCAGGAGATTCACAACTTTTCTGGCCTGCGTGTTTCCCTGTATTTATCTCAAGACAGGTTTACTTTAACCTAGTCATTCTTTATAGCGACACTCCACTTGTGACTTGTTTTTATCTCGGTCTAGGTTTTTCTAGATAAGTTGCTTTTTTTTAACTTGTGCAAGTCTTCCTTGACCTCCGGTTTTCAGAATGAAACATTTATGCTATTTTGTGTTTTTTTTTTTTTTTTTTTTTTTTTTTTTTTTTTATTACACATAGGACTGTCACTGGAAGGGGACACAGAAAACCATTGTGTCCTGTGTATTCTATTCACACTGCAACGCAGGCCGGATTCACGCAGAATCACCGGATTCACGCAGATGTGCTGCATTTTTTCGCATGGCACTGTACAGCAGCACAGTGCATCGTACTGCTGTTCAGCACCATGAATCAAGTGTATGTTTTGCACACTTCAAATAAAGTTTGTCCAGAAATGAAGAGGCCACGTGATTAGCTGAATCGCGCACCACACTGCCCCCTACCACTGTCTGAAATGGGCAGTGCTGCAGCCATCTGCTCCTGTGTGAACTAGCCCTTAGTCTGGCAGGTGTAGACAGCAAGCACCATGCAGTCTATCAGTTACACCATGAAAATAGTTTTCATAAAGGAATTGCACTTGTATTGAGAGAAAACCAAGCAAGAGAAAAATAACTGTGCTGTTGAGTGGACTAATTGGTTTGTTTATCTTAAAGACCTCGTTCACACGGGCGTACCTATCTGTACACCTGTGTGAGGGCCATCTGTGCCCACATGGGATGCACAGATGTTCCGTGCAGATAGCCCTATTCATGTTTATAGGGATGCAGCAGCTGCACGGACAGTCGTTGGTCACAGTTTGGCAGGTGGGTGTCCCCATATGCACATTGTGTGTTTTGGGAACATGCACCTTACATGGCTGTCAAATTGCCAGTAGACAATGGAACGCCTGTGCCTTCCGTGTGGGCAAAGGCGGCTTTTTGCATGGCTGTACAGATAGGTACACCTCTGTGAATGAGACCAAAAAGTGATCAGTGACCTTACAATTCTCAAACAAATATTAGCCATGCATACTGACTGACATTAACAAGCTAGATACTGATTTCCACTTTTTTCTTTTTTTTTTTTCTTTTTTTTTGTTTACCTTTTTTTTGTGCGCTAGTTTTCTTAAATATCCTATTAACTGCATTGATGTCTTAGATTCTCACCATTGCACTGATACTTAATTCTCTTTTGATCTATTTGTTCTCTAGATGGTCATGTATATGCAGTATGTCCATGTTTGTTCTATGTATCATGAATTCCTCTTTAAAATGACTTCAGAGAGGCTTGTCATGAAGGAAACGTGGAGGCTACCAGTATTGGACCCTCATTATAAATTGCCAATTGCCCAATTGTCATGCTGGCTTGTGTTCTTCACGTTAACCTTGAGTCACGGACCTGAAAGAAGTATACAGATCAGGATTTTTTCCTGTGTTTTTTGTTTGTTTTTGTTTTTTAAGACCTTGCTGGCCTTCCTGATTTGAATTCTTGTCTTGGGTCAGTAACTCTCATGACACAGTAAACTATCAATGTATGTTTAATGCAGTAAAAAAAACAACAAAAAAAAGTAGATGAAGTTGCAATCCATTATTTAACGGTTAGACCACTCAAGACCGTTTTCAGGTGGATGCCGTCTCATTTAAACACCTTCTACACAACATTTCTCAGATGTTGGTTGTGAAACCTCTGCCCTGCTCGTACAGCCTGCACCACCATCAAAAGTGGACCTCTTTGATGATTCGTTTTGTTTTATTTGTGCATGCTAGAGAAATCGTGAAAGTCTATAAAGGGGAGGACAAGGCAAAGATCGCAAAGTTCTCCCTGATAAAGAAATTCAGGCCAGTAAGGTTCATCTATTGCTTAATTATCCCGTTTGGTCCCCCATAGCTGTAAGCACTACCTTGTATTGAATATTCAGCATTTGTGCAAATACAGAGTGTTTTGAAATCCCTATCAAATGGGGATAGATGGGGAAAAAATTATATTTATTTTTTTTTTGCCTTAAATCAAAAGTGTATACAGCATTAACTTGTCCAAAAACACTATAGCTTTTTTTGATTTAAGATGGTGTCAAAACTGGTTTAAAATTGTTAGCATAGATGATCTACAAGAAATGTAAACTTGAACTGCAATGACTGCTGATTAAGTTGCCTTGCACATTGGCTGTATACACACATGAATGATGTATGTACAGTCTGTTATGAACTAGGAGCTTGTAGGCTGGGGATTTTGTTTTCCTTGTAAAATAAAACCAGTATATAAGGTGTATGGCAATATTTTCCTGGATGAATGTCCAGTTCTTAATGGTCTTTAAATGGTGTACATTTTTTTTAATTTGTAAAATTTTTACTGTACATTTGATGATCATGCATAGTGTGATTCAAACTGCTTGTAATTTAAAACACTATTTAATATTCAGAATAAAAGTTATATATTTATAAACTCTTGTTTCAAGTTTTCATTTCCTTGTCAAAAGAAGTTTGAGTATACAATGTTATAAAGATACATAAAGTAAGTTTACAAGGATCTATAAAGTAAGCTCGTTGTTTTACAGTAGGGTTTATATAGGTAAATATCATGAAATTTCAAATATTCAACATTGGGTTCACGTAAACCTAAATTAAAGATATATATCATTTCCTTCCTTCATTCTATCATACTTTTGTAGGTATTTAAATGATTTATACCTACTATACATATTGTTTACAAGTAGAGTGTATATAGGTCAAATAAATTCTGGTATTGAGCTTTAATCGTAAGGTGGAGAAAAGGAAAGAGAAGAAAAAGGGTAGAAAGGTAGAGGTATGGTCCACAAGGTTGTCCCGCTCGTCAGTTTATTATTCTTTTTAGTTCTCTTTGAAGCCTTAGAATGGGTGTCTCTGTAAGTCATTTAATCTGTTACCATGGCAACAGGACAGAGTCATTGAAATTTGACAGGAACTGTTGTTTTATCCAAGGGTGCCAAAGTTTTTCAAATTTTGGAATTTGATTTTGATCGATGGCTACCATCTTAGCATGGGACATTGTATTATTCATTCTGTGAATTGTTTCTGCTAGTACCAATGTAGGAGATTTCCATGCCTTGGCCACTGTTTGTTTTGCAGCCGTTATTAGTTGGATCATAAGTTTGAATTGAGAGAGTGTTAACCATTCCGGTTTTAGATTAAGTAAAGTTAAATATGGATCTGGTTGTATTATTTTTTTAAATATTTTAGATGCAATCACGAAGACTTCCTTCCAGAAGGTTTGGATTACTGGGCACGTCCACCATATGTGTAAATATGTGCCTATTTCTGGGCATCCTCGAAAACAAAGAGCTGAGGTATTAGGTGAATATTTTGCCACTCTAGCGGGTACAAGGTACCAGCGAGTTAGGACTTTATAATTTGTCTCCAGTGCTAAGATGTTGGGTGAAGATGACTTAGATGTGAGCCATATGTTAGACCAGTCCGTGTCTTCTAATGTTCGTCCCAGGTCCTCCTCCCACCTCTGAACGTAAGAGGGTCTATTAAGATTTGCTACTCCATATAATTGATTATAAAGTGATGAAATTGTACCTTTAGCAAATGGATCTTTTGTACAGATTGATTCAAAAATGGATAATTGGGATAATGGTGTATCCCCCTTTAGGAATGGTGTATAGAAATTTTTGATTTGGAGATATCTAAATATCTGAGTTTGGTAGATCATATTTTTCTCTAAGCGATGGGAATGAAAGGAATGATTTAGATGCTATGAAGTCATTTAGTGTCTGAATGCCTGATGTTGTCCAAGCTTTAAAAGAATTTGGGTAGATCCATGCCGGATAAAAGGCCGGATTTCTGATAAAAGAAAGGAGAGGATTGTGTGGAGATTGTAACTGATATTTGGTTTTTAGTTTATCCCAGAGAGATAAGAAGTGTTTAGTTATGGGATTATGAATTTTAAAGCGGTCTTTAGGATCAAGCCATAATAGATTTGATATTAATAGAGGGTCATTTTCTGAAGCCTCTATAAATACCCATAATGGGATTTCCTGTTTTGCATGGTATTTGGACAGAGTGGCCAAATGTGCTGCTCTGTAGTAGTTAGTAAAATTAGGGTATCCCAGGCCTCCTTTATTTTTGGGAAGATGTAGTGTGTGTATAGGTATACGTGGTTTAGAAGAGCCCCATATAAACGAAGTTGCTCTTTTTTGTACTATTCTCAAAAAATAGGAAGGAATTGGAATAGGGAGGACTCTGAATAGATAAAGCAATTTGGGTAGAATAGTCATTTTGATTGCATTAATCTTCCCTATCCAGGATAAAGGAAGTTGCGACCATTGTTTTATTAGATTTGTGATCTGTCTTAATACAGGAGGATAATTGGTTGAGAATAAGTCAGAATGAGATGCTGTTAAATGAATTCCAAGATATGGGATTGATTTTTCTGCCCATGTGAATGGGAGTGCAGCCCTAGCCGGGATCAATTCCATGTTTGTGAGTGAAATATTAAGCACTAGGCATTTCTTAGGATTAATCATAAGGCCGGATAGGGCTGCAAATCCATCAAGAGCTGGTATTAAGTTAGGACCAGAGACCTGTGGTGATTATAGAAAAAGTAATATATCGTCTGCATAATTTGTGTGTAATACCTCCTACTTCAATGCCAGTTATAGTTTGGTTTGTTCTGATGTATTGGGCCATGGGTTCGAGTATAAGGGCAAATAATAAGGGAGATAATGGGCAACCCTGTCGGGTACCTCTTTCGATATTAAAGGCTTCAGATTTGTATCCAGCATATTTTATATAGGCTTTGGGTTTATTATATAATGCTTTGATCCATGTTAAAAAGTGGGGTCCAAAACCCCATTTTTGTAATGAATATTGCATATATTGCCAGGATACTGTGTCAAATGCCCTCTTAATATCGAGAGATAGAAAACATAAAGGGATTTTCCGTTTTTTAGCAATATGTGCCAATAACACTGCCCTGCGTATATTATCGCCTGCCTGTCTATTTGGCATGAAGCCTACTTGATCTCTATGTATTAATTTTCCTATAATGCTATTGAGGCTTTTTGCTATTATTTTTGCTAATAATTTAATATCGAGGTTTAACAGAGAGATAGGCCGATAATTCACACAGGAAGTATCATCAGAAAGGGGTTTTGGGATCATACAAACAATTGCCATTAGTGTTTCTTGCCGAAAAGAATGTCCATCTAGAAGTTTGTTAAAAGTTTCAGTGAGAATGGGAGAGAGTATTTCTGAGAATGTTTTATAGTATAAAGCCGAGTAGCCGTCTGGGCCTGGTCTTTTGTTAAGTTTTAGGTCTTTTATGGCGTTAGCAACTTCATCTATAGTTATAGGCTCATCCAAACTGCTTTTTTGATTCTGAGATAACTCAGGTAAGTTTTTTTTTGAGAAGAAGGATTCAGCTTCTGTAGGATTAAATTCATTGTTTGTCTTGTATAAAGTTGCGAGATGTGAGTGAAATTTATGGACTATTTTAACTGGATTACAAGTGTAAACATTTTTTGATCATTTCAAACGTATTGGTTTGAAAGATTTGTTAGTTAAATTTAATGCCCGAGCCAAATATTTACCTGGTTTGTTTGTATTCATGTAGAAATTGTGTTTGGAGCGTTTGAGGGATTTATCAACTGACTCAGTGAGAAATAGATCGTATTCCAATCTAGATTTTTCCAGATGAGATTTTGTACTCTGAGATGGATTATCTTGAAATGATATATAAGCTGCATTAAAATTGAGTTCTAGTTTTTTTGCTAGATTTTTGCGTTCCCGTTTAAATAGTGCCATTTGTCTTTGTATTGTACCACGCAAGACAGGCTTATGAGCTTCCCACAGTGTTATTGGGGAGATGTCTGTTGTATTATTAATTGATATGTATTCCTTTAAAGCTTGTTCAATGGCCATCTGATGTAGTGGGTGTTTGAACATTATGTCCGGTAAGTACCACGTTGGGTCATGCGCTTTTGGTATGGCTGAGGCTATAGTAGTGTATACTGCATTATGGTCAGACCACGGAATCGGAATTATATCTGATGCAATAATTTCTGGTATCATTCCTATTGTTAGAAAAATATGATCTATTCTGGTGAAGGTTTGATGAGGGTGCGAGAAATAAGTGAATTTCTTTTTCATTGGGTTACTTTCCCTCCATGAATCTACCAGATTGTATTTGGAAAGAAGTTGAGAAAAAGGTAATCTAGAGGTTATTTTGGATGGTGTAAAAGGTGATTTATCTAGAAATGGGAGGAGGACCTGGTTCGAATCCCAACACATTATCACTGTTCCTATTTTGTGTGTATTAATCACTTGTAATATATGTGAGAGGAATGGTGTAGGTTGTTTGTTAGGAGCGTAGTAGGAAATCACTGTGATTGCTGTATCCATTATATAACCCATGAGTATCAGGTATCTACCTTCTGGGTCTTTAATTTCTGATGAGAAGGTGAATGGTGTGGATCGGTGAAATGCAATTAGAGTTCCCCTTTGCTTGGTACAGGCAGAAGCCGTGTAAATTTGTTGATAAAAAGGAGAAATATATTTTGGAGTAGAATCTTTGGTGAAGTGTGTGTTTCTTGGAGGCATACTATGTGAGCCTTCTTGTTATGGAAAGTACGGAAGGCTTTGGTCCGTTTTTGAGGGACATTTATTCCCTGAACATTCAGGGAAAGTATATTCAGTGGTGCCATGGCAATAGATCAAATAGTTTTGACTTACTTTTTGTTATGCAGAGCTGACTGCGCAGATCAACCTGTGTGGACTCAAGAGATGAATAGATAGAAAAGAAACCAGTGAATTCTGGAGTAAAGAGTAAACAAAAAACATATGAGATTAAATGATACATTGTATAAATTATTTTTTGCAAGTAATCACAATTTACCCGTGAAAGAGAATAAATATCTCTCTCAGGGAAATAAGTGCCTTCGTCACACTCCCACATAATATGGTTGGGAGAATGAGGAGGGCTAATGGGGGTACACGGATCTTCCGCTTACAGGAGAGAAGTGCTATGTCAAAAGAAATCAAAATGATGTTTCATTAATTGGAGTGCAGAATATAGTTTTTGTTGAAATTATTTATTCCAGGGTGGTTGTATATGGTTAGTCTTGCCCTAGGCTAAATAATTCAGTTAGAAAGGTACTGTTAATAACTTTGGTATTGATGAAGATAGTTTGAATTATTTTGGGATTTTAACCCTTTTAGAGTAAACAATTACATATTTTATTCATATGTAACTGTTTAGATATGTTAACTCATAAAATTGAGGTTGTATTGCTTCAGATTAGAATAAACAAAAACATAATTCTAGGAACTAGTTAGGTAATAATATATTTGTTTTAAGAAAAGAAAGAAAAAGCTTCCATTACTTCTGGATTATTGAACATATTTGTCCTAAAAAGTAATAAATCTATTGTTATTACCTGATAATATATAACTGAACAAGAATTTCCTTATTTCACTTATATATTCTAAGGCTATATGAATCAGAAGTAATAAGAAATATAACTGGAATGTAACATGATCCCACACGGTGTGTGACTATCAGAATGCAATTACATTCAGTTATAAATATAGGTTTTTTAAAGAGAACCATCTCTTAGTATAATAAATGAAGAGATATCAGGAATTAGGATGTCAGTCCATTGAATCTTCTTGGTCCATGGATGATGTGGCATAACGGCCTCTTTTGTGAGAATGATGATTCCCATTTTGTTCTGATATTTTCTGGGTACTGCCTGAAGGTGAAGATGATGCCATTCTTCTGCGTGTGGGAGAGTTGCTGCTTGTGGGTTCTGTCAGATTTAATTTTAAAAGGGTTTGTTGTAGTTCATCTGCTGATCTGCTTCTGTAAATTGTACCTTGGTAGTTAAATCTGACTGAAAAGGGGAAGCCCCATTGATACATAATGTTGTG
Organism: Lithobates clamitans; assembly: GCA_037952925.1. Classification (NCBI taxonomy): domain Eukaryota; kingdom Metazoa; phylum Chordata; class Amphibia; order Anura; family Ranidae; genus Lithobates; species Lithobates clamitans. Next base: position 7,613,669 of record JBBGZY010000254.1, read on the forward strand.
GCGTTGCAGTTCCATTAGTTGGGGTTTCATGGATCGTCTTTTAGTAATAGTAATTTGGGATAGGTCAGCAAAAATTTGATAATTGTGTCCTTGAAAATTAAGTTCCTTTTTTTCTCTTGCAGCAATTAGTATTTGTTCTTTCGTTCTGTAATAATGAAATTTTGTGATTATATCACGTGGGGGTCCATCTTTCTTTTTGGCTGTGAGGGCTCTGTGTACTCTGTCCAGTTCTAAACGTTCAATAGGGATATCTGGCTTTAGTTCTTGTAATAGAGCAGTAATAGTAGATTGCAGGTCTGTCACAGTTTCAGGTATTCCCCTTATGCGCAAGTTTGAACGTCTGGCTCTATTTTCGTAATCTTCGAGCTTAGTTTGAAGTATTAAATTCTCTTTTTTTAATTGTTCCAATTCTGTTATATTTTCTTGGGTTGTAATTTCAATTTTATCCATTTTTATTTCTAAGGCTGCGGTGCGGTTTCCCAGCTCTCTTATTTCTTTGGTTAGGCTTTTTGTTATTTGGTCTGAGGTTTGTTTTAAAGCTTTATGAAGCATCTTTTCAAATTGTAATAATATTACTGGGGATACTGAGGAGGCTTGTGGAGAAGTTTGTGAGAGGATTTGTTCTGTATCTGACTCAAATGGAGAGTCTTGCTGTGACATTTTCTGTCTGTGAGAGCGCCCTGATGCTGTATCTTGTGAGGTGACTGGAGCTGCTTCAGCTGCAGTGAGTGCCTGTGAGCTTTTTGTGAGGTGATTTTTATTTCTGCCACAGTTTCCTCCCAGTACCATATTTCCTGCCCAAACTTTCACAGTTTGTTCCCTGGGGCAAAAAGGTTCAAATGGATACCTTTTGAGCCTGCGGGCTCCGCTTTGTCCTTCTCTTCTCTCCTCAGCGGTGTGGGGCTCTAACAATGCATGTCTGCTCCGCTAGGCTCCGCCTTCTGCCCCTCAAGTTTTCATTTCAGTCTTCAATGAGTTGTGTTCATATTCTGTGAACTGTAAAAAAAACAAACAAAAAAAAAACCTGGTTGATTTAAAGCGTAACATCACTTGCAAAAGGAAGTTCTGCCGATGTAGCTATGTGAAGGAGTAGGGGCTCTTTTTCACAGGGGTCCCTGTGATGTGGTAAAAATTGAGCCACCTTAACCCCTTTCTGCCACCTTCTACTGACCCTTTAAGAGCTTCTAAATGATGGGAGGCAGGCATTTGGCTCATGTGACCGCTGTAATTGGCCGTCACAAAGGTCACATGACCAGAAAGCTCTCAATCGCAAGTATGCATCAGGAGCTTTCCTGACCCTGCCAGTGACAGTGCTGGGAGCACGCAGGACGTGTGCTCTCAGCACAGAAATCTGTTTACATAAGGCTGCATTGGCGTTACAGCCCACCCGCCAAGAGGTCATATACATGCGCCACATTGGCAGGAAGTTAATACTATCATTACACATGCCACAGCAATTTTAACTGCAGAGTTTGACAGGCGGCACTGCCTGTCAAACTAGCCATTAGACCGACGGGGCTGCAGCGGAACCGTGAGCCAAACACATATGCAGAGCGGTTTTGCGATGTACATTTCTGTTTGGCAATTAGAAATAAAGAGAAGAAAAAATGAAAACTATCATCAGAAGGCAGCAGTAGCACCCCATGATCAACCTGCCTGCTATACTGCCCTGTGATAAGTGGTTCACTGTGGATTGCTCTTCAAAGGGCAGTAAGCTTTGCCACCAGTGTGAAGAGCCCTAAAAGCTACTCGTTCACACAAAAAAGGAAACTGTAAATAGAGACACTTAGTCTTTAGAAACAATGTTCCATGGTGTACATTCATCAATTATGACTTAACAATGCCTGCCGAAAAGAAAAAAAAAATCCACCTACTAATAGATATGTCTGATCCCATCACTGACTCAATGTGAATGACATCTCCTGGGGCACTGCCAATAAAACAAAACAAAGGGTGGGATCACACATATGACGTCATTGATCAAATATGGCAATGGTCATATTTGTTGCTGTCATGCTATCCCCATCCCTTTTACATGCCCAGGCATTCCCAGACAGTAAATGAATGGGGCCAGGTGATGATCCCATAGAAACCGTTGAGAGGAAGGATGCTGTCATAGCAGCAGTAGAATATTCCAAACAGCCACAGTTCGGTGAAACCCTTGAGCCCCATCCCTACGTAGCATGCCTTAGTTTTTTGCTAGTGTTCTATGCTGAGAAAAGTCTAACCAGTTTTAGCGAGATTTATTTTTGACTTTCTGCCTATATTTTGACAAGATTCTTTACTACATTACTGCTTGAGCTGGGGTCTACATAGTGGCTATTGGCCTTTTACCTCGGCCTAGTTTTGGAGTCCCTTACCCAGACCCTGCTGGGCTCCACTTGTCCAGGCCTAGCGCTGGTAAAAGCTAGCAGCAGGGCACTGTCCAGTTCCATTGCTTCAGCCTTAGCCCTGTCTCTGAAGACTCACTCTTTTTTTTGAGTAGGCCGATTGGGTTGATCCCTGGTAGCAAACCTTGTTTTCTCAATCGTTCAGTGACAGACACAGCCTTCTTCAGAACCATAGGGTTATATCGCCCCCTACAGGAGTAGGCAGAAAAAAAGACTTGGCTGCGCCCATGGGCATTCCTAGGTGATATACACCCCCCCCCCTCTCTGCTATAGGCCTTCAGTTTTTTTTTGTCAGGAGTAAGGACCTAGTTCCCTACTTGGATCTCTAGCTAGCCCTGGCAATTTTTATTTTTGTTTGTAGATCTCAGAAAAATCCAGGAAAAACAATCAACTGCCGGGCTGGGCGACGGGCTGGACATTCGATCCAGTGGTCACCCCAGTCTGGCCAGCGCGCACAGACCGCAGCTACGCGCAAGGTCGGCCGTGACATAGCCCCGCTGGACGGGGGCTGGCCCTGCAAGTTAAACGTCTCGCGAGGTTGCATACGACCTGGTCTCTGCTCGAGTCGCAGCGTCCCTCATGGCAGACACCCCCCACTTCGGTGGCAAGGAGGGTCTGTCTGGATCGGTGCCCGCTTGGTCCTGGTATGGTGAGTAAATGTCCCCCTCTCCCCTTTTGGGGTTTTTTTGTGGGGGATACGGGCCCCATCCCGGGTCGGTCGGTCGGTCCTGCAGGTTTCCCTCTGTCCCTGCACCCTCTTTTCCTGGCCCTGGAGGTCCCTTGGTAACCCCCCTTTCCCCCTCCCCCTCCATATGGGGTTGAGTACTGGTGAGCTGGGGGTGCGTGCCGCCAGGTGCTGTGCTTACCAAGAAGGGGAGGCACTAGGTACGGTCCCCAGATCCTCTCTCCCTCTCTCTCTTTCTCTCTCTCTCTCTCTCTCTCTCTCTCTCTCTCGCGCTTTCTCATCCTGGGAGGCTACAGGCTTCTCACCTGCATCTGTGGTAGCCTCATGTAGCACTGCCATTTTGCCATAGCCGTCGTCCTTTCCCCCAGCGCCTCGTGACTTCCTATGGCTGGCGGCCATATTTGTGTAGCTCAGCGGCCATGATATTGTAGATATTGGCTCAGGTAACGGCGGCTATTACTGTGTAGCCCAGGATGGCATTTTTAGCTGCCGGAAGCTCCTCCTAACCTGGCGCTGACTCCATTGCAGTGGTCACTCTTGGTGTGTGGGGGTCTTTTTTACTCTCCTATGGAGTCTCAGAAGCATGTTTCCCCACCTGATCCCCTATCAGAGGCTGCAAGTGCCTCTGTGTCCCAGCCATCCGTTGATGCACTGGCGGCGGCCCTGGAGTCTTTTGGTCCCGGGTGGAGGTGGCTTTTGGATGATGGACTAGCAAGAAGCGTCCCCTGCTTCATCTGTCTCATCAGATCCTGAATCTGATTCGGCTGCTGTGAACGGGACCCACCCTGCGGGGTCTGCGGCCGCACTCCTAGATATTTCGGACAGTGAGGGTGCCTCTGCTCTAGTGGCTGCACACGAGAAAGCGCTGGTGGACGCACTGATTGCATCTGTGCAGCAAGTTTTAAAAATGGAGGCTGCGGTGGAGGTGCCGGTCCCTTTTGGCATTCGCAAACGGCCTCGTGTGGCAAAAGTGTTCCCTTATCCCTCCTTTTTTGACAAGTTTGTCTATAAAGAATGGGAGCATCCAAAACGTCCCTTTGTGATCCCAAAGTGCTTCGCTGTGAATTACCCCTTTGAGGAGAGTCTTCTCAAAAAGTGGACGACTCCATTGTGGTAGATCCCCTAGTTTCTTGGCTGAACATAACCACCGTGATTCTGGTTGAGGACTCTCCGGCCTTTAAAGATCTGTCTGACAGGAAGGCAGAGTCTCTGAGCCGCACTGTGTTCACTATTGCGGGTTCGACGCTTCAGCTGGTCTTGGCTTTTGCCCTGGTGTCTCACACGCTGACAGAGTGGGCAAAGCTGTTGCGCCATGACCTGGAGGGTGACCAGTTTCCTCCTGCCTTCACTGAATTAGCAGACCAACTGGTCCAGGGGCTGCAGTTTGTCTGCGATGCCTCTTTGAACACAGCTCCCTTGCTTTCTAAGCTGTTTATTTCAGCGGTAGTGCTTCGACAGGTATTGTGGCTGAAGTGTTGGACTGCGGACCAGGCCTCTAAAAAAGCCCCACTTGTTCTGCCTTTTTCAAGGCGATCGTTTGTTTGGGGCCACTCTGGATAATATCATTAAGAGTGTCACAGGGTGAAGAGTACTTTTCTTCTACAGTCGAAGGGGAAGGAGCCAAGTCGCAAGTGTGGTCCTTTCTTCTCGGTGCAAAGAATTTTCTCCTCCCTCAGGGTCCACTGACAAAGACTCTTAAGTCTTTCAAGCCCCCCTCGGGAGGCTCCAAGCGACCCTGGTTGGGCAAACCGAGAGCGGGTTTCTCCAGACCCCCCAGATTAGCCTTCTTTGGCATGAAGAGGCGCCCTCACCCGCAGTCCGGGTGGGGGGACGTCTTTGCTGGTTTCCGGGCCTGTGGACCTCTCTGATAAGCGACAAGTGGGTCCACGAAGTGATTCTGTCTGGTTATAAGATCGAGTTCCAAGCAGTTCGACAAGCAGATTTTTTCCCTCTAATCTGCATGTGTCTCCGAACCGCTTGTTAGCCCTCCGGGGCACGGTGCAAGGCCTATTGCTCCAGGGGGTGATTGTCCTGGTTCCGGTGTCGGAATGTTTTAAGGGCTTTTATTCAAACCTGTTTACAATCCCCAAAAAAGAGGGTACCTCAAGGCCCTGAACCACTATGTGCGGCTGCAGAAGTTCAGAATGGAGTCCATTCGCTCCGTGGTGTCATCTCTTCATCAGGGGGACTTTTTTGCCTCCATTGACATCAAGGATGCCTACCTGCACATTCTGATTTGTGCACAGCACCAGCGGTTCCTCTGCTGTGAAAAAGGAGCATTATCAGTTTGCGGCGTTACCCTTTGGTCTCGCCTCCGCTCCTCGGGTCTTCACCAAAGTGTTAAACAAAAACATACTTGGGGGGCACACCCTAAAATGCTTTACATTCAAGATGGTGCTGCTATAAGACCAAAAACAGTACAAAACAGATTACAGCGCACACATACAAAAATGACATTTATCCTGCAAGGCTAGTTAAAAACACCTGAACATATTCAAAAATACGGGTCAAACTATATGGTCATATAGTGCTAAGCCCACTTACTGCGACAAAGTACCCACTAATTCAGTACAAGTGGGCTTGGCATTATATGACCATATAGTGTGACTAAACCCCCATATTTTTGAATATGTTCAGGTGTTTTTATCTAGCCTTGCAGGATGAATATAATTTTTGTATGTGTGCGCTGTAATCCGTTTTGTTCACCAAAGTGTTGGCCCTGGTTTTGGCGCTGCTGTGCTAGTGGGTAATTGCTGTTCTGGGCTACCTGGACGACCTTCTGCTGCAAGCAGAGTCCCCAGCGACCTTGAGGGGTGACGGGCAGATCACTGTTCAGACTGTGGCAGATTTTGGGTGGCTGATAAATTACCAAAAGTCTGCGTTGATTCCAGTTCAGAAATTGGTTTATCTGGTCTGGATTCCACTTGGGCCAGAGTGGTCCTTCCGCAGGACAAACTCCAGAAATTACAGGAGGCAACCCGCTTGCTGTTCTGCACGTAGGTCTTCCTGTGGACTTGCATGCGGGTGCTGGGCCTGATGGTGTCTACGTTCGAGGCGGTCCCATTTGTTCAGCTCCATACGAGACCCCTGCAAAAGTAGATCTTGTTAAAATGGGACAAATGTTCCGAGTCTCTGAACAATCAGGTTCGGCTGAGTCAAGGAACCAAAGGGTCCCTGATCTGGTGGCTTTGTTTTCTCCTGCCAGGGACAACTGGCAGGCGGATTACCTCAGTCGCCAAGTATTGCACCAAGAGGTGGTCCCTTCATCAGGAAGTATTTCAACAGATCTGTCTACACTGGGGATCTCCAGAGGTAGAGCTGATGGCATCCCGAATCAACAGGAAGATGCAGAAGTTTGTGGCTAGGTCTCACGATCCTTGGGCGATGCCTCAGACGCTCTGGTGGCTCCGTGGGGCCAGTATCGTTTTATCTACGCCTTTCCGCCTCTCGAGCTTCTGCCGCGGCTGTTGCGCTGGATGGAGTCCGAAGGAATGCCGATCATTCTAGTGGCCCCGGACTGGCCTCGTCGGTCCTGGTACGCTGACCTGGTGCGTCTGGTCGTAGACTTCCCCTGGCGGCTGCCTCTCATGGAGGATCTGTTTTCCCAAGGGTCGATCTTCCACCCTGCTTTATCAGCATGGCTGTTGAAAGCCAGGTGTTGAAGGATAAAGGCTTATCTGCGTTGGTAATTCCGACACTACTCCCTAGCTAGCAAGTCTACTTCCAGGAAGGTATATCATCAGACGTGGAAAGCGTACATTTCATGGCGTGAGTCAGTGGGGTTTCACCCACGTTCCTTTTCGGTGGCTCGAATTTTGACTTTTTTTCAGAGGGGTGTTTGAAAAGAATTTGGCCTTGAGTACTATCAAGGGCCAGGTGTCGGCATTGGCGGTTTTCTTTCAACGCTCCCTGACTTTGCATACCCTGGTGCGTGCCTTCGTTCAGGGAGTGCGACATGTGGATCTGGCACTTTCGGGTCTACAGAAGCCTCCGTTTGAAAATATTAGAGAAATTCCCCTGCCACAGAAGGTGGCCTTCTTGGTGGCTATTACTTCTGCTCGCAGGGTGTCTGAGTTGGCGGCGATATCCTGTCTCACGCCCTACCTGGTGATTCATAAGGACAAGGTGGCGCTTCGTCCTTGTCCTTCATTCTTTCCAAAGGCTGTCTCTGATTTCCATTTAAATGAAGACATTGTGTTGCCTTCTCTGTGTCCCAGGCCGCAACATCCAAGGGAATTTGCCTTGCACACTTTTTTTTTTTTAAACAAGTTTTTTATTGAGCATATTGACATGTTACATCACATACTTCAAGTATTAGGTTGCCATACAATACATCAATTGCATAAGATTGTCTCTTCACATGAGTAAATCAACCTATGCTAACATTAACTCTCCTAGACTCTTCTATACTCTCTCCTTTAAGTCCTCCAACCGGAGTTTTGCTCTTTACTTTTTTATATTAAAAAAAAAAAGAAAAAAAAAACAATGTCAGAACAGTCGACCTCAACCTCAGAAACATATTTCAAACATAGAACTAGATGAATTCCCCCCCCCCCCCCTCCAGTGTCAATCTGTCCAGTGTATTGTATGCATCCTCTCATCTATCACATTGTTTATTTTCTTCTCTGCCTATATTAGCCACCCCCGCTGCTCTTTTTGCACCCCCCTCCGCTAGGGTGTTTTTGGAATCGATCCACCTAAACCATACCTTCCGAAACTTCTTGGGGGGGGGGGGGGGGGCCCTTGCCTCATACGTCATCTTATAAAGGGGTACTGTATTTATTTATTGTTTTTATCCACATTCCCAGAGTGAGTTGCTCATCGTGAATCCACCTTCTGGCGATCAATTTCTGCATTCCGAAGTACAGAAGTCTGAAGAACGATTATGTATGCACATAAAGCTCTTCTTGATCGAAGACTCCCAACAGACACCTTAGGGGAGAACATATATGCGGAAGGGCAAAATGCTCGGATATGAACTCGGTCACCTGGGACCACAGAGGCCTTACCTTAGGGCAATCCCATATCATATGGGTAAAAGTTCCCTCAGTTCCCTTACACTTATGGCACTCTGCAGTATCCCACCTGTGCATTCTGAATAGTCTGGTCGGTAAATAGTATACCTGATGTAAATACCGAAGCTGTATCATTCTATTTGTGGAGGAAATAACCAAGACCAAATATGTGTCTAGGACTTCCTGCCACAGTTCCTCAGTCAATTCCGGTATAAGCGCTGTCCATCTGGATCTAGTCAGGTTAGGGCCTCCCAGTCCTATCTCTCTATAGTATCTGGATATACGCTTAGTTGGTTCTGGGTCAATCAGGACCTTTTCTAAAGCAGTGTTTTTTACCCTCACTTCCCCTCTTCCAAACTGGGCAGTCGCTGCATGTTGCAGTTGAGCATATCTGAATTGCCAAGTTCTAGGTATGTTGAACTGCTCCCGCAGTTGTGCAAAGGAGGATAACCTACCATCTTGGTATATATGGTGTAGATAGTTCACCCCATATTTTGCCCATCTATACCCATCTTCTAATTTACAGAACTCCTTTAGGGTTTATTGCACCACAAAGGACAATTGGATGACCCTTTATGGATGTCACCTATTATTCTCTGAGCACATAGTGCTACCAGGAAGGGTGTTCCACCTATTACAGATCCCACTTTCCTCCCCGGTATCCCCTTTCTTGAGAAGCATATTCAGTAGGGTTTCCTGGGAAGTGGCATCTGCCGCCTCCAGTAGCGTAGTGGCGTTAGGAACCGGGGGGAAGCATCGCCAATGTACGAATCTCAATTGAGACGCAAAAAAATAGTATCTCACATCCGGTATAGCTAAACCCCCCCCCCATTGTCACAGGTAGCTTCAGCACTGCCAGATATATCCTGGGGGCCCTGGTTCCCCACAAAAATTCCACCATAATAGAGTCTATGTGCCTGAATACTTTTACCGAGAAGTACACAGGTGAGTTCGAGAGAATGTACAGCAACTTTGGAAGAAAGATCATTTTAAATTTATGCGACCATTACCGTCAGCGCCATCTCTGTACTCTCTCCCGAAGAGCCCCTATCACCGGTCTCAGATTGAGGTCCAGGAACCCAGAAATAGGAAGCTGAACCACCACCCCCAGGTATTTAAATGATTGGGATAGCTAAATGGGGCAGTCCACCGGGATTGCCACTGTACCATCAATTGGAAATGGGGATGATTTGGACCAATTGATACAGGAGTTTATTCTGAATTTTGTATCAATTGGAAAGCCGTGGACAATGAAGCACCTGGATCTTGTAGGTATAGGAGCATGTCGTCGGCATAAAAGGAGGCCCGTTCCTCAATCCCTCCTACCCTAAGTCTGTTCATGTAAGGACTGTCTCAGTTTAGCCGCCAGGGCAAATAAAAGAGGGGATAACTGGCATCCCTGTCTGGTCCCCCGGAGGACAGGGAAGGGTTCAGCTATAATCCCATTTACTCTCATTTTAATGGTTCTGTGTATAACAATTTCACCCATGATATAAATATAGGCCCAAATCCCATTATCTCCAAAAGACCAAACCGGTAATCCCACTCCACCGAATCAAAGGCCTTCTTGGTATCTAAAGAGGCCACTACTCTCTCCCCAGAATTGTCATGCTCAGTTTGTAGCTTAACAAAGAGTCTCCTGAGATTCATTTGCACACATCTCCCTTTTATAAAGCCAGTCTGATCTGGATTAACTAGTTTCAGAATTACCGATTGTAGCTTCCCTGCCATAACTTTTGCAAGAATTTTGGTGTCGACATTCATCAACGAGATAGGTAGATAGGATTCACATTATTTAGGATCCTTTCCCCCTTTATGTATTAAGACCACTAGGGCCTCTCTCATAGAAGGGGGGAGTCTTCCCTCCATCCTAGCAGCTGTGAACACACGTAAGATACAGGGTACTAGCCCACTCCCGAAGGTATGATACCATTCCGAGGGTATACCATCAAGTCCCAGAGATTTTCTAGGAGCAAAGGAAGATATTGCTCCCTCCACTTCCTCCGCAGTGATGTCTGCTTCCAGGCTATTACAGTCCTCGCTTGTTAGCCGAGGCAGATCAATATCATCCAGATAATTTTTGGAAGTACTGCCCCCTGGAGGGGCGCATGACTTGTAAAGTTCTTTTATAGAAGTGGGTGAAGGCTTGTAGTATACCCACGTAATCGCTCACCTCAATCTTGCTCTGGTCATATACACTCATTATATAAGTGGGTACATATTCTGGTTTTGCCAAGTACACTAACAGTCTACTATTTTTGTCTCCAAACTCAAAAATGCGTCTACGTTGTGCAAGTCTAAGCTTGGTAGTCTGGTCAGTCAATACCTCCCTATATGCCCGCGTCTTGTCCTGGAGAGTCCGTAATCCTTCCTTAGTCGGTCGCCGTATTCTGCTTCCCCTAGGGATACTTCCCGTTCCCTGTCCTATATGGAGGAAGCAAACTGTTTCTTAAACCCACTCACCTCTGCTATAAACACCCCTCTTAGAGTAGCTTTAAATGCCTCCCACTTAAAGTTGGATCCAGTGCCCTGATTTCCTTCCAGAACAGCTGAATTGCCTCAGTATATTTTATTTTAACATATTCTTCTTGCAACCAGTTGGCTTCCATCCACCAATCACAGATTCCTTGTCTCTGCCCTAATGTAATATCCAACAACATGGGTGAGTGATCCGAGTGCACTCTGGGTAAGTACAGCACTTCCCTCACCATTTGCAGACTCTCAGTTTCAGCCAACACGGTGTCTATTCTAGACAGCGTCTTATGCGACCCGGAGTAGCAAGAGTATTCCCTTCTCTCCAGATGCCTAACACGCCATACATTACAGAAGCCATTAGCAGTCAACCATCCTGCAAGCGGTGCCGGAGCCCCCGGTGGTGCATCCAACCTATCCAGCATCGGATCCGCCACCGCATTCAGGTCTCCTAAAATGAAAATCTTCCCCTCTGCTATTTCATAGACAGCGCGTAGCATGTCATTCAAATGAGACAAGGAGAAGGGAGGCGGTATATATAAATTCACAAATGTCAGAAATCTATTATGGACTTTTATCACTAGAACAACATATCTACCCTTTGTATCAGTTTTAATCGCATGAATGCCACCAAAGTGGAGACACCCCTAGCATATGAGGAGTAACTAGCATGGTAAGCTCCTGCAGCATGTGCCCTTTTCAGAGAGAGAATCCCGGAGCCCTGCAGGTGTGTCTCCTGCAACAAAATCAAATGTGATTTTTGAGGTAGTCAAATACCAAGGAGCGCTTAAATTTAGAATTAAGGCCCCAAACGTTCCAAGACACCACTTTAATGCCCTATACGCATGGTTAGATTTTCTGACGGAAAATGTGTGATAGGACCTTGTCGGAAATTCCGACCGTGTGTGGGCTTCATCACACATTTTCCATCGTAATTTCCGACACACAAAGTTTGAGAGCTTGCTATAAAATTTTCCGACAACAACAACAAATCCGTTGTTGGAAATTCCAATCGTGTGTACACAAATCCGACGCACAAAGTGCCACGCATGCTCAGAATAAATTAAGAGACGAAAGCTATTGGCTACTGCCCTGTTTATAGTCCCGACGTACGTGTTTTACGTCACCACGTTCAGAACGATCAGATTTTCCGACAACTTTGTGTGACCGTGTGTATGCAAGACAAGTTTGAGCCAACATCCGTCGGATAAAATCCATGGATTTTGTTGTCGGAATGTCCGATCAATGTCCGACCGTGTGTACGGAGCATAAGATTCACAGCATAGCAATTATGAGCGAGAACATTTCCCTCTCCCTGACAATGGCGGAGGGTACCTTTCAGGGCTCCACGACTCCTATTCCGCAGCTCTGCAGGGCGACAGCAAATAAGGCAAATGACCTACATTTTAGACATACTGGATAGCAAGAGCACACAGTAAACATAATGAGAGTTATCCCAGATTCTTTCCACCTTCTTGCCAGGCACTTCATTCCCCAAATCTTAACCAAAACAGGCTCCAGCAGCATGATGAGCAAGTTCAATCGTGAAGAGAAAAGTTCAACAACAAAAAAACATTTTAGAAAAAAGTAAGGAAAAAAAAACGGTCAAACCCCTACTCTCCTCCCTTCGCCCTGTTCCTCTCCCCAAAATTGCAGTGAGCAGAACCGTCTGCAGATTCCTTTAATGCTTTAGGATACTCTGAGCAAGTAAACAGAAAAAAACAAGCACAATCCATCCATATAGCAACATAATTTAGCCCCCTGGACTACCAGGTGGGTAAGGCCTCACAGTATGTCCTTAGGCAGTTCATCATGGGATCAGGGAAATAAATCAAGGAGGAAAAGGGCAGTAATGATGCGGCCAAACAATATACAGTCCTCCCCCTTTTCCAACAGTCATCCCCCAGGACCCCTGCCATAGGTGTAGGAGGTGGTATGGGGGTCTCGGGGAGATCCCACCTCTCGGTCGTCCTCTAGCATCCAGCCATTCAGAAGCTTCCATGGGGGTGGTAAAAAAAATACTTTGCCGTTGTTCACAATGCGCAGTTTTACAGGGTACAGCATACTATAGATAGATGTTTTTGCGTGGTAGCTGAAAAATCAGGATAAATAGATATCTGGTAATTATTGAACTTCAATTCAGGCCCTGTCCTGGCCCCTTTCAGGATATTCTCCCTGTCCCTGAAGTGCAGGATCTTTGCAATCATGGGTCTGGGGATTGCTCCCTTCGGTGGGGCTCTACCCGGGACTTGGTGTGCCCTTTCTATGGCAAACATATCAGTGAAAGTACCAGGGGCCATATTCACTTTTAGCCACTCCTCCAAGAACTCCTCAGGATGGTTGCCGTCCACCCCCTCAGGGAACCCCACCAGCCTTATGTTGTTCCTTCTCATGCAGTCCTCCATGTCGGCCATTTTTATAGTGTGTTCAGAGTGTTTTTTTAATCACTTGAACAACTGTGCTCATAGGTCTGACAGTGTCCTCTAAAGTAGCAATGCGGTGATCTGTAGCCTGCGCCTTTTCTCTAAGCTTCTGCATGTCATGTTTCATAAAGGAGAATTCAACCTTCAGTTCCCCAAAATGATCTATTAGCTTGTTTTGGCACCCCTGTATGGCTGCCATGATTTGTGTGAAGGATGGCTCCTCATCCTCTTCCAGGGCCCTGCCAGCTCTAAGCCTGCGGTCATCCCCCCTTTCCAAGGATCTTCCCCTGCATGTGGTGCAATCTCTCTGCACTCTGGGACTCACCTGATCAGGGGTAGCACTGGCCGTGTTGTGTCCTCCATGCCTCTGTAGCGGTGGCTATTCCTCCTCCAGCGCCATCTTGAGAGCCCCAGGCAGAACGGGCTAGCCACTCTCCCAGCGTTTTTGGCCAGGGTGGCCCGTATTTCACCATCCCCAGAGGCTCCTCTGAGGATCCCCCACTCATGCCCCAGCTGAAATTTGAGCGTTTAGCTCACATGATATAGTCAGGATCAGGAATCTGCAGAGAGAGCTCTGTCTCTGCTGTCCTAACATGCTGGGCGCTGATTCCCTCCTTGCACAACTTAGATGTGGTACAGGCGATCAGGGTGTATTTAGCGGCCACTGAGTCCTTTTCGGAAGTCAGACTCCCTGTCCGTGATCACGGATGGATCAAAGAAGGGGCTATCTGCTTCCTCGGCGACCATTTCTAGATGGATCAGACAAACTGTGATTCAGGCCTATTCTATCAAGGGTCTGGTTCCTCCCTTCCCGGTGAAGGCGCACTCTACTCGGGCGCTCAGTGACGCAAGTTTGCAAGGCGGCCACCTGGTCGTTGGTGCGTACTTTCACAAAATTTTACAAGGTGGATGTGCTGGCATCTGCGGATGCTTCTTTTGGCCGCAAGGTTCTACAGGCTGTCTTTGGGACCTCAGGCTTAGACCCTTTACCTTGGCTCATCTGCGGATTCATGAGGGAGGCCTTTCTAGCACTGTGCCACATATCCTGTTGCTTTATTGGATGTGGGATGTCTAGAGCATTTAAATCCCTGTGAATCTTGAATTCAGAGTTGGACAGGATATACTTTTAGCAGCGTTCCTCTTAGATCTTGCCGTAAAGGTGCCTTTTGCAGAACTAGTGAGTTTGTCTAACTTCTCCGCTTCATCATGGTTGGGTTCTAACCTTCCTTTTCTGCCTACCCTTTTTGAGATGTGATTATAGATGCCCGATCAGAGACCGAGAACCATGCCTCCATTAATAGTGTGTGTTCTCAGAAATTCCAGGTGAAAGTAAAAAAACCTGAAAAATAAAATGCTGCCGCCTCATCTATGGACTGGTAAGCTGCAACATACTCTACATTTTTGGTTTTGGGTTTAGATTTACTTTAAGGGAACTCCAGGATGCTTTTAATTTGATCCACAGCAGACATGACGCATGTATTATAAACCAAAATGCAGATCTATAAATTACAGTTTATATTTTTAATCTGAATAGTGTCCCTATAATTCTGTCAGAAAATTTTATTGTGCAGAATTGTATTTGAGCCTTACCGTATATGTATGAGACAGTTTGAGTTTGGCAGCGAAAATTAATTCCTTTTAGAGTGACAAATATTGGACTGTGCTGACAAGGTGCCAAATTTGATACTGTGTGCCATATAGGCAACAAGAGTGGTGTCCTTGATTTTCTGCTCTAGGGCATATAAGTATACCTTTTGGTTATTAAGTTCTGAGACAATCAGATAACAAACACTGATTAATTCTGTTTTGTTATGACTTTCCAGATGCCAGTTGACCTGGACTTTAATAAGAGACTCAAACCTTTCCAATTGGACATCTAATACATTTGACATTAGATGTTAAAATCAAGTACGAGGTGGTATTTCTTAATCGTACATCACGGGACACAGAGCCAAAGTAATTACTATATAGGTTATAGGCCAACTTCAGGTGATGGACACTGGCACACCCTAAGACAGGAAATCCATTCCCTATATAACACCTCCCACTACTGGGAGCACCTCAGTTTTTTCGCCAGTGTCTTAGGTGTTGGTCACGAGTAAAGATGTGCTGTGCTGAGCTCCAATGGAGCAATCCTTGCTGGGGCCAGCTATGCAGCGGAATCCATTCAAAGTGTCTTTTTATGCTGAATTGAATGGTACCCGGGCCTCATGGCGGAAGAAATGAGGTTTAGCCTGTAGCGCTTCTCTTTTTAGAGAGCTGGACCCCGGGATCCAGTACTTTGTTTTTTTCAGTCATAAGGTTTTTCTGGCGGGGTCTTTTTATGGGTCCAGGAGTGTGTATCCCCCGATAAAAAGGGGCCCCGGTTCCTGAAGGTTTTTAAAACGGAGCCCCCCGTGAGGGGTCAAGATTGGGTCTGTTGGTTTTACCACAGAAATCCCTGTGGCGGGAAAGGTAAGTGGAGATTTCTAAGAAATTTTTAAGTTTCTTATGAATTGTCTCCTTTATAAAGTAAATGTTTTCATGCCTAAAAGTCACCACTGGGGG
The DNA here is from genome assembly GCA_037952925.1 of Lithobates clamitans. Lineage (NCBI taxonomy): Eukaryota > Metazoa > Chordata > Amphibia > Anura > Ranidae > Lithobates > Lithobates clamitans. The sequence continues at coordinate 7,629,201 of JBBGZY010000254.1, forward strand.
CTGTATAGAGCACGTAGTTTGTCGTGCTTTCCTCAAAGATCACGCTGTATCAGCAGAATCTGCAGATTCCCTCCGGCTAGCAGCCCAGGCCTCCGGTAAGATGGGGGGATTTTCTTCCAAAAAAACACCCCCCACCTGGACAAGCTCTCCCCCTCTCCTTGGATAGGGGGTAGCCAGAATGCCGCTCAGTTTTTCACCACCCCTGCACGGCGGTTTGTTACCAGGTCTCCTCCCCGCCATCCCCTCCCCACACACACACACACCGATCCTGTCAGATCGCAGGCCCGCGCGGGAAAGACGCTCTTCTGAAAAGAGAGGGGGGGGCGCGACGTGACGGGCAGGGCACGATGTGACGAAGGAGGTGGGGCTTAGGGCGGCGTTGGCGTGCTGCAACATCCAGCGTGGGAGTATGTTTTAAAAGCTCTATTTTTGCTGGCTGCAGCTGTCGGAGGGACACGAGCAAAAAGAAGCATGTAAGAGGTTTGGTGACACAGGCATTTCTTTGGCACATTTACTAAAAGCATCAGGCTGAGCGTTAATAGCAGCAGCAGCAGTTGCTGGACTGTTGCTCAAGCAGTGGATGCAATTTCTTCTGGTAGTACCTCTGCATTTGTGCATCAGGCTATGGTCAGAAGGAGGGGTAGAAACACCCCAAGAAAGGGCTCAAGAGGGACTCCTTCAAGCTCAAAAAAGCCCAAACTCATCTCTTCAATGGCATCCTCCCCGAGAGATCTGAAGTGGCTGTTCAGAGTGAGCCATCAGGTGTTGCAACTGTTTCCAACACTGCAGCCCCTGTCTGTTACTGAAGAAGTTTTTTCCTCAACCATATTAGGATTGGAGCAGAGGTTAGCGGCTTTAATCGCATCCCAGAGTGGGACTAAGCGCGATAGGACCCTCAAACTGAGGAACCGGGGGCGTTCTGATTGGGATCACCCAGATAAGCATTTTTATCCTCCTAAAAAGTTTTCATCACTTTATCCTATGGAGGAAAAGTTTATTAAAAAATGGGAGATACCAGCAATTGACGCTGCTATATGCTCTGTGAATAAAAGTTTGACTTGTCCAGTAGACAATGCTCAAATGCTTAGGGATCCAACGGATAAGAAGTTGGAATTCCTATTAAAGAACACTATTTCTCTGGCAGGTTCAGTAACTCAGCCTGCGCTGGCAGTAATTGGTGTATGTCAATCCTCGAGAGACCAGTTGATCAGCAGGCCCAAGATTTGGCTGAGCTACCAGGGGCGTTATGTTTTATAATAGACGCTATGAGAGATTCTATTTTCCAGGCCTCATGCCTTACCCTTGGGCTGGTGCATATGCGTAGAATACTATGGTTGAAAAATTGGTCAGTAGTTTTCCTTTTTGCAGTGGACGGCTATTTGGGGATGAGAAGTACATCCAAAGAATTCCTAATGGGAAAAGTACCTTTTTGCCAGTAAGGAAAAGGAGTAAGCGTATTTCATTCAAACGAGCCTCTTCTCCAGTGCCAGGAGCATCAGCCTCCAGGCAGTCACAACGGGCTCCACCATCAAATTCAAGAGGTAAACCTCAGGGTCTACCCCAGGGACAAAAGAAGTCCTGGGGAAGGAAACCTACAAAACAAAATACTAAAGCCTCCTTATGAAGGGGCGCCCCCACTCACCCGAGTGGGGGGAAGACTTCTGCAGTTCTCAAGGGTCTGGCAAGAAGAGTGTCAAGACAAATGGGTGGCTTCCTCAATAACTCTAGGGTACAAACTAAATTTCCGAGAGTCCCCGTCTCCTCGTCTCAGATCAAACATTCCCAGGGATCCAGAGAAAAAGAAGTCTCTCTTTCAAGCATTTGACCATCTTTTGTCTCAAAAGGTGATATCGGTGGTCCCCATGGAAAAGCAGGAATTGGGGTTTTATTCAAACCTTTTCACGGTACCAAAACCAAATGGAGATGTCGGACCTATTCTGTATCTCACAGATCTAAACTAGTTTTTGAATATCAGCTCTTTTTGCATGGAGTCAATCTGATCAGTAGTCTCCATCCTACAAGGAGGAGAACTTCTGGCGTCAATCGACATCAAGGATGCATACCTCCATGTGCCGATTTTCCCCGCTCACCAGAAATATCTACGCTTTGAGGTAGAAAATCTTCAGTTTGTAGCTCTGCCTTTCAGTCTAGCTACTGCACCTCAAGTGTTTACAAAGGTCCTGGCCCCTCCTCTAGCCAGATTAAGGGCCCAAGATATCACGATTATAGCGTACCTAGACGATCTGCTCTTGATAGACCAGTCGGTAGCCCGCTTTGACCAAAGTATGGTCACCACAGTCAACTACCTGGAATCGGGGCTGGACTGGGACAAAAATTTGGCCCTGGACTTCATTCAGACCAGCCCACTTTAATTGTGCAAACAAGCACAAAAACAGTATATAAACTATACGCAATTGTGCAAAAAAACATAAGTAGCATAATATAAGGAGTCCTCACTAACCTCTTTTATTATTTCACTTATTCTCCTCTGTATTTTTCTCATCTTTCTAATATCGCTGCGTGAAGTTGAGGGCGAACCAAGAAAGCCATTACGTTTACAGGCTTTCACTGAAACTGGCCCACTGAGCCATCGGCCCACCGGGAAGCTCCCTGTAGTCCCGATGGCCAGTACATGCCTACCTGGAATACCTAGGTTGGATTCTCAACCTAGAGAAATCTTCCTTAAAACCATCAAGGAGATTGGAATACTTGGGTCTGATCATAGATACAACTCAGAAGAGGGTATTCTTACCACAGGCGAAGATCAATGCCATAAGGGAGCATGTTTCAGATAGTCAAGGCAAAGAAGAATCCTTCTATTCGACTTTGCATGAGGTTGTTGGGAAAGATGGTGGCTTCATTCGAGGTCATTCCTTATGCTCAGTTTCATTCGAGGCTGCTGCAAAACAGTATCCTATCTGCTTGGAACAAGGTCCAGGTCTAGATTTACCAATGTGTTTATCTCCAAAGGTGCGCCAGAGCCACATTTGGTGGTTGATAACCAAGAATCTGCAGAAAGGAAAATCCTCCCTACCAGTTACCTGGAAGGTGGTAAAAACAGATGCCAGCCTTTCGGGTTGGGGAGCAGTCCTGGAAGAGGCAACTGTCCAAGGGAAATGGTCCAGATCAGAAATGGCCTTGCCCATCATTATTCTAGAGATTCGGGCAGCGCGCTTGGCCCTGAGGGCCTGGACGTTCAGGTTACGGATTTGTCCTGTCAGGATCCAATCCGACAATGCCACATCAGTGGCCTATATCAATCACCAAGGGGGCAGGAGAAGTCATGCGGCCCAGAGAGAGGTGAATCATATCCTAACTTGGGCAGAAAACAATGTACCTTGCCTATCGGCAGTCTTCATTCCAGAAATAGAGAATTGGCCGGCGGATTACTTGAGACGCCAGCAGTTGTTCCCGGGAGAATGGTCTCTTCACCCGATATCTTCCTGACAATATGTCAAAGATGGGGGATTCCGGACGTAGATCTGTTTGCGTCCAGGTTCAACAAAAAGATCGACAACTTTGTGTCAAGGACAAAAGATCCGCTAGCTTGCAGAACAGATGCCTTGGTATTTCCGTGGAATCCGTTTTCACTGATTTATGCACTCCCTCCTGTTCTGCTTCCACGACGACTTCGCAGGATCAAGCAGGAAGGGAAGTCGGTGATTCTTGTGGCCCAGGAGATCTTGGTATGCAGAGATCATAAAGATGGCGGTAGGGGACCCATGGACCCTACCACCACGTCCAGACCTTCTCTTGCAAGGTCCGATATTCCATCCTACCTTACAAACGCTAAATTTAACGGTTTGGCTATTGAGACCCACATTCTGAAGAAGCGTGGGTTGTCAGGTTCAGTGGTATCTACCTTGCTTAATGCAAGGAAGCCGGCCTCCACAATCATATATTATAGAGTCTGGAAGGCATGTGTCTCCTGGTGTGAATCCAGGGGTTGGTACCCCAGGAAGTATGTCATAGGTAGAATCCTTGACTTTCTGCAAATGGGGTTAGAAATGAAGCTGGCCTTGAGTACTATTAAAGGCCAGGTCTTGGCCTTATCAGTATTTTTTCAGCGACCACTTGCTTCGCATTCTTTGGCTCGTAGCTTTATTCAGGGGGTAACGTGGCTTAATCCTCTGGTTAGGTCACTCCTGAACCCAGACTTGAATTTAGTTCTGTCAGCATTATAGAAACAACCTTTTGAGCCGATACAACATATTCCCTTGGTCCTTTTGACAAGGAAACTAGTTTTTCTGGTAGCCATATCAGAGTTGGCTGCTCTTTCTTGTAAAGAGCCATATTTAATTATTCACAAGGATAAGGTAGTATTGCATCCTCATCCTAACTTTCTACCGAAGGTAGTGGCAAGTTTTCATTTAAACCAGGATATTGTTCTACCTTCATTTTTTCCAGAACCCGGTTCTTCGGAAGAAAGGTCACTACATTCTCTTGATGTGGTGAGAGCAGTCAAGGTCTACTTGAAGGCGACTGTGCAGATTCAAAAAACTGATGTTTGTTTGTATTGCCTGAAGGTCCTAAAAGAGGACAGTCAGCATCAAAATCTACTATTTCTAAATGGATTCGACAAGTAATTGTTCAAGCTTATGGTTTAAAGAGGAAGATTCCACTTTTTCAAATCAAAGCACACTCCACAAAGGCTGTTAGTGCTTCATGGGCAGTGCATCACCAAGCCTTTATGGCTCAAATCTGCAGGGCCTCAACTTGGTCTTCAATCCATACATTTACCAGATTCTATCAGGTGGATGTAAAAAGTCATGAGGATATCGTCTTTGGGCGCAGTGTGCTGCAGACAGCAGTATAAGTCCTCTGATCTCATGGTGCCCTACTTTTGTTGTGTCTCCCGCCCTTCAGTTGGCATTGCTCTGGGACATCCCACATAGTAATTATTATGGCTCTGTGTCCCATGATGTACGATTAAGAAAATAGGATTTTTATAACAGCTTAACTGTAAAATCCTTTTTTTTTAAGTACATCACGGGACACAGAGCTCCCTCCCCTCTTTCTGGTATACACGTGTATTGCTTTGCTACAAAAACTAAGGTGTTCCCAGTAGTGGGAGGGGTTATATAGGGAGTGGACTTCCTGTCTTAGGGTGTGCCAGTGTCCATCACCTGAAGGTGGCCTATAACCCACATAGTAATTACTATGGCTCTGTGTCCTGTGATGTACTTCAAAGAAAAGGAATTCACAGGCAAGCTGTTATAAAAATCCTATTTTATCTAGCTGGCATCGTGAGGAGGGGGATATTAGATGCCCATGTTCAGAGCAGGAAACTACCATTTGCAAACTGAGCAGGCTAGATGCTTTAAGCAAAACTACTCATCTCCACTCCAGCAACGTGACATCCTTGGGCTCGAGCACCGCTGGCTTCTTCCATGTTTAGGATCTTTGGCTATCTTAAAGTGGATGTAAACCTGAAATTTTTTTTTATCATACTGTAGAGTATAAGATTTCCTATCATTTGAGCCCAGTCTTGCCGCACAGAGTTAATCCATCTCTGAGCAATCCTCTTTTATTGTTCAATGAGAAAAATCTTGACAAACAGGAAAACTTTGTCAAATACTCCCCCTTGCTGTGAGTGACAGCCTAAGACACAGGCATTATTTTTTAATTCCCTCCCCCACTCCTTTATTCAGCAGCTCTGCAAGGATTGGCTGTTCCATATCTCAGCATGATTTGGCATGCTGAAGTCATGTGGTTACTTTCCTGTCTTTTCACTGGATGTTAGAGATCATAGCAGAAGTTCAGCAGAAGTTCAATGTTAGAAATACACAGGAGAAAATGCATATTGACAAGGAGTGTAGAGGTGGGCGGGAAGTCTACTGACATCACGACTCCACCCACCGAGCTCCAGACAACAGACCCACCCACAGAATATGCAGTTTTTAGGGTCTAATAACAGACAGAGGGGAGACATTTGACAGGTAAGGATACATGCAGGAGGCATGTATATCCTTATAGATAACCCCTATGGCAGTAGTTTAGAAAGGATGACATTGGGTTTACATCCACTTTAACTAATCAAGCTGGGATGATTTAACTCCCATACATGTGCAGGGGAGTTAATTCATTCTGGCACCCAGGTGATGTCAGGTTTGTACTTTGAGTTTAGTGTACAGTGTGAAGAGTTTGTGAGGAGGAAGGAAATAATCCATACTATGTCCCTTCTGCAGTATACAAAACAATCTTTCATACTTGTAAATTTTTATTATCTACCTAAAGTTCCACTTTAAATCCCAACTCCAGTCCCCCCTTCCAGTAAAGAACGCTTTTAGTTAAAACAAACAAAAAAAACACTCTATACTTTTTTTTTCTAGATGTCTTCAGAACCGATGACATCACAGGTCTTCTTTTCCCCCTACTTTCTACAGAGGTGGACAGATCCTAAATGCTGCAGAAAGTGGTACCTTGTAATGAATTGCGTCCGGGGTGAGGGGCGGAGCCTTTACTTTACGGCTGCTCTGGGGTATGTAATTATTACATTTTTGCCCCGCTGGAAACGAGCTTAAAAGGATTCTGGCGGATCATAGAAGCTTATGCTGGTAATTCTCTGGTTTTAAAGTAAACTTGTCATGAGAGAAAATTGTAGGCTGCCATTGCTGATCTCTTTCTGAAAAAGCCAATAACTCCAGAGTTCCTTTTGAATGTCTCAAATCCTTCTGTCTCCATGTAATCCCAGACAGACTTGATAAAGTTTAGATCAGGGCTCTGTGAGGGCCAAATCGTCACTTCCAGGACTCCTTGTTCTTTACCCTGAAGATAATTCTTTTTTTTTTTTTTTTTAAACAATTATTTTTATTTAGTTTTTCAGGTTACAAAAGAGAATAAAAAAGAAAAAAAAAAGGAGGGAAGGGGGGTGGACATCGTATATCATACATTGACAGGCAACATAAGCTGTGATAAAGCTAATTACAGCCAGAAAAATCATACATTAACCCTACAATTGCAACTCCTATGTATGGCCCAGAAGGGCTATCTTGTGGGATGATAAATGTTGTCTCCTATCACCAGTCACCCCCTTGGGAACTCACTGTGACTTGGTGAAATCTTCCCCATAAATCCTTGCATATATCCGTTTTGTTTTTATTTTCCCCTCCCCCCGATCCATCCCTGCTTATTATACAATAGGCCTCCTAACCTTTCGTAGGAGAGGAAGGAGGTACTTTTAACTATGCGAGTGAGAAGAGTGTTGATACTTGGTTAATGCTCTATAGTTCAACTGTATATCGGTTGGTTCACGAGTACTGTCTAATTTACTTGTTGTAATTTCCGACTAGTCAGGTCAATACCTAAACTAACTCTTTAATCCAATAGTTGGGCTCTCGCGCATGTCCCCCACCTCCGCAAGGCGTCAGGGGCCCGCTATGCCCATTTTTCTAACAGAATGAAATGAAAGAGAGACTGGAGAAAAGAATAGAAAGTGCCGTAGTCCAAGAACTTTTTTTCTTTCCTTTTTTTTCCCTCCCCTTTTAAAAAAAAAAAAAAAAAAGGGGAAAAAGGAAAAGATGATGAGAGGAGAGTATAGAGGGGGGGTAGAGGGTGGTATGTGGGGTGGATGCACTCCTACTAAGTGTGTAATATTTCGCTTGTCAGGTATCCTATGAGGTTGTAAGGTATCCGATCCAGGGTTCCCATATTTTATTGAACCCAGTTAATTTATCCTTCAAAATTGCCGAAAGGCGTTCATTTATCATTATCCACGAGAGTTTTGCTTTTAATAGGTAAAAGGGAACTGTGCAGGACTTCCAGGATTTCGCTATCGAGATTCTGGCCGCCATAAATATAAATGCTATAAGTCTACGCATTGATTTTGATGCCCCATCCACTGGGCGTCCCAACAGTGCGTGCATAGGCGATTTAATTAAATTCACTTGCGTGAGGGAATAAATAAGGTTATATGTTCGTATCCAAAATCTCCTCACTTTGGGGCATGTCCACCAAGTGTGGAACATAGTGCCATTAGTGTTGCATCCCCTAAAACACCGGGGGGACGCCCCTGGGACAAAGGTCGCTATCCTTTCCGGGACCATATACCATCTCATCAAAACTTTATAAATCGCCTCTATCAAGGAGGTATTAATAATTGATTTAGATGCGTTTTGTATTATTTTGCTCCATTCTTCAGGTGATAGGACTGTGTCCATATCCTGTTCCCATTTTTGCATGTAAAATAATTTTTGGGAGGTCGAGGCTAAAATGTTGTATATCATTGATATGTGACCTGTGTGCTTATCAAAAGTCCTGCAGAGATTCTCCATTGAGGAAAAGGTAGTGAGATCTGAGGTGCGATTTAATGTTGCCAAAAAGTGTGATATCTGTGTAAAACGAAAGAATTCCGAATTTGGCATGTCATATTTTTCTCTTAAGGAAGCTCTCGATAAGGCACCTCTATGGTCGCAAAAGTCTGCTATACGCATCAAGCCTTTGTTAGTCCACCATGAAAAATTTTTGGGGTGGAGACCCGGGGTGAACCTGGCGTTTCCAAGTATCGGAGCTAGGGGGGTATGCTGGGATTTAAACTTGTAGGTAACTGCCAGTCGATCCCATAGCTCTAATGAGAACGACAAACTTGGGCACAAGACCACCGGCCTGTCCTTCGCCTTCATCCACAGAAAGTGACTTATCTCTCTATCTGGATACGGAGAGGATTCTATCAACATCCAGAGCGGTTTAGATTGTTGCGAATGAAATCTGATTAATTGAGACATTTGTGCCGCCTGAAAGTATTTAAGTAAATCAGGCATACCTAGGCCCCCGTTCAATTTTGGAGTATATAGTGTTCGCCTGTTCACCCTAGGTCTCTTATGTCCCCAGACATAGTCTAATAGCTTATTCTGGAATTTCTGTACGTCTTTTTTTATTATTGCTATCGGAAGAGTTCTAAACAAGTATAGTACTTTTGGCAAAACATTCATTTTTATCGAGTACAGCCTTCCAAGCCACGACGGGGGGTTATTGGACCATTTTTTAAGGTCTTCTAAAATTTTCTTAAAAAGGGGGGGTAATTGTGTCTGTACAATGTTGTCAGAGTGGGGGTCAGGTGTATACCTAAATACGGTAATGTCTCTCTCTGCCATTTAAATGGGAATGATTGTTGCAGGGCTTGAATTATATGTGTCTGCAAGGAGACCCCAAGTGCCTGTGATTTAGAGTGGTTTACTTTGAGTCCTGTGAATTCTGTGAAGTGTCTCAGTACTACCTGCAGATTAGGCAGGGAGGTGACCGGGGATGATAAGAGTAATAAAATATCATCCGCGAACAAAGCGCATTTGTGTTCGCGCTCGCCGCAGTGCACTCCCAAAATGTTCTTGTGTTCCCGAATTTTGATGGCCAGTGGTTCTAGGGCCAAGATAAATAATAAGGGGGACAAAGGACAACCCTGTCTAGTCCCTCTGAGTATTTTTATGTTTTGGGATTGGTGGCCTTTTATTACAAGGTTAGCCGTGGGGTCGCAATAGATCGCTTTAAGAATGGTCAAGAATTGTGGTCCAAACCCATATTTTCTTAGGATACAAAAAAGGTAGTCCCAGGATAGCGAATCGAACACTTTGTGTATGTCTAATGAAACCAATAATGCCCCTCTCCTTCCCCCCCCATCCCAGCCCAAGTTTAAGGCAGAGATTATATCAATAATGCGTCTGGTTTGGTCCGGGGCCTGTCTATGTGGAACGAATCCTGTCTGGTCTGGGTGTATGTATTGCGATATAAACGAGTTCATGCGGGTTGTCAATATTTTTGTCAATATTTTAAGGTCGACGTTAATCAATGAAATGGGGCGGTAGTTCGTGCAGTCACCATGATCTTTATTAGGCTTAGGAATAACGTGTATAAAGGCCTTGTTTTCATGGGGTGGCAATGGGGATCCCTTTCTTAGTGAGTTGTAGAAAGAGCAAAGGTGTGGAACCAGAGTTTCCGTAAATTTACGGTAATAGTGGCCCGAAAATCCGTCAGGGCCCGGTGATTTCGACGGGTTCAGGGATTTTATAGCTTCCGCCACTTCATTCGCTGTGAACTCTGCCTCCATCACCTCTGTGTGGTCTATAGATAGTATGGGGAGTTGGATATCTTTTAGGAATCCTTCCACCTTATCTTCACAAAAGTTATTTTTAGGGGAGTCATAAAGCTCTGAGTAAAACTTGTAAAATTCCTGTAGTAAAGCTGAGGGTTTTGTGTCACTTGTCCAGTCTGTAGTCTTAATTTAGGGAGCGCAGGATTGTATGGTCTAGGGTTGAGTTTTCTTGCTAATAGTCTATTGGGTTTATCTGCCATTGTGTAATAGCCATGTTTAGTCCATCTTACATATTTTTCTGCTTTTGTAGTGAGACTAAGGTTTAATGCTGTTCTGGCTATGTCTATCTTGTTCCTCAAGTCTGTGTGTGGGTCAGATTTTTGTTCTCGCATTAGTCTGTACAACTCCTCCTCTTGTTGTTCAATATCTAGTGTGCGTTCCCTTTTGGCCTTAGTAGCTAGCTGTATTAGTCTGCCACGTATGGTGGCCTTATGGGCTGCCCATATCATCTCTGGGGAGGAGTTTGGCAACTTATTGTCTTGAAAGTATTGTTGTATGGCTTTTTCCACTTCTGTGAGTATTACAGGATCATTCAGTAACGACTCGTTCAATCGCCAGGTCGAGTGACATGGCTTAGACCAGAGGTCTGACAAAGTAACTTGGACCGCCGAGTGATCCGACCACGCTATGGGAGTTATTTTCGTTGTCAAGGTGTAAGGTAACAGGGAAGACAGCGTGAGGAGATGATCAATGCGGGAGTACGTTTTGTGTACATGTGAATAGAATGTGTAATCCCGTACTGTGGGGTGAGTGTCCCTCCAGAGATCGATAAGATCATGGTTATGTAGTAGGCATGCTAACTTATTGCTTTGTTTAGGAGTATGTTTCAGGATCGATTTTCGAGGGTCTGATTTGTCAAGAATCTGGTCTAGGGGGGTATTGCTGTCTCCCCCTAGTATCACATGTCCCACTAAGTGGGGTGATACCACTTCCAGCATATTTTGAAAAAAGTTTATCTGCCCGACATTGGGGGCGTAGTAGGAGAGAAATGTGACCACACTCTCATCAATCCTACCAGCAACCATTATGTATCGGCCCTCCCTGTCTCTTATTACATTAGTAGGTGTGAAGGGGACCCGTTTGGCTAAACAAACTGCTACTCCCCTTTTTTTGTCTGGTCCGTTAGACAGGAAGACTGTCGGAAATCTTGCACTGAGGTATTTAGGGGCTGAAGTTCGTGAGAAGTGTGTCTCCTGTATAAACAGAATGTCTGCTCCCATCTTGTGGTATTGTTGGAAGGCCTTGGTCCGTTTTATAGGGGAGTTCAAGCCCTGTGTGTTATGTGTCATTATAGTGTAAATAGTTTTATTCTTACCCGTCATGGTGTTTATGTGGAAGGCTGTACTCACGTTTTTGATGTCTCGAGAGATATGGTCGGAAGTCTGCAGAATTATATTCGTGGATCTTTGCGTGGGGTAGGAGTGCATCCATGGAGTAGATAGGATAAAGGGAGGGAAAAGAGACAGAGTTAGGGTTATCAAAACATTTGCAATGATGCATTATGTCTAATTGTTTTAACATATGGAACCTATAGAAAAAAGAGAGTTCCAGGAAATAAAAAGGAAAAAAGAAAAAAATCAAATAAAGTAGAAGGGGCACCAAAAAGGCGCCTGCACACTGCCTCGCAGTGCAACTGCAGGGGTTGTGCTTCCCCTGTGTAATAGTCGTGAAGTTGTCTCCCCTATCCGGTTGAGACAAGTTCACCTTGAGTGGCATGTGGTTCACCTCCAACCTAAATTTATCTTATCGTCAAAGGGGGACAAACGGGTCCACCCACCATTAAATTGCGAAAGAGAGAGAAAAGAAGGGAAAAAATGACAACAACAAACCAAGAAAAGGGAGAAAAAATTCTCTCATCCCTCCTCCTCTCTCAATTCTGGGAACAATCATAAGGAAAAATATGAAAAATTTCAATAGTGTAAATTTAAATAGCTGCCCTCTTCCCAACTGGGAAACATTTTAAAACCTGGTTTATAACCTCTAATAATGTCTACTGCTAGGTTAATGTAGAACAGGAATCTCAGGAACTACCAGACGCAGATGTCTGGATTTTTAAGTGTGGTTGCCAGCCACCAATGTGGAGCACGGTCTCTTGGACCTAATTGTGTGATGATTGTCTTAGGCTGGCTTCAGGTGCCTGATGGGGAATTTCTGGCTCTTGATCTTTTTTGCTGGGACCACAGGGGAGAGACAGGTCGATCTTCGTTCATCCGGGCACTGTTTTCTTGCGGTTCTGAGGAGATAAGTCCCAAATCCTGGAGTATAGCTTCCCCTGACTGGAAGGTAGCAAAGGAATGAGACTTGCCTTTGTAGGAAAACGACAGTCTAAATGGGAACGACCACCTGTATTTAATATGGCGGGCGATGAGTTGGTTAAGTAGCGGCTTCAATGCTCTCCTTTTCTGGATCGTTGTCTGGGCTATATCTGCGAAGATCTGGATCGGGTATCCGGAGATATTTATGTCTCCTTGATTTCTTGCCTCTTGCATGATTTTTTCTTTAATTCGATAGAAGTGAGGCTTTACTATCACATCGCGTGGTAGACCATCCGATCGAGGGGCCGCCAGGGCCCGATGTACTCAACGAGTTCCAACTGATGAGGGGCGATGTCTGGTATCAATTGTTTCATTAAGGTGTGAATCGATTCTTCTAGATCCGTTTCCGATTCTGGGAGGCCTCGCACGCGGAAGTTATACCTCCTTGATCTATTTTCTAAGTCCTCAATTTTTGCGTTTGCTTGATCCAATTGGTCCTGTAAGGATGTTATCATTTTGGAATTTAGGTTCACACGTTTTACTGTCCCGTCCATCTTAGATTCGATCGTGTCCAATCTCTCTCCTATGTTCTGAAAATCATCTCTCATTCCTGTGGTGATTATAGTGCATGCTTTGGATAGTTCCTGTTGCAGGAGTGCCGAGAATCTTGCAAGGAGTACTGTATCTCCTGAGTATCCCTCTGTGGGTACAGGTGGTTGTAAGGAAGCCGCACTGCTTTGGCTTAGGGCTATTTCAGCTATTTCTGCCATGTGTCTGTCCGTGGAGGACGCTGGGGAATCAGTGAATAGGGGTCTGTCCAGAGAGCCTGACTGGGGGGATTGCTGTGGCTGTTCGCTTCGTGGGGATAAAGGCCCCTCCTCAGACTGAGATGAGAAGGGGTCCCTGTGTACTTCAGCCATGAAGGTGGTTATAGGGCAGCTTGCCGCAGCCTGCTGTTTCTGTCCTCCCCCATAGAGAGTATCTCTTTTAGCTGACGCCATCTTGGGCTGGAGGGAGCTGCGCTGTGTCTGAGGACTGACCTGTGTTGCGGTTCCCAGGTTCGTCTGGTGAGTCGTCCAATTCTGGTGATGGATGGCTGGGGGGCTGCTGCGCTCTGTAGTCCCCTTGGCTGGCAGTGCTGTGTCCTGCGGGGTTTGCTTCTGCACGCCGCCGCGTGCTGTGTCTCTCCTCCCCGGCACCATTTTAGGTGAGGAGGAGGGCTGCAGCTGCTGGGCCCTGGAGGCCCGAGTCGTTCTAGGGGGTTTGTGGCTGTATATTATGCTCCCTGCTGCTCCCCGCTGCATAATGCGTGCCCGGGTGTCGTTGTGGGGGTCGGGTGGCAGTCCGATCGTCCCTGATTGCTCTTAAATTAGCTTTTCAGCCGGAGGTGAGCGGAGCCCAGTCAGTTCATGACCGCTCTCGGCGCCGCGCGCATGCGCACGTACCCTGAAGATAATTCTTAATGACATTGGCTGTATGTTTGAGGTCATTGTCCTGCAGCTGAATACATTTGGGGCCATTTACACGCCTGCCTGATGGTATGGCATGATGGATAAGTATTTGCCTGTGTTTCTCAGCATTGAGGACATCATTGATCCTGACCAAATCTCTAAATCAATTTACAGAAATGCAGCTCCAAACTTGCAAGGAACCTTCACCATGCTTCATTATTGTACCACTCTCCAGCCCTTCGGCAAACGAACTGCCTACTGCTACAACCAAATATTGAAATTTTTGCCACATCATTCTAGGCTGCCATTTTCCTGCACCCCAGTTTCTGTTTTCGTGCATAGTTGTCATTTAGCCTCGTTTCCATATCAGAGGTATGGCTTTTTGGCCGCAATTGTTCCATGAAGATCACTTCTGACCAGACATCTCTGGACAGTAGATAGGTGTACCTGGGTCCCACTGGTTTCTACCAGTTCTGTGCTGATAGCACTTGCTGGACTTCTTCCTATGTGAAGTAAACGTGTTTTTCATCTGCTTTGTTTCCTTGGCCGACCGCTGCGTCTACGGTCCTCAATGTTGCCAGTTTCTTTAAAAGAGCTTGAACAGCACATATTGAAACCCTAGTCTGCTTTGAAATCTTTGCCTGGGAGAGACCTTGCTGATGCAGTATAACTGCCTTGTGTCTTCCACAACCTCAGCTTAGTAGCAGAGTTTGGCTGTTCCTCACCCAGTTTAAAGCCTCCTACACACCTGTGGCTCCCGGCCCCCATCCCGAAGCTAAGATTCACCTTTTAACATTCAGCTGTGAAGTTCCAGAACTTCAAAGGGCAATCAAAGCTTTGGCATATAACAGGAGTAGGGCTTAGCACAGGGAGCAAAGTCATAGCTGCAAGGGTCACAGTGGCAACTCTGCCAATACTCCAGGGGCACCGTGTGGACTCCCTGTCACATTTGCTTTTAAACCTGGACAGGAGGAACCAATCCCCTCCATTTTCTTCCAGCAGCCACTAAAAGCCTGCTTCCCCTCCTCTCCCTCCCACTGGCGTTTAGAGGCTGCCAGGGGATAATGAAGGGGATGGGATTGATTCCTTTATATGCCGCCCTTCCTGTCCAGGTAAATCTTATTTCTGCTGCCCATAATTCACTGTGTTCATTCATAACTGAAGCATGGTAAACTATGTTTACTATGCTTCGATCTGTGAATGAACGGGAAGCTCTGTACAGACCTATTCCTGCTAGTTCATTCTGTGCAGCTGAGGCTGCAGAGGTGGAGAATAAAGGCTGTGTGCTCAATCTCCTTTCTCTATCTCACACTATCCAATGCTCTACAGACTGACGCTGACTACTTTTAAGGTAGGCGAAGTATGTATTTTTACAGTGGCATTTGTTTTATTATTATTTATTATATTTTTTATATAAGTTTTCCTTACTATTTAGTTAGGCCTTGCTAGTTAATTTCTTTTAAAAAAGGGTGCAGAGTCCCTGTTGTCTTTGATTTCTCTTGTTGTTCAGCTAGATCTCCACTTCTCAAAGGTTGCTTACCCCTGCCTCAGGATATTCAAAAGAATTGGAGAAAGATGTCAAAATGTGGACAGTTTCTCCAAAATCTTTAAAATTGCCCTCTCAATATGTAAATAAAGATTTGAAATAACTCTTTAGCCACTTTGGAGAATCGTGGCACGTGGCGCAAGCGGTAGATGGTAGTGGAGGTGGGAGGGTCCCAAGATTCAAGCTACACCTCCTGAAAGGGAGAATGTAGTACTTAATCTCAGCTTGGGCAGAAGTACAGATCTCATGTACAGCCTGGGCTCAGGACCTAAGGCACTCCACAAGGACAAAGAAATGGATGTAATATTAGGTACTTGAAGGCACAACATCCCACCACTTTAGCACCAATGTTATTACCTTGGGGATGTTTTAGGTCAGGCTAGGTTCACTTTAAAAATGTAAACTGTTAGTGCTAACCCTCTAGATCATTCTTTCTCCAATATTTTACCCTGGAGGAATCTTTGAAATATTTTCCAGTCTCAAGGAACCCCTGTGCATTAGCACAGTGAATTAGTTGTAAAGTTTAAACAAAAGAATACGTTGTGGCGTACCTATTGTATCTTAAATCCAGGGCAGACTTTTTTTTACATCCCTGCTCTATATAACAACTTTATTTTCAGTATTCTTTAAATGGAAATAATTGTAATGATTGATCTGTTCTCTAACATTAGGAATCGGTGCAGAAATGCTTCCTTGTATTGGTGGCCATTGTAGGTGGGAGATTAATCTGCCGCTGCCTGTGCAATTATGGAGGACTGAGGCTGAGCTGTTACACCGGCAGTTCCTTCATCTCCCCTAGCAGAAAGGGTCTTTGCATTGCTATTAAATGGCACCCCACAAGCCTCATCCAGCAACTGGCACCGATGTTATTTTAATGAGAAATTATAATGTGCCCGTATCAGCAATCAGTGTCCTCAGAGTTCCCCTTTACATCAGTCTGCGGGGTTCCTTCTTATAGTGCAAGGAGAAACTCTGCCAACCCTGATGTAAAGGTGAACACTGCGAACTGCGATGTAAGGGGAAACTCTGCGTACTCTAATGTAAGGGGGCTTTAGTGACCAGAGTTCCGCTTTACACCAGAGTCCACAGCATTCCCCCTTACATCATGGCCTGCGGTGTTCCCCTTTACACTGTAAGGGGAACATGCATTCTATGCATTAAGATAAACCTTCTGTGTGTAGCAGCCTCCCCAGAACCCTTCCCCCCCCAATTACCTACCTGAGCTCCTTTGGCTCCCGTGGCTGTCCATCAAAGTCAGTCATCCAATTAGGGGAGAGAGGGGGTGGGGCCAGTGTCTGAATGGATACACGGAGCTCTGACTTAGGTGACCAATGTAGCAAGCTGCTGACTGAGGGGCGCTCAGAGGGAGGGACTAGGAGCAGCAAAGAGGGACCCAAGAAGAAGAGGATCCAGGCTGCTCTGTGCAAAACTAACTGCACAGAGGAGGTAGGTACAACATGTTTGTAATTTGTAAAAAAACAAAAAACAAGCCTTTACAATCACTTTAAGGTAGTCAGAGAAAAATATATCCTTTTTGTGTGCATAAAAGCATATGTAATGGAAATGTTTAATTTTTAAAAAATGCTCCTTTGTCCTGAGTTTTATTTGTGTCTGTGAAGCTGTCAGTTGTGGTACAGTAATTAGGACTTACCTCTACTGCGGCAGGGCCGCCGCTGTGCGCTAGATCACATATTAATGACAAACTATGTAAGGGTTTCCTTCTCCCACTGACCATCAATATAAGCGGTTGCTTCTCCCCCTGACCATCAAGGTGGCCGTTCACCATTTGATAGCCAATGTAAGAGGGCACTACACTGATCATCAACATAAATGAGCACATCACGGATGTAAGAGTGTATTAATGTACTGACTACCAATGTAGAAGGACATTTATGACCAATTGAAGGGGTTTTTTCTTTTTTGTCAAATAGACTAGGTAAGCCACATTTTCTTCTCATTTATTTTTCTACCTACGGGTTACTGATCAAACTATTGTACTTTGCAGAGTGAGGGTTGTCTTTTAAGGAGGGCATGGACACTGAGAAATGTCTCTGAATAGAATATGAACATTAGAGAGGAATGTCTTTAGAGGGGTGTGTGGACATTATGCAGTTAGGAATGTCTCTAGAGGGATGTGGACATTAGAAACAGAAGATTGTCTCTAGAGGGGGGTGTAGACATTGCACAGGAAGGTATGCTCTGAAGGGGATGTGGACACTAGAGTGAAGAATGTCTCCAAAAAGGGAAATTGGACACTGCACAGGGAGAAATAATCTAAAGGGGATGCGAACATGAGAAGATGAGGAATGTCTCTGAGCCCATGTTCACATCGGGTCGATTTGGGATGCGATTTGACATGTCATATCGCATGCCAAATCGGTGGCTTTTTGGCGGTCATGGCACCATCCGAATCGGTGCGACGCCGACTGTGCAGCCGCGCACCGATTCCCAAAAGTAGTTCCTGTACTACTTTTGGCAACTTCGGGGGTGATTTGAATTGAGATCTGTGCAAAAAAACACACAGATGTCTGTCAAATTGCCCCCGAAGTCGGACTGCATTGCCGGTTTTAAATCGTGTGAGTTCAGCTGAACCCGCACAATTTCAAACCTGCCCTCAATGTGAACCTCGGCTTAATCTCTGAACAGGCATTAGAGAGTGACAAATGTATCTGAAAGGGACATAAATATTGGAGAGTGAGGAATGTACCCTGAGAAAACATAATCCTAACAGTCATGGGCTTGGTTAAAACAATTATTGGGGAGGTGTTTAGAACGCAGCGTGGCTGGTGTTGGTAAATAAGGAGCAGGATTAGGTGGAGATGTGGGCAAATGAGGGGGTGGGGCTTACACTGAAAACCATGTTTACTGCCAGACTCCCTAACCTTTACAAATTGCCTATAATTCTCAAACTGCTATTACAAGCAGGAGCAGGGATGTAATGGAAGCACTGAATTGGGTTTCTCTAAAAGGGTAAAAAGCCCAACCCGAGGTGATCATATTCTAGACCTTGTACTGACAAATGGGGATCGACTGTCTGATGTTGTGGGATAAAAATTGGGTTCTACTGATCACCAATGTCTTTGATTTGATATTTAAACAAGAACTGAAAAGTCATATACAAAAACAAAAGTTTCTTATCGTACATCATGGTACACAGAGCCATAGTAGTTACTATGTCGGTTATAGGCCACCTTCAAGTGATGGACACTGGGACACCCTAAGACAGGAAGTCCACTCCCTATATACCCCCTCCCACTGCTGGGAGTACCTCAGTTTTTTCGCCAGTGTCTTAGGTGTTGGTCACAAGTAAAGATGTCCTGAGCTCCACTGGAAGATTCCTTTGCTGGGGCAAGCTATGCTACCGGATCCATTCAAAGTGTCTTTTCTAGGCCAAATTGAATGGTACATGGGCCCTGTGTCCGAAGAAACAAGGTTTTGCCTGTAACGCTTCTCTTTTTAGAGAGCTGGATCCTGGGATCCACAGCTTTGGTTTTTTCAGCCATAAAGTTTTACTGGTGGGGTGCTTTACAGGTCCAGGAGTGTGGGTTGCCCGAGGGTCCCCGGGTTCCTGAAGGTTTGGTAACGGAGTCCACCGTGAGGGGTGAAGATTGGGTCTGTCGGTTTTACCACAGAGAACCCTGCGGCGGGAAAGGTAAGTGGAGACTTCTAAGAAATTTAAAAAAAAAAACATTTTCTTATATAATGTCTCCTTTAAAAAAGTAAATGTTGTCATGCTTAAGAGTCACTACTGGGGGCTGTATAGAGCATGTACCGTGTCATGCTTTCCTCAGAGATCACACTGTGCAGCAGAAACAACAGGCTTCCCTCCGACAAGCAGCTCAGACCTCCGGTAAGATTGGGGGGTATTCTTCCCCCAGGCAAAGATCAGCTCCATAAAGGAACTGATTCAGGTGGTCGAAGCATGAGGTTGTTGGGAAAGATGGTGACTTCATTCAAGGCCGTTCCTTGTGCTCACTTTCATTTGAGACTGCTGCAAAACAGTATCCTATTGGCTTGGAACAAGAAGGTTCAAGCTCTAGATTTCCCAATGTGTCTAACTTCAAGGTGCACCGGAGCCTCAGTTTATGGTTAACCAAAAATCTGCAAAGGGGAAAATCCTTCCTACCATTACCTGGGAAGTGATAACAACATATGCCAATCCTTTTTTTTTTTTAGGTTCGGAAGCAGTCCTGGAAGAGGCAACTGTCCAAGAGAAGTGGTCCAGATAGGTAATGACCTTGCCCATTAACATTCTAGAGATTTGGGCAGAGCACTTGGCCCTGAGGGCCTGAACATTCGGTTGATGGAATTGTCCTGTCAGGATCCAATCCGAGAATGCCACAGCAATGGCCTATATCAATCACCAAGGGGGCACAAGAAGTTGTGCAGCCCAGAGAAAGGTGAATCATATCCTATCTTGGGCAAAAAACAATGTACTTTGCCTATCGGCAGTCTTCATTCTAGGAATAGAAAATTGTCAGGCAGCCAGCAGTTGTTCCCGGGAGAATGGTTCCTTCACCCCGATATATCTTCCTGTCAATATGTCAAAGATGGGGGATCCCAGAGGTAGATCTGTTTGTGTCCAGGTTCAACAAAGAAATCGACAACTTTGTGTTAAGAACAAAGGATCCGCTAGCATGCGGAACAGATGCCTTGCTATTCCCGTGGAATCAGTTCTTACTGATTTATGCATTCCCTCCTATTCTGCCTGCGTCCACGACTTCTTTGCAGGATCAAGCAGGAAGGGAAGTCGGTGATTCTTGTTGCCCAGGAGATCTTGGTATGCAGAGATCATAAGGATGGTGGTAGGGGTCCCATGGACCATACCACCACGTCCAGACCTTCTCTTGCAAGGTCCGATATTCCATCCTACCTTGGCTATTGAGTTCCACATTCTGAAGAAACGTGGGCTGTCAAGTTCAGTGGTATCTACCTTGGTTAATGCAAGGAAGCCGGCTTCCAGAATCATATTATAGAGTCTGGAAGGCATATGTTTCCTGGGTTGAATCCAGGGGTTGGCACCCCAGGAGGTATGTCATGGGTATAATCCTTGACTTTCTGCAGTTGGGGTTAGAAATGAACCTGGCCGGGGGGGCATGCGCGCAAGCGACAGAGATGGCTGCCTGATTCCTCCGCTCCGCCAGAACCTACAAGCTGGCCTTACAAAGCACAGAGTGAGCGGGGACGCAGCTCACACACCTCCACGGGCTCTGGATCATCTCTGGATGCTGCCGGTTATGTACCGTTCCATAAAAAACAAGCCAAAGAACTGGCAGCCCCATAAGCCCTCCTCAGCCCCAGGCAAGGGGAAAAACAAGATGGCGCCTGAGCCTCCAGAGCCAGATGACGCCACTCAGCTCTCTGCTGAGAATCCAGCGTCTCCCGCAGACAGTCTGCAGCAATTCCCCACAAACCCGTGAGTCCTCTCCCTATGGACCCTGACAACATGCTGGCCAAGTTCCACAGCATAATGAGGGACGAGATTACCGCAGCCTCCCGCAAGCTCTCCTCAGACCTGGTGCGCGGCCTTAAAGGGATAGGCCACCGCACTAATCAATTAGAGAAACGCATGGATCTAGCCACCAGTGTGCTGGAGGGACATGAGGAGGAGGTAGATAAAATGTCAGCTGAACTCAAGGCCCTCAAAGATAAATTGGAAGCAGGGGCGTAACTACCACCATAGCGACCCATGCGGGTGCTATGGGGCCCACAGCCAAGTGGGGCCCAGTGAGGATGAAAGCACCACCGGCACAGTCTCCCAGCCAGGGGAAGAGAGAGGAGAGGAAGAGGCAAGCTGTGACCTGTGCCCAATGCAGCATGACCTGAGCCCAATACAGCGTTGCCTGTGCCCAATACAGCCTGGTCTGCCTGTGCCCCATTCAGCCTCACCTGTGCAGAGGAAGAGGCAAGCCACCCGGATCAGCAGAGAGCTGAATTGCCCGATGTAATAGCTTTCATTAGAACTTCCAGTGTTCCCGGGGCTCACGTCACATAGCTTCACCTCTTGGCCCGGCGCCTTTGATAGAACGCCAATCCAAAGTGGGACATGTGAGGTCATCAAAAGTGTCAGGCCAAGAGGTGGGGCTATGTGACGATGAGCCCCGGGAAGACGGGAAATTCAAATGAAAGCTATTACAGCGGCAATCCCGCTCTCTGCTGATCTGGGTGGCTTGCCTCTTCCTCTGTACAGGTGAGGCTGTATGGGGCACAGGCAGACCAGGCTGTATTGGGCACAGGCAATGCTGTATTGGGCACAGGTCATGCTGCATTGGGCACAGGTCACGCTGTATGGGGCACAGGTCATGCTGTATGGCGCACAGGTCACGCTGCATGGGTCACAGTTTACGCTGCATTGGGCACAGGTCACGTTGTATGGGGCACAGGTCACGCTGTATGGGGCACAGGTCACGCTGTATGGGGCACAGGTCACGCTGTATGGGGCACAGGTCACGCTGCATTGGGCACAGGTCACGCTGCATGGGGCACAGGTCACGCTGCATGGGGCACAGGTCACGCTGCATGGGGCACAGGTCACGCTGCATTGGGCACAGGTCACGCTGTATGGGGCACAGGCAGACCAGGCTGTATGGGGCACAGGTCACGCTGTATGGGGCACAGGTCACGCTGCATTGGGCACAGGTCACGCTGCATTGGGCACAGGTCACGCTGCATGGGGCACAGGTCATGCTGCATTGTGCACAGGTCACGATATATGTGGCACAGGTCACGCTGCATTGACACTAGGGCAGCTGTGGGGGGGGCTGTTTGCAGGGGGGCCCCATACAACATTTTGCTATGGGGCTCTGCTATTTCTAGTTACGCCCCTGATTGGAAGATGCAGAAAATAGGGCTTGCAGGGACAACCTACGTATTCACGGTATCCCTGAAGTTATCACTGAGCTGTAGGGCACAGCCATCGCTTTCTTCCAGGAACTGGCCCCTGAGATGCCAGTGGAATGGGTTGAGTTCGACCAAATTTACAGATCCCTGGCTCCTAAGCCCTCAGACGGCCCCCCAAGAGATGTCATCATTAAATTTCACTATTACCATACCAAAGATAAACTCTTACAGGCTGCAAGAGAACAGCAAGACCTCTCTTTTCAAGGTAACTCTCTCCAGCTGTTTGCCGACCGGTCACCATCGCCAGACGGCAGGGCCTCATACCCTATCTCCAAATTCTACAAACCCAGGGTATCAAATACAGATGGGGGTTCCCATTTAAGCTATCCTTCTCCCACTTGGGCCGTCAGTTCCATGCCACTTCCCCCTCTGATTTGAGACGCCACTTCCAGGACCTTCAGCTGGGTCTCCCCTCATCTCCAGCGGAAGCATCGTCCTCCTCTTCTAGACCGAGACCCTCCAGGCCTCCTCGACAACCCTCCCAACAGTCTCAACCCGGATCCCAGGCGCTGCAGGATCTACAGGCCCAACGTTTCCACAAGTCCAACAACGGCTGAGGGTACTCCATTTACATCTTTGAGATACCTAATCTTTCTTGCTACCTCACCCTATGCCACAGCTGATGAACCTTGTTTATCTGCTGGTTTAACACTCGGAACAATTGGGTGCGTTTTGGAACATGCCCCCAGTCTTACTTGCACCCTGCTCTGTCCTCTGCTTTGGAGATGCAATTGAGCACCCTGCCATAGGCCACCCCACCTTAAAAGGTGGTGGTGGAGGGTGTTGACTGCCACCCTTATGATCGATGCAGAGACACGGACATCAGATGGATTTCCCAACACTTTTCCACACAACCTACATTTTTAGACTGACCTTTTTTTTTATTTTTTATTATGCACTAACCTCTTTATTTCTTTCTAGGATTGTCAATGGGGGGGGGGGGGTGTAACGCATTCCCCGCAGGGGTAACCTTCATCGGTTTATCAATCTGGTTGTGGTCACTGTTTCCGCACCATAGTTCTCCGCCTTGGCTTGGCGAAGCTGGAGCTGGAGGTGCGGTGGGGTTGGGCCAGTCGCCCCGGTTGCCTGAAGGCAAGGGCTCTCTGGCCATCGTCTCCAGACGCCCGGGAGTCCCGGATTGTTATACCTTTACATGTTTTATATGTACTTAGTTACACTGTTTTAGCTGGTTCTTGACAAATGTGTTATCAGAAATTTCTTAGACTCTGTGCTAAAAATATTTCAGTTGACTGTGTTATTATGTAATAGGCTGGTGGTTCCGACGGACCACTGCTCTCCCCCATGAGTTGGCACTTGGCTAAGACGGCTGTCTTGGCCAATGTCCCACCCTACTGTGGGCCCTACAGCCCACAAAAAGACGCATTCAAATTCTTAAGGCTTACTCTACTCCGAGTTCTCCTCGATACACTTATCTTATATGTCTTGTTCTCTCTCTCCCTCCCTCTTCTTGTCTCTTTTCCCCTCTACCCTCTTCTCCCTCCCTCCCAGTCTATGGTGTGTCCAGCTGGAATACTACATAGGAGTACCCCTCTGCTCCCATGACCCTCCACTGGTTGTCCCTTAATGTTCAGGGCATGAACGCCACCCAGAAACGGGTCATGGTTTTGAAATACCTCAAACAACAAAAAATAGACATTGCATGTTTGCTGGAAACCCATTTCTCTTCCTCCTGTCCCAAATATTTCGCAGCGGATTACCCCCATGTTTTCCTGGCTAATTCCCCTACTAAACAGAGGGGCGTCCTGATCGCCATACGCAAATCGGTCCCATTTATTTGCAGTAAACAGCAGATCCAAATGGCAGGTACCTAATTCTGCAAGGTACCATTCAAGATAATGAGGTGACAATTATGACTTACTATGCCCCGAACTAGAATCCGGGGCCTTTTCTGACCCACGTCTGCTCCCTGTTGAGGTCCCATCAAAGAGGTACCCGCCTTTTGGCGGGTGACTCTAATGTGACATTGCACCCCTCTCTTGACAACTACCCATCGGATCATAAACTCCCTTCCCCTGCCGCCAAAACATTTTCACATTCCCTGCAAAATCACTACTTAATAGATATTTGGCGGGAGCTTCATACTCTGGGTAGGGACTACACCCACTATTCCCACCCTCACCACTCTCACTCCAGGATTGATCATATGTTTGTCCTCCATAAACACCTCCCCTTAATAGAATCAATCTCTATCCTTGCTGCCCCATGGTTGGACCATGACCCTATCCTGACGGTTTGCCACTCCTTGCTTAGCAAACCGCAACACTCCCCCTGGGTGATGAATGATTCTCTTTTGTCCTACAAAGCGATCTTTAATGACATCCACAAAGCTTCTGTGGAATATTTAAGATTTAATGCAGGGTCAGTTTAATCTCCAGTCACACTGTGGGAAGCATACAAGTTCTTCGGGGCCACGTTATTCGCCTAGCATCCAAACGCAATAGGGAGGGAGCACAGGTTCGCTGCGCCATGGGGTCGAAATTGGAGGCCTTGTCAACGGCCTTCAAGCAATCCCCCACCCCCACCAACCGCAAACTCCTAGATAAAGCCCACACAAAGCTAGATTTATGTTTGACTGACGAAGCAGAACGTTGGGCCCGACAAAAAATGGTACGTTAAAGCCAATAAACTTATAATATGTGGGGACAATAAAACTCGCATCTGCCTCACGTCAATCCGCGCCTTAGAATTACTCCGTTAACAGATGCACTAGACCCAAGCTGCTGCCTTAAAATTAAAACATGTAATAAACAATAAATCTGCAAATCATAAAAAATGCGTGTCCAGTCCTTGATTTGTTAAACTTATTGAGGCGGCGCTAAGTGTCCGATGTTATAAAACACTATATATAGAACTAATGTTTAAAAGACAGGAAAGTTCATAATTAAAGATGCAGACTGTGGATATGAAGGCAAGCGTAGAAATCCTTTCACCAATAGCGATCACCGCGTGAGGGGGTCACCCCCCGTGAGGTTGCACTCACCACAATGTCTATAACCACAGGCCTTTTGAAAAGTGATCTTTAAATCCTTGCCGTCTCCTTAATTCAACCACCAGGTGGTGCAAGATTCTCTCGGTATGTGTAACATGGGGAGAAAATGAAATGCCCAATAGCGTGATATTGCTTCAGACCATTTATTAAACAAATCATAAAATCACATTCCCCATTTCAAATATGCGTACCAAATATAAAATAAGAACAAGCATTGAAAGGTGCACTGTGCCTGTATTAGTGTCCCGCCGGAGGAACTCCTGGATGCGAGCTGTACACGGCTAAGCCGTTCGCTTCCTGGTTACCTTCCGTGGAGCGCAAACGTCACTTCCGGTTGATTACGACCCTGACGCGTTTCGTCACTTCCGGACGTCATCTGAGGGCGTATAAAGCCAATAAACCTAAACTTTATTCTCCGCCAGATCACTCTTCCACCCAAGGCCTTGACGCCTTTTTGACAAATTTATTTTTACCTTCCCTTTCCGAAACCCACACGTCCCTGATGGACAGAGACATAAAAGTCTCGGAAGTCCTCCAGTGCATTAAGGAATTGAAGGTGGGTAGAAGACCCGGCCCAGATGGCTTCACAGCACTTTACTACCGGAAATTAGCAGATGTCGTTGCTCCCTACCTTACAAATATGTACAATTCAGTTAAGGAAGGTCACCCCTTCACACCCAACCTGCTGACTGCCAATGTCGTGATCCCTAAACCAGACAGGGACCATTCATCTTGGGCTAACTTCAGGGCGATCTCCTTAAACAATATAGATATGAAAATCTTAACAAAGATCCTGGCCAACCGCCTCAACTCCTTTCTTCCACGCCTGATAAAGAAGGACCAGGTGGGCTTTGTCCCAAGGAGACAGGCAGGTGACGCCATAAGACGTCTCCTTCAAATACCGAACATTGTCCATAGCAGGACCCTAGAAACAATGTTCTTGTCATTACACATCAACAAAGCCTTTGACACATTGTCATGGCCCTACCTGACACAGGTACTTAAGCATTATGGATTCGGCGTCTCTTTTATGAGCTGGGTTTCAGCTATCTATGACTCACCCCAGGCCAAAGTGAAATACTACGGGTTTGAATCAACTACCTTCCCTATAAAAAGGGGTACCCGCCAAGGTTGCCCACTTTCCCCACTTTTATTTATCCTGGCACTTGAACCCTTAGCAGAGGCCATCTGATCCCACCCGGATATAGCGGGGCTGGAAATAGTGGGTACTCCGCATAAGTTGTCATTATTCGCAGATGACATCCTGTTGACCATCACTAAACCCAGAATTACCCTCATTAATGTGCTTTCTCTTTTGGATACCTTTGCCACCTTTTCGGGCTTATCAGTCAACCCCGCTAAATCCAAAGCAATGCCGATCAACCTCTTGCCCTCTGAGCTAGAAACCCTGCAATCTGCATTCTCCTTTCAATAGTTAAACTCATTATCCTACCTTGGGATCCGGCTCACCCCAAGATACTCGGGCCTATATCAAGCCAACTTTCCCTTACTGTTTGGGAAGCTGGCAACTATGCTCTCCTCCTGGTCCACCCTCCCGTTGTCTTGGTTCGGAAGGATTGCAACCGTCCGTATGACCTATCTCCCAAAGCTTCTCTACTATTTTCCGGGTCTTACCGGTCCAGGTCCCTTCTCATATTCTCTGTATACACCAACACAAAATCATGCAGTTTATCTGGGATTCTACGAGACCCAGGATCAAGAGGCAGGTACTGGACGCCCGCAGGATCAATGGTGGCCTCTCGGTTCCCAACTTACACACTTACTATACAGCATCGGTCATCGCCCCATTATCCCACCTCCATGAGAAACATCAAATGCTGTTGTGGGCCACCGTTGATTTGGTGGACTCACACCCGATACCATTAGCCTCCCTCCCTTGGCTCCCTCGAGCCCATCGCCCAATCACTATTGGCCCATGTTTGGCCGACTCACTTTGGTTATGGGACACGGTCAAATACTCGGCGGGCCTAATTTCTCCCCATCCCACCCTACTTCACCTTCTTCAAGGTCCATTGTTCCCACCTGGATGCATTAATCCACTGCAGTTCACGTGGTGGACCGAAAATGGCTTTGTGGATGTCCACTCCATGTTTACCCCCACCAGGATTATCCCATTTACAGCCTTACATTCCTCTCATGACATCCCCCTCAGGGAGCACTACAGCTATTTGCAACTTCGACATTTCCTCCAATCTCTTCTAAAATCTCAACCAACCCCTTATACTTTAACCCCCTTCGAACGCCTTTGTAGATCACGACTCCAGTCCTCGGGTTTGATTTCTTTAATATATGCAGCCATAATAGGCTCCAAAAAAACACCCTTGAGACCATACCATCTCCAGTGGGAGGCTGAATTGGGTAAGAGACTGGACCGAGAGGATTGGCAGGTCAAGACTATTGCACTGTCCAAGTGGCCCAAGAATGTTCTCTTCTTGGAAAATGCTTATAAAGTGCTTTATAGATGGTATTACACCCCGGCCAGATTAGCGAGTTTTATCCCATCATATTCTCCCTTATGTTTCCGTGGGTGTTCTCAGGAGGGCACGATGGCACACATTTGGTGGAAGTGCCCCAGGGTATGCAGACTGTGGGTCAGAGTCTACGCACTTCTTCGTAACCTCTTCAACATTAACATAAAGAGGGATTCTTTTGAGGCCATCTGGGGAAACCGGTCACAGAATTACTACGACCAGAACGCCAATTGGCATCTCATATTTTTACTGCAACTAAATTACCATAGCAAAAGCTTGGAAAACTCTGGGTCTCAGTTTCGAAGCAGTTAAAAAACGCGTAAATGGTATCATGGTTAATGAGAAACTGACAGCCGTGTTATCAGACACGCATGATAAATTCCTCCGAACATGGCAACAATGGGTGGCACATACCCACCCTTCCCGCTTCAATCAAGCACTACTCTCTCTCTAGTATATCTCCACCCCCCACCCCGTGGACTCCCCTCTCGTTTCACTCTTCTTTCTCTGTTTCTTCTCCTCCTTCTCTATCCTACACACCTACCTCACTCTTCTTCTGGTCCTCCCCCTCTCACATCTTCCTTTTATCTTCTCTTTTCTATGCCTCTCTGGCCAACAGGCTTGGTCCTCCTGGGGCTGGACACATGATGAGAAAACGTTTACGAATATATATTGCCTTTCTTTAGGTACGCCCATCAGTTTTTTTCTTTATATTTTTTTCTTTTGTTTTCTTATTGAAATGTTATGTTTTACATTTTCTCTCGACACGTGTTACATAAAGCTCTGCAAAATCACCTACACGCAAGTGAAACCTAGCGTGTTACCACACCATCAGAATTTGCTGACCTCACTCTCAGGAGCTTGTGCAAATACTTGTGTCTCGGACTAATATTTTTGACACTTGAAGTTTATGCAAACATGTATACATGATGTGTCCACCAATTTTTTTTGTATTATTCTGTTGATCTTTATGTTCAATAAAACCCTTTGTACAAGAAATTAAGCTGGCCTTGAGTACTTTCAAAGGCCAGGTCTCGGCCTTATCGGTATTGTTTCAACTACCACTTGCTTCGCATTCTTTGTTTCATAGTTTTTTTCAGGGGGTAACGTGGCTTAATCCCCTGGTTAGGTCACTCCTGAACCCTTTTGACTTGAATTTAGTTCTGTAGTGTTACAAAATTAGCCTTTTTGAGCTAATATGACATATTCCCTTGGTCCTTTTCACAAGGAAACTAGTTTTTCTGGTAACCATATCCTCTGCAAGAAGGGTATCGGAGTTGGCTGCTCTTTCTTGTAAAGAGCCAAATTATTATTCACAAGGATAAGGTAGTATTGCATCCTCATCCTAACTTTCTACCGAAGGTAGTGCCGGGTTTTTATCTAAACCAGGATGTTGTTCTACCTTCATTTTTTTTCAGAACCCTGTTCTATGAAAGAAAAATCACTACATTCTCTTGATGTGGTGAGAGCAGTCAGGGTCTACTTAAAGGCGACTGCTCAGATTCGGAAAATGGATGTTTTGTTTGTGTTGCCTGAAGGTCCTAAAAGAAGACAAGCAGCATCGAAATCTACTATTTCTAAATGTATTCGACAAGTGATTGTTCAAGCATATGGTTTAAAGAGGAAAGTTCCACCTTTTCATATTAAAGCACACTCCACCAGGGCTGTCAGTACTTCCCGGGCAGTGCATCACCAAATCTCACCAATCTCTTTGATCTCACCAATGTTTTGGACCAGGGTGGTGCTGTTGACATAGCATATCGATTCCAGCAAGGCATTTGATACAGTTTCACATAATGATCTAATACAAAAGTTGTACAAGCTGGGGCTTAACCTTTGGGTGGTTCAGTGGAAATTCAGTTGGCTAAAGGGAGAGATACCAGAGTGTGGTTGTAAATGAGGTTCACTCGGAACAGAAACCAGTCACTAGTAGTGTACCACCAGGCTCTATACTAGGTCCTGTTCTATTTAATCTATATATTTAAGTGATATACCTAAAGGTTTTTTTGGTAAAGATATGTCTTTTTGCTGATGATACAAAGGTGTGTAATGGAGTTGACATCCCTGGAGCTGTCTGTAACATGGAACATGATTTGGCATTGCTGGAAAAATGGTCAAAGGAGTAGAAACTGTAATTCAATGTTTCTAAATGTAAAAAAATGCACCTGGGGTAGAAGAATCCCTTGAGAGAGTAAACATTTGGGGTACAGTGTTGGCCAGCATTACAGAAGAAAAATATTTTGGGGCACATATATCAGATAATTGCAAAAAGAGCAAACAGTGTGGCCAGGCAGTGGGAAAAGCAAATATAATTCTAGGATACATCACTAGAGGGATCATCAGCGGGAGGAAGGAGGTATTGATTCCCCTATATAGATCCTTAGTGAGACCTCATTTAGAATATTGTGTCCAGTTCTGGAGACCTCACTTACAAAAATATATTGCTAAGGTATAATCCAGAGAAGGGTAACAAAAATGGTAAAACGTCTGGGGGACAAAACATATTGAGAGAAACTTAAAGTGATTGTAAACGTAATTTTTTTTTTTTTTTAAAAAAACAAACATGTTATACTTACCTTCACTGTGCAGCTCGTTCTGCACAGAGTGGCCCCGAACCTGGTCTTCTGGGGTCCCTCGGCGGCTGTTTCGGCTCCTCCCCGCAAGCATTTACCACCTTAATGCGAGCTCCCTCGCACGGTGGTGAGTGCTTGCGGGCGCGCTCCCGTGATACAGCCGGCGGCTATAGCCGCTCGCTGTATCACTCGGCCCCGCCCCCTGGCGCGCCGCGTCATCGGATGTGATTGACAGCAGCGCGAGCCAATGGCTGCGCTGCTTTCAATCCATCCACTGCAGCCAATCAGCGACCAGGCTGAGCTGCAATGAGGACGAGCAGCGAAGATTCGAGGGGTCAGGTAAGTAAAACGGGGGGGCTGGGGGCGGCGGTACTGTCAAAAGTTTTTTCACCTTAATGCATAGAATGCATTAAGGTGAAAAAATTTTTACCTTTACAACCCCTTTAAGGAACTTAATATGTACAGTCTGGAGGGAAGAAGGGAAAGGGGAGACATCAAGGAGGTGAATAGTACAGAAGGACAGCATTTTTCAATATGAAACCAAAATCAAGAACATGGTAATGACCTCAAACTAACTGAAGGAAAGTTCCAAACTGATCTTAGAAAGTAATTTACTGAAAGGGTAGTTGATGCTTGGAACAAACTTCAAGCAGAGGTAGTGAGACAGTCAACAGTAAATGGCTTCAAATGTGCTTGGGACAAACATAGATCTATACTCAGACAAAAAAGTTAACGGAAAAAGAAAAATGGGCAGACTCAGTCTTTTTTCTGCCATCACTTTTTTTTAGTCAGACTACTCAGTCTTTTTTCTGCCATTTTTCTAGGTTTCTAGATATAAAATGTACCTGTAACCAAAAAAAGGTTTAGACCGGTCTCCTTTAAGCAAAGTAGATGAAGTTAAATTACCCAGTTTTGCAAACAACCACACAAACTGTTTAACTGCATTTTACACTTTGAAAAAAATATATGCACTCTGAGGAAGGAAGCAGCCCAGTTTTCTACCTGCACTAGTTTGATTAATGTTTTCCATAGATTTGTAATAGTTATTAATCTTTAAAATTAAACTGACATACAAAGAGTGAGGGAAAGCAAGGCGCGTGGCTAGATTCCTATGACACTTGGCAGTGCATACAAATACTGGTTTGACTGCTTGCTAATTATTTTCTTTACCTCTTTGTATGCAAATGTGTCCTGTTATTATGTGAGCTACTTCCTAATCCTTCCTGCACATTTTCAATACTTATGGCATAAAACCAAATTTACAGTCCTTCAATGGTTGAAAATGTTGCCTCCTTGGCTCAAAAGAAAACTATTTTAAACATTTATTGCCCCTATTGCACCCATTCTTCCAGTTAGCAACTGCAATATTAGAGTATGTCAAGGGAAAAAAAAACTGTATATAGTTGCATTACATGCACATTTCCCCGTGTTTTATCCCTTTAACCACCTCAGCTCCGGAAGGTTTTACCCACTTTCTAACCAGGCCATTTTTTGTGATACGGCACTGCTTTCCTTTAACTTACCAATGCGCGGTCCTGCGATGTCATACCCAGATAAAATTGATGTCCTTTTTTTCCCCACAGATCTTTCTTTTGGTAGTATTTGATCACCTCTGTGGTTTTTAATTTTTGCGCTATAAACAAAAACCAACAATTTTGAATAAAAAACAATATTTTTTACTTTCTGCTATAAAACATTCCCAATAAAAAAAAAGTAAAAAATCTCATTTCTAAATCAATTTAGGCCAATATGTATTCTGCTACATATTTTTGGTAAATAAAATCCCAATAGGCTTATATTGGTTTGCGTATAAGTTATAGTGTCTACAAACTATGGGATAGATTTAGGGACTTTTTATTTTGTTATTGTTTTTACTAGTAATGGCAGTGATCAGCGATTTTTTTTTTAATGGGACTGCGACATTGCGGTGGTCAAATTGGACACTAAATGACACTTTTTGGGGACCAGTGACACCAATACAGTGATCAGTGCTAAAAAAAAAATGCACTGACACTGTATAAATGACACTGGCAGGGAAGGGGTTAACACCAGGGGCAATCAAAGGGTTAAATGTGTCCCTGGGAGGTGCTTACTAACTGCGTGGGGTATATACTGGAGGAAAAGAGATCCATGTTTCAGCTTAGCTGAAACACAAGATCTTTCTTTTGCTCCCTGACAGATCAGCAGTTTGCCTTGTTTACATAGGCACACCACTGCTCTGTCTCTCCACTGAACGATCGGCGGGTCTAGGTGGTCGGCAGACCCAATGATTGGCTCCTGCTGTGTCCAATCACAGCAGGGGCGGCGCGCGCGTGCCCTCTACACCACATGCAAAAAATCACATACAGGTATGTGATTTTGCACATCCGGGCCGCCCTGTCACAGTATATATGCAGTGGGCAGTCCGGAAGCGGTTAAAAATGCTGCAATTTCTCTGTCGTATTGGGGCCAATCCTAATATTGGCACAACCTTTCCCAACTCCATACATAAAGTAGCATGTAGATACCATAGCTCACTTTCTAACTTCGAAATGTATCTCTAGAATTCAGAGACCCTCAACATCAATATCCCCCAACAACTCCTAAGCAGTGTTAAAATGATTGTAAAGGCTTGCTTTTTTTTTTTTAACATGTGTTATGCTCACCTACTCTGTGCTATTGTTTTGTGCAGAGCGCCCCGGATCACCTCTTTTAAACCCCCCCCCCATTGTTCTTGGCTCCTCCTCTTCTTTGAGTGCCCCCATAGCAAATCACTCTCTATGGTGGCATTCGTGTAGGCGTAATTCCAAGCCAGGCTGTGTGCACCTATAGACACACAGTGAGGCTCAGCGCTGCCACCACTCCCTCCTAACAGGATTTGGTTGAAGGCAGCAGGAGCCAATGGATCACACTGCTGCTGAGTCTCCTGTGAGAAAGGAGAGAGCAGAGAAGAGCTGCTGCAGATAGGCACAGCACTGGATCAAAAAAGGGCTCAGATGTTTGAGGGGGCTGGGCTGGGGGGAGCAGTTTTTGAAAAGCTTTTAACCCTGATGGTTACATAGTTAGGTTTAAAAAAGACACAAGTCCATCTAGTTAAAAAAACTCATACAATCCCATATACACAATCCTTCACCCACAGTTGATCCAGAGGAAGGTGAAAAACCCCAGCAAAGCATTATCCAATTTGCTACAGCAGGGGAAAAAATTCCTTCCTGATCCCCAAAGAGACAATCGGACTTTCCCGGGATCAACTTTACCTATAAATGTCAGTACCCAGTTATATTATGTACATTTAGGAAATAATCCAGGCCTTTTTTTAAAGCAATCTACTGAGCATGCCAGAACCCCCTCTGGAGGGAGTCTATTCCACATTTTCACAGCTCTTACTGTGAAGAAACCTTTCCGTATTTGGAGATTAAATCTTTTTTCATCTGGTTTATTGCAGAGAATGCACCAGAGTAAAAAAAAAAAAAAAGTTTACCTCTTTAAAATCCACTTTCCTTTCAAATTGGCTCAACACTGCATCAATTTTCTGGTTATCTATCTTACCCATTTACTAAGGGATGTATTTCCCACTCTTTCTAACCAAAGTTAGACAAGTCTTTAAAAGATGATATTCAAATTCTTTTTCATGGTTTGGGTGAAACAGCAACCTGAAGATGAATGTTCTCCCTAGACTGATTTATCATTTCAAACTCTTCCTTTGACGATCCTGAAGGTCTTTCTCAGACCGGTTCACGATGAGTTTGCCTGTTTTTATGGACTCAAAAATCTCACAGATTGAGTCATATTCTTATGGCCCCAGCCAACTGGAGAAGGTGCCTGAGATTCTCTGACTCTTCATTATCACAGAGCCATACATATGGCCAGGGTTGTAGACAACAGTGGTTTCAATTCGAACAATCATCCACCCAGGTTGCTGGGCAAACATTAACCTCTACCCCCTCTGACTGAGTTCTAAATCATATGCGACGATCCCTCTCCCATCCAACACAACCTATCTATCTCATACTCTCTGCTGCAGAACCCCCTGGGCCACTATGTCCCTCTTAATATCCCCAATTGGCAGAGGGATCTGGGGATCTCCTTTTTTGGAACAGCAAATACAATGGATCTTGAACCTTGCTCATCCATCTCTAGCAAGATCCACTGAGCTTTACGATTTCATCACACTGGTACAGCGTACCTACACTACTTCATAAAATATTTTCTCAGTGCTCCCCCCCGTGCTGAAGATGTCAAGAACACAAGGGACTGTTGATCTAAAGTATATTTTCTTCTCCTGCAGTGTTGCAGGGTTTTAGGAATCAATTGACAAAAGTTCCTCTAAAACCACTGATTTCCAGTTGGGAAAAAAAAATGTTTTTCCTCCTATATCTCATGCCCCTGTCAATGAAATTCTATAAGAAGTCATTCTTGATGTATCTGTTGAACACAGCAAAGGCCTGCATTCCTCTCTGTTGGAAACAGACCACCCCCATTCCCCTACCACTAATCTATGGTTTTCCTGCTCCCCTATCTTTCGCAACACCCTCTATTTTTTTATCTCTTTATTTTCCACTAAACAGAGTTCTCTTATTCCTTGGATGCTGCTAAAATCCCTTTCTGACCCTGTTGAAATGCGGCCCTGTTATGTCAGATTTGCACATATTGGGGCTCGCTGTACAATAAACTTTGAGTAAAGATGGAGGGCAAAAAACCATTAAGAAATTTCTAGCCCCCAGGGATGTCTCTTTATGTACTGGTTTGTTTGCTCTTTGCCTCACTGACAAGGGTCAGCCTGTATCCTTTTCTGTTCACCTGTCTGTTACAAATGTATAATTGTGTGCTTTGTTGGTACAGCATGTAAACTGAAAATAAAACATAGTGCAAGTACAGAAAAATAGTTGTTGATGTGCCAGAAATATAGAGTACTCCTTCTGCTTTATTTGACATGACAAAACAGTGAAGGAAATGTATCAAAACTGGAGCAGTTCTGCATGGCAACCAATCAGTTTCTCTTTCATTTTCAAAACTTAAAAGGTAACTCCACTTTTGTGGGAGAAAACATAGCAAATATAAAAAAAAATATAGCATATGCAATTACTACATAAGCCACATTGTAATTGGATGTTATTAAAAATGAACTTTCCCTTTCAATCTGCAGTGCTGCAATTTTCTGTAAAATACCATGAATATGACAAGGAATATGGGGGTTTATTTACTAAAACTGGAGCACTCAGAATATTGTGCAGCTGTGCATGGTAGCCAATCAGCTTTCAACTTCAGCTTGTTCAATTAAGCTTTGGCAATAAAACCTGGAAGCTGATTGGTTTCTATGCAGAGCTGCACCAGATGTTGCACTCTCCAGGTTTAGTAAATCAACCCCATGCTGTTTGCCTTCTGTGTACAATTGGTTTACAGAAATGTAATTTTTCACTTGTGTGATTGGCTTACTGATTTTTACAGCAGTCTGCACTAAGATGCAGGTCAGATTTTAGGCATCCTCTGCAACAATAATTTCATTTTTGGTGAGATACTGCCAAATGGTTAATTACTTCTATTAGATGCTGAACAGTCAAGTTTTCTCATTCGAACACTGCAAAAGCATCAGCTGATTAATAATGAAAAACTCACTCCCATTTAGATTCACTGTGCACACTGACATATAACATAACAAAGTTTGGTAAAATCCCTGCAATGGATTCCAAGGTGAGGGACAATGGATGAGAGTTCATTTTCAAACCTCTAAACTTTCTTCCAGTTCCTTTTTGGCTTTTGGGCCCTATGCCACACCCATCCCCCCCCTCCCTTTTCTTTCTAAATATCTTATCCTCCCTCTACCCTACCTTAATTTGCCCCTACTTCAGATATGGTTGAAATCAGAGTTACAATAACTGGATGAACGGAAGACTGAAGTCTAAATGGTAAAAACTATTTTTTTTTTTTTTTAAATTGCAATTATGGGTAAATCAATATATATGCTGCATTACAATTGGCTGCCATTGTGCTGAGTCCTCAGTGTTTTCTCCTGTAATTAACTATTATTTCCTGAGGGAGTAGTGATTGATTGTAGTGAAAGTTGAGGGTTGATACCTGGAGAGGTGACTTTCCTACTCGAGTTCCTTGTCTGCACTTTTGTAGTTAAAGTGAAACTGTACTTTGCCCACTCTGACAGTTAAAACCTGCACAGTGCCAACAAACTCCTTCCCCACGTGACAGCACTTGATTCTGATAATTGGCTGCTTAGACACTAATGCCTGAATTGTAGGAAGGTAGAGGGAGCATCATATGTGCCCCATAGCTGGATGCATCTCTTATGATGGATCAAGTAAGTAGACCTTATTGGTGCGCCCATCCCTTTATCCAAACCATAATTAAATTAGAAGCATACACTTAATATACAAAAAATCTTAAAAAACGGCATGCTGCAAAATCAAAAAATAAAATTCAAAAATAATCCTAGTCTTTTACAAAAAAGGAAAGTTCATAAGTAACACCTCGTGTGTATTTGTTCAAACAAACATCCGATCCTATACATGGCAAACATTGCTCAGATGAGTGCCTTTACCACATATATTGCAGACCTCTTGCCAGAAAAGGCAGATCTCAAATTATAGAGATCACACTCACTGGCCTTCCTCAGCATGGCCATCTGGGTTATGAATGAATTGAGACGTTTTCCAAAATAGTGACTTTTATCCAATTGGATGTGTCGGTGTGGGATATTTAATGAATAATGCAGACTGTGGGTTCGCATATTGTTTCCGATTTTCCATTAAATGGACTGAAAAGACCTGAAGGATAATAAATTGCTGTAAATATATTTTGTATTTTGGCAGAGAGGCCTCCGAGTAAACATTTGTCAATCTGCAAACCAAAGTTAATACTAAAATAAAGAAAAAAAGACTTTTCTGTAAAAAAAAAGCAGCCAAACTGGGGGGACTTTCTGTTCCACCTGCGATCACACTGGTGTCTCCAAGGTATCAGATAACAGGAAGTCGACCTTCTTTACCAGTTGAGGCCTTCTACATTCTAGGCAGCAAACCTATTACTTTGTCTACATGGGTAGGATAGGATAGGATTATTTTAATTTAGTATTTGCAAAAAAAAAAGTGCTTCTATATCATTAATGTTGCATGTCATACTTTAAAGCAACCATTTCTTTTTCCAATCTTGATAGAAATCTCTTTTAATTATGATCTTAGTGAACAACTTTTCCAATGGAGACCCAGATATTCCTCCGTTGGGTACGGCCATCTTGCCTCTCACAGAACATAGAGAAGGTGAAGCCAGGTTATCAGTTACAACCCACATGTCAGACACCTGTGACCTTCCAGTGACAGTCATATCTTTCTGCATACATCAGCAGAGTGGTTAGATCTTAGGATGAGGTCCTTTATTGCTGACTTTTGACAAAAAGTTGTAATTTATAGATAACTGCACATTTTGAGGAAGGAAGTAAAACATGTGAAACAGCTGATGGAGTAAATTATAAAGGTGCTATTATGTCTACATGCTTGAAGATTGGAAAGGTTCACTTTCAAAGTGTACCAGTCAAACATACACAAATTAGTTAATAATTTTGTGATCTGAACCTATTCTTGAACACTGCGATCTTCTGTCCACTAGTGATGATCTGAGTCTCAATCCACAGTGATGTCACAAGTTCCTTGGAATTTATAGAATTTTCGTTCAACCAACAGAATGTTGTGTTTTTCCATATCATTTTTATTTTCAGGAGAATGCCATGTACTGTAAAACATACAGGAATAGCATTGTTGCAATAGCTATCAAATAAAGACGTATCACATCAAGGTGTGTTTGTAAAGTTTCAGATGCATGACATTAACATTGGTTTAGACATTTGTAGCGGGCAACTACTTTCATGTAGGTGACCTTTTCCGTGTTTAAACTATAAAGTACAGTTCCAGGCAAAATTTATTCAAGCTTGTACTATTATAACAGGCCTGCTTGTTATAAAAACTGAGAGTGTCAGTATAGTGTAGGGTGTGGCCACCTGTGCTTGGACCGAGAGATGCCGCCTCTTGCTTTCAATTACATGGTTCTGGAAGAGAGGTTGGACTTTGGATCTGAGTGACAGGCAGCTTGTGTGGGAGTTCTGGACAATCATTAATTTGTTTGGCAGGAAGCGGGACTCTCATAAAAGCTGGGGTCACATGGTCAGTCGAGAGTTCGTAGTCCAGTTTGGTGCCCAGAGAGGGGGGTGGTTCCTCTGCGGGGAGCCAACCGGAGCCCCCACGGGGAGGGGGAACCGGGACCCGCAGAAAAGCTGATGACACCGTTGGTGTTGCTGGACGCCCCTGCTGGGAAGGGATCGTGCCAGACCGGAGAGAAGGGATGGAGAAGCCATTTCGGAAGAATTAGCAACTAAGCGGAAGACTACTGGGTGATCGATCGTTTGAGTGGCACATGGACTGTTGATCAAGTGAGTGAAGGACCCGGGGAACGGTACTACCTGAGGCTGAGGGATGTTGGTACGCAAGTCAGTGAGACAGGTGGTGATGGCCTGTGACTTTGGGTTCAATAATGCCCCGGGATTCCAATCAGTCAGGCAGGAGGAATTATTCAGAGTAATCTCTTCCTTAGCTCAACTTGGAAGTACCATACAGATGGGAAGTAGTGGTAAAAAGTCAGCAGTAAAGCTCCCAGCACAAGTAGAGATACAGACTGTTCTTAAAAGTTCTGCAGATGAAGAAGTTATTCAGAGTGACTCTTTACCATATATTCTCTAGTAAATCTACTTTCGTCTTCCCCATTGAAGAAACCATTCAAAGTGATTTTATTAGTCCGCATTGTGCTAAGTCTTTGCACGGAACAGACAAAGAAAAGATTATGAAGCAACAAAAGAGCATCTCAGAAAACCCTTCTCCTACCCCAGTTATGTTACATTATTAAAGCAAGAGAAAAAGTACAAAATGGATTGTTTCTATTTTCTATGGGCTGCGATGGGCTGAGTGGTAAACGTGAATTACGGATATAATATATAATCAGCAGCTCCTTCGGGGGTAAGTGCTACACATTGTTTAAAGAAGTACACGTTCTGAGAGTTTTAAGGTGCTTGGAGTAAACCGCATTTAACTTATTATAGAATCATAGGTTTCCGTGTAGAGTAAACCTAAGATCCCAAACATTAGATGTATGTGAGTAAATATAGTTTGTAAGGATGCAATTCTTAGCTGCTAAAATGTATATCTGTTCAAATTTGTAACTTTTCTATCCTGCATCTGTGCCTGTAGTGTTGTTACCAACTGTCTGAAGGACAGCTGTGATGGTATAATGTTTTCCATCATGGTGCAATATTATTCATAGTACCAAATGCTCTGCCAAAATGTTTGGATGAAGGGTTATGGCCATAAAAGATGATTTAGGTTAACGTGTGATGATGACATTTGGGACATTAGTGAAAATGTCCAAATTGGGCCCAAAGTGTCAATATTTTGTGTGGCCACCATTATTTTCCAGCACTGCCTTAAAAACTTTCTTGGGCATGGGGTTCACCAGAGCTTCACAGGTTGCCACTGAAGTCCTCTTCCACTCCTCCATGGAAACATCACGGAGCTAGTGGATGTTCTAAACCTTGCTCTCCTCCACCTTCTGTTTGAGAATGCTCCACAGATGCTCAATAGGGTTTAGGTCTGGAGACATGCTTGGCCAGTCCATCACCTTTGCCCTCAGCTTCTTTAGCAAGGCAGTGGTCGTCTTGGAGGTGTGTTTAGGGTTGTTATCATGTTGGAATACTGCCCAGTCTCCGGAGAGGATCATGCTCTGCTTCTGTATGTCACAGTACATATTGGCATTCATGGTCCCCTCAATTAACTGTAGCTCCCCAGTACCGGCAGCACTCATGCAGCCCCAGACCATGACACTCCCACCACCATGGACGACAGCCATGCAGACCAGTTTGATGCAGTGTGTGGCATATGGTCTGAGCACTGACAGGCTGACCCCCCACCCCTTTACACTCTGCAGCACTCATACGTCTATTTCCCAAAGACAACCTCTGGATATGACGCTGAGCATGTGCACTCAACTTCTTTGGTTGACCACGGCAAGGCCTGTTCTGAGTGGAACCTGTCCTGTTAGACCGCTGTATGGTCTTGGCCACCGTGCTGCAGCTCAGTTTCAGGTCTTGGTAATATTCTTATAGCCTAGGCCATTATATGTAGAGCAAAAATTCTTTTTTTCAGATCCTCAGAGAGTTCTTTGCCACGAGGTGCCATGTTGAACTTCCAGTGACCAGTATTGTTATGGAAATGATTAAGAGCTACAATCGAGCTCAAGGTTATCTGCTGCTGTCTCTAATTTGAAAAGTGTTGATATGCATGCATATAAAAGTAAACACTCTGAGACACGCTCAGAACTGCTAACTCATTACACTTGTGGTTTATTCAAGGCGGTGTTAATGTTTTATACACACAAATACGTCATTGCTATGTTAGTCTAATAGGTACATCTTATTGGTTAAGATAAAAAAAAGAAGATGGAGAATTTTCATAACGAGGTTTGGCTGTCTTTGTTCTTATCTCCAGTTCCGCGTTCTTCTGTGTGTGGGAGGTAGGGGGTACACGCCATCTTGAGAAAATATAGGAACAGAGCAAATCTGTATACTTATATAATGAGTAAGGAGAAAAATATGTATGCACATAAGAAAATAGACATTTTCAGATTACTATTATTATTATCTACAGCACATTCCTTCACAATCCCCCCTAAAATGACTATTTTCTCTTTTCTGTCCCTAATACTAAAGGTCCTACTTTTTAGCCTGGCCCTTCTCCTCAGCAACTCTTTTAGGCTGTATATAGAATTGGGCAGCAACTGTTCACTTCCCTCCTCGATACAGCTGGAGAGGTGCAGTCAGGCGCTCTCTATCCCTATAACCCTATAGGACTGTGAGATTATGGACAGGGAGTGACTGTAGAAGAGTGAAGGGTTTGTCACCTTCCATCATAAGGGGGTCCTCTTCTTCTTGGTGGAGAAATGTAGGTGTGCTATTGTCTACAGCCTTGCTCATTAACTTTTTACAAAAGATAGAATACAGCATACAATCAGGGCTAAAAGAACCAGGATTATTAATACCGTTACCCGTATCTGGGCGAGCACCTTCTGCCACCCACTCATCCAGCTAAAATATTGGTCCCATGGGTCTGTGATACCTGAGTTCTTCTTCAACTCTAGTGACAGATCTTCTAATTTCTTTATAGCTAAAGTAACCTTACCATTTGGGCCAGTATTATCAGGAATGTATGTACAACAGGTTCCCGTTTTTTCCTATGATTTTACAAAACACCTCCTTTCCCAGCTAGCACCATGTCTAAGGCCATCCGGTCCTGGAATGTCATGTAGGAAGTGGGGGCTAGCTGGTCAGCAATTCCCTGGAGGGCGTCTTTAGTGTAATTTACAAATCTCTGTTGGTTATAATATGTGTAGTGTCAGGTCACCTAGAGGCTGGGTGACAGATGTACACCGTTGGGATCAGGAGTGCACCGCAAGATAGTGGACCCTAGCACTGACTGCTGCGGATTGTACCCTGGGAGGTTCAGGAAGCAGGTCTACTGGATCACTGACACAGATCCCACTGGGAGCTAGAGCATAGATTCCCCAGGGTGCGGAGTCTAAGAGCCAGCATGTGTTCACCAGAGCCTCTAGTGGTGAGGATGGACTGCGCTGCAGTCTGGCTCCAGG
The DNA here is from genome assembly GCA_037952925.1 of Lithobates clamitans. Lineage (NCBI taxonomy): Eukaryota > Metazoa > Chordata > Amphibia > Anura > Ranidae > Lithobates > Lithobates clamitans. Next base: position 7,671,179 of record JBBGZY010000254.1, read on the forward strand.
TCGCGGTCCCCAGGGTCTCACAGCTCACGCTCACGGTAGACTACAGGAGATGAGGAAGGAGGGAGCTGGCTGGAACATCAGGGTCACAGGCAAACAGGGATGGCCGGGAACAGGCCAAAGTCGGTAACAGAAATCATATGTAGGAAACATAGCAAGTACACACAGAGGCTGACACACAGTGGTTGATCAGCACTGCTGGCTTGCAGTGCACAGGTTAATATAGGGTTCCCTGATAGGGCCTGGGTTGGGGCCATGCTTAGAGGGGAGGTTACAAAAGCAGTCAGGTGAGGGTCAGCTGGTCTCTAGAGATGAACACATGGAGACAGGTATGCTGATCGACAAACTCTATTGCATAACCATGACATGTAGTTAATCCAATCTACATTCTTACTGACAGTTGTTATGGGGATCAAAGACTCAAAACCAGCTTTTACCTGGTCCCTGGCTTTAAATTAATCAGGGACCCCCCTTGTAACCCCCATGACATGTATGTATACATGAGAATCAAAGCTTCCGGAGAGAGCTGCTCGCTTCCTCCTCTGACTGTGTGCTGGGTCAGTGCATGTATCAGGGGTATCTTTGGTTAGGATATGGGGCTTTCTATTTTCATCTTTTTTGTCTAATGCACTCTGTGGTCGCCCAGTCTGGCCCTGTGTTCCAACCCACTGGCCCCCACAGAAACCACAACTCTGTCCCCAGTAACTGTCTGTGTGGCATACATATATGTCCTTACCGTCAGGGATATCACTGTACCAATGGCATCACCATGAAGGGTCAAACGGACAAGGTACTATGTCACAGTAATCTAAGGTAAAGGTGGTCACATGTGTACCTGAAGAGTTACACCAAAACGTAATTATGTTATCATTTTTGTGATGGCCACCTCCTGGGCCCCTCCCCCCTAGATCAAACAGAAAAAGGATATGCAGCACCCGAAAACACTCTCTCCTGCAGTGATAAGCGTGCATTCAGGTGTTCTTCCTGGCCAACTTGACTGAGGTGGCTGTGGTCAGCAAAACTTGGAATGGACCATCATAACTTGGCTCAAGGATCTCCAGACAGTAGTTGGTGTGTTCCTGTATCTAATTCAGGATCTGGAATGGAAGAAAACACCTGGACATGCATTCAGGTTAATTCTCGTGATAATGTGGTTACATAATTAGTCAACACATCAGACTGTAACTGTAACTGTTGTGGAAAGTAACAACCAAGTCTGGGAGCTGAACCAAACAAAATTTCATAAGGGGATAGGGCATGTTTCCCCTGGGGGTGTGTCTGACACTGAACAGGGCAATGGGCCAACTCATGTTAGTCTCTTGGGCCATCTTTAACATCCTGTTTTTTAGTGTCCCATTCATCCTTTCTACCTTCCCGCTACTTTGAGGGTGGTATGGGATGTGTAGTGCCAACTGAACCCCCAGTGTTGCCCAAATCTCTTTTGTAAGGGTTGTTGTTAGGGCTGGTCCCTGATCTCTCAATATCACCTCTGGGACCCCAAATCTACATACTATCTCACTCAGTAGTTTCTTAGCTGTGGTAGAAGGGAGTCATGACCACTTCCACTAGGGCGTTTTCAAATCTGTCACTTCTTGGCACTTGAGAATGATCAATTTGCATCCTCTGGAATGGGGTATAGGGCTTTTGCCAGGTGCTTCTTCTGTGCATCCTGGGTTACATTTGGTGCAGATAATGCATGATCTGCAGAAGCTGTCGGTCAGTGGAGTAACTCTTAGTGCAACACTTGTTGATAAGAGAGTTCATAAAGTCCATGTGCCCATTGCACCACGGCTGGGTACATACTCCTGAGTAGACAAGGCTTCTTGTTGCACTCAAATAGTCCATTTCTGAGAGTTGCTCCTTTTCTCCATTTCCAGCTTTCCTTCTTATCCGGACTTGTTGTTTCCTGTAGTTCTTTTAGATAAACTCTGTCCACTGGGAAAGTCTGTAAGGTAAGCACAGGGTGGTCTTCTTCTACCACCCTGCTGTCCACTTCCCGTGGACCACCAGCTGTCTGTTTGGCAGCTGTATTGGCTCGATGATTGCCTTAAGCTTCCTTTGAGTTCAGTTTGTAGTGTGCTTTTACTCAGAATAGTCACTTGGGTTGTGAGAAGCAAGGCATCAATCAAGTTTTCACAGGTGTTCCTGCAGCCATCAGGAATCCTCTGTTCTAGATAACACCATAATCATGGGCAATGCTGAAAGCATATCTTGAGTCCATATGAATGTTGGCTCTTTTTCCCTCTGCCCATTTACGTGCTGTAGTAAGTGCTTACAGCTCTGCCTCCTGTGCAGACATCACCGGTGGTAAGGCTTCAGCTTGTAGTACAGTATTTTCAGTGGTGACCGCGTGTCCTGTGCGGTCACGGGGGTGACAAGTCAAGACTCTACTCCTCCTCCTCCTTTCCCCCCTCGAGAAGTGGAAGAAGGGTGGTAGGGTTCAGTGTTTGACAACTTAATAGAGTAATGCTGTCTAGTAGGAGGGAACACAGGAGTCTCAAGTGTCTGGTAGTGGACAAGTGTTTCGGCTGGATCTTGGTTGAATATGGCAACAACGTCATGGGGAACAAGCAGAACGAGGCAGTGTCCGAGGACCAAGTTCAAAGTTTTGTCAAGCAAGGCTTGGGTAGCAAATCCAGCTCGCAGACACAATAGGCCTCCTCTTGCTACCGCATCCAGCCGACAGGAATAATATCCTATGGGGCGTAGGCTGATGTCGTGTGATTGGGTGAGTACACCTGCAGCATGTCCCAGACGTTCGGATACAAAGAGCTTGAGCGTTTTGTCGTAGGCTGGGAGCCCTAGCGCCGGGGGTGGCGCACTCAAGGGTTTCAAACTTTAGATATTTCTTCAGGAGACATCTGGAAGGGTCTGATTGCAGAGCATCAGTAGGAAGGCTTCTGGAATCCATGCTCTGCACTAGGAAATTTGTCCAAGGAAGGCATGAAGGAATTTCTGACCTTGTGGCAGTGGGGTGTCAGAGATTACTTGCACCCTGTCTTCAGTGGGGTGTCGTGTCCAAGGAAAATGACAGGTGTTGAGCACCACTGCAATTTGGGCTTTGAGACTTTGCAGCCCTGGTTGGCAAGATAGCACAACAGGCTTTCTGAGGTGACTTCAACAGGGGGTAAGTCAGCTGCACAAAGGAGAAGGTCATCAACATGTTGGAAGAGAATCACTTCCGGGTGTTCCTCTTGTCATGTGTTAAGGATGATAGCCATAGCTTTTGCAAACTGGCTTGGAAAGTTCTGTGCCCCTTGCGGCACAACTGTTTAGGTATGTTGCCGTTTCTTTCCGTGGATGAATGCAAAAAGGTACCAGCAGGAGGGGTGAGGGTGGACACTGAAGAAAACGTTTGTAAGGTCCACCTCTGTGAGGTACTTTGCAGTCAAAGGCATCCACAGTAGGTACCTGGTTCTCTTTTTAGGATTCTCTTCTTGGGGTTATTGTGGTTTGCGGGGCAATGAAGCGCCCTCTTGACTGAAACTGGTGGCACCTTTAAGTTACCGTTGTCTTCCGGTCCTGTGGACCATAGGCACGCAGGGATTCTGTCAAGTACTTCCTGCAGTATTGAACTTGAAATTTTTGCTTCAGTAAGTGTCATCAGGAGAGACAGAGAACACAAAACAGATTAGTCTTCTAAAGATAGGGGAGTATGTAACTTCACCCCCCCTTCAGGCGTGTCCTGATTGAGGCCTGTAGTCCGGACTACACATCAGCTCCTAGTAGATTCAAGGGACATGTAGAGGACACCACAAATTTGGCAAGCAAATCAGGAAGTGGACTGGAGCGGGGCACCCCATCCATTCCTACGCAGGAAACATCAATAGTGGAAAGGAAAGAATTATCAGGCAGGTCCACAGCCCTCAACACGCTTCTGGCTGTACCCGTCAATGAGGAAAGTGGTAGGTTTTTCGTCTTGGACATCTTGGGGCTCTGCATTCTTTTCTGAAGTGACCCCGTTTCCCACAGTTGTAACAGGTGATCCTTTCCCTGGTATTAAGCAGTGGTGGTGGACTAGTGTTGGCGGGATCTTCGTCATGGGTTACCATGAGGGGCGTTGGTTTTTTACCTTTTTGATTTTCTATACCTCTGGTCACCAACAATAAATCAGACATTTTCATTGAATGGTATTCAGGGCGGGCCACCATCAGGCCTTTTCTGATATCCTCTCTGAGCCCTGAAACAAAAGCAGTTGATAACATGTGTGTGTGTGCCTTTATGAGTCTAGCATGATACTTCTTCACAGACTCCCCTTTATCTTGGGTAATATCTTGGATTGTGGTCTTCTGATCCGTCAACTTCTCCTTTGCCCAGTCGTGGAGTTGTGCACAGAACTCCACGCCTGAGGTGTAGGAAGTGGCACTTGTCAGGCAGGCATCATTGAAGGCCATCTGCATGACTGGCCAAAAGACATATCCTGCTTTGATTTGGCATAGGCTGATTAAGTCTCTCCAGGCAGCTGAGTAAGTTTCTTGTATCTGCACTATCCTGTGGTAGAAGGGAATTGGCTGCTTCTCTGGGTCAGGCAGACTTGTCACTAAGGCCGCTGCTTGTGATAGAGTAAAAGCGACATACATCACTGGTGCCCCTTGTGGTAACCGAGACTGTTGTTGGGGCAGGGGCTGACAAGAGGCACTGTTCTTTACGGTTGCCAGCATGTGTTTGAGTTCCTCTCGGAACTGAGAGTCTGGAGCCGGATTGGGGGTTAAATCAGTGGGTGGCCTTGCTGCCTGCTGTCAGGCTTCCCACTCAGATGCTTCTTCATCATTAACATATCCAGCCTGGGAATGTGATGCTCCCGTATTGGGCTGGGTAGAAAGTGAAGGCATGGGTGCACTAAGATGGCCGCCGGGCTGAGTTGTCACAGTGGGTTGTGCTTGGGTAGTGAAAAAGGAGTGGTTGTTAGACGGAGGGCAGTGCTGTCCCTCCCCTCCTTTGTTTAAAGTTCCAACATATCATCAATCTGTGGTAGACATACATAATACAATCGCCATCTTTCTTAACTTCCTTTATCCAATTTTCTTTATCACACAGGATTTTTCTCCCTGTCTCTTCAGCAACATAACTTTCGCCATTTCTTTCAACTTTGTTAACTATTTCAACATCTTCTTCTCTCCTTCTTTACAATATCACTTTCTGTTTCTCGGCTAACGGCTTGAGAGGGGAATACATACAACCAAGGAGTTAATATTTTTCTCAGCGTTCTTATCAGCAAATTCCTTCGGTGGGGGCTTATACTGCGCTCCAAGTTGCTACTGTTTGCTATAACCCTGTAATGTACGGTTAATCTCAGAACAAGAACAAACACGTCAGGGGTAGTGAGGAGCAATGGCCCACGACCCAACAGATCTTTCGGGTAGCCTCGTTCTCTGACTTTCACCAGTCCCCACCCCCTCTCATGTATAGCAAACAATAAACCACAAATACAATCACGACAGGACATTACACCTGCCACTCTTCGAACTGCAAAATTTCAGCAGGCTAAAATAACCGCAAAGGCATACCACCCTGCAAAATAAACCCGTTTATAGACGTTTTTCTACAGCTCTACACCAAGAGGCCGACAACTCTTCTTGGGGTGAGTCCTCTGTAACGCTTTCAGACTGCAAAGCCCGCAGCTGAGCTAACCCTCAAAGGTTCCTTGAACCTAGAGTACACCCGTCCCATAAACGACTGCCACAAGGGAAACTATCTCACTCCAGAGGCCGACAGCTCGTCTGGAGATGAGAACAACATTCACACATGTAGCACCCTTAGACTGCTGAGTTTCGTAGCCCAAAGAATGGCAGACAGTGAACAAAGAATACAGTCAGCAGAAACCCATTGACAGGTTCGTTAAAACAACCTCAGGCGAGGAAATACCTGCCTCTAAGACAGTCTCAGCATACCGACAGAATCCAGCCGTCAACCGAAAGATAAGAGAGTCGTACAGTGGTAAGAATATCAATCAACTCACCGGTACTGTTAGGGCTGCGCAAACCCCCTCTCATCAATCAGTTAACGCCCGAATGCTTGTCGCGGTATAACTTCGACCGTAGCCTGAGGTCCCGGGTTTCGGCACCATCTGTTATGGAAATGATTAAGAGCTACAATCGAGCTCAAGGTTATCTGCTGCTGTCTCTAATTTGAAAAGTGTTGATATGCATGCATATAAAAGTAAACACTCTGAGACACGCTCAGAACTGCTAACTCATTACACTTGTGGTTTATTCAAGGCGGTGTTAATGTTTTATACACACAAATACGTCATTGCTATGTTAGTCTAATAGGTACATCTTATTGGTTAAGATAAAAAAAAGAAGATGGAGAATTTTCATAACGAGGTTTGGCTGTCTTTGTTCTTATCTCCAGTTCCGCGTTCTTCTGTGTGTGGGAGGTAGGGGGTACACGCCATCTTGAGAAAATATAGGAACAGAGCAAATCTGTATACTTATATAATGAGTAAGGAGAAAAATATGTATGCACATAAGAAAATAGACATTTTCAGATTACTATTATTATTATCTACAGCACATTCCTTCACAGTATGAGAGAGTGAGAGAGAGAAATTTAACACACTTGCTCCCCATTCACACCTGAGACCGTGTAACACTAATGAGTCACATGACACTGTGGAGGGAAAATGGCTAATTGTGTCCAATTTGGACATTTTCACTTAGGGGTGTACTCACTTTTGTTGCCAGCAGTTTAGACATTAATGGCTGTGTGTTACGTTATTTCGAGGGGACAACAAATTTTCACTGTTATACAAGCTGTACACGCACTACTTTACATTGTAGCAAAGTGTAATTTCTTCAGTGTTGTCACATGAAAAGATATAATAAAATATTTACAAGAATGTGAGGGGTGTACTCACTTTTGTGAGATACTGTATATGTGTATGTGCCTTTCTATAATTGGTGAATGTATATTAGTATTTTTACATAGTGTTACTTTTTGAATAATGTCATTTTTAAACAATGCCACTTTCATTCTATTGCTTCATTTATCAGCACTTATTGCCATTTAGCACAATTACCAAGCACTTAGCCAGCTGATACTTGTCTACGGGCAGAGCATTTAAATCTCACCCTCTCGTTTCCCCTATCCATTAGAGAAAGGAGCACGCATGCTCCATACGGACCTCGCGCATGCTCTGAAACGCGTTGTGTTTCCCTGGATCCCGCTGATGTCTCACACTGTTCCATGAGTAGATAGTCATCAGCTACTTCGTAGGATACAGCCAGCTTCCTCTCTGGCTCCTTGCGGCTTTCACAGCCTGGACTTGGTACTCCTCTGGACACGTTCCTGATGCCGGCATTACAATTGTGAGATACTTATCTCTAACGAGCAGACCTGTACTTAACCACATGTAAGTGTTGGATACCCTTTTTGTAATTTGTAATAAACATTGCACTCAGAGGTGCTTTTTTTTTTTTTTTCATGTATTATCCTGAGTTGGCTTCACTCTTGAGAAGAGCTGCCCTTAGTGCTTGTTATTTAACCACTTCAGCTCCGGAAGATTAGGCTGCTCAATGACCAGAGCACTTTTTACAATTTGACACTGCGCTGCTTTAACTGGTAATTGCGCGGTCATGCAATGTTGTACCCAAATTAAATTTGTGTCCTTTTTTCCCCACAAGTAGAGCTTTCTTTTGATGGTATTTGATTGCCTCTGCAATTTTTTTTTTTTTCGATATAAATGGAAAAAGACCGAAAATTTTAAAAACAAAATATTTTCTACTTTTTGTTATAAGAAAAATACAATATACTCAATTTTAGTCATACATTTAGGCCAAAATGTATTCAGCCACATGTCTTTGGTAAAATAAAATGTCAATAAGCGTATATTTATTGGTTTGTGCAAAAGTTATAGCGCCTACAAACTATGATACATTTTCAGGAATTTACGCAGCTTTTAGTTTGACAGCCTCATTTCTTGAGGTGCTAAAATGACAGGGCAGTACAACCCCCCCCCCAAATGACCCCATTTTGGAAAGTAGACGCCCCAAGGAAATTGCTGAGAGGCTTGTTGGGCCCATTGAATATTTTATTTTTTGTCACAAGCGATTGAAGAATGGCAAAAAAAAAATTACACAAAGTTGCCTCTAAATGATATATTGCTCACACATGCCATGGTTATATATGGAATTACACCCCAAAATACATTTTGCTACTTCTCCTGAGTATGGGGATACCACATGTGTGAGCCTTTTTGGGAGCCTAGCCGCGTACAGGACTCTGAAAACCAAGCCCCGCCTTCAGGATTTCCAAGAGTGTAAATTTTTGCTTTCACTCCTCACTACCTATCACAGTTTCAAAGGCCATAAAATGCCAAGATAGCACAACCCCCCCCCCCCCACCACCACCACCACAAATGACCCCATTTTGGAAAGTAGACAAAGTAGACACCCCAAGCTACTTGCTGAGAGGTATGTTGAGTCCATGGAATATTTTATATTTTACCACAAGTTGCGGGAAAGTTTAACTTTTTTTCACAAAGTTGTCATTAAATGATATATTGCTCAAACATGCCATGGTTGTATGTGGAATTACACCCCAAAATACATTCACCACCTTCAGGCTTTCTAAGGGCATAAAATGGTGATTTTACTCCTCACTACCTATCACAGTTAAGGAGGCCCTGAAATGTCCAGATAGCATAACCCCCCCCCCCCCCCCAAATGACCCCCTTTTGGAAAGTAGACACCCCAAGGTATTTGCTAAGAGGCATGGTGAGTATTTTGCAGTTCATTTGTTTTTGAAAATGAAGAAAGAAAAGAAAAATAGTTTTTGTTTTTTTTCAATTTTCAAAACTTTGTGACAAAAAGCGAGATCTGCAAAATACTCAACATGCCTCTCAGCAAATAGCTTGGGGTGTCTACTTTCCAAAATGGGGTCATTTGGGGGGGGGGGGGGTTGTGCTATCTTGGCATTTCATGACCTCCGAAACTATGATAGGCAGTGAGGAGTGAAATCAAAAATTTACGCACTTAGCCTGAAGGCGGTGATTGGTTTTCAGGGTCCTGTACGTGGTTAGGCTCCCAAAATGTCTCACACATTGTATCCCTGTACTCAGGAGAAGCAACAGAATGTATTTTGGGGTGTAATTTCATATATGCCAATGGCATGTGTGAGCAATATAACATTTAGTGACAACTTTCTGTAAAAAAAAAAAAAAATGAATTTTCCCGAAACTTGTGTCAAAATATTAAATATTCCATGGACCCAACATGCCTCAAACTACATACATTTTTAAAAGCCTTTAAAAGCCTTTACAGGTTATCACTTTAGATTTACAGAGGAGGGCTACTACTAAAATTACTGCCCTCGATCTGACCTTTGTGGTGATACCTCACATGCATGTGAAACTGCTGTTTACATATGACACCAGACCGATGCTTGCGTTCGCCTTTGCGCCTAAACACGGGGGGACAGGGGTGCTTTTTTTATCATTATTATTTATTTTGCTTTATTATTTTATTTTTAAACTGTTCCTTTATTCTTTTTAATCATTTTTATTGTTATCTCAGGGAATGTAAATATCCCCTATGATAGCAATAGTTAGTGACAGGTACTCTTTTTTTTTTTTTTTTTTTTTAAATGGGGTCTATTGGACCCTAGTTCTCTCCTCTGTCCTCAAAGCATCTGACCACACCAAGATCGGTGTGTTAAAATGCTATCCCAATGGAGCTGTTTATATCCGGCGAAACCTAAGTCATGAAATGCTCGTAGCTTCCGGTTTCTTAGGCCATACAGATGATTGGAGCCATTCTGGTCTCTGATCAGCTCTATGGTCAGCTGGCGGAACCACCGGCTACATTCTCGGGTTCCTTGTTGGGACAGGAGAGCTTGAGAAAACTGTGGAAGACGGTGGGAGTAGGGGGGGGGCATTCCTTCCCACTGCTTGTAAAAGCAGTCTAGAGGCTAATTAGCCACTAGGATTGCTTTTACATGAAAGCCGACCGCTGGCTGAAAAGAATGATGCCAAGATGATACCTAAACCTGCATCATTCTGGTATAACCACTCAAAGTCCAGCAACATACCAGTACGTCGCTGGTCCTTGTCGGGCATACATTGTAATGTTCTTTTAATTATGCAGCCTGTGGGCTGAACGAAAAAAAGAGATTGACCGGTGGGTATGCCCACCATTAGATAACTGCCCTTCATCCACCCACTCCTAATGATGGGCATACATGCAGCATTTTTTTTTTAACTGTGGTGGTTAAACTGTGGTGGTGAAATCACCTCCTCCTTAGGCAATCCGTGCCTAAAAAATATATGCCGAAGCATGGGTGCAATCCGCCCCTAATGTTAGGAGCAAATCGCTCCTCCAAACCTGCCCCCATGCTTCGGCATATATGCTCTTTTTTCTAACTGTGGTGGTGAAATCACCTCCGACAGTGCTGCAATCACGGATTTACGTATCGTGGGAGCAAACGCTGTTGCTGTCAAGATAAATAAATCAGTGCTGCAGCAGAATGGCGTACCTGCTAAGTAAATGATGGTTAACAATAAAACAAAGTAAAATTACAGTATAACAGTAAGACATACCATACCTGCAAAGCAAATACAATAAAACATAGTAAAAATAAAACAGAGAGAATAAGGCCTCTTTCACATGGACGATCCGTATGTCCGTTTTTCATCCTTCCGTTTTCGGATGAAAAACGGACATACATTCATCCCTATGGAGCGTCGGATGTCAGCGGTGACATGTCCGCTGACATCCGACCCCGCTCCGATCCGAAAAGTGTAACAGAGGAAAAACCTACTTTTCCATCCGTTTTCGGATCGGATCGGGTGACGACGGACACTACGGTCCGTCGTCATCCGATCCCCCCATAGGGGAGAGCGGCGCTCTGACAGGTCCGCCGCTGTACAGCGTGCAGCGATGCACCTGTCATCTTCCTGCTCAGCGGGGATCGGCGAAGCGATCCCCGCTGAGCCAGCGGATGTTCACGGGGCGGATCATCACTGATCCGCCCCGTGAGAAAGAGGCCTAATAGATATAGAACAATTGTGAGCGAACAATAAATTGGTCAGTAGAGACCAAACATAAGAGAGAGAACAATAGAGAGAGAGAAGATAAATAAAACCACTATTTTTGGCTTTTTTATTTTATATTTTTTTGTGTTTTTGTGTGTGTGTGTTTTTTTTTCACTTTTATAAAAACTGTAAACTGTGAACATTCCAGATTAGGGTCTCTCAAAATGTGATGGCCATCTCATCTTTCGAGACCCTGTGTTAGTGTGCCCTAGTACTGTGCAGTGCTGTATCCTACGCTAATACTCCACTAGTGTGTGGTAGCGTTTGAAACAGTTACCGATGCAGAAACCAGGTTGGTCAGGACAGGAGGGTCAATAAAAGCGGGTGTCATGCCTAAATCCGTGTTTTCTGCAGACATGACATCTTCTTTGGGGTGTTCTTTGGGTAGGGGTACCAGGGAGGACATACGGAAAATGCCTCTCATGCAGCCGGCTCACTGCATTTGCGTTGGGAAGGTGGGCCATAGCACCGTCTGGAAACAGAAGGGCTGTGATGATCTCTTCCTGGAATTTTAGGAAGGATCCATTTTGTCCTGAAGCTTTGTATAGCACAAAATCGTTCAGCAGAGCCAATTGAAAAAACTTTTTTTGTACCAGCATCTGGCCTTACGGGCAATTAGGTCAGTGCCAACTACTGGTCATTAAGGTCCACCCCTCCCATGTTAAGGTTGTATTCATGGACACAGAGGGGTTTCTCCACAACACCAGTCTGTTCAATATTCCTATCGCACACGTTCCTGATAAAAATGGCTCATAAAATGGTGGGTGCTGCAGCGATTACCAGTTGGGTCCTGGAAGCATCAAACATACGTACATCTTCGCCAACACACCATGGATCAGCAATAAGTCATCCAAAAAGGTTTTAATGAAAGGAAGTCACATCACAAAGGATGTGACTTCCTTTCATTAAAACCTTTTTGGATGACTTATTGCTGATCCATGGTGTGCTGGCGAAGATGTACGTATCTCCACAACACCAGTCGCTGTAGAAATTTGGACTGTTGTATCTGCGTGCAGGGAGTACAGAACGAAAACATTCTGTGAATCCCGCCACTTCATTGCTAACAAATTATTACACTTGAAGCAGGCTCTCTTCCCCCGTCTAAGTTGGGATTCTACAAGCTGTTGGGGGAAGACCTGGCAATTAGATCGCACGGTGCCACATGCGCCAATTCCATAATCAAAAAGGTAAATAAAAAGTGGCACGCTCGTGTAATAATTGTCCACGTACAAGTGGTACCCCTTTCCAAATAAGGGTGACGCCAAGTCCCACACAATCTTACCAGCGCTTCCTATGTAGTCTGGGCAGTTCTTCTGCTCTACGTGAATATCTTTTCCCTTGTAAACCATAAAACTATATGTATAGCCTGTTGCCCTGTCACAGAGCTTATACAACTTGACCCCATAACTGGCACGCTTGCTTGGAAGATACTGTTTGATAGACAAGCGGTCAGAAAACTTAATCAGGGACTCAACGCAGACAACTTGATCGGGAGTATACAAGGCTGCAAACTGTTGGTTGAGAAGTGGTTTACGAGGGGCCGAATTTTGTAGAGCCGATCAAATCCAGGGTCACCCCGAAGACGACAGAGGTCATTATCATTGAAGTGCATGAACCGCAAGATCTGCTCATATCGTGTCCTAGTCATGGAGGCAGAGAATTGGGTCAGTGGACCAATATGACCACAACTCACTCTTTTTAGTTATGCCCATGAGGAGGGATAGGCCCAGGAATGTCTTAAATTCGGAGACCGTAATAGGTCTCCAATCTCTGGCAAGGGTCAACTGGGGATTAGCGGTGATGAATTGACCAGCATACAAATTGCTTTGGTCCACAATAGACCTATAGAGATCTTCCGAGAAAAACAGCAAATACTAATCAAGTGACGTAAAATCAAATGTTTACACCTGAATTCTGGGTTGGGCAGTGAATGGGGGAAGTACGGGTGCTGCAGAAGTGGTGGGCTCCAAATTAGGATTGGCAAATGCAGCAGGAAGGGCACTATGGGCTCGACGGGCCTGTGTTTGTCTTCTTGGTGACTGCGGGACCTACTCGTGCTAGCCACCTCACCAGCTTGAACTGCACTTATGGGACTCGCCACGTCACCAAGTGTTACTGCAGTGCTGGATGTACGACCAGAATTTACTAGGCCGCTGGTGCTTGCCAGTTCACCAGAAGGATGAGCGGCACTAGTACTGGCTCTCTGCTCCATACAAGAGCCCTGCGGTTCAGTGATCAAAAAATATGAACACAGTGACAGGGGGTGAAGGGGTTAACTGGAGGGGCAATCGGGGGGTAACAAGTGTACCTATGTGAACTGGTGTCAGTGTAATGTTGGTGCACTTACTGTGAGATGTCTCCTCTCCTCTCTCTGGAACAACAAAGAGTTCCACGAGGAGAGATGACATCACTTCTCCTGCTGTGTTTACACTTACACATGCAGGGGAAGAATTTCACTCGCCAGGACCGATCACCAGGTCCAGGCCAGATACCATTGGTCTGAGCCTGGGGATTGATCGGTTCTGAATCGAATCCGATCATCGCGGCCGCCTAGGGGGAGCGTGCACGTGCCCGCAACGTATAGCTACGACACTTTGCGCAGCCGGGCCAACCTGCCGCCGTACAACGGCGGCGGCTGGTCTGGAACCGGTTAATTTTTCATTTCTATCAAGCTTTCAAGATCCATTATCTCCCACAATTGAATGGACTTTTTTATTTTTATCCACTGACTTTTTATAATTGTTTCCATAATTGATTTTATATTCACTTCCAGTCCTGTTTTTATTTATCCAGTTACTTTTACTGAGTGTAATTGACTGTAAGCCATTATACCAGTATCCTGAGCGCTAGCATTTGCTGTTTTTAAAGGCAATCAAACACCTTCCTGGAGCAGCATTCTACTATATTATTTTTGTATTAAGATAATTAGCCATTTTATCTTGCGCAGTAAGAAACGCATTCAGATCTTATTTTGTCACAAAGTATGTTTGTTCTTTCCTGTTCCCTTAAATTGACAATGTATGAGCATGGGCCAAGTGCTCATAAGTGTTCTTCCCCTTGGAATAATATAAATCCTGTTTATCAGGTAAGAGCCCTGGACTGGGAGATGGCCTTTCACTGATGCTGTAATTTATATAAGACGTTTATCACCGTGTGTGCTCGATAAGGTCATCACAACAGATGTGCATGATTAAATTTCATGCTTAAACTCGTGTATATAATGCCGCTTATTCTCCCGAATGTGCAAGTCTCTTTTACTGAATTGCACAAGGCATTAGGATTTGGCAATGCAATGAAAGGGTAAGTGTTTTTCTCCACACCTCCATTACAAACCAAAGTGCGTAAATAGACTTCAGAGGCCAGTGACACCTGTCAGAAAGATGAACCCAGATAAGCAGATATTATACAGACGGTGTATAATGGGATCAGGGGTATCTCAAATGTAAGTATATGATATATAAAACAGAACCTACAGCGGTGACTCACTAGTCCCTTGGGCACCTGTTGCATGTTGATTCCTTTATAGTGCTACTACACGTGATCTGCCAGGTTTTTACAGTGCTCTAAGGCCCATGCCCCACTAGGAATCCTGTCGCTACCGAGAATTTGCCGCCACAAGATCGCTAGAAAATGCAGTGAGGGGCACATACCTGTTTTGTATGTGTCACTCCCTCACTGCTGAGAGAGGGAAACATGCAAACAGATGAGTGGTTTCACTCCCTGCTGTGTCCTTCAAATTTATCCCACCACCGGGGAATTTTCTCCAGCAACAGGATTGCCAGTGTGACATGACCCTTGTAAAAAAAAAAAGAATCTGGATTTTTTTTCTGGCATATCCTGCTGTCAAAATCACTAAATACAACAAGTTGTCATGGCCTTTTGTTGACATGGGAATAAAGTCCAGTACTTGACACTGCAACCTGAAAAGTTTTGTCTCTCTGCCCAAACACTCCACTACATCACTGGCATAACTTACATAGAACAGAATAGGGGAGGACTGTTTTGCATTATAGAAGGATAGTGTTTTTCACTAATTTATATCTGCTCTTCTATGAGGAGTGGGTACAGATCCTTTTTTTAATACCTCTGTCTGGGCCAGACTGGTTTACATATGAGGACTCTAATGCCGCGTACACACGGTCGGACTTTTCGTCTACAAAAGTCCGACGGACGCCGACTGACTAAAGCTGGCTGACAATCCGATCGTGTGTGGGCTTCCCCGGACTTTCAGCGGACTTTTCCAGCCGCAAATCTGACGGACTTTTGATTTGAAACATGCTTCAAATCTTTACGTTGTAACTACGCCGGACCCATAAATCCGCTTGTCTGTGTGCTAGTCCGACGGACAAAAACCCACGCTAGGGCAGCTATTGGCTACTAGCTATCAACTTCCTTATTTTAGTCCGGTGTACGTCATCACGTACGAATCCGTCGGACTTTTGTATGATCGTATGTAGGCAAGTCCGTTCGTAAGAAAGTCTGCCGCAAGTCCGCCAAAAGTCTGACAAAAGTCCGTCGAAAGTCTGTCGGACAGGCTGTCGGACTTTTGTAGCCGACCGTGTGTACGCGGCATTAGGGGTTGATTTACTAAAACTAGAGAGTGTAAAATCTGGTGCAGCTCTGAATAGAAACCAATAAGCTTCCAGGTTTTTTTTTGTTAAAGCTTAAAGTAACTGTGTAGTCTATTTTTTTTCTATTAAAATAACAAATATGTTATACTTACCTGCACTGTGCAATGGTTTTGCACAAGGCAACCCAGATCCTCCTCTTCTTGGGTCCCTGGCTGGAGCTTCTGGCCCCTCCCTCCTGCCCCCACAGCAAGCAGCTTGCTATGGGGGCAGTCGAGCTGCAGCTCTGTCTATCCATTCAGATGCTGAGCTGCAGTTCGCCCCCCCCCCCCTTCATTGGCTAACAGAATTTGACAGCAGTGCGAGCCAATGGCGCAGCTGCTGTGTCTCAGCCAGGAGAAAGAGTCCCGGATCAGAAGAAAGAGTCCCGGATGGCCGATTTACTCGTGGACATCGCTGGATAGAGATGGGGCTCAGGTAAGTTGGGGGGCTACTGCACACAGAAGGCTTTTTATCTTAATGCAAAGAATGCATTAAGATAAAAAACCTTGTGACTTTACAACCACTTTAACCGGTTCCCGACCGGCTCACGCAGATATACTGCGGCAGAATGGCTCTCCTGGGAAAAATCCCATATGGGTACGTCCCTTCCATTTTCGGCCACCAGAGGGCTGCTGGCTCCTGACTACTGCTCTCTGTGATGTAAACAAAGAGCAAAGGCACAGGAAGAAAGAAAAGAGAAGTGCTTAGACCCAACTTAATCTATGTCACTGCTTGCAAAATTGGAGATGAATTGCTCCACAGTGCCTGTAACTACAGAGGTCAGTGAGGGATTATTTCAAAGTTTGTATACTGCTTACTTACAATATCTAAATATTTGAATGCCAATAGCCTGGCCACAGTTTTTGTTTATAGTGTATGTACTGTATAGTCAATTTTTTTTATTTTTTTTGGTAGAGTAAGTATACTGTAAGTTAAAAATCCTATTGGATATTTTTTGCTGTCTGTGTCCTGCTGGGGAGGTTTTACTTCACTTCATGTACTGGAAACACAACCGGAAATTATAGGAAATGTATGCAAAGTGAGGTGAATTTCGCACTTAAGACAGTTGTCATCGAAACATGTGTCCCTATTGGAAGACTCCCCTCATCTTTTTCTCTCTTGACAATTCAAAATTACGGATTCCACTTATGCTCTTTGAGACAATGAAACCAGCACATACTGAGGGGTAAATTTCCTCAGCATAGACACAGACAGCAATAAAATCTTGATAGAGTAGGGAAGAGTTAGACACTAGATCTAAAACAAAAAAATGGCCACACTTTAAGCTGGCACTATATGTAGCAATTTTTTCAGGAAACAACATTCAATTAGACTTTGATCCATATTACAATCAAAAATTATTGAAAGAACAAAGGAAACTTACCATTACCAATCTGAACAACCAGCAAACTTTAATCAATTATATGGTCTTAAATAGATTTTTTACTTTGAAAGAATCAGACCCCTTTAACACTGAGGTGCTTTTCAGACGCTTTCACGCTAAAAAAGTGCCTGAAAAGCTCACGCAAACCAATATCTATTAGAATCAATGAATGCTTTCACACTGGGGCGGTGCGCTGGCGGAGTGGTGAAAAAAAACTCCTGCAAGCACCATCTTTGGAGCATGTTTGAAGCGCTAAAAAAAGTGCCCTTCTCCACTAAAATGAATGGGAAGCTCACGAAAAGTGCTTCAAAAGCGCCTCAAAATGGTTCTTTTGAGTCACGTGACCTTAAAGTAGAGGGCCACCCTGAAAAAAAATTTACACCAAAAATCCTAAAAAAAATTTTTTAAAAATTTGAAAAAAAAAAAAATGTTAAACTTACCTAAATCATTGTTGCTAGGCAGTCTTCCTAATCTGCCTCTTCCTTTTCCGCGGCGTCTTCTGCTCCTCGGTGAGCGGCCCCGTTGTCTTCTGGGGACTGTGTTTGTTCCCAGAACACCACGGGGCCATTCACAGAGCGCCGCACCATGCGCAGTAGGAAACTGGCAGTGAAGCCGCAAGGCTCCACTGCCTGTTTCCCTTACCTAGGATGGCAGTTCCGGGAACCGAGAGCCGAGGGACAGGTCGGCCTCGGGCAGCCGACATTGCGGGCACCCAGGACAGGTAAGTACTTATTTAAAGTCAGCAGCTACAGTGTTTCCAGCGGATGTGGATTACCTTGAACTGTAAGAAGTGCTGGGAGGCTTATTTCTTGGTTAAAATTAAAAGAAGAGGCGACTTTTGGAATGAATCGGTCCGAAGGTCTTAGGACAACTCTGTCTGGATAGAAGACTAAATAAGGTTCTTTCATTAGTAGCGACTGCATTTCCAATATTCTCTACTACTCTACTACTCTGGGGAATGCGTTAAATCCCACAGGGAAATATCTTCAGTGGGGGAAAATGGTTAGTGGGATAGTGTATCCAATACTACTGATAGATCCCATGCCGGGAAGATAGGTTTCTTTGGAGGTTTTATCTTTAGGCAGGCTTTTTTAAACTGTATGCCGAGAGGATCTTGGGCCCATTTTATGCCTGTCATGGCCAATAGTGCTGAGACTTTTACTTTTAAGGTATTTGACCCTAGGCCTTTCTCCAGGCCAGATTGGAGGAACTCGAGGATTTGTGTTACCTCTGGTGATGTGTCCCAAGATTGTTGTGAAAATGAGATGAAATTTTTCCAGATTCTCTTATAAGTGTTGTTGGTAGTGGCCTTTCTAGCTTGGAGTAGAGTTTCCACCACTTTTTGAGAACATCCCTGATCTAGAAACCTAGACCTTTCAGCCTCCATGCCGTCAGATGTAGTTTCTCTGGTGACGGGTGAAGAAATTGGCCCTGGGAGAGTAAGTCTGGTGTTATCGGAAGAGGTAATGGGTTCTCCGTGTTCAGCTGTAGAAGTATTGTGAAGCATGGCCTTCTCGGCCAGAAGGTAATCACTGCTTTCACCATTGATGTTAATCTTTTGAGACGGAGTAGAAACCTCGCTATCAGAGGTGTTGGAGGGAACACGTAACCTAGCTGGAAGTTCCAAAGGTGTTGAAGGCAGTCTATCTCTTCTGCCGATGGGTAGGCGACCCTTGAAAGATATCTCTGGCATTTTGTGTTCGCTGGAGTTGCTGCCAGATCTATGTCCGGAATACCCCAGGTCTGAGTTATGAGAGAGAAGGCCTGATGGCTCAGAGACCACTTGTTGAATAGAAACGTTCTTCTTAGATAGTCGGCTAGTTGATTCTGGGCTCCGGGGACATACACCGCCCTCAGGTCCGCCACGTTCGCTTGTGCCCATTCGAGGATGAGATGAACTTCTTCCATAAGAGAACGACTCTTGGTGCCCCCCCCCCCTGTCTGTTGATGTAGGTTACTCTGTGTGAGGAAGACCTTCTGTGGTATGAGTGATGGTGTCATGAGGACGACTTCTGCACCCTAAGTGGCTTCTTTGACCTGAGCGACTTCTTCAGCCACTTAAGTGACTCCTTCAGGGACCTGAGCGGCTTCTTCGGTGACCTGAGCGCTCTCTGCATCTTGAGTTTGCTGATCTTGTGGACCTGATAGGGCTGTCCAATGAGGCAGCATTAGTGGCAAGGCTCTCTTTTTCTCAATCTTCACTACTTACCAATTTGTCCCCTTACCTATTAGGCTGTGGATGATCTTCTTGGGCAGCAGTCTCCATGAGGAGTGAATAGAAGCTTCCACCTAGATTATATAGTGAGATTTAGCAGGTATATAAGAGAAACAGGTTCAGTCACCCGTAGGAGAGAAAGAGGCTACTCTTACCTTGGTGAAGGAGCAGGGATAGAGAGATTAGCAGGCAGAGATAGCACTTGAAAGTCCAGAAGAAATTCCTTGTGTACTGAGTCCTGCAGTGACAGGAGGAAAAGGAAGTGCTGGAGGCTTTTTAAAATCGCCGCCACGGAAGCGATGTCACTTTTTCGCATGTGCATTTGCGCTCTGAGGAGCCGAGCGCCATATTGGAAACTGGCAAACTGACCCCTATCAGTATCACTTCCGCTCGCGCATGCGCAGAAGCGGCTGGACGCTCAAATGCCATCTTGGGAATGGCAGGATTGCGGTGTGGGACTACAGAGCCCAGAGAAACCCCTGCAAGTTCAAGAAAAATGAAATAGGGACCGCTGCATATAATTTAAACCTGTTTAAGGCTTGTATAATGCCAGGCAACATACCCCTGAGACCACCAGAGTGGGGTTCCTTCCATCAAACTCGTTTAGAGACTGTACAGACTAGGACTTCCATCCAGGAGAGGCTTGAACCTGGCTGGGTCAAGAGCGGTAAGGGGTACTGTGCTGTCCATCAGTCTTGACCAGGTGAGGAAAAAAAGGAGAATGCTGCAGTGGGCCCTCTCTTACAATTTATAGCCATTCGGTCCTATCAGGTTGTGGGGGCGGAGTCACAACCCAAGTGTATGCTGCCATGATGCGACAGGAAAGCTATTTACTGGGGGAAGGAGAAGCAAGAAATTGTGTGAAAAACACATGTTGTAGTCTGTAGACAACAAAAACACACGATTCTGACCCAAAGAAGCTCATGTATTTTTTAAAGCTTTGAGCATCACGCTTCAACGCTCAGGTGTGAACAGGCACCAAAGAATACAATAGCAATCCTTGTGACGATCAATGAAGCCTTTTTTAAAGAACAGTTAAAGGCATAACTTTTTTGCCATCTGTGTCCCATTGGTGACATTTCCCTTCACTTCTTGTCCCAAAGCCAAAACCGGAAGTGAGAGGAAATCTCCAAAGAGAGGGAATCCCTGGTCGTTACCAGAACTAGTGTCCCCATTGGAAGATTTTACATTTATTACTATTCTAGTGACAACCCAAAGTTTGGGATTTACTATCACCTTTGATGATAATGGGAAATAGAGGGTGACTTTCCCCAACGGCTACCGCAAAAGAAACCTATCCAAAACTAAACAAAAAAGTTTTGCCTTTAGTTACACTCTAACTGCTTGCTGACTTTGCTTACATGTACAGCCTCTGTGCGCTGGATTATATAACTGATATGTGATCCAGCACTTCCAGGTAGGGGATGCGCACCTGTTGCCCCGGTTGTGGTGTGATTAATTACAGAACAAGCCGATCAGTGGGTGCCAACCAATGATTGACCGCCAGCACCCACGACCGATTCCGTCATTTCAGGGAAGGGAGCTCTGTGTTGTGAACAACACAGCAGCTCTGACAGGAGATCTTGCTGTTTTATATTCCCTGCAAAACAGGGGAAAAAACAGCAAGATCGCTTAGTTAAAAGCAGCACATAACACGCACAGTAAACATTGTTAGGCACACGTTTAATGCCTTGATCGTCTCTAGATGTTAACCCCTTCCCAGCCAGTGTCATTAGTACAGTGTATAGGATTAGCACTGATCACTGTATTAGTGTCACTATTGATGTCAGTGTCAGTTACTGTCCGATTTCCCGACATACTATCACAGTCCCACTATAAGTCGCTGATCACTGCCATTACTAGTATAAAAATTCCAGTATCTATACCAGACGCTATTAACTGTCATACAAACCAAATAATATACACTTACTGGGATTCTTTTTTTTTTTTACCAAAGACATGTAGCAGAATACATTTTGGCCTAAATTCATGAAGAAATTACATTTTTACATTTTTTTGGACATGTTTTATAGCAGAAAAAAAATTATTTTTTCTTTCAAAATTATCCATCTTTTTTTGTTAACGCAAAAATAAAATAAAAACAGTGGTAACCAAGTACTATCAAAAGAAAGTATTTGTGTAAAAAATACATAAATTTCATTTGCATACAGTGTTGCATGACTGTGCAATTGCCAATTAAAGTAGTGCAGTGCTGAATAGCAAAAATGCTCTGGTCATGAAGGGGGTAAAATCTTCCGGAGGTCAAGTGCTATACACCAGTAGAGTTTTGTTTGATTTTCTAATCGTTAGTGGGGTCAACTTGACGTTCATTTTTGACTCTAATGACAAGAAAATTTGAAGGAACAAGACTGAAAATGTTTCTCAAATGCAGTGGTGGCCGCTCATGCAGAGTGCAGGGGTGCCGCCCCCCTAATCTACATGCAGGGTGCCGGACGCATGGATTCCAATGGGTTTTTTTTTCATTTCTGAAGCACATGATTAGAGCCTGAGGCTCTAATTGGCTTTAAAAAGGGTGGGCTTGAGGTGTAGAGCACTGCGCCCCGAGCCCACCCAGTTGTGTGTTTTTCATTTTTTATCGTTAAGACAAAATCTTATGACAAAACAATATAGGGTGCAGTATATTATAATGTAGATTATACAAGAAAAGTGCTATAGTGCATGAACAATAAATGTGCTACGTTTGCAATAAAGTGAATCCAGTGCAACAAATCAAATGTCCTCAAATAATTTGAAGAAAACACACAAAATTCTTCTTAGTAGATCCAATCACCACTTAAAGTGGTTGTATACCTATTTTTAAAACTTTTACCTACAGGTAAGCCTATAATAAGGCTTACCTGTAAGTAAAAAAAATATCTCCTAAACCTGTACAATTTAGGAGATATTCCTCTCGCAATGAGCCACTGACTGCAGCGGCGCATGCGCACAGGGGATTCTCGACTGAAAGCCCGGCAAACTCCGGACCTTGCCGGAAAGAAGTCTCCCGCGCGCATGCCCGGGAGTGACGACATCGCGGCTCCAGCCACTTACAGCGCCGGAGCCGCGATACCCGGAAGACACGCCAAGGGGAAATGTTTGCAATCCAGTGCAACAAATCAAATGTCCTCAAATAATTTGAAGAAAACACACAAAATTCTTCTTAGTAGATCCAATCACCACTTAATAAAGTGCACATGCATTCTTATTCGTGCTTCACCCGAAGTGGTATATCAAAGCGCTCACCAGATAGTAGTGTCCACAAAGTGACCCTCAGGCATGAAATATCGTGTATCTTCAAAAGGTATCTTTCCCAGATCCTGGCAGAAAGACTCCAATCACCAGTCAGCAGGAATTGTGTATGGCTTCTGTATCTGAGTCTCGGTGCATCAATGCATCAGCCAAATCTGCAAAAAGTGGCTCCCCATAAAAGCCACAAAACTTGGATAGTGTAAAAACTTCTTTATTCCAACAAAAGTGAAAAACTCCCAAACAAGTGTGCAGGTACAGGACGAAAAAACAGACTCGGCATGCGTCCCGGCTGATCCAGGAACGGAGGACTCGTAACAGTATGTCGAGTCTCCCTTTCCATATATTTCACGCTGTACGCGCGTCTTTCCTATTTCCTGAAGACGCACGCACAGCGTGAAATATATTAAAAGGGAGGCTCGACATACTGTTACGAGTCCTCCGTTCCTGGATCTGCTGGGACACATGCCGAGTCGCCAACTAATACCCACAGAACATAAGGTATCGCTCGGTCTCTGCTTTCCCTCTCGGCTGCAGCAGAGTTTGCTGTTTTTTCATCCTGTACCTGCACACTTGTTTGGGAGTTTTTATCTTTTGTTGGAATAAAGAAGTTTTTACACTATCCAAGTTTTGTGGCTTTTATGGGAAGCCACTTTTTGCAGATTTGGCTGATGCATTGATGCACCGAGGCTCAGATATAGAAGTCATACACAATTCCTGCTGACTGGTGATTTGAGTCTTTCTGCCAGGATCTGGGAAAGATACCTTTTGACGATACATGGTTTTTCATGCCTGAGGGTCACTTTGTGGCCACTACTATCTGGTGAGCGCCTTGATATACCACTTCGGGTGAAGCATGAATAAGAATGCATGTGCACTTTATTAAAGCGATAGTAAACCCGCTGAATTTTTTTTTCTTTCCCTACACCTGTAAGGGAAAAGGCATAATGAGCTAGTATGCACCGCATATTATGAGATACTTACCTTAGAACGAGGCGTCGGCATCTCACCCGGTCCACGCTGAGGGAGCTGACATTTCCCCTTGGCGTGTCTTCCGGGTATAGCGCTGTGAGTGGCCGGACCCGCGATGTCGTCACTCCCGCGCATGCGCGCGGGAGACTTCTTTCCGGCAAGGTCTGGAGTTTGCCGGGCTTTCAGCCGAGAATCCCCTGTGCGCATGCGCTGCTGCAGTCAGTGGCTCATTGCGAGGGGAATATCTCCTAAACATACAGGTTTAGGAGAATTTTTTTTACTTACAGGCAAGCCTTATTATAGGCTTACCTGTAGGTAAAAGTTTTAAAAATAGGTATACAACCACTTTAAGTGGTGATTGGATCTACTAAGAAGAATTTTGTGTGTTTTCTTCAAATTATTTGAGGACATTTGATTTGTTGCACTGGATTCACTTTATTGCAAACGTAGCACATTTATTGTTCATGCACTATAGCACTTTTCTTGTATAATCTATAGGTTCACATTATAATATATTGCACATATGATGCGCCCTATATTATTTTGTCATATTGTTTATTAGTATTTCTACTAATTTAGGAGCAGCATCAGGTTGGTAGAGCACAACATTGCATATATTTTTGGCGCCGTGCCCATTAATTATTTATTCAAAGACAAAATCATGACTACATACGCTCTTACTTAATGCCCCTGACGAAGGTGCTTAAACCAGAAACGTGTCGGGTACCGGGGATTACTTTATACCGGAGAGTAACAATCTTTTTTGTCATATATATCAACTCATTGTAACTCTGTTTTTTTGTTTTTGATGTTTTGTATACTTTTGAAGTCATTTTCCATGTCCTTTTTAATATCGGTCATTATATGATCAAATGTTCCAACGAAGGGGGATTCTCTTTTTTCTTAATTGATACCAGGGATGTGGCAACTACACTTTGATCTGATATGGTGAAACCCCTTTTTTCGCCTAGCCAATCAGGAAGCGGGTTCTGGGACCCAAATGGCCGGGACCCCTAAGACCTGATAGGCCGCGAGTCCTCATTGGCTGGGAGGAGAAGTGACCGCTGGGACTCGGGAGGAGACGTAGGGGGGGGGGAGCCGTGACCTGGATGGGGTAAGTGCGGGGCTGTCAAGGGGGACCTGGCAGGTGACTGGCGAGCGATGCGACGATCAAGCGACTGGGGGGGGAACGGCGATTAAGCGAGAGCCAGGGGGGTTGTTGGCTGGTGGGCTCAAGAAAATTGTGCACCAGCTACTACTGCTCAACAAACAAATTTCCAATGCCACATACACACGGGTGGACTTTTCGACTGGACTGGTCCAACAAGCTTTCCGACAGACTTTCAACGGACTTTTGAATGAACGGACTTGCCTACACACGATCACACCAAAGTCTGACGGATTCGTACGTGATGACGTAAGACCGGACTAAAATAAGGAAGTTGATAGCCAGTAATCAATAGCTGCCCTAGCGTGGGTTTTCGTTCGTCGGACTAGCATACAGACGAGCGGATTTTTCGACCGGACTCGAGTCCGTCGGACAAATTTGAAACATGTTCCAAATCTAAAGTCCGTCAGATTTTTGACCGAAAAAGTCAGCTGCAGGTCCGATGGAGCCCACACACGGTCGGATTGTCCGCCGGATTCGGTCCATCGGACCAGTCCGGTCGAAAAGTCCGCCCGTGTGTACACGGCATAACAGCGAATGTGGTTTCGTTTGGGAAAGTCCTTTCGATCTAAAATCAAATGTTAAAAGCCAATCTGATTTTTAAGTACTTTTAAACAAGCTATCAAATGTTCGGAGAGTTTAGATTTGTTAGAAATTCTACTCGTGTATAGCCAGCCTTAGAAAAGCAATGACCTTAGGAATGGCCACTTGTCTGCATGGCTTGGAAAACAGAATGTCTCCGCGACTGTTCTTATCGCATAAAGCACATTGTTTCAGGAACGCTGCATATTTACCTAGGTGTTCTTTCTAAATAAGAATGGGAACATTTACTTACAGAGCTCCAATGTGACAACTGGCAGAGCTGAGCATGTGCCACAGCTGGAAGAGCTTCTAGGGCTTGTTTAGTTTTTGCATGTGAGATGCTGCCAGACCCCACCCCTTCCCCAACCGTGCACTAAAGCTACGTGTACTATCCCCAGGCTCACAGCAATAGACGCCTGCAACCTCCCTGCATCTCCCTGAGCTGCACCTGACCTACTGGACCCTGACAGCCGATAATTCCATCCGGAAACAGCAGAAAGACAGAGAGAGCAGGTAACGTGTGTACCTTTACTGCACCTCCTTCCTTCCCTTTACCTGCACACATACAGGTACTCTTTACACTATGCACAGGTTATTCCAGCTCAATGAAACCTGTATCTACTAAAATATGAATGATTCATACTTGACCATAAAGAAAGGAATTGCTTTCCATGACTGCTTCAAATACGTAGTCAGTATTATTTTAATACTTTAAGAAACACTGTGCTGCAATGTTTCCAAACTCGCTATACATCACGGTAGTGTAGAGAGCGAAGAACCAAATAGTGCTATACATCTGAGTTAGGGCGGTCCGCATTTGTGTGCGGCGCATTTTATTTGCGTCATGTCTTTATGCGCATTTTATAGTGGCGCTACCATTGAACTTTCCGTTAGAAAGCAAATGCTCTGCATGCTGCCTCTTTGATGCGCTTTCATCGAAACGCACGTTCTAATAGAGTTCAATGATAGCGCATGTAAAACGTGGTGTGCAAAAGAACGCATTTCGAACACGTGAACTGGTCCTTTACATTTATACCACTAAAACAGAAATATGTTTTTAGCATTTTTATTGGGTGTTCTGCAGAAAAAAAAAAAGAGAATAAGTCGATATATCAAAAATGATTTAATAAAAGTGATGTGGAAATAAAACACAGAAAATGATAAGGTTAGATGTACATTTATCTGATACAAACAGAGATATTTCCGGGGACATTTCCTGAAAAATCTAGAACTGTACTAGCCGATCACAGGCATTTAAGTCTATGTTAGTATATAATGTAGCATTTAGGCTAGAATTCCACTGTTCTGTGTGCATGCATCATGCATGGTAACGCACACATGTAGTGGTGAATGGGGCCAGAGAGGATCCCTATATACTGCAGTGCATGGAGGTGAACCAAGCACAATAATGGGATTTTCACTTGACATGCATTTGGAAGATTTTTGCCTCATCAAAATAGAAAAGTGTGAATAGGACCTTTTTGTTTTGTTTTTCTGAACCAAAATGCAAAGAACAAAACACCATCGCACTATAGATCACAGCAACCAGAGATGTTATTATCAGCACACTAAGCAAATTTCTATTTAAATGTTACAATTTTCTGTATGTCATTACCCATAGCAGTATGAGCCTCTATTAGTAAAGCGGCCCTAAGGACCCAATCACACCGCAAACTGCATTTTTCCATGCATGTGCAGTGATGTGCATTTGACACGCGTTTTTACGCACTTGTGCATGCAATAGAATGCATTTTTCCCAGGCTTCCGTTTTCTTTGAGGTCACTTCCATCTTTTCTTCTTTGGGCTTTTATGTGCACCAGACTGAGCTGCAGTGCAACTTCATGCATTTATATGCGTTTCTGTGCAATTGCACTGCAGAAAAACGAAGCTTGCTGTAGTTTTTTTGTACTGCACTGCAATAGTGTGAACAATGCCCATAGGATAACCTGGATTTTGGACCGTCTATGCAGATGGAGTTCAATCAAAAATGCATCCCACTGCATCTGATGCGAATGGGCCCTGAATGATATCCTCCTTCTCCAAAAATATTCCATTTCTGCTTCCTTGTAATGTCCTCTGTGAGCTCCCAAACCACTCTTTTTCCATCCTCACTTCCATTTGTTTGGAATGAGCAGCGCGCGTTAATTGCGGTCATGTGCACTGCTTTATGCCCACTGCAAATCCCATCTTTGGAGCAAGCTAGAGAGGGTGGCTACATACAGTGGGACCATGGAGAACTAAGGCAGACACCTTCTAACAGGAAGTCAGATCACAGCAGCCAAAAAAATAAAATAAGATATTTGGAGGAAGCTGAGAGTTAAGAATACATATACAATACATACTTTAGGCAACAGCTAAAATGCATATCTGGTTTCTGTTTTACCTGCCAAAGGTTTTGGAATTTTATTCAGCCAGTTCAAGCAAAACAGCAAATCCAGGTTGGTGACCTGACTGTTCTCTACCAAAACTGCTCAGGGACCTCTCTGCCATAGCCAGTGGTAAGTGAAAGAGCAGTAGAATACTGATGTGCCATCTCTCTGCTGTATCCTACTGTCAGCATGTTCCTTTTCAGTGCATGTAGCACACTTGATTGGTTTCTCTCTCTGTCCCCTCCTCTTCCAGGCTAAATTCTATTATACAGCCTTGTGTTCAGCTTTAATATCCCTTAAGCAAGGGCTATGTTGCCTGTAACCACAATCACATTCAAGCTTTCAGCTCCCAGTTTGGAAAGGTCGTACTTGTGACTGTGGGAAACACATCCATGAATTGAATATTGTGTTATTAAATAAGCTTATGCAATTTCTTAGCATGAATTTTTGGTTATGACTCATCTGTGTGTATAGTACAAGTGTACTGAGAATTAGTTATACAAACAGCAAGTGTAAACTATCTCAGCAATACTTCGCTGTTTACAGGAGAGCTGTAGTGCAACATAATGGATGGACTTCAGTGGGCAAATTTGGGGTACAAGTGCAAGTCGGGACATGCTCAGCACATCTCTGCAATTCATTCAACTATGTTTTATCCCTTTAAAGATGCTGCAAGTACAGAAGCATACCTGTTGACCTGCCAGAAATCTAGTGCGCTCCTAACGTCCTGTTTGAGTGTTCTGTATTGAAATCCTAACCAGCAATGTCAACCCTGCCTACTGGACTGCAGTACTCTACATATCCTGGACTCCTCACTGTCCAATTCATATTAATGCATTGAGTTGAATGAACATTAAAGGAGAAGTACAGTTAAAGCTGGTTTGGCTGTACTTCTCTTGTGAATCACAGGAACGCAGTTTGTTCTGCAGTTTGGGCTAAAGGCCACTGTCGAAAAAAAAAACATGTCGACAGTGGCGCAAGCAAAAAGTAATTCTACTATAATGCAATGCCCATCATGAAAGTCTTAAGAGCAACAAACTCAATTAGTGGGGACAGGAAAAGTCCACTGATTCAGGGCCAGCCTTGTATGGGGGAGTAGAAGCTTGTGTTCCAGCCCTCGCTTCTGGCTCTCCTCCACCATACCAGCATCCAGCCGGCCAGGAGAGCCCTAGGAGCGGCGGGGACCGCTTTCAGCACAGACCCATGCGGTCCTTACATCACCAGACATCTTAGTCTTCATTATGTGCCTGTACTCTATTTTTTTTTCTTGAAGGCCGCTCTTGACTGACTTCGCAGAGGCGGTCCAGGCTGCGGAAAGATTGTGACCATATGGTCAGGTTCCACCCTGGACCAGCACCCAGCTTGGCCTCTCAGCGAGCCGCCTTTTCCACAGTCTAGCGCTCCAGTGAGGGGGGCAGAGCAGACAGCAGAGGTGACTGACAGTCACCAACTCTCTGCTCATGGAGCAGTGGGAACTTGGTGATCAGCGGTGTTTGATTACTCGGTTCTCCCCCTTAGGGTCGGCGGGGACATATAAAGCATTGGACCAATGCTGCATCCACCTAGGTAAGTATGATTCCAGAAAGAATCCCGAACTTCTCTTTTAAGCAATGCTGCTGAGTTGAATCTCAAGTGTGTCCCCACACACTGTGTGTAGGGAAAGGGCTCTTGAGAGATGTAGTTCCTGGGCATGTCTACATAATTCTGAACTGAACTTTGAGTAGCTGCCCCTACAAGACTTTTCCCCAAGCTTGGTGATGTTGTCACAGGGAGTATTACCAGCTGTTTCATACAAGGTATAGAAATGAGGGTGATAAGGTGGTTTCGGGATTAAGTAATACTAAACACACACTTTTTAAGTATTAATTGTCACTTCTATTTCTGTATGTGGATGATGGCACTTTAATTTAAAAAAAAAACATCAAAGTACCTTTTTCTTAATTGATATACAGCTGTCACATGACCCAGCTCTGTCTCAGCCTGTCTGCAGAGAATTCTAGCTTCTAGCTCTCTGCTGCTGGTCACATGTTCAAAATTAAAAAACAGCCTTTGGAATACAGAGCAACGATAATTAATATGAATACATTTTTAAATTGTTGTTTTAAATTTCCATACAAATGTATATTTGAAATTCTGTATTATTTTTGGCAATAACATGGTGTGGGCGGATTTCTGCCAGTCACAGGCTGTGTCACACCCCTCCAGCCTGTGTCTTAGAATAAGTGGGAGGTGAAGCCTCCATTAATCTACATGTAATTTCCCGCCCCCATTGTGTTTAGCTGATTAATGAGCATGGAGGAGGAGGGAGAGCGTGAGCTGTTATTTATCACTGTGTATATTAAATGGATTATAAACGTATCATCGCACAGTGGTCATGCGGATACGAAATAGGTTATGTGTGCCACGTCTAATATAAAGTAGTTTGGGAAAACATGAGAGTGTGGGCAGGCACCAAGACTTTATAGGCACAATAAGAATACTTATATCATTAAAAATATTATTTTTATTTCAAAAATGTTGTATTAAAAACGGGGGAAGACAAAAAATAAATAAAAACTGGGTATGACATACATAGTTTACAGAATATGCACTCCATACACAGTAAGTAGGTTAGTATAGAAAGGCAACGGAACTACAGGATCAACAAGAGACAGATACAACTTATTGATCTATATAGTTACAGTACATATCGTTGAGTCAAACGCTATGTGATGGTGGCAGTCAAATTCTGTATAAGCTCATAAGCTCGACATGTTACGCGCCTTATGCGCTTCTTCAGGAGCATAAAATAAGGAAACCTAGTCAGTGTAGAGACTATAATTTAGGAGGGAGGGGAGGTAGAAAGCAAAACCACAGCCATCTCCTTAGTAGATAAAGGTAATTCCCAGCATTTTATTGGGTAGAGCAGGGGAAGAGAAGAGGAAAGCTGTCGGTCAGAGACAGACTTGTAAGTTTCATCAAGGTATATGGATGTTATAGTTCCTTAGGAAGCTATGCGGTTCCACCCCCAGTCTTGCTGAGTCTAATTGTAGAACTCTACAATTAGACTCAGCAAGACTGGGGGTGGAACCGCATAGCTTCCTAAGGAACTATAACGTCCATATACCTTGATGAAACTTACAAGTCTGTCTCTGACCGACAGCTTTCCTCTTCTCTTCCCCTGCTCTACCCAATAAAATGCTGGGAATTACCTTTATCTACTAAGGAGATGGCTGTGGTTTTGCTTTCTACCTCCCCTCCTTCCTAAATTATAATCTCTACACTGACTAGGTTTCCTTATTTTATGCTCCTGAAGAAGCGCATAAGGCGCATAACATGTCGAGCTTATGAGCTTATACAGAATTTGACTGCCACCATCACATAGCGTTTGACTCAACGATATGTACTGTAACTATATAGATCAATAAGTTGTATCTGTCTCTTGTGGATCCTGTAGTTCCGTTGCCTTTCTATACTAACCTACTTACTGTGTATGGAGTGCATATTCTGTAAACTATGTATGTCATACCCAGTTTTTATTTATTTTTTATCTTCCCCCGTTTTTAATACAACATTTTTGAAATAAAAATAATATTTTTAATGATATAAGTATTCTTATTGTGCCTATAAAGTCTTGGTGCCTGCCCACACTCTCATGTTTTCCCAAATCACTGTGTATATGCCCACATGTGTGACTCTATAGTCAAACGAGCTGCTCAGATGGCATAGGGAGGAAATGCTTAGCATAGAAACTCACTGAAAACTGAGCATGTGCAGAGTTGTCACCACAGCTGCAAAATGCCCAGCTGAATTGGGGATATGAACAGAAGGGGGTGATAGATAACAGCAAAATCACCCAGGCAGAATAAGAAGAGAATCTCATAGTGACTGAGTGAGTATGAACAGCATGTAATACACCATTTATTGATAGTTTTTATGATGTGGCTTTAGTGACACTCTAAATTTGGGTATTGTCTTGACTTAAGGTTACACTCACATGACAGTTTAGCTGCGGATAGTTTGTCACCTAGATGCAGAAACATTCTGTGCTATGGCCACATACAAACTGGTCAATTAGCTGAAGACAGTTTTTGTGCCAAAATTTTGCAGAAAAGCTAACCCTGTATGCTGTCTGTGTCCAGAGTCGGTCAGATGCTCTATTCACAGGTAACCACAGATGAACAGTTACATGCAAACAGTGTGATTTGTAGAGTGCAAATCTGACAGCCGCTACTGACAGCTGCAGCTGTTCACACACGCAGTGTGTGTGTAGGAAGTGTTTACAACTGCCAGCAAGAATCTACTGACCTCCCCTGGCCACTGATAAACTGCCATGTGAATATACCCTAAGGGCCCATTTACACCAGAAACTGCACAGAACTGTGTTTTTGACTTCAAGTATACATGCATGTGAAGCATGCTTGAATTAGTTTTGCATGCAACAAAAGGGAGGGTCCTAGTATTAAAGTACCTAATATACAGGGTGACTCTGTAGGTACTTAAAAGTCATTTGTGCCAACGTCCCTGATACTCAGTTAGAATTATCAAAAGACTAAAAACTTTGGGACTTTAAAGGCACAACTGTAGTGAGCTACACAACGTATATAAAAAGGTTAAATTTTATTTATAGTCTACAAAAAAGCACAAAAAGAATAGACAAAACATCATTAAAAACACATCGGGTCTAGACATACATAGCATATCCTAACACCATTAAGGATCATATCCTGCAGTTTGGTATATATCCCTAAGTATTCGTATACACTTATAATCCAAATAAAGGAAAAAAGGGTTAACTTCCCCTAACACGGTTGGAGTTGGGGGAGTGCTGCAGGTCTGGTGTTCCCAGAATGGTGTATTCTCCAATTGCTCATTGCTCTACATGTTTCACGTTGACAAGGAACGCTTCTTCAGGAGCTAGAGGTTCTATTAAAATTATATACAGAGAAGGAAAAACGTGTCAAAGTTACAATATTTTAAAAGACTATTCTCAGTGAGTATATTGTAGAGACAAAATAGTACATGAAAAAGTAATAACTTGGTAGAAAGGGGGAGAGAAAAGAGATAGTTTTGCATGCATTTTGCGCTGCACTTAGCACTGCATTTGCAGTGCATTTTTCTACCGTATGTGTTTATGGGCTTGGCTTAAAGTGGTTGTAAACCCTTTAAAACCACTTTAACCTACAGGTAATCCTAGATTAAGGCTTACCTGTAGGTGCTTGAATTATCTCCCAGACCTGCAAATCCAGACCCAGGAGATATTTGCAAATCGTCGTAGGGCGATTTCTTCTGCGCATGCGCCGGAGTTAGAAAGGGCACGCTGTGCCATTTCTAGCTTGGGCCATGCCGTTAAAGGCGGCTCACGCGACTCCGGCCAGTCGCAGAGGCGGAGTTTGCGGCCCCGGAAGGAAGAGGGGTGAAGAATGGACACTCGCTACTAGCGAGGAAGACGGGGACATCGCGGGCTTCTCCCGCAGGTAAGTGTCACATAATGGGCTACTATGCAATGCATAGTAGTTCATTATGCTTTACCTTTGCAGGGAAACAAAGAGGAACTAACACCCATCAGGGTTTACTTCCTCTTTAAAGAGCGCATTTGAAGCACTTTCGCATTTGCAGTGCGGAAAAACACAGCATGCTCTAGTTTTTTTAACTGCACTGCACTGCAATGATGTGAACTATGCCCATATATGCCACCTTGATTTTGGGCTGGGATTTGCACAGAGCAGCCCAGATCCTCCTCTTCTCGGGTCCCCTACCGGCTCTCCTGTCCCCTCCCTACTGTTGAGTGCCTTTACAGCAAGCAGCTTGTTATGGGGGCACCCAACCTGAACAGCAGCTCCCTCTGTTCATTCAGACACGGAGCCACATCCTGGTCCCGCCCCCTTATCTCCTCGTTGGCTGACTGACATTGATTGAAAGCAGCTGGAGCCCAAGGCACCGTACTGCTGTCTCAGCCAATGAGGAGGGGAGTCACGGGCAGCTGAAACAACTCCTGGATCTAAAAGGACCTCAGGTAAGTGTTAGGGGGGCTGAGGAAGGCTGCTGCACACAGGAGACTTTTTATCTTAATGCATAGATTACATTAAGTAAAAAAAAAAAATCTACTGCCTTTACAGCCACTTTAAGCCTGTTTGTGTGTGATTTATTTTATTTTACAAAGCAGACTTTAACCGCTTATCAACCAGCCGTGGAAGTTTACTGCGGCAGGTTGGCTTGGCTGTGCAAATCACTGTAGGTGTATGTCGGGCTCGTACACGGCAATCTGTGGGCACGTGCGCGCCCCCATTGGCCAGCGGGGGAGCCAATGCTCGGGTCCGGCTTTCCCCGCAGTGACAGAACGGTGATCTGCCTGTGTAAACAAGGCCAATCTCTGTTCTGACAGGGGAGATCACACAGATCCTGTCTTTCTGTTATGCAAGAAGATGGATCTGTGTGTTGTCCCAGTGAGCCCTTCCCCCATACAGTTAGAAAAAACAGTAAGGGAACACAGTTAACCCTTTGATCGCCCCTGATGTTAACCCCATTCCTGCCAGTGTCGGTACAATAACAGTGCATATTTTTAGCACTGATTACTGGTTCCCAAAAAAATGTCAAAAATGTCCGTTAGGTGTGCGATCTGTCTGCTGCATCGTTGCAGTCCCGCTAAAAATCACTGATCAACGCCATTACTGGTAAAAAATAAATATAAGATAAAAATGCCATAAATCTATCCCCTATTTTGTAGACGCGGTAACTTTTGCGCAAACCAATCAATATACGCTTATTGGGATTTTTTTTACCTAAAGTATGTAGCAGAATACAAATTC
Organism: Lithobates clamitans; assembly: GCA_037952925.1. NCBI lineage: Eukaryota > Metazoa > Chordata > Amphibia > Anura > Ranidae > Lithobates > Lithobates clamitans. Next base: position 7,705,542 of record JBBGZY010000254.1, read on the forward strand.
GCCTAAATTGATGAATACATTTGTTTTTATCTTTTAAATTTTTTTGGAAATGTTTTATAGCAGAAAGAAAAATAATGCTTTTTTTTTCAAAATAGTCACTCTTTTTTTGTTTATAGAGTAAAAAATAAAAAATTCAGAGGTTTTCAAATACCACCAAAAGAAAGCTCTATTTGTGGGAAAAAGAGGACATCAATTTTGTTTGGGTACAACGTTGCATGACCACATAATTGTCAGTTAAAAGCGATGCAGTGCCGTATCGCAAAAAAAAATGGCCTGGTCATTAAGGGGGTAAATCCTTCTGGGGCTGAAGTGGTTAATAACCTATTCATATTTCTTTAATGCCGTCATTGGTGTAAAATGGTCATGTTAAAGATGTACCATGTATCCATAAGGAGCAACCATATATCGGGAACTCTGTTAATGTACCTATAGACACAGTGACATTGTCACATCATTTAAACAACTTATTGCCAATCAAACAGATAAGTTGACAGTGTATGGAGTGAAAACAACTGCAATAGATTTTGAGCATCAGAACCTAGATCTGCAAGCTGGATCAATATGTCCTCATACACACAGGATGTTTTATCCTTTCGGATGAAGCAGCGTTAAAAAGAGATACATTTTACAAACAGGTTTAGCGCGTCAAGCATCTGGGCGTTCGTTCATTCCATTGCCCAGAATATTGACATATTCTGGCCATTGGAATGAATAAATGCTCAAGCACTAAATGCACCTAGCGCTTAAGAGCGTTTAGATGCGTTTACACACATATAGGCTCTTCTGGCTTTTTTTGCAGCAAAACGCTCCTCTCCTGAACACGCTGGCACTGTTTTTCTTTTGTGCGTCTAAAACACCTGTAATTGCCTATGTGTGTAAGGACACAGAAGTGCACTGTGGGCATTTTAAATGAAAATATAGTTATTCAAGTGTTATATCTTTCATACAGGAAGGATCAGGCCATGGGTACTAACACTTAATATAAGTATGGTATCATTTCCATACCTAGGGGACTTGTATGAATAATGGTGCACAGGTATTGGTAATGACAAGAAAAAGGCTTTCCATAGGCAGGATCCCAGATTCTGTTTGCAATAAGTTTTTTTTTTTTGGAAGATAAAGAATGTACCTGATTAGCCATCATGTGCTACAGAAGTTTCTTTGTGCCTTACCATTAATTTATCTTTCTAAACCTGACATGACAGATCTACTTGGGTGCTATTGGTGACCTTCTGAAATTGCAAGTAATCTGGCTCCTATACTGATCCTCAGGCCTGCCAGCCCACACTAACCCTTCCTCCCCCCTCCTGTCACTTGCACCTGCCACCCCCCCCCCCACCCCCCTCCGTCACTGGATCCTTCAGTAATTTCTGAGTCACTGACCTGGAACATCTATTCCAGTGGTCTGCAAACTGCGGCCTGGGGGCCAGATGTAGCCATTTGCCTGTTTTGGGCAATATTTCATCCACTGATACCAACTATGGGGCATAATTCCCCCCCCCCCCCCCCCGGGACACCAATGAAGGAACACAGTTCCTCTCAATGACGCCAATGATGAGGCACAATTCCTCCAAATGACAACAAAGATTTTTTTTCCCACTGACTTCGGCATGTTTTTTACTCCCAGTAGCCACAGTCCGGCCCCCAAAAGTCTGAGGGACAGTAAACTGGTTCCTTGTTTAAAAAGTTTGGAGACCCCTGATCTATGCAGATGAACAGGGATGTCTGACAAAAATCAGGTCTTTATCTGCCTCTGTGTTCTTGTTCAGTGACTGAAAATATTAAAGTAGAACTAAAACCAAACTTTTTTCATTTTGGATTGAGTAAGGGAGGGTTATAACCAGTGTTACCAACCATCAGTATTTTTACTGGCAGCCAGTAAAAAACTGGCATTTTATCTCCTGCCAGTAAATGCCAATTACAGGAAAAGGTTGCCAGTAAAAAATATGGCTGTGATGCTCAGGTCAGCATGCGCAGTTCTGATCCGGAGCCGGCCAAAACCATCTGAATGCCTGCTACCGTGTGTTTGGGTAGCACCTGGGGGGGGGGGGGGGCGAGTCTGGCAGACGCAGTGCCTGAGCGTGCCATGGGATGTCATGGTGCAAGGGAGCCGAGTGTAGCGGCCACAGCTTTGTGTACGGGTCTGCAGGATGGGAGCTAGACAAGCCGGGAGCGGGACTATTAGAGCTTCTTTGGACTGGAGTGGACTGAAAGGACCACCTGGCGTGGAGAGAGACTGTCACTATGACTTAGGAGGAGATGTGTTGGTGAGGTGTCATCATAATCTTCCTGCCCATTCTAATTTTTTGCCCTCCTGAGTCCTGTCTCTGAGCTACTTACTTTATCAAAAATAAAATAAGAAATATGTTTTTTGCCTTAATATCTATCTTAAATTACATTGCTAATTGCATTTTGTACTTGTTTGTAGCCAAAATACTGAAATTTGCACTTAAAACTGGAATTTTGTAACTTTTGGAAATGCAAGTAAAAACTTGGCTATGCCAGTAAATTTTGGTGTCGTGTCAGTAATATTGAATCTGGTAGGTTGGCAACACTGGTTCTAACCCTTTTTCTTTGCCATCTGTGCCCCATTGTGGAGATTTTCTTTCTTTTCCTTTCTCAAAGTCACAGCAGAAAGTGAGAGCAAACCCTTCCAAAGTGAAGGAATCTCCAGTTATCACCGGGGCCACCAGAACTAGTGTCTCCACTAGAAGACTTCCCCTTTATTCCTATTCTCTATTCTATCCAAAACTAAAACTTTCCAAAACTAACCAGAAAAAAAGTACCTTTAGTAATACTTCAAAGTTAGCGAGTCAGTGTGACAGCCAAGCTACTAGCATTTTCCTGAGGAGAGGTTAGCAGGGACAACCTGCATGGGTTCCTTTAGGGAACAGTGACCCAAAATATTGTGTAGGTGTACATAGGTTCTCTTATAAATAAGATGTTTAGGGGGGGCTAAAATCACTTCATCAGTTTCTTTTCTATCCAACTGAGCTCTTTTTTGTCTCAATTTGCAAAGCTGTATCCTTCAGTATTATTAAAGTTATCCTAAATTAAAATCATAATCCTTTCTGAGTTTGTATTTGTGTAGGAGAGATATTTAGATTTTTTATAGCAATTGTATTCTTGGTGGCTACAGAGGAAAGTTGTAATTTTCCCTCCATGGCCAATGAACATACAAGATATTTCTAATGCAACACTATCACTTTAAACTGAAAATGGATCAAATAATGGACCACTCTGCACCTTTACCTGGAAGCCCGGTGTTTTTGACAGGATGCCTATATTTCCCTGGTGATCCTGCCAGTTTTTCACTGACTTTATCATTTGAAGGCTGGCAAGGATGGTTGCAGTCTACGTCCAGGGTCGATCACTCGCATGTGATTGCTGCATGGGCAATTACATGCGAGTGGGCACAATTAGCTGCGGGATTCGGCAGCCCCCTATTGCTTTCAATGTAATTGGACTGCAGGCGCATTCGCAAGTGTGAATGCACCCTAAGGATATTTTTACTTTTGGTACCACTGCCCCCCAGCACTCCTCCCAAGTCTATATTTACTTGTTTTCATTCCTCCAGGATATTTGCCGAGTATTTGGTAGCTATTGTTGGGGGGGGGGTATTTTGTTGTGGGAGGGTCTGTTCTGTTGGGGGATCTATTGTTGCTGACTGCAGGGGATCTATTTTACTGCTTTTCTTGTTACCTATAACAAATTTCATACAGATTACTTAGCACCACAAAATGATACTTGGCTCTGTATATTTTAAAGGGGTGGTACTGGGAGATGGGTAGGGAGTGGAACCAAAGGTTGGTGCTTGGAGGCAGGTATCACCGCTACCTCACTCCCAGTAACAATATGGGGTCCTTTCGTGTAACTCTTCAGGTTGGAGATCTCTGCAGGCAGACCTAACCACAGACAAACCACCCCCGTCACTCCAGCCTGCCAGCCCACACTAACCCTTCCTCCCCCCTCCTGTAGCTCGCACCTGCCACCCTCCCCCCCCCCCCGGTCACTAGTTCGCTCGCCCTTTAGCCTGCCAGGCACCCTGTCAGCCCTGCACTTACCCCATGCAGGTCAGGACTTCCCCCCTCTGTCTCCTCCGTGTCCCGGCCATTGCTTCTCCTCCCGGCCAATCAGGTCTTAGGACCCCGGCCAGTGGGTCTCAGGACCCACTTAATGAGATGACTGGGAGGAGAAACAGGAAGACATTAGCAAACATTCATTCGCTATTGTTACACAACAGGGTGGGCTCAGGGCTCATTGCTCTGCGCTCCGAGCCCACTCTTTTTTGAAGCCAATTAGAGTCTCTGGCTCTAATCGCGTGCTTTAAAAAAAAACAAAAAACATTGGAATCCATGTGTCCGGCGCCCTGCATGTAGATTAGGGTTTGGGAGCATAGATTAGGGAGGGGTGGTGCCCCTGCGCCCCTAATGAGCGGCAACCACTGACTCATGCTATGTGCTGCCCCGGCATACCTGCAAAAGTAGAGTCCATGTATAATCAGGGGATCCATAAGTGACATTTCCCAGTGCTCCACTTGGGTGTAATACTCTGACCCTCTCCGGGCTCTGGGGCTCTCTGCCTCGGACCACTTTCCCTCTTTTATAACACAGGATCAGTGAATTGGACCCAAAGAAAAACCCGCCAAAACCAAAGAACCAGGAAAGGCATTAACCTTTACCCTTCTGTCCGGCGCAGCACCTGCCTGCCTTAATTTCAACCTATATACACACTAATCTGCATCAACCCCCATGTAATGGAGATGAACAAGGCCAGACATGCTTAAAGTCCAGCCTAGGTAACAACCATGGCTCCCTGATATCATGGAGGAGTAATTTTAGCCATACAGGAACATTTTGTTATTCACAAAATCACTAGGTGCAAAAGAAAAAAAATGAATGTAGCTATTTCAACTAAGGACTGATAAGCTGCCATATATATTCCCGGGGTGTCTGTACACTAAAATTAAATAACATCCAAGTGGAAGATATAAAATCACTGAGTTGGAAAAAGGATTTCCCCCCCTCCTGAAAATGACTTGTAAACTCAATCAGGTATGAGCTAATCACCTTCTCAGTGGCACACTAAGCACACTAAGCCATTTAACTTTCAACTGTGTTCAGCTGTGGTCATTTTGATTAGCTCAGCATAAAAAAGAGCTTTCCTGGAGCATTTCAGTCCCAGCAAACAATCAACTATGGGTGGCAAGGAACTGTCAAAAGATCTCCGGGATAAAGTTGTGGACAGGCAGAAGTCAGGAGATGGATACAAAAAAAATTCAAAGGCTTTATCAATGCCTAGAAGCACAGAGAAGTTTATTATGAATAAGTGGAAGGTATATGGTACAACACAGACCCTCCCTGGATCAGGACTTCTCTCCAAACTGGATGAAAGACCCAGGACAACTCTTAAGTAGTTGCAGGAATTTACGACAAAGAGTGGTCATTGTGTGCATGTGACAACAATATCCCAAATTTTACACAAATGTAGCTTGTAATATGGTATGGCTGCAAGAAAAAAGCCACTCCTCAAGAAAGGCCACATACAGTCATGACTGAGCTTTGCCAAAACGCACCTTGAGGATTCTGAGGCCACATCAAAAAAGGTGTTATGGTTAGACTAAAATTAAATTATTTGGCCTCAACACCAAACGATATGTCTGGCGGAAATCCAATACAGCTCACTATCCAAATAACACCATTCTTACAGTAAAGCATGGAGGTGATAGTATCCTGTTATGGGGGTGTTTCTCTGCATCAGGGACTGGAGCACTTGTCAGGATAGAAGGAAAAATGAATGGGGCAAAATACCATCAAATTCTTGAGGAAAATCTGCTGCCTCTGCCAGAAAGTTGTCAATGGCAAGAAGGTTTACTTTCCAGCATGACAATGACCCAAAGCACACAGCAAAAATGACCACACAGTGGTTGAAGGAGAAAAAGGCGAATGTCCTAACATGGCCTAGTCAGAGCCCAGGCTTAAACCCCATTGAAAATCTGTGGAATGCACTTGAAGACTGCAGTCCATAAATGATCAGCATCAAATTTAACTGAACTTGAGCAGTTCTGCAAAGAAGAGCGGGCAAATATTGCAATATCTAGATCTGCAAAGTTAGTAGAAACTAAAGGCTGTAATTAAAGCAAAAGGTGGTCCAACAAAATACTGACATAAGAGGGTGATCCATTTTTCAACTTCATGTCTCTGTTTTTTATTTTTTATTTTTATTTTTTCCTGACATGTTGGTGTTATAGCTTTCACTTGGATGTTATAATACAGCTGGATAAAACGAAAATGGTGTCTGTCTTCCTTTCAGGCTGCAAAGCAACAAATTGTGATTATTTTAAATGGGGTTGATTCTTTTCTATACCCACTGTATGTATGTTATGAAAGGAAAAGACGGTGTATGTTTCTATCAGCTGTCCATTACTAATATAATTATCTGTGTTGTGCCTCTTGTCATTTGGAGTCATATAATTGAGGCAATCTAGATATACTTGCTGAGTGACAGAGATTAGAATGTTGAGAGATGTAGGGCCTGACATGATGAGCCAGTTATTAAGCAAAGTTGGCTGATCACTCAGCACAGCTAATCACACAAGTTCTCTTCAATTATCTTCAAGTGTATCACTAGCCAATTTTATTTTTTTTTAATAGAGTAAGAAACAGTTTAGTTGGCCATACATGGATCAAAAATGTCTCCAGTGTCTGCTGCACCGGCCAAATTTCGATCCAAATATGGCCATTTCCATTCATGAGGATTCGATTCTATCAAGCGACATCTCATTAACCTTCTTGTTGGTAAATTTTTGCTCGATCAGCGCATTCAGCCAATCGTCTACATCACTGATCAGTGTATTCTGACAGCGGGGGAGTCCCACTGTCAGAATACAATGATGCAGTGAGGAGGATTCCTGATTCCCAATAAATATCTGGATTGGGGTAATCCGTTCATTTTTTTCCTTCAGCCATTTGGCTGAACGTAAAAAAAAACAAAACCATGTAAGGCCAGCTTAAAAATCTCATTCTTGTCCTAGTGATATTGTTGTTACTATTGCAGGAAGTAAAGGAAAATCTCCAATAAAAGATAACCAAGCTTCTTCCTCTTCTCTACTAAAGCTAGTCATACACTGTACACATATTGGCTGCTTCCCGATGAGCCAGCTGAAAATTCGGTCAATGGGTGGTCCTGTCACCACCCTCCCTTCTGACATTGATTGAAAAATCAAAGCAGCCAGGTAGATATTGGTTTGATTGTTTTGTTTAATCTGCAGGCTGAACCAAAAAATCTATAAGGCCGGCCATAGACGGTTCGAATCTTCTGAACCGGACGAGATTTTATCCATGTATGGGCAGGCTGAATGTACCAAGTTAATCATTTGATCAACTTGGGTACAGCCAGCCTGTCAAATTTACTTGCGATTTTGGCTAGCGGCTGCAGGAAAGAAATTTGCGCTCTCTATGGCCTGCATTACTGTATGGCCAGCTTAAAGCAGGGACTGCCCAAATTTCAATCAATGTGTGACAGTCACTAAGTCAGAAGTCAATTGTTTCATCAACGTATGCCGTGGGAACATGATGTTGGAAAATGTTTCTCAATCAGTGACTGCAGTGGCAGTCACTGATTGAGATTTTACTGAGATTTTACTTCACTTCCTGTTGATGACACAACATTGTCACTGGGACAGAACGTGAATGAAAGGCTCCCTAATGGGGTAATGGAGAGCAAAATCACTTGACTGGGGTTCCAACTGTTCCATATACAGTCAAAATCTATAAGTATGGTGTTTGGTTAGAGATACACTTTAGGGCTCATTTAGGGATGGGCAAAGAAATTTGAGCTTCCATTAATGGACCTTTTTTGATTAGTTTGTGACATGGTAACCACTAGATGTCACGGAGCCGCAGAACGGGGAAGTGCCTATGTAAACAAGGCATTTCCCCGTTCTGCCTAGTGACATGACAGAGATCACTGCTCCCTGTCATCGGGAGCAGTGATCGCTGTCATGTGAGTTATGCCATAAAACTATCCCCTACTTTTGCGCAAACCAATCAATATACGCTTATTGCGATTATTTTTTACCAAAAATATGTAGAAGAATACATATCGGCCTAAACGGAGGAAAAAAATTTACGCTAAGCTTGTCGCCCCAAAAAGGAGCAGCTTTTTTTGAGGTGGCAAACGTGCATTAACCAGCCCTATGCGTGACACATGGAAAAATGTGTAAAGATCTAGGACACCTGCCAGGTCTCCTTCCCATTATGCTATGTATGTGTGCGGATGTGAGGTCTGTCCTTCCAAAATTGAGGAATACGTGGTTGTATTGGTGCCCTCGAATGTGGGATTGTGCAGTCATATGTTCTCAGTTTGCGTTCATGTTTGAAGGGAGGAGGATGATTTGATTACCTGGATAAACAAGGTTTTTAATCTGAAGATATCGGAATATTTCCTGTGGTGGTGTGTTATGTAAATGTTTGATAGCTGGAAAACTTTATACTTCCATTGGGGACAGTGGGCAATGTCTTATTTGCAATAGAGAAAGGATGGTCAAATGATGTCCTAATTATTGAACTTTGATCAGTGGTCAGCTCTTTGTGCTAAGGATCCAAGAGTTGTTAGAGAGTAAACAGCCTCTTCATGGGCGTGTGTTATGTTTTACATAGGAATGGTGAGATTGGGCTATACATATGCAGTTGGGTTGATTTTCTCAGTTAATAGAGGCTGTTCACTTTGAAAGTGTATGTTCCCTTAGTTTAGTAAAAAAGGCAAAGCTGTGTTCACTTCAAAAACTCAATCACATGCAAGGTAATAAAAACAAAAAAACAAAAAAAACTTTTTCTTGACTATTATTGGATAACTGAAGTGTAGTTATGAAATTGATATTGTGCTGTTATAGGTGTAAGAGGGCCCCTTAGTGGCGGGGAACGCTCGATCACTTCCCTCATCATGGCCTTCCTGTGGAAATATAGAGCACAAGGATGTTGGGTTACCAATCCTCCTTACCTGCTGGGGAACGCCTTGCCATCTTGTAATCACAGGGCTACCAGGGTAGGGTCACATACTGGTCTCCTGCCCAAGTCATATTTCAGGCCCCTTGGTGTAAACTAACCCTTATGCAGATTAGGCACAACATCCCAGTTCATCCAATAATAGAATGACCAGTCGGCGCTCACTTTTCTGAAAAGTTTACCTTTATAAGAAACAATTGTCCAGATGATCTTGAACTTTTGCCAGTTATATATTATATTAAAAATGTATGCACTGCCATCTACATGAAATTGTCACATGGTTAATGTTTTTAAAAAAGGGGCTGGATCTGGAAGAAATTTTCTTTTCCCTGGAGCAAACTGGGCCTCGCTTCATAGGGTTTTTTTTTATTGCCTTCCTTTGAATAAACTGTGGCTATAGAATTCTTTGTATAGAGGTTTTCAATTTGTTGGTTCAAATCAATTAAAAAATCCTATACCCCTTGAGAGATACAGCAGACAATTAGCATGTTGACCTCTGCACTGTGATCACAGTGGCCCATAGCAGCAGATCTAGTCTGAAGATTTCCTGTACTTCCTGATTACTGTCCACCCTTAGTGGCCATTGGTAGAAGTGAGTCTATTATCCCAATACCAGGTCCTGAATATAACATATGTACAACCCATAAAAGAATAAAGGTACTGGTTTGTTATGATGACTCACTATTATACTGTAACTTGTGGCATATAGGTGGTCTCTTGAGGCATATAGGCGGTCTTTGAGTTCTCAGTGCTAACTGCCCAAGCTGGTATTTTTTCTGTTCCATTCATTTAAGGTTTTAAAGCAAACAATGAGGTACAAAAACATATAATTACAGTGGAAATTGTTAAAATCTGCATATTCTGGTCACTATATAACTATACCGTATCATAGTTAGTGTACATAACCATTTTGCCAGAGGGGCTAGATGATGACATGTGAAAAGCACATAGCGCAACAGTCAAGATCATTTCTGTAGTTCACTGTAGGCATAGGATTGTGAATATCAACATGCTTGGCAAGTCAGAAACATTATGCGTTCTGCAAAATAAATTATGCATGCTTGAACCAAATTTGCCTACACTGATCCAAAGAACACCACAATTCTGAGTATGGACCATGCTAAGGGCAGCCTTGAAGCCCACTCTCCATGCTCGTATTTTTTAATGCAGAACTTTCAGCACAAGTATGAGAATAATATGATTCAGAGCGGTTTCTTCTAGTGAAGGGTGAAGTAAGTGTAAAGAAAAATGGGTTCAAATGGTGTTAGGACTTCATTCAGGGTTCATTTAGCTTATTGTTAGAGTCATGGATTAGGTAATATGAATTGTAGCTCATGATCGTGATACAAGTGACACGGTGGGGGGGAAGGGAGTATTGTGCAGAACAGAACATGCAGAGAATAAAGGTCAATGCTAAGTGGGTCACTGCGGTTTATCAGGGCACACCGTTAGCAATATTAGGAGGTCAGGTTGGCATCAACCTTAACAGAGTTTCCAAATTCTCTATCACTATGTTGTTGGAAAATAAACATCTGCAGAGTCTTGTCTACAGTTTACTATAAATAGTTATAAAAAAATTAATTAAATTCCTAAAGCAGTGGAAACTTTTTTTTTTTTTTCTTAAATTGGGAAAGTATAAAACCCACCCTCTTTCAGGGTTGTATTCCTATATCCCTGCCGGACAGATTTCCAAACGTTTCCTGTCTATGTGATAGGTGTTAGAAGAGGAGGTGATGGGAACATTTCCAGTAGAGTTTTTGTTTGTTTTTTTGTAACCCAATTAGGGCAAATTTCCAACATATCCCGTCCGGGTGACGGGTGTTATCAAAGGATGTGGGAGATCTATTCAATCCAAAATTAAAAATAAAGTTTGGGGTAAAAGTAAAGTGTGTACCTGCCTGACGTGAAATGAGAATGTTGGCAGTAGAAGTAAATTTTGTATTTAGTTTAAAATAGTTTTCATGTGTGTTGACCTAGGTTGGAACTCTCTAATCCAGTACACTACAATCCGGAAAACCCACTAATCCGGCATGGTTTTAAGCAAGCTATATATCCCTTCTGCTTGGCAAAGTAATTTTCAGTCACTTGTGTGGCTCCTTTTATTGTTTGTCACTGCCAACGATTTATTTCCTTAACATTATATGCTGAGAAACAGGTTGTGAAATAAACATAGAAGCTAAAAATCTTCTGAAAATGTTTAGTTACTTGACTGTCATTCTGAGCCTCTTTAATCATTTACGTACTGGAATCTGTAGCAACTGGTGAATCTAGCTGTAAATCTAGACAAAATGAAATAATCACAGTAAACGTAGGAACTAATACATAATGGATGATGTTCATAGACTAAAATCCAAGTGATCCATGGCAATTGTTTTTCTCATCTAGTACTATAGTTTCCAATGATGGTATTTATGTTGGGAGGAGCAATGTTCAATGTAAGCATACATCGTTACAGAACTATATTTCGGCCAGGCAGGGCCGCTGCTAAAGCAGTACAGCCAGCCCTCCTGTACTGGGCCTGGGCCTCATCAGTTCAAAAGGGGGGCCTGGGCACCTGCCTAGCAGCAGGGCTGGCAGCACTGCTTTATTACTGATAGCTTCTACTTTTCTTTTCTTTCTCCAGCTGCACTGCAGGGTGATCAGTTCCAGTATCTGTGCCCCCTTCCCCCTGCTGTCTGGGACCCCTGTGTGCCCCTTTCCCCCCCGCAGTGCTGCAGTTTTCCCTTCTGTCCTCTCCTGCCAGCAGCTGCTGAGGCCACAATGGAGGGTTTTTTCAAGATGGTGAGTGGGGTAGCTCACCATCCTGAATGAACACACCAACCTGAATGAACACAGTGAGCACTCACCGTGGGGGTGCAGATATTGCCTCTGCACCACTATTCACTTGAAAGGGTCTTGTTCAATGGGGGTATAATTTCTGCCATGCCTGCAAAGCATAGAATTGTGACCATTGCTTTTCATAAAAAATATTATTTGATATTTTCAGAGGAGGGGGGCCCTGTCAGGCCTCTACATATGGTAAGCTGCAATATATTACATTTTTGTTTTTGGGTTTAATACCACTTTAAAGTGGAACTTTACCTATAACAACTTGATAAAAATATTGTTTTGTAGCAAGGAACATACATTTCACATTAATAATTATGCTATCAAATTTAGTGTGTGCTGTAAGCTGCCTCCAGTACAGTTACTACTTGCTGGAGGCTGCCATTTTGCTGAAGCCAAAAATGAAAATGGAGAGCAACTAAGCATGTGCAGAACAGGGTGAGACATTGTATTACTGGTTTTTAAACAGTATATGCAATGCACTTATTTTTACATAGCTATACCTGCAAAAGGGGCCAGCCTAATATGATCGAGCAAGAATTTTCTGACTACATAGTTACATAGTTAGGCTGAAAAAAGACACAAGTCCATCTAGTTCAACCAAAAAGAAACCATACAATCCCATATACACAATCCTATACCCACAATGGACCAGAGGAAGGCGAAAAACCCCAGCAACGCATGATCCAATTCGCATGGAAAGAAATTCCTTGCTGGTCCCCTGAGAGGCAGTTGGATATCCCCTGGATCAGTGTTTCTCAACTCCAGTCCTCAAGGCGCACCAACAGGTCATGTTTTCAGGATTTCCACTATTTTGCACATGTGATTTGATCAGTTTCACTGCCTTAGTAATTACCACAGCTGTTTCATCTGAGGGAAATCCTGAAAACATGACCTGTTGGTGCGCCTTGAGGACTGGAGTTGAGAAACACTGCCCTGGATCAACTTTACCTATAAATATTAGTACCCAGTTATATTAGGTACACCTAGGAAAGAATCCAGGCCTTTTTTAACCACTTCAGCCCCGGAAGGATTTACCCCCTTCCTGACCAAGCCCTTTTTTGCGATATGGCACTATGTCGCTTTAACTGACAATTGCGCGACGTGCGACCCAAACAAAATTGATCACAAATAGAGCTTTCTTTTGGTAGTATTTGATCACCTCTGCAATTTTTATTTTTTGAAAGAAAGAGTGACAATTTTGAAAAAAAAAACAATATTTTTTTACTTTTTGCTATAATAAATATCCCCAAAAAATATATAAAAAAAACAAATTTCTTCCTTATTTTAGGCCAATATGTATTCTTCTACATATTTTCGGTTAAAAAAACCACAATAAGCGTATATTGATTGCTTTGCGCAAAAGTTATCGCGTCTACAAAATAGGGGATAGATTTATGGCATTTCTATTTTTTTTTTTTATTAGTAATGGCGGCAATCTGCAATTTTTATTGTGACTGTGACATTGCGGTGGACAGATCGGCCACTTTTGACACTATTTTGGGACCATTGACATTTATACAGCGATCAGTGCTATAAAAATGCACTGATTACTATGTAAATGTCACTGGCGGGGAAGGGGTTAAACACTAGGGGGTGATCATGGGGTTAAGTGTGTTCCCCCAGCGTGTTCTAACTGTAGGGGGATTGGGCTCACTAGAACATGACAGAGATCACTGCCCCCGATCATGAGGAGCAGTAGATCCCTGTCATGCCTTGATAATATCTCCCCATTCTGCCTCTCCAGGCCACCGGCGGACATCGAGTCCGCAGAATCTGCGGGCACACTCCTGCGGAGCGCGCGTGCCCGCTACCAGCCAATGAGGAGTGAAGTACGGGTACGTCGTTTTGCGCACCCATGCCAATTTGCCCCCCGTTTTACGTACCTGAGCCACAAATTTCTGTCAGCGGAGTCGCACACTCCCTTTCTCCACGGGGTCCCGGCTCTTGATTGGATAGATTGATAATGCAGCCATTGGCTCCCGCTGCTGTCAATCAAATCCAATGAAGCCAGCGCCGGGGGGCGAGTCCGAGTCCGGCATTCGTGTCTATGGACGCAAATGATGGACTGGGGAGTGCGCCCACAAAGTAATCCCCTAGGAGAGCGCTTCTCCTAGTTATCTGATGTGGGGAGGAGCCGCTAGAGCCGCCGGGGGACTCCAGAAGAGGAGGATCGGGGCCATTCAGAACCCGCGCAGCCCATCCTGTCACCACAGGTGAAGAGGAAAGAAAGCCGTGGGGACTTCAAATCCCTGGACGGTACAGCAGCGATACAATCTGTCAGTGCGGGGGATCGCTGGACTCCAGGTTAGCGGGGCTGAGGGGAATGGAAAGGGTGTCCAATGTAAGTTCATTTTTCAAGATTTTCTGTAAAGGTGAACTTACACTTTAAAGTCAATCACTCAACACCAAGTTCACTATACGGACCCCTTATATATTTGTACATGTCGATAATACCCCCCCCCCCCCCTTAATCTCCTCTTCCCAAGAGAGAATAAATTCCGTTCCTCTAATCTTTCCTCATAGCTGATCTCCTCCATGCCTTCCTTTTTGTGAACTGGTGCCCAAAATATTCCAGATGAGGTCTTACTAATGATTTGTACTAAAGTTACACTTAAAGTCTGTAACAAAAATGTTTGATGGCCATTTCTATTTATTTGTTTGTGAGGTGTAGTGTTCAGTCTTGCCCAGAGGTACGGTTGAGTTGGTGGCATGTTGTCCATTATCCATTTAGATTTAGAGGACATTAGAGTGTGAATTATCTAGTGGTAAGGTCTTGTTGGAAGATAGTGGAAGTATAGAAGGGACCAAACCATTACATGGTTATTTCCTGTGCTCTATACCACTGGGGAAATTTCTCTTCTTTCCTGTCCCAGAGACACAACAGGAAACTACAGGACATGTATAAAAGTGAGCGAATTTCCCCTCTTAGACAGTTGCCCTCTCAAAGGGTGCCCGCTTACCTTTTGTTGTGGGGACAACTCTCAGATTTTGGATTTCTCCTCACTTTTTTACATGACATTGGTCTACAGTACAAATAGAAGGATGGATCTCCCCAATGGGGTCACAGGTGGTAATTATACCATGACAAAGGTTCTAACCCTCCTCCACTAAATCCAAAAATAAAAAATATAGGTTTTAGCTAGAGATACACTGTAATGGTTACATATTTACATGTTTGACATCAAAAGCCCTAGAAGTTGTTTTCAAACGTTAACAGGTTTGTCCTTGGTCCTTGAGCAGATGTCAAACTGCACATATGAGAAGGCAACAAGTTCAAGCTCACGACTGCTCTGCGGTGTCTAAAATAACTCTCCATGATATTGACTGAAACTTGTTAAATATGTAATATAAGAATGTGTATCTTCAAAGCCTAGTCTCAGCACAAAGAAACTCACAACTGCAGCATTATCAATCACACATTTAAAATAATATAGTATATGCTATTTCCTTTAAAAGTAAAAAAAATAGAAATAATGTATGGCCACCCTAGAACCTAGGTGGTTGATTGACACTCATCTAGAATGCTTAGCTTTGCTGGAGGTATGCATTTAGAATCTAGTGTTTATCCTAGCCTGGAGATATACACACAGTGCATTTTTAGGTTTCAAAGTTTAGCTTTGGACTTTGCTTTCCAGGTAGGTTTGTTGGTTCAGCTATCAGGAGGGCATTGTGATCTGTATTTTATTTGTAATCCTCTTTCATCAGTGAGGCATACAAAACACTTTCTGGGAAAAAAAAAAAAGCAACCTGGAATTTTACTAGTCTCTTAACCCTCCATTTACTACAGATCTTTTCAATTATTTTATCAATGAAAAAAGAACATTTCAGGATGTCAAACATATATAAGTTGCTTTCCTGACTGGCTCCATGGCAGCATATGTGTGGTTAGCCCCGCCTCCATAACTACCCTATAGGACACCTCTCCCATAAATCTTTGCTCTGGGCTACCAGTCGTGTTCCTTTTTTGTCCTCCTCCGTAGGACCAAGTCGTTGGTTCTCCTACCTGAAGCTGACTCCCCTGTGATCAGGATCGTCCAAGCAACACAGTGTCACATCCCTCCGATAAGCCTTGACTGTTAAGCAGGGTATGGAGTGTATACGCAGAGTAGCGCTGAAGAGCTGGAAGTCTGGCCGTCAGCAGGCAAGCGCGCACAGGCCTGATTGCCTAGCTGTGAGCAGGTGGCCATTATCTGCCATAAAGTCCAGTGTGTATATGGGATTCCCTCGGCTTAAGTGATCATAGGTGGAGGGGTAAGGTGAACATTAGCCTTCCATGGCAGCAGTGTTTGTATATGTTGTATTGGTTTTTACTCTTTGATCCTGTGTCTGTTTCCCTTCCTTTCCTGTTGGTGTCCCTGTACATGGCGGCTGGTGGTTCCGCTCCAGCCGCCGCTTTCTCTCTTTCGGGTCCCGGTGTTTGCTCTGTGCATGCGCTGTTCCGGAAGGAAAACGAACCCTGGTTCACACATGCGCGTGAGTGTCTCTTGCCTGGCGCTGCTGTGACATCACACGGCACCACTTTTACACCTGGGGGAAGCCTGCAGATCCTCGGAAATGATCGTGGGCATGTGCAGCGACTTCCCCAGGTATCTGTAGCGGCTACCCCAGGTAGGTACTGACTTTCTGTGGATTGAATAATCCCTACCTGGTGGCTGATCCTTTGTTTTCCCACCTGCAGTAATCTACCGTGGATAACATGGACCCTTCACTGCCTCCTGGTGGCCAGTCCTCTCGCAGCAGGTATGAATGTGGGACTATCCCGGTGTTCTGCCTGCTGGGGGGGAGGAGAGTGGGGTACAGGGCACAAGCTTTAATGTAATTGTTTTCCCTTTTCCTTTTCTTTCCCACAGCCGTTCCAGGTCTTATCCACAGCGCAGTTCCCGCAGAAGGAGTGGGTCTTCGAAATCACACCACCGCCACTCCTCCTCTAGATCCAGGCACCGCAGATCTCCTTCTAAATCCAGATACCACAGTAAAGATCATCACCACCCCCCTCATCTCACCCCAGCAAGGGAGTGGAGAAGTCATATTGGGGGTGTAGGGCCCCAGTCCCTGCCAGCAAGTCTCTCTGTGATCGCCGTTTCTCCAAAGTAGCTGAAGAGAGGGAGGATGCAGACCAGCATCTTGAATCATTGGTTAAACAAGTCGTGAGAGAATCCCTGCAGGAGAGAGAAGCTAGCAAGCCTCGTGACCCCCTGCCGGAGCCACTATGCTCTCCAACGGGAGAGGGGCAGGCCCACGAGACATGGGAATCTTCCCAGCCAAGTCACCCATCTATTCCTCCCTCAGATAGCAAGTTGGAAGCAGAGGATCCAGGGATGGGCTTCGAGTACGCTCTGGTTCCCTCTCTGGTGAGAGCTTTAAGGGAAGCTCTGAATTGGGAGGATCCTGTAACTTCTCCTCGAAACAGAGGAAATTCTTCAAGCTGCTCAATAAGGAGCGCCAATATTTTCCCTTCCTCACTGAAGTAGGGGACATCATCTCTGACCAATGGGGCAAAATGGACAAGAAGAGTTCCATGCAGTCTAAAATTCTGAAGCTGTATCCCTTCAGGGAGGAAGAGGTTAAGCATGATGAGACTAGTTAGGTATGTGACTCTTCCTCTGGAAGACTCGGTCTCCTTCTAGGATCCCTTGGAAAGGCAAATCAGTTATGATCTAAGCGGATTTACCTAAAAGCGCGCATAGCCTGCAAGCCGGTCCTGGCCTTAGCCGCAGTATCTAAAGCCTTGGAATCTTGGTCGGACAGCGTTGACGAGATCCTCAGAGGTATCTCCAGTGAAGTGACCAGAAGCTTGCCTATTCAGGAAATCAGGCTGGCATCCGCCTTTCTGAGGGAGGCTTCCATTAATGTCATCCTGGTGGCTCGGGTTATGCTGGTGGCAGTCACAGCCCATCGTGCCTGATGGCTTCGTCCATGGTTGACGGATCCGACTTCCAAACAAGTTTGTTGTCGAATTCCCTTTGAGGGCACATTCCTTTTCAGCAACAAACTTGATAGCACCATAACCCAGGCCATGGGTGCTATATCAGGTTTTCTCCCTCAGGATCGGCTCTTACAGAGCCAGAGACGCACTTTTCCGAGAAGACAGAATACAGATCGCCAGGGGCGGAACTACCACCATAGCGACCAATGCGGGTGCTATGGGGCCCGCAACCGAGTGGGGCCCAGTGAGGATGAGAGAACCGCCGGCACAGTCTACCAGCCAGGGAAAAAGAGAGGAGAGGAAGAGGCGAGCTGTCCGTATCAGCAGAGAGCTGAATTGCATGAATAACAAATAATAGCTTTCATTAGAACTTCCAGTGTTCCCGGGGCTCACGTCACATAGCTCCACCTCTTGGCCTGGCACCTTTGATAGACAGAACGTAGATCCAATGCGGGACATGTGAGGTCATCAAAGGCGTCGGGCCAAGAGGTGGGGCTATGTGACGATGAGCCCTGGGAAGACGGGAAATTCAAATGAAAGCTATTACAGCGGGCAATCCCGCTCTCTGCTGATCCGGGTGGCTTGCCTCTTCCTCTGCATAGGTGAGGCTGTATGGGGCACAGGTCACACTGCATTGGGCACAGGTCACGTTGTATGGGGCACAGATCACGTTGTATGGGGCACAGATCACGCTGTATGGGGCACAGGTCACGCTGCATTGGGCACAGGTCACGCTGTATTGGGCACAGGTCACAGGTCACGCTGTATGGGGCACAGGTCACGATGTATGGGGCACAGGTCACGCTGTATGGGGCACAGGTCACGCTGTATTGAGCACAGGTCACGCTGCATTGTGCACAGGTCATGCTGTATGTGGCACAGCTCACGCAGCATTGACACTAGGGCAGCTGTGGGGGGGGGGGCTGTTTGCAGGGGGGCCCCATACAACATTTTGCTATGGGGCCCTGCTATTTCTAGTTACGCCCCTGCCAATCGCACAAGAGAGATGTGCAGTTACAGGCCTCTTACAAGGGAGGAGCGACGTGCTGACGTCACCGCGTTCACGCAGGTCCCGAAATGACGGGCTGCAATTGAGCCGGCCGGCTTGTTTATACTGCATCTTTTTATTGTTTTAATTATAAGTGCAATACTCTTTTTTATCTAATAAAATCACCTAAGATTGTACACTATGGAAGCTTTAATTTCTTTATGGGGATCAACTGGCAATACGTGCCTTTGAAGGATAATACCTGGGAAGACGCTAGGATTATCGCTCCATTCCTTAAAGGCCCAGGCTGGGTATTAAGCCACAAGCGTGTGTGATCTCCTGTAATAGGAGATCATTTGGAGTCGGTAAGCGGCAGTGTGTGTAGAGGTGGAGGTTATATCTTTCTCAACCATGACTCTTGGGTGCATGGAGTGTCAGTCTCACATCTGAAAATCATCTTAATACAGAGCACTAATAATAATATGATACAATGTGATAATTAATCAATTATTTTTTTAATTTTTGCATGGAGTCACTTTATATACTAACATTCAACACTAATAATGCACACTTTATATGAAGGTTTAGCGCAACTTAATACAGAAAGTTGTTTATGTTGTGTATCTCACAGGAAGTTGTAGCTTTGCTTTCTAAAAACAAACACATTTATTTTTCATCCATTCACCAATTCA
This sequence comes from Lithobates clamitans, assembly GCA_037952925.1. Taxonomy (NCBI): domain Eukaryota; kingdom Metazoa; phylum Chordata; class Amphibia; order Anura; family Ranidae; genus Lithobates; species Lithobates clamitans. The sequence goes on from JBBGZY010000254.1 coordinate 7,724,982, forward strand.
CTTGCTTTTGATGACACCGCAGTAATTTTATTTTGCAGTTACAGGCCTGGCCGGGAGTTTACAAGATCCTGGAAAGCCAGGCAGTCTTCATTTAAGAAACCCACAAAGGATGGTTCTTCCAGCAACCGGGATTCCGCTAAGTCTTTTTGAGATTGGGCCTGCTCAGGCATGTCAGGTGGGGGCTCATCGTCTCCACTTTAGGCATGTCTGGGCGGCCTCAATCCAGGACTTCTGGACCGTCAAACCGGTCTCCTCCAGTCACACCTGGGTCTTCAGCCCCAGGCTCAGATTCATTCCTACTACTCTTCCATGTTCAGAAGAAAAAAAGTAGATCCTATTAGCCTACGTAAGCTCTTTGCTGGAGCAAACCACAGCCATTCCTGTTCCGGATGGCGAACGAGGCAAGGGCATGTATTCTCCTCTGTTCATGGCACAGAAAAAGAACGGCACATGGAGACCAGTCATAGATTTGACCCATCTCTTTATCCAAAAAGAAAAATACAAGATGGAGTCTTCACTTATGATCCAGCAGTCGGTCCATCCAAGAGACTGGTTGGTGTCGATCGATCTGAAAGACGCCTACTTCCACGTTCAGGTGGCAGCAGACTTTCAACAATTTCTTTGCTTTGCAGTAGGCAAACAGCACTTACAATTCACCTGTCTCCCCTTGGTCTAACAAAATCGCCTCGTGTCTTCTCCAGGATCTTGTTAGCTGTTGTGGCTTTGCTCAGGGTCACAGGGGTTTGTCTTCATCACTACCTAGATGACCTCCTTCTCCTAGCTCAAAACAAAGGTCAACTTTTAGAGCACAGGAACCTGGTTATCTCCACTCTTCAAGAGTTTGGGTGGCTCCTGAATCTAGAGAAGAGTCACCAGGAACCCACACAGTCCCTCGTGTTTCCCGGAGCTCACTTCAACATGGTGGAGGGCTCCATCTCGCTGCCCAAGGAGAACTATGTAGTAGTCCGAGACAGAATCTGCTCAGCCCTCAATTCGTCTCATCTCTCCACTCTCCGGTGTCTGAAGGTGATTGGCAGCTACTATTCCCATGGTGAAGTGGGCACAGTGGCACACACGGCCCTTTCAAAAAGGGTTCCTCCAACAATGGAGGTCCGACAGCAAGAGCCAGTGGAAGAATCTTCGCAATTGCCACTCGATCATTCCCATCACATGGGTCACGATAACCTCAGATGCCAGCAACGGGCTGGGGCACTCATTGCCTATCAGAAGTAGCACAGGGCAGATGGAACTCCCCTTCTCTCTGGATTATGTCTAACATTCTGGAACTGCGGGCTGCCTTTCAGGCATTTCTAGCATTCCATCATTTAACAAAGAACTCCTCAGTGATGCTCAGGTTGGACAATACAACCGCGGTGGCCTACATAAGGAGGCAGGGGGGAACCCGCAGCTGGTCCCTGCTACAGGAGGTGGAGCCAATCATGAGCTGGGCTCAGAGGAACTTGTCCAACAACTCAGCAGTCTACATACCTGGGATCCAGAATGTACAGGCGGACTTCCTTTCTCGTGTTCAGATGAACAATGAGTGGTCTCTCTACAAAGAGGTGTTCGAATGGCTCCTGACCCTGGGGGTGTCTCCAGAAGTCGACCTCTTTGCATCCCCGTGCAACTACAAGTTGGTCAAGTACTACTCGAGGTTCCGAGACCCTCGGGCGTATGGGATAGATGCTCTCACGGACCAGTGGAGGTTCCACAAAGCTTACTCCTTTCTTCCGGTGCCTGTGATACTCCAGTTTGTCGAGGCTCAAGGTTGTACAGAAGAGGCCATTCCGATCCTCCTTAATGCCAGAAGGAAAAGCACCAACAGGGTCTATGAACGTATATGGACCAGGTTCATAGACCACATGTCTTCCAAGCCTAACCCTTGTAATGCTCCGGCAGTCCAGGACATTCTGAGTACACAGCAATCCGCGCTATCCCCAAAGATCCTACGATGCTGTTATACCTTTACAAATATTGACAAAAAATAATGACAAAAAATTGATAATCACAAAAAATACTAAAAACGTTATGACAAAAAAGTGCTGCAACCAAAAAAAACAGAATATGGGTTCTGTTAAACAATAAATACGTTCGGGTGCGCTACTAGTGTCAAAAACCACAATGTTTAAGGATTAATCTTCAACCTAAAACCTTAACATATAAATGTGAAAACATTTATAAAACATATATATTGTTTATATTGTTTTATAAATATGTGAATATTAAATAGTCCTAGACAATCAATCTGTGTTTCTGTGTAAGTAGTCCTTCCTTCAGCTAGTGGAATTCCATCTCGCTTGGTTATTGTGTAAAAAAAGGGGGGGCCGCTTACCAGATGTGCTGGACCCCCATTACGGGGGTCTTCAGGGCTTCTCATATGCCGAGTCTCACAGGCAGGAACAGCTGATTTTGTTTGCAGACTTGGATCCGCCTTAGTTTCCTCCTAAGCACTGGAATTCCCATATCGTAAGCTGTATCTCTGTGAAATCCCTCGGATAGGCTGGACCCCTATTACGGGGGTCTTCAGGGCTTCTCAGATGCCGAATTCTACAGGCAGTGACAGCTGATATTGCTTACAGGCTTGGATCCGTCTTTGATTTCTGCTGAGCACTGGAATTTCCTTGACAGGAGCTGTGTCTCTGTGAAACCACTTGTTACATGCAGGGAGAGATCAAAGAAACAGAGGGTCCTCCATGGTGAAGTACGTAAAGCTTTTATTAAAATGAATGGGTGGCTGACATCTGAAGCAAGGCAGAAAGTTCAAAAACGTACAGCTCGGCCGCGGTGAAGCTTAGCCAGCTGATGTGTGGTGACGTCAGGTCCCATACCTCCGTCCAATGTGGCGTTTCTCCGTAAAAGGCTTCGACTGGGAGAGGAGACACAGGTTCATGGACCACATGTCTTCCAGGCCTAACCCTTGTAATGCTCCGGCAGTCCAGGACATTCTTAGCTTCCTGCAATCAGGTCTAGACCTGTCCCTAGCAGTGAGATCACTTTGGGTACAATTATCGACCATCTCGGCATTCACAGGAGGGGCCAATCACTCCCTTGTTCGCCAGTTCTTTAAAGGTGCTATCAGGCTTAGGCCTCAGAGGAAGCCAAGGTTCCCCAAGTGGGACCTCCCTCTTGTTCTGGATTTCCTTTCTAAGCTCGGATGAGATCCCGACAAGCCTCTCTCAGTGAAAGATCTTACACTCAAGACCACCTTCCTGGTGGCTGTTACTTCAACAAAAAGAGTATCTGAAATCAGAAACCTGGGTTCGAAGGAGCCTTTTCTAACTTTTTTCCAGACAGAGCAGTGTTAATTCCCATGCTGGGGTCAAACCCTAAAGTGACCACAATTTTCCATGAAAATCAAGAAATTGTGCTTCCCACCTTTAGGTCAACAGAAATTCAAGATGTCCACCCCCTTGATGTGGGGCACACTCTGAAACAATACCTGGAAGTCACGGCTCCCTTTAGACAATCAGATTTTTTTTAAATCCTTCTCCACGGAAAAAACAAAGGAATGTGGGCTTCAGTTAGATCCATTGCTGCATGGATCGTACAGACCATGCAAAGGGCTTATAAAGCGAAGGGCTTGGCTCCTTCAGAAGCAGTGACAGCACACTCAACTCTGAGTATCTCGACCTCCTGGGCAGCTTCTCGACATGTCGCTCCCGAAATAATCTGTAGAGCGGCTTCCTGGTCTTCTATCAACACATTTGTGTCTCACTACTGTGTTGAACCAGCTGCCTTATCATCTGTTAATTTTGGTTTGCAAGTACTGTCGGTTGACGTTGTTAAATAAATTTGGTTTCTTTGCTCAGCATTTGCCCACCCGGGTGTGTATGGCGAGTTATTTCCCACACGTATGCTGCCATGGAGCCTGTCAGGAAAACTGAACATTTCCTATCAAATACTTACCATAATTTTTCTTTCCTGATAGGCTCCATGGCAGCAGGAGTCCCCTCCCAATGCCTGGAGTAGGCTAGTTATGGAACACAGCTAGTAGCCCAGAGCAAAGATTTATGGGAGAGGTGTCCTATAGTGTGATTATGGAGGTGAGGCTAACCACACGTATGCTGCCATGGAGCATATCAGGAAAGGAAAATTATGGTAAATATTTGATAGGAAATTTTCAGTTTTATGTACAGGAAATTTTAATACCATTAGCAGATAATAAAGAAGAAATGTTGGTTTAATCTCTGATCTTCCCTTCTAAACATGTTTAGTGACCAGAGTTTTTTGAAGCCTAAAGTGTTACTAAACCCACAACAGTAACATCAATCTGTATATGCATTAAAGCATACTTGTTATACTCACTGTGGAACCTAAGAGGTTAATCCTCCACATTGTGTAAAAAGGCTGTTTGATCCTTCCTGTCTTCTCTGATCCTCCCCTTCTTCCACTGACTCCAGAACATGTCCAGATAGTACAGAGCCTTTGAAGTCAGGCTGCACATGCTCAGTTTGGTGTGTATTGATAGAGAGTTTTTTTTTTTTTCTTGGGAGAGTGCATGCGATCAGCACAGGGACAATCAGCACTGTCCAGACAGAGGGTCAGGGGTCCTGTATCCTGATAGAACAGCTCAGTGCAGTATGAAAACACCTCCTACAAGCTTTACCAAGAACTGATAGAAGCCACAAGACTGCTATATACTGCTTATGAGAAAAGGTATTTAGCGGTTTATATTTACTAAAATAATTGCATTTCCTTGTTCTGTGTACTGTGGGAGACCAGATATAGTAAATGCAGGGTCCTGGGTTTAGTAACACTTTAAAGTGATTGTAAACTATCACCTTGTAAAACAACCCATTCAGTTTAAAATAGAATTGAAAGGCAAAATATTTTTGTATAGATATATATAAAAAGCATTATAAATACCCTTTTCCCTTTTTTTATAAGTGATCACATTCCCTCTGTTCTCAGCTGCATAAGAGCTGGGGGAGGAGAAGCAGCAGCATACTGAGATTGCCAGTGAATGGCTGTGCAGCAGGGGCATGTCAGAACAAGTCTGATTATTGGAGGAGAGTACATTGAGTTCCCAGCATAGCTAGAGAACCGACCATGATGTGTTCTCCTACTTAGTGTAGTCAGTTTTTAATAGGAAAGCAGAGGGACTGGCAGTAACACCAGGGATTTCACATAAAGAATGCAATACAAAGAAAACAGGATACTTTTTTATACACGTACATGGTACAGCAGGCACATATCAGGAATATGAAGTGTTGGGGTAACAAATCATTTAAATGTCTCCTTAGGCATCCTCCATTATTGAGCTTGGCCCTATCATTCCTGCTTCGTCTTCCTTCCTTTTAGTCTGTGAGACCATCCCTCACAATAAACAACCCATAGGGAGATTTTTAATGTTTTAAGGGGCTACTCCAAGCTCTGGTCTTCCGTTTAAAGTTGGGATATGTATGAAATTTCAGATGCCTATACCTCTGGATCTAACAATCATTTTGACATATGGTTTTCATTGATTATGATTTTTTTTCGTCATGATGATTATTACTGTATTTAGTTTAAGATTACACTAAGTTATTTGTTTGAGCTTATATAATAAAAATAGTGCAAGGAACGCTTGTAATCTACTATGAACAGAAGCCCAGTGCACCCAACTGTCTTTCACTTTTCAACATTCAGAACAATAAAATACGTTTGGTTGTTTTTGGTTGGTAAATTTTGCACATTGCTTATTAAACAGAGCTAAACCCACCGATTTAACTGTTTCCCAAATAACTTTTACAGTTACTAGTGTGGTTATGTTATGCCTCGTTTCCACTGAGCGGATCGGTTCGGTTCAGTACGGTACGCTATTTTGGGTGTTTTCATTATGAAATCGGCCCATACAACCGAACCGTACCGCTCCATTCAGGGTCCTGCTTCAGATGTGGGGCCATAGAAAATGGAACGGTTCGGTTAGGGCGGAGCTACTGGCGTCACACAATACATTTCATTGATTGGCTGACAGAAAACCCTCTGCTGTGCTATGCTGAGGCATTTTTTCTAAACCCTGTATGGCCCCTTGTGGTCCCACTTGCAGTGGAAACGCTCACCAGAATAGACCTGACCATTCTAGGCCATTCAAACTGTACCGATCCGGTCAGTGGAAACGAGGCATTAGCTCTCAACCAGACTGTCAAGTCATCATATGGTGGTTCCATAGCTGATTCACATGTGCAGTAGCGTTGGGCGAACAGTTTTGCCAGAGCAAAAGTTCAGGCCGAACATTGCATGTTTGCCCGTTTGGTGAACACCGGAATTTGCGGCGGGCTCGGTGGCATGTTCGCCCGCTGAGCGCCCTACAATGCACTGCACAGTACATACGAGGGCCCTAATTGGATGAAGCCTTGCACTTGGCCGACTTTGCCAATTAGGACCCAGAGAACTGTGATTGGACAAAGTGATGATGATTTTGTCCAATCAGCTCAGTGCACATAGTCCCACCCTACAGTATAAAAGGTTCCTTCCCATAGGAAACTTTTGCAATGTTCTGTTGGAGTGGAAATAGATAGAGCAGGGCTCAGTTTGCTAATAGCGAGTTAGTGTGTTATTGTGACTCTGAGTGTAGAGTGAGTATAGTGTAGTGCAGTGTTTAACAACGTATACCCTTTTTTGCTGTGTTTTTTTGTTTTTGTTTTTTGTTTTTGTCCTGTGCCTGCCCCTTTTTTTAAATTGTCAGCTGCAGTTTTTCTGACTGCGATACTGTTGTTCCCCCTTTTTTTATTTTTTATAGTTTTTACATTTCTGTCAGCAGCAGTCCTCAATTTAAAGTGTACCAAACACCACTTTTCATTGAATAAAGTACATCCAATCACACATTTCCCAGTATCTAACAAATTTGGGTAATAAGCCCCCCCATCATGTCTGGGAGGCCAACTAAGACGTTCCAATGCCACTTTGAGGGGGCTAGCAGTGTATTTGTCCACAGGCAAAGGTGGACGTGGTCTGTCCACAGGCAAAGGTGGATGTGGTCTGTCCACAGGCAAAGGTGGATGTGGTCTGTCCTCAGGCAGGGCACATTTTTCTCTGTTTAGTGATATTACCCTTGCTATCTAGCAACAGCATGCAGAGAAGGTGGTAGACTGGCTTACTAAACCATCCTCATCCTCGGTCACCTAAGATGACACAGTCCACCACAGCTGCCAGAGCGGCCTATTCTGCCTCCTTGTCCACAGCCACAGAGGAGTCAGCTGAATTATTTCAAAACAGTGTCAGTCCTGCGCCCTCCAAAAGTAACTGTGAGGAGTTACAGGGTGAAGGCACCACCAACACCCAAGGCTCAATTTTTCCGCACCAAAGTAACCAAAGTAACCAAAGTCTGCAAAAGAGACACCAGACTTTATGTAAAAAAAAAAGTTAATCCTGACCTGAATGTACTATAGTTTGACTTCTTCACATAAGGCTTGCTCACTGTGGTTGTTATTTCCATCCAAAGTCTGCCAAAGAGACACCAGAATTTATCCAGAAAATCTCTAATCTTGTTCTGTGTGCACTTAATTGTGGCCTCATTATAAAGACTGGCTCCCCAAGCCGTTGTTTACAAAATAAAGAAAGCTTGCAGAGAAAATAAAGTTAAATGCCATTTTGTTTTCTCTATATATGCCAGTTTTGATGCAGCAGGTTCTGTACACGGTACAGATGCCCCACTAGGCAGACTAAGGGGACTCCCAGGCACTACATCTAAAGGAATTTTTCATTTTTATTGTTTCACTTTAAGCATCATTAAACTCACTACTCCTTTAAAAACAATCTTTTTAGAAAAAGAATTCTGCATTGATACATGTCCCCCAGGGCAGTACCCGGGCCCCCATACCCTTTTTTATGGCCAGTAACTTGCATATAAGCCTTCAAATTGGGAACTTTTGATTTTTCAAGGTCGAGTCCCATAGACTTTAATAGGGTTCAGAGTTTGGGTCCGAACTCTGCGATGTTCGAGAGTTCTGGCGTGAACCGAACCGGGGGGTGTTTGGCCCAACTCTAATGTGCAGCACCATGACAACTGCAGATCAAACAAAGGCTAAAGCTGGCCATAGACAGTTACTTTATTTTTAAGCAGGATGAATGGAAAAGAAACAACACATTCCTCCATCCACACATATGAGGTTTGATGGAGGATTCCCTGCCAGAACATTGTATTCTGACAGTGACTCCTGCTACTATTAGAATACAATGATCAGAGGCTGCAGCTGATTAACTCAATAGGAAAGGAAAAGATGGCGCAGGAACCAGAACATGCACAGCATGAATAATAACAATTTAAAGATACAATATAACGATTATTAGAATATCAAAAGATAATAAATGAACAACAAGTCCCAACAAATGAAGGTAAAAGTTTATGCTAAGCACCAGCGGCAGCTCCTTTTGGAGTTGAAGCAAACTCTGGAAGACAGGGTAAAAAGAAGAACAAGAAAAAGAGGGTGGTGATAAATGGGGAGTACTCGGAATGGTCAGGGGTGGGTAGTGGGGTTCCCCAGGGTTCTGTGCTGCGACCAATCCTATTTAATTTGATCATAAACGGCCTGGAGGATGGGATAAACAGTTGTAAAATAATGCATTTGGGTGGCAAAAATATGAATGCAATCTATACACTGGGGGGAGAACCTCTGGGGGAATCTAGGATGGAAAAGGACCTAGGGGTCCTAGTAGAAGAGAGGCTCAGCAATGGCATGCAATGCTAAGCTGCTGCTAACAAAGCAAACAGAATATTGGCATGCATTAAAAAGGGGATCAACTCCAGAGATAAAACGATAATTCTCCCACTCTACAAGACTCTTGTCCGGCCGCACCTAGAGTATGCTGTAATACTGACACATAATCACACATAGGTTGGACTTGTGTCTTTTTTCAACCTCACCTACTATGTAACTATATGTAACTATGTAACTATGTAACAAGTGCACCAGACTAAGTGCAGTATGTAGTAAATTATTTATTCAAAACAAAAGCCTTGATGTAGAGATGTACCTGAAGGGTATGTATTACATGATCACCAGACTGCTATATATGGCTAGAAAACTCACAGCTTGATACTGGATGGCATCTACAGTCCCCACTGGGAAACTGCTGTGCGAAAGTTTGACCTTATTTGGCAACCTTGGCTGGATGACACCAGCCTTGCTCCACTGCAGTTGTTGATGGACAGGCTCCTGTAGTAGTAACCCACCAAGAATACCACGGAGGGGGGGAGGTGGAGGGGAGGGAGAGAGAGAGGAAGAGAGGTAGGAAACACAGGTTATGTTCTACTGTAGAGCACTAGACTCCGCACAATCCTTCGGCTGACGAAGTGTTTAAAACTAAGGTTTTACATCTGGCCTCTAGTGCTAGTTGTTGATTTAGTTGAAGATCACAATATCTGTAATATCTCCTGTTATTGCTCACTCCTTATCTATGTTTGGGACAATCTGTCCTAAATGTTGTCTTTACCTATTTATTACAGTCAATGTACGTATTGAAAGAGCAACTTAACAATAAAAAAGTTTTGATTAAAACAAAAAAAAAGCCAAATGGCTACTCACACAATATCGGTGAGAAATAGGCATATGGTAATGGTGTCCGTGGTCCATGGGGTTGCTGCAGGGTCCAGAGCTGTATCCAGAGCAGCGTCCCAGCAGGCTGCAGCAGATGGATCGGCAGAGCGATGTATAGGACCAACCTGATGTCTGCTTTGCGGCGTGCGCACCAGCGTGGAACGCACTCGGAGGAGTCCGTGAACCAGAAGTGACTTTGGGCATGTCAGATGACGCGTTTCAAAGCTTCCGCTTTTTCCTCAGATCCAATTGGTGGTTAAAATCTTTTATGGACTGGCGCCGACAGCATGTGACGGCCTCCGTGTTTACAATGAAATTTAAGGGGCCAGAGACATAACATATCACAGAAGAACAACATACCACTATAATACACCATGACATTGATAAAAATTGATAAACTCATACACAGAAAAAAAGAAAGGGTGGACATAAAGATGAATATTATCCATATATGTTATCCATATATATGTATGATTAAAAAGATGAGCAGAAAAAGATTGTTAACCAAATTTTTTTAAATCATGGAAGATCATTAGCTAAAAAATTATATTATCAACTAAAAATGGTACAAAATTGAGAGTTTATTCTGATATATGAAAGATGATTAAATAAGAGCTAATTAATATGTATGGGGGATAATAAGATAAATAATAATAATTTATAATAAATATTAATAATAACTGGATTGGAACCACCATTTGGCATGAATAAAATAAATGTGGGACATTTATAAAAATCTATATGATCAGCAGACTAATTCATAAGTGAAGATAAGCAGCAATGGGGCGGTGGGCTGGTCATGATCACAAGAACACAAAGACATGTTACCATTTTCACACATGTCAATGGGTCCAAAGGCTACTATATACAAGAGTCAGAGTGCCTACGCTTGCACGTGTGGGTGCACATAGGCACCCACACACAAGAACATATAGATGCGCATGCATATACACGTGCCTATCCCAGCATGATGGAACTGTATATGGTTAGATTGTAACTATCTTACCCCCCAGTAGGAGGATGCATAGTTTCAAAGAAAGAATAGGGAGAAAGAAGAAAAAAGGCAAGAAAGGAGTAGGGAGGGGGTCCCGAACCTGAAAATAATGCATATATATAAAACAATATGGGGGTTATTTACTAAAGGAAAATCCACTTTGCACTACAAGTGCACTGCAAGTGCACTTGAAAGTGCACTGAAAGTGCACTTGGAAGTGCAGTCGCTGTAGATCCGAGGGGGACATGCAAGGAAAATAAAAAACAGCATTTTAGCTTGCACATGATTGGATGATAAAATCAGCAGAGCTTCCCCCCATTGCAGATCTACCCCTCAGATTTACAGCGACTGCCCTTCCAAGTGCACTTTCAGTGCACTTGTAGTGCAAAGTGGATTTGCCTTTCGTAAATAACCCCCTATGTTTTAAGAATCTCATATTATAACTGTATAAATAATTAACCAATAAATGAAAAGTAATAATTAAACAATTATATAACTGTATTGATTTCAATTCCCTCGCTAAGGTCATGGGGTGTCATAGTATTATGCCCCGTACACACGGTCGGATTTTCCGATGGAAAATGTCCGATCGGAGCGTGTTGTCGGAAATTCCGACCGTGTGTGGGCTCCATCGGACATTTTCCATCGGATTTTCCAACACACAAAGTTGGAGAGCAGGAGATAAAATTTTCCGACCACAAAATCCGTTGTCGGAAATTCCGATGGTGTGTACACAAAGCCGACGGACAAAGTGCCACGCATGCTCAGAATAAATAAAGAGATGAAAGCTATTGGCCACTGCCCCGTTTATAGTCCCGACGTACGTGTTTTACGTCACCGCGTTCAGAACGATCGGATTTTCCGACAACTTTGTGTGACCGTGTGTATGCAAGACAAGTTTGAGCCAACATCCGTCGGAAAAAATCCTAGGATTTTGTTGTCGGAATGTCCGAACAAAGTCCGACCGTGTGTACGGGGCATTAGGGGAATAAATCCAGAAAGTTTCTTGTCTGCACAGGCGTTGGAACCTTTCTGCTGGTGCAGATTTTTCAGGTATGGATTCAATGATCCATACCTGAAGATCAGCAATGACTTTGTGATGATGGGCTGCAAAATGACGAGAGATACTGTATTGTGGGTTGCCTGTCTGGACAGCTCGTCGATGCTCCTCAAACCTGGCACGCAGGGCCCTTATAGTTCTGCCAACATAGAGCATACCACATGGACAAGATATACAGTAAGGCCTCTTTCACACGGGGCAGATCAGTCATGATCCGCCCCGTGAACATCCGCTTGCTCAGCGGGGATAGCTCCGCCGATCCCCGCTGAGCAGGAAGATGACAGGTGCATCGCTGCACACTGTGCAGCGATGGACCTGTCAGAGCGCCGCTCTCCCCTATGGGGGGATCGGATGATGACGGTCCGTAGTGTCCGTCGTCATCCGATCCGATCCGAAAACGGAGGGAAAAGTAGGTTTTTCCTCCGCTACACTTTTCGGATCGGAGCGGGTCGGATGTCAGCGGACATGTCACCGCTGACATCCGACGCTCCATAGGGATGACTGTATGTCCGTTTTTCATCCGAAAACGGATGGATGAAAAACGGACATACGGATCATCCGTGTGAAAGAGGCCTAAACGACATACGTCGTGGAACAATTGTAAAAAGAGCTTAAAGTCTTTCCATTGGCTATAAAAGTTTTTTTTCCCATGGTTTTTTTTTGCCATGGGTGACATGGGAACGGGTAAGACATAAGGTCTTTTTGCAACGGAACATGCCTAATAGTGGGATTAGTGTAAGTTGCTTTAACATGGTAATTTGTATTTATTTTTTAACAAAAGGAATGTTTATTGAGCTAATAGCACAATACACTTGTAAATAATAGCATAGGTTGAATACATAGCACTTGATTAGTCATCATTACGCACAGGAAACCCAGGAGGAGGAAGGGGGGAGGGAGGGAAAGAGGAAGGAACTGAAGATCACCACCCATGAGGCGCAACGGAAACCACGAGGGACAGCCATAACCCTAGGAAGAGGGGGCCCAAGTATGACAAAATAGCACAGGCTCCCAGGTCAACACATGAACATCCAGTAATCATTTATACAGTAATGTGCCTAGCCTCTGTCCACGATGCCCAGATTTTATCAAAATTTTGTGGACAGTTACGCCCCATATAAGTAAGCTTATATAAAGGTAGCACATTGTTTATCAGGGCCTTCCAAGCCGAAGGCATAGGGGGGTCAGGGAGCTTCCACCTGGATAAAATAACCTTCCTGGCATAGTAGGCAGCCTAAAAAACAAACAACTAATGCCGCGTACACACGAGCGGACTTTCCCGCAGACTTGGTCCGGCGGACCGGACTCCGTCGGACAATTCGTTCATGTGTGGGCTCCAGCTGACTTTTTTTCCCAAAAGGCTGATGGACCTAGAAATAAAACATGTTTCAAATCTTTCCGACGGACTCGAGTCCGGTCGAAAAAATCCGCTCGTCTGCTAGTCCAATGGACTAAAACCGACGCTAGGGCAGCTATTGGCTACTGGCTATCAACTTCCTTATTTTAGTCCATCGGAAAGACTGTCGAACCTAGTCCTTTGAAAAGTCCGCTCGTGTGTACGCGGCATTAGTATGTTTAGTAGTAGCCAGATTATCAGTGATACTCAGATTTAACATGGTAATTTTAGACTGAGGTTTAATTTTGCTGGGGGGTGTTTTGCTTTTGATGTTGGGAGCCCTCAGATATGCGAACTTGGGTACTGTAGACAAAGACATGGATAAATGTGGGTCCTGAGTGAGAATGGACCAATGTTTCTTAAAAAATTTTCCATTTTCCTGTGACTCGCATGGCATTGTGTAATGTATCTAATAACTGGCTCAGAACTCTGTTTTCTAGAGGTGGGTATATTTTCTGTTTGATAGAGAGAACATGCTTCATCGATGAGATTAGGGGGATAGCCCTTGTCAAGAAATGTTTTCTTCAAGGTGGTACAATGCAATTTGTAATCATCCAATCTAGTACAATTGTGCCCCAGATGATGAAATTGGCTTTTTGGGACATTGTTGACCCACCTAGGGTGGTGACAACTAGAATAGTGAAGAAATGAATTTCCGGCCGTAGGTTTAGTATCGGTTTTGGCAGTAATTTCATTATTAATATGGAATAACTAAAAGTCCAAGAAGCAAATGGACTCAGGGTCCATTACTGAGGTGAACGATAGACCAAAAATATTGGAATTGCAGTAGGTAACAAATTCTTGGACAGAACTAAGAGGGCCATCCCAAATGATGATGATGTCATCAATATATCGACCGTAGAAGACCAGGTCTGCCGAAAAAGGGTTATTAGCCCAAATTCACCTGGTCTCCCACAGTCCCATTGTTAAGTTTGCATAGCTGGGGGCAAAATTTCCCCCCTATAGCTGTGCCTTGTTTCTGTAGATAATAATCACCATCAAACAGAAAATAATTATGCTCCAAACAAAACTTGGTAGCCTGGAGGATGAAATTGATTTGTTGTGTGTTAAGGGTTCGATCTGTATCAAGAAAATGGGCCACGGCCTGAAGGCCAACTGTATGAGGTATAGAAGTGTATATTGAGCATATGTCCAGAGATGCCCGTAAATATGGGGACTCCCATGTGTAGAGACGTAACAATTCCTCTCAAATGTGTACCATCACGAATATAGGAAGGAAGGGCCTGTGCCAGCAGTTGAAGAAAGTGATCTATGTATAGCGAGTATCTTGCAGTGATACTGTCCATGGAAGCAACTATAGGATGTCCAGGTGGATTGTTGATGTCTTTATGGATTTTCGGCAGATGATAAAAATACAGTACTTGGAAAAAGGGTTTACGAGAGAACGTTGCCTCTGTTTTGCTGACTGTACCTTCAGCCTGTGCATATGTAACTATTAGATTAGATCCCTCAATAAATTTAGGCAGGGGATCTATTCTCAATTTATTATAGGTTCTTCGTTTTACCCTGCAGCTGATTGGCTGCAGCCCTTGATCAAGACAAGTTTTCAAACTTGTCTGTTCATCAAAAGTCAATCAAATGATTGACTTTTGTCGGACAGGGAGGCCACACACTGATTGAAATTCAGCCAATCCCTGCTGCTCCCTCTATTGCCAGCTTTAGATGGCAAATTCATTCACTGTAAAGGAGTTTAGTACCACTAAGTAAACCCTATTTTTTATGTTTTCTGCATATGCAACTTTATTCAACAAAAACCTTTGTCACTACATGAAACCTGTATTTGTATGCAAATGTGCATGTCGTCAATGCTCTATCGTTTTCAGATCTAATTTAAATATCAAGTAATACAGCAGATGTTTGTTGGTTTCAAACATCTGTAGAAGAATATTTTTGGTACTATGAAGCACTTTCAGTAAGGTGATGCTAAAGGGGTTTATGTGCTAAGCACATAGTTCAGTTTTGTCTAGTCAGGTCAGGATTTTTGATGGTTGCTGTGGGTTCTTGCAGGTTTCACATCATCCTTGCTTGTTTCATCCTTGCTGTATACTAAATAAATCACTTTTCGTGTATAAGTATTCATGAACAAAACAATTATGGTAAAGATGTTATATGGCTTAAAATATGTCCCAATTATGTTGTCCAATACACATTTGACAGGTTTGGATAACAAATAGACATTCAATAAGGGAGGAATCACCACAGTATAGTGCTTTGGGGCTTCAATGTTACAAGTAAATATTTAGGCATATCTAAATCCAAAAATATAACATTTTGCAGCTTACCTGTCCCTAAAAGTAGTTTTTCTTTCAGGATGTTTCCTTTTTATTTTCACCTGGCAGTCTTGGGAATGTCATACATGTCCCTTTGTGGCCATTCTAATATTTCCTTAGTATTTAGGTTAGGAGCCTTGGTTGTCACACAGACTGGACTTCAAACAGATGTCCATCACCTTAAAAATTAGGTCTGGTGAGGTCCCAAAATTCTGGTGTAGGATGTTTTTTTTTTTGCACCATGTTGTATATTCTGCTTTTTCTATTTCATGAGCTATAATATGGCATCGTCGTCAACTGGACACTCCAGTTCAAGTGCTGGATGGATTTGTGTACAACTAGACCAGTGTTTCTCAACTCCAGTACTCAAGGCACCCCAACAGGTCATGTTTTCAGGCTTTCCATTATTTTGCACAGGTGATTTGATCAGTTTCACTGCCTTAGTAATTATCACAGCCATCTGAGGGAAATCCTGAAAACATGATCTCTTGGGATGCCTTGAGGACTGGAGTTGAGAAACACTGAACTAGACTACAAACACATCTGCCTTTGTTCTGTGCCATAACATACTTGATTTATAAGACAATTAGGTTATGGAAGAAAGATTAAAGGAGAAATAGTTCCATTTTGTTCTGCACTTCTGTGAGCCATATTCAGCCGACAGAATGCTCAAGCATCACTCAGCTTCTCTAGGCTCTGGAGAGATCCTAATTTTAATGTTGGGAGCCACCCAGATGCCTAGACCGGCAGCTGGCTGAGGCCACACTAGGCTTTCGTCCAGGAGGATGAACAAAAAAAAAGAAAGACAGATAGCTGTACTAACAAAAGTGATGTTAGTACAGCTGTCTCCCCTGTTGTGCTATTGTGTTCTGATAGGGTGTTACTGGTCAGCGCTCGTGGCCATTGGCTCAGATGCAGATCAGGTTTTTCAGCATGCCCGTTCAACAGAAGCCAGTCGTGAGACCAGCTTCTGTCAACAAGGCTGCTGTACACATGGGCCAACACTTGGTCCGTTCCTGCTGAACCGTCCAATTTCGATTTTCGGCCTATGTGTATCCGACATTAGCCTCTCAGCACACCGCTGAAAGCCTGAGCCAGTTGCTCCTGTCCCCTGCACAGTTCAGGGCTCCTGGAGGGGCAGAGCAGAGAGCTGGTGGCTGACAGTCATAGGCTGTCTGCTTACTGAAGGCCAAGAACTGAGCGATCAATGGTCTTTGGATAAGAAAAAGGGGTGATAGGGGGCGCTGAGTGAAAATGTGTAAAACCCTTATATGACCACATGACATGGAAATAAAGTGAACATGTGCATAAAGGTGCAACAATAAAACTTTGTAACAAAAATACACCAAGGGTTAAAGTGAATTTGTGAATATAGTGCAATATACAAACGTATATATGGTATGAGAAAATTATCAAAAATAACATTTTATGAAACTATAACACGTCCATGATATTCAACGCTGTATCTTGATTGATAGACCCAAACCAAAAAACAAGAGGGAATTCCTTCACCGTATGTCTTAGGGACCACCCAATGTGCTCAGAAATAAGAACTGTTTACCAGATGGTTGTGACCTCTTTAGTTAATAAAAGGTCTAATGCGCTTTTGGGAAATCCTGGAATTGAATACCTTATGTTACCAGATGGATCTTCAGTAATAAGACCTCCTCTCCACCAATGTTCTCATGTATGTGACAAAGGACACTACATAGTGCAGTACTGCATTTTATTTTTTAAAATTGCATGTACATAAAAGATGTCTGCTTAGATTTGTGGGTGCCTAACCAGGCACTAAGGATAGCCTGCAAAACTGTATGAGGGAACCGCTTGCCGCTGGTCTCACGTCCTATGCTGGTGTGCATTCCACTCGTGGATAAGGAGAAACCGGAAGCTGGGATCCGGAAGTGCCGTGGCAGGAGGTGCCTCGACGTACGTTTTGTAGTTAATACATCATCAGGAAGCGACATTAGCCTCTCAGTGCACCACTGAAAGCCTGAGCCAGTTGCTCTGTCCCCTGCACAGTCCAGGGCTCCTGGAGGGGCAGAGCAGAGAGCTGGTGGCTGACAGTCATAGGTTCTCTGCTCACTGAAGGCCTAGAACTGAGCGATCAGCGGTCTTTGATCTCTCTCAGTGTAGAGGCGGCGGTGAACAGATGCAGCATTGGATCAATGCTGCATCCATCTAGGTGAATATGAATGTTTTTTTTTTTAATACCCCACACTTCTCTTTAAAGCTGTTTGTGCTTTCTTCTCAGCTCATAGGAGGTGACATGGACACTGCATTTTGTCAAGATAAACTGGTATTTCTGTACTTGCTGACAATGTTCTTAGCTTGAAAAAAAAACAGAAAACTAATGCAGGCACCACATCTAAGAACTGGTAAGCTATGATATACTAAATTTTTGCTTTGGGGTTTAGATATGTTTTAAAGTGTCTATATACATTATAAACCCATCTTTTAATACAGGGGTAGGCAACCTTGACACTTCAGCTGTGGTGAAACTACAAATCACATCATGTCTCTGGGAGTCATGCCGGTGGCTGTGAGTCTTACAATGTCTCATGGGACTTGTAGTTTCACAACAGATAGAGTGCCAAGGCTGCCTACACCTGATCTCATACCAGTAAAAAGACGGTCACCATCATCAGGATAAAGGGATCTTGGCAAAGTTGCAAATGTTTGAATAGGTTGCCTATAGTTTTTGTATATGAGATGAGAACACCACAGTGACAAGGCTATCAGTACCTTACATATACATGCACACCAAAGGATACATGCTTACATCAAGAAAAGAATGCTCTTTCCACAGCCTGAGCATTTGTTAACATCTAAGATTAATGAGTTTGGACCAGTCTGACTTGCACAATCTGTGCTTATATGTGTATCAAGGAAAAATAGCTCTTTCAACAGTCTGAGCACTTCTTAACATCTAAGATTAATGGTTTTAAACCAGTCTGACTTGCATGATCTCTTTTATATTTAACCAACTTCTGGCCTATGTGTGCTGTTTGAATTTTTATGTTGTCATGACAGATGTAAAGTGGTTAGACTGTGGAAAGTTTGATGTTGGGGCGCAGTGTATGGTCCATGTCATGTCATGTAAACTGAAAATTAAAGAGATGAGTCCACAAGGTGGTATGCACTTCGTTGGACTTAACCCCTATTAATCCATTACATTTTACAAAGTAGATAAAGTTTTACCCCCCTACTAGCGGCCGAGAAATGGTTAAAAACCACCACAAAGCTCCTCTGCAGAAGCGCTTTGCCGGCGGTATAGAGCCTCTGCAGAGGCGCTTTGCCGGTGGTATAGCCGCAGTGCCCCATTGATTTCATTGGGCAGGAGCGGTATACACCACTTGGAGCGCTCCTTCACCACTCCAAAGATGCTGCTAGCAGGACTTTTTTTCCCGTCCTGCTAGCACACCGCTCTAGTGTGAAAGCCCTCGGGGCTTTCACATTGGAGACAAAGCAGCGGCACTTTCAGGGCGCTTTGTAGGTGCTATTTTTAGCGCTGTAGCGCCTGCAAAGCGCCCCAGTGTGAAAGGGGTCTAAGATACAAGTCAAATTTTAGACATTTCAGTTTTGTTGAGATACTCTCTAAGGGCCCGTTTACACAAGCATCCCATTTGTTGTTTTTTCATCTGTCCTCTTCGGATGAAAAACGGACAGGAGTTCATTCCTAGGAGCTTGCTGATGTAAATTAATGATCATCCAGTTACATGCGCCTACATCTGTGTCTGCTGGACCCTTTTTCCTTTAGGGTTCATTCAGACAGGTGATTAGGCCTTTCCTCTGTGCAGAGCCACTGGCAGATGGGTGTGCATACACAGTGGCTACCCGGACACAATCTCTGACGTGCGGGCATGAGTGGGCGCATGGATCTGAGGCTCTGCATTCGCATCTGTGCACCCGCTCCTGCCCCCATGTCACACATTGATATGCGGTTGTGTTCATGCAGCCACTGCGTTTGCACCCACTTTTATGGGCTGCTTGCATGCAGCTCTTAGGTGGATGCACATGCATTTCCCAGCAGCTCTGCAAGGGCAAGCCTGATCGCCCATCTGAATAAGCCCTAACATGGATCTGAGGGTATGTAAATGGGTGTTGTTCATTTACATCCACTCCGTTTATGTGTTTTTAGGCAAGAAATATATACTTTGTTTATTCTTGTCATCCATGATTATTTTCTGTTGGCATCAGTCACTTCTGGCAGTCTATGCCAACACCACAGAATGCTGGGAAATGCCTCCCTCCAGTACAGAGAAGGGAATCGACAGCCTCAGCTGTGCATGTTTCCCTATGAGACTGTGTAGAGGGGGTGTGTCCTTTCTCACCAGTCAGGTCTGAGATTACACTCAGCTCCCTGCTCATGCTATGCAGTGTGTGGTGTCAGATCCCTGCCTCCTGCCTGCTGGAGCTGAGAAATAGCCTTTTATCTGTGTTTTAAAAGGCTGTAGAAAAGAGATGGTTTCAGCTAAACAAGTACAACTTACGTGAGAAGATTTGTTTCATCTCTGTGTATCACCTGAAGCTTGTCACGTCAGTGTGTATATGTAAGGCCCCTTTCACACACACATGTCCATATTGACGGACTCCGCTTGCTCAGCAGGGATCGCTCTGATGATCTCCGCTGAGGCGGCAGATGACAGGTCCGTCTCTGCACACTGTGCATGGACGGACCTGTCAAAGCTCCGCTCTCCTCTATGAGGGATCAGATTGATAACGGACCGCCTGTCCATTTTCATCCGATCCGCCAGATGTATGGAAAATAGGGCTTCCATTCGTCTGGATTCAGTGGATCGGATGTCAGTGGACATGTCAACGCTGACATCCATCGCTCCATAGCGTCCGTTCCGGTCCGCCTAAAAAACTGACAGGCGGACCTGAAGGCTTTGCATGTGTGAAAGGGGCCTAAGGGTTTACAACTACTTTAAATAACTGAAAAACAGTAAACTGCACTGAACAGACCTGAACTGAACTGCAAACTGATATAAACTGAGATGAACTGAAGATGGATGTGCAAACTGATGTAGCCTGAATTACTATGCTATGAATTTCTCCTTGTCTTTTCCTTTGATTGAGCCCACCGATGACCCTCTTGGTATGTGACAACCCACCCTGGAAACAGGAACAATGCTGGAGGCAATTTATAGCACACACTCATTTTTGGTAGCATAATTATTAATGTGGAATGTATGATCCTTGCTAAAGAACTTTTTTTTAGCCAGTTGTTATGGGCAAAGTTCTGCTTCAATATAATCTGTTATCAGTAACCATCATATAAACTGATGTTACCAATAACAATTAGTCAGTTTGAATTTCTAATGCAGTTTTGAAACTAGAAACTAATAACTGCCATAATTTACAGGAACTGTTTTTTTTTCTTGTTTTTTTTTTGTTTTGTTTTTTACAGTATATGTCCCTCCGTAAGAGCAGTTAAGCTTATCAATCTCCTACCTTATCAGAGAAGCTTTGTGTTGTTGTTATCAGCACATTGACTCATATTTCCTGAAAGAAGCTTTATTCATAGGTTCTTAGACTTTTCTCATGCACATTTCTCAATCAAACAAGGGAACTAATGTAATTCAATTATTTTCATGTACAGTTGTGAGGAGTTTCCAAGCCCACTCACACTCATATGTTGTGATAATTCATTATTAATTGGGTTCTCAATGCTCCTGAGAGCATAAAAAATACACCTGTACTATTTTGACAACGCAGCGCACCACAACGCACAGAACAGTGACAGCTTTGTGTTATGGCATGCTATAGCATAGGTGAAAATTTGCTTGCATTAGTATGCTATTCAAAATGCATCGCGGCATGCATATACCTGTGCATTCTAGTAATGCATGTTAAAATTAGCATTTTTCTAAGTGTTACCGCAATGCACAAGTTTGAATAGACCCTTTAAAATGCCTTCATTTCTGTAGGGATGGCTCCACCGAATTTCTCCTAACTCCCTATACAAAAATACATAATAATAAAAAAAAGACAGTTTGTACTATGCAAACTGGATGCATTTTGAACCACATCCAATTCGCATGACATGTGAATCAAACCGGCTTTCTATGGAGACGGTTCACATACATGCGTGCAGCGGCAGTGCGAATTGGCTGCAAATCGGTTAGAAAAAAACAGCGTGCGCCACCCCCCCCCCCCCATCCCAACCAATCCCTTAGAAATGGAGCGTGTATGCTGTCTTTTATTTGGTAACTAGTAGAACCCCCTTTTATTTACA
This sequence comes from Lithobates clamitans, assembly GCA_037952925.1. NCBI lineage: Eukaryota > Metazoa > Chordata > Amphibia > Anura > Ranidae > Lithobates > Lithobates clamitans. The sequence goes on from JBBGZY010000254.1 coordinate 7,746,482, forward strand.
ATACCTTTTGGGTCTATTTATAAAAAAAAGGTGCATAGCTGTTTGTCCAGTGAATCTGCATGTATAGTTCTGTGCGAATTAACCAGCATTTGCTCATTAGTGTTAGGTATTTTCTCCCAATGTACAAAGCTGTGGCTGTTTTGCCAATGGGGCAAAATATTATGTTCTTAAGGTATTATCTTTTTGGTTTGAATGTTCTTGAGGAATTGTTTTAGACTATTGTTTCTTCTGGTTTAATGTTGTTTTAGGCTTGTTTTGGTCGAATGTTTTAGGGATTATTTGGAAATTGTTACGGAATTGTTTTAGGGATTATTTGTATTCTCTTTTGGTTGAATGTTCCTAAGCTATAGTTTTATGAATAGACCTCTATGTGTAGCTAATGATCATACTTACAGTTTTTAGTAGACATTCTGGTATATAAAACAGCATTGATTCATGTAATTTTTTACTGAAAACTTGGTTGAGCAGGGGCGTAACTACCACCATAGCGACCCATGTGGGCGCTATGGGGCCTGCAGCCGAGTGGGGCCCAGTGAGGATAAGAGCACCGCCGGCACAGTCTCCCTGCCAGGGGAAGAGAGAGGAAAGGAAGAGGCGAGCTGTCCGTATCAGCAGAGAGCTGAATTGCCCGATGTAAGAGCTTTCATTAGAACTTCCAGTGTTCCCGGGGCTCACGTCACATAGCTCCACCTTTTGGCCCGGTGCCTTTGATAGACAGAACGCCGATCCAATGCGGGACATGTGATGTCATCAAAGGTGTCGGGCCAAGAGGTGGGGCTATGTGACGATGAGCCCCGGGAAGACAGGAAATTCAAATGAAAGCTATTACAGCGGGCAATCCCGCTCTCTGCTGACCTGGGTGGCTTGCCTCTTCCTCTGCATAGGTGGGGCTGTATGGGGCACAGGCAGACCAGGCTGTGATGGGCACAAGTCACACTGTATTGGGCACAGGTCACGCTGCATTGGGCACAGGTCATGCTGCATTGACACTAGGGCAGCTGTGGGGGGGGGGTGTTTGCAGGGGGGCCCCATACAACATTTTGCTATGGGGCCCTGCTATTTCTAGTTACGCCCCTGTGCTTGAGCTACCTGCTTCTGATCACATTGGGATGAGATTGTGATCAGGTCTTCGTCTTGCCAATTCAAAACAAACCTTTTACTTAAAGTATGTAGCCAAACCTTTTTCATTCGTTTTGGACAGAGTAAGACCTGGTTCACACCTATGAAGGTTGCAGTTGATGCATTTTCTGGTATATTTTTCACAGGTTTTTTTCTAATGCTTTTTAAATGTTGTGTTTTTGGGAGGTGTCTTTTCTTATGTGGGAGAAACCATCAAAAAGGCAGCAGAAACCCATTTTCTTATTGAAGTCTATGGAACCAAAAACGCAACCTGCTATAGGAAAAAAGTCCCTAACCCTGTCCAGAAAAAGCACCAGTGGAAAGTGCAGAGATGTAAATGTGACCCATAGGAAAACATGTTAAATGGATTGTAACAGTAGTGGCCAGTCCATTAGGGGCGCCCTATTGCCACTCCCTTTATCCATGGCCACCACCCCCATGCTCTATCTACGGTTGCTATTTTGACAGAACACTGCCACCTCCTATTCATGCATCCGGCCCCTTTCAGGATGCCAGGCGCATGAATTACAGCGGTGGGGGTGTTTTTTTGAAGCACGTGTTTAGAACCAGAGGCTCTAATAGGTTTCAAAATAGGGTGGGCTTGTGGCGCAGAGATTTGAGCCAGGAGCCCACCCAGTTTTTATAACAGCAAATTAATATTTGCTATTAAAACACTGATCCTCAAGCCGGCGAATCAGAAGCAGGTCTAAGACCCGTTTTCCGATTGGCCGAAAGGAGAAGAGTCCCAATTGGCCACCAAAGAGGAGGGAGGAAACGGAAGCCACCGCGATGTCCGCGGAGAGCAGAAGAACAGGGGAAGGGAAAGCCACCGCTATCGAGCAAGGGAAGCCGCCGGTGAAGCCCGGGAGAAGCACTGCCCACCATAAATGGGGTAAGTGCAACAGACCCACCGGGCTGACCGACGGGGGGGGTGTTTTACTGTTTGCCACCCCCCCAAAAAAAATTTACAACTGGCTGCCACTGGTCTGTAGTGGTTTTCTGCAAAAAAGAAAAATGAATAGGTGTGAACCAGAGCTTGGGAAGTGTAAAATCCATGTCTGCTTTTCTATTTTGCTGTCTGTGTTCTAATGAAGAGACTATGTTTACTTACTTTACCGTTACAGAGACATAAGGCAAGTGAAAGAAAAATAGATAATGTCTCTAAATTGAGCTGTCTCACTCACTATTGTCCTTCACCTCGTGTTCGGATTTCTCATCATTTTCTGTCCTCCTAACAGTGGGCACAAGAACAAGCAAAAAGGGTAAATCTCCAGTGTGTGGAAATGGCAAAAAAACCTGACAGTCATTCCAGCACTTCCATGGTCTATCCAAACCCCCCCCCCCCCCCAAAAAAAAAAAAAAATCAGCTTTAGAGAGACTTTAAAGCCTCACTCCAGGCAGAAGAAAATGACCATTGCTCACACATATCACACCTCCCTCTGGGCAGTCCTAAAAAGATCACTCCCATTTTTCATGCCAGCCCGCCCCTTATTATGCAGGAATTGCTCATTGGCGATCCACTCAGTAATATCTTTCTTAAATTAAAGAGCATGTACAGTAACTCGAATGAGGGTGATGCTGGGATCTCGAGACAGAGCACAGAGTGGAAATACTATATACCACTTATTAATTCACATTGGGGTGGAGGTAGTATCTGGAGACTCCTCTGGGGCTTCCAGATTCTGATACCCCTCCTACCCACCCACGGAGCCCACACAACCATTGGGCCAGGGTTGTGGGGAAGAGGCCCTTGTCCTTGTCAACATGAGAACTAGGTGCTTTGCTGGGGGGTCCCACATTTGCTGCAGCAATGTGCTTTCACCAACGGAGCACCATGATTGCTTGTAGGTGGGTGGACAGAGGGCAGTAAAGATGTGGATCAATCATCTCTTTTATAACCCCCTTGCTGTCCCTTTGTAAGAAGCCTAACTGTGCCATGGCAGATGCTTTAGGCTTAATTCAGAGCCATGCATTACTTTACCACAAGTTGCTGAATTCCTGCCTTAAAGGCCCAGGGAGCATCAACCAGGGTCCATGGCATTCCCTCTGATACCACCTGAGCCCGAGTGAGCTGCTTGTTCTGCTGAATCGGCCAAAATACGAGCTGTGGCTGGCCCTGCAGGCACCAAATGGCTTGATAAAAGTCATTTTAAAAGTTATTAGGCAAAAAGTTTCTGCATCCTATCAGATGCATTCATTCTTCAGCAGCACCACTGTATTCAGGCAGCCGTGGGTGTCATAGCTGCCTACTCACAAAAGCCAGCAGTGGAGATTCCTCCATCCATGCAGTTAGTGTAGATGGGGGAATGAATTGATCTTCTCTTGTTGAAGCCATTTAACCTTTAGTATACACGTATTAGCACTGGCTCTTTTTTAAAGCTAGCCGAACACTAGAAGATTTACGGATGAATGTTCGTGCAAAAATTCTTATCAGTGCATTAGATGATCTGACGTCCTTGGAAAACATTTCAAAATTGTGTTTGCTTTGAACATGCATTTTGGAATAAAGGAATTTCTTAAATTAGGAATTTCTTAAATTAGTTAGTTCAAGAAACATTTCCGGTCACTAAAAAAAAAGTAATGTTTTGAAAATTGAACATAAGTTCCTAAAACAAACTTTTTTAAAAAATATTTTATATACATATATATATATATATATATATATATATATATATATTTATATATATATATATATCTATCAGGTGTACAATTATACAACACAACAAAACAAAAAAAAAATGTCTCGATAAAAGACACGATGAAAAACAGCAGAAGAACTCCAGGATCTAGGCGACCATGAAGGGTCTATGTATGGCTCCGGTCCTGAAAATGTAACTGCTCGTGAATACCAGTGATGCTAATATAAGGAGGATGTCTCCAGTATCAACTCATATCTCCATGGTATACATCAAAATTAGAAAATTACAAAAATGTTATGATTTATCTAACATAGAGGCTGTGGTTGGATCAGGCAACCATTTAGACCAAACTTTTTAGAAAAGAAAAAAAGAAACCCTCTAGGTCGGACTTTGGAAGCAGATTGGAACAATGATGTATTATCTTTAAAAATAGAATTTTATTGAACATAGATACATAGGAATAGACAATATAAGATTATAAAAAGGTATCGTCCATTGATGGCCACGCAATGGCCAGAAGAGACAGGCGTTGCATATACCCAAGAAAAGGAATGATGTTTCAACATATGGCATCAAAAACATGCGCGAGCCCCTGTGCGTCAATGCGTTTAGCTGGATCGCTTCCTCATGACACACATTGGGGGTTTAGAAACAGGTCTTACTGATCTGGACATACGCCACTGTCTACGCAGGACTCTCCCTGGATGGGCGTCATAACACCAGAATAACCAAAGCCAGGATTTCAAATATATACCAAAAGGTGGTTCAACCTCTAGGGGCAAAATGAAAGCTTGTACACTTATCATCAGACATGAATAAAATATTCGCTGTACTGCAGTCAGTAATCACATTCACATCGAATAGTGAGTATAGCCCTTCAAAAACTTTACAGTTGCATTAAGGTTATCTACTTCACAGCTATAACCGCATAAATCCACAGGGGGGGCAGCACCTGTAATATGTGCCTGTGTATCTTCCCCTGAAAACTATAACTGCATAAATCCACATGATGATAAGTGTACCATACAAGCTTTCATTTTGCCCCGAGAGGTTTAACCACCTTTTGATATATATTTCAAATTTGAAATCCTGGCTTTGGTTATTCTGGTGTTATTACGCCCATCTAGGGAGAGTCCTGTGTAGATAGTGGCTTAAGTCTGGATCAGTGAGACCGGTTTCTAAACCCCCAATGTGTGACATGAGGAAGCGATCCAGCTAAACGCATTGACGCACAGGGGCTCACGCATGTTTTTGATGCCATATGTTGAAACATCATTCCTTTTCTTGGGTATATGTAACGTCCGTCTCTTCTAGCCATTGAGTAGCTGTCAATGGACGATATCTTTTTTATAATTTTATATTGTCTATTCCTATGTATCTATGTTAAAAAAAAAATTATTTTTAAAGATAATACATCGTTATTCCAATCTGCTTCCAAAGTCCGACCTAGAGGGTTTCTTTTTTTCTTTTCTAATGAATTTTACGGATGTGGCACATGAGTGGTTCACTTTAAAGTATTAGAAAAGTTAGACCAAACTTTATCATACTTTTTTGGACAGCCCCTGTTAACATAGGTATCTTTAAACAAAGGCAAATTGACATTGACCAAATGTTTCCAAAAGGTAAGGGAAGGAGGGGTAGGAAACAAACATTTTTGAAGGACATTGTTCTAATGTTTAACACTCTCTCTTTGTTAAATATCATGAAAGCTTAGTGACGCTCACTGATGTATATTTGCACTTTATTTGTCACAATGGATCTCATGTTTCTTATTTAAAGTCTGAGGCTCCAGTGCTGAATATATAGTCTGCAGATTAAGAATCATCATTAAACAACACCGTAAAAGCCAGAAAACCTAAACATATATTTACAGCTATTCACTAGAGGGGAATTATCACATTTGTAATGCAACCTACTTAAATACCATTGTGCCTAATAATAATTATAACAACTTTTTCTCACCTTTCTTGTTTTACAGCAGTCACCTTTCATCCATTGTACTGTTTATTCTCTGTGTGTGTATTTTCTTAAGGCTGTCTCAAGTAGCTTTTGGTCCTATTAAGGATCTAAAGTGCCAAATAGACTATGTGACAGCACTGTGCTTACTTTATATTACCATAACCTCACATAAAATTGCTGTGTAGTTTGCAGCAATGTTATTACGCTGTATTAAATTAAAGTGTATCTAAACCCAAGAACAAAAATGTCGTTGTATTGCTGCTTCACAGTCGTTAGAAATGGTGGCTGCATTCGTTTAATTTTTCATCTTTTATTTTCATCTGCTAATCCTACCGGTAACACACTTCCTGTTTTAGGGTGACAACGCTCACTCATTGTTCTGTATCTACAGAGGAGCAGAGTTGTCACCCTAGGACAGAAAGGGAGTTGGGGCTACAGAACACTTTGGGAGATGTCAGGTAGTTTACTGAGAAAGCTAGGAACAATGTAACTCATAACAGTGCAGTTCAGGCAGAGAGCACAGGAAGTTATCAGCTCACCGGATTTGTGGCAGATCAACAGGTTTTTTTTTGCACGTATCGAGCATAACAATATGCTTATAATAGTATTTTTAACAGACCAAAAGGAGCAAGTAAGAGAAGTTCATTGTTAGGATTTACATATACTTTAAAGTGACGACACTTTTAAGTGTTGCAACAGAAACAAAAAAAAAATTGATTAAAAAATCAACCTGCAAAAGAAACAGCTTTAAGTATAGGTAAAGGCAAACCTTTTTTTGTTAGTTTTGGATAGAGTGGGGAAGGTTTAGACCCTCTGCCAAGTCTTTGTTGCTGTCTGTGTTCATGCTAGGGAGAGGCACCCAATTTGACCTGGTAACAGAAAGTGAGGGGAAATCCATTATTTTAGAAAAAGGTGGTGCTGGAGATGCTAAAAAATCTTCTAAAGAGAACGAATATTCTGATGAAAACTGCCTCAGAGGGGATCTTACCGCACTTTGTAGAAATTCCCTTTAACTTCTTGGTGGGCCTCCAGAATGGGAAGTGAAGGGAAATCCAACTGGCAGGACAAAGACTGTGAAAAAGAACAGATAGGGGTTTAACCCTTCTCTATTCTACAAAGTGAATATTAAATACATTTGTTTAATTTTTTAATTCATTTTTTCACATAGATTCCTTTGTCATTTTGATATGCACATTCATTTGAAGAGTGGATTATGTCAGCACTAATTTATTAACTACTTGCTTTTAGTGCTGTATTTTGTGTATTTGATATTCACTTTGTGGGCTCTTATATACTAACAGCAGATGTGTCACTTTTACCCCCCCCCCCCCAAAAAAAAAAAGGAAAGAACGTCTTCACTGAGAAATCTACATTCAATTTACAAGAGAGACAAGATAAACTATAGAAAAGCTATCGGACTATAAAAGCTTTTGAAACATGTTCTGTATCAAAAAAGGAGCATTTTTAGTCACTCTTTTTGTCAATCTCCTGTGTGGGATGGTGTTAGAGCTTAGGTGGGTGCTCCTTCCTCCACATGATAGGGTTCAGGCCTGGCGATTGACCACTCTGGCCCGAACAATGTCACATAGAGGGGGTCACATGCTTCTCTATACCCAGAAGCCCCACTAAGTGCAATGCAGCACAGCCACCAATGGAGTGGGAAGGTGACTAGGGAACACAGATTGGTACATTTGCCTTGCCAGTAGGTAGTTGTTGTTATTCAGTTGTTTAGTCGTGTCCGACTCTTTGTGACCTCATGGACCATAGTGCACCAGGCTTTTTTGTCCTCCACTGCCTCCCGGAGCTTGCTTAACTTCATGTTCATTGTTTCGATGATGCTATTTATCTTGTTTTCTGTCATCCTCTTCTCCTTTTTCCTCCCATGTTTCCCAGCATCAGGGAAGTTTCCAGTGAGTTCTCTCTTTGCATTAGGTGGCCAAAGTATTCGGGTTTCAGCTTCAGGATCTGTCCTTCCAATGAATATTCAGGGTTGGTTTCCTTCAGGATTGACTGGTTTGATCTTCTTGCCATCCCAGAGAATTTCAAGAGTCTTCTCCAACACCATAGTTCAAAAGCATCAATTCTTGGGCATTCAGCCTTCCTTATGGTCCAACTTTCACAGCCATAGGTTACTACTGGGAATACCATAGCTTTGACTACACGCCACTTTGTCGGTAGGGTGATGTCTCTGCTTTTTATAATGTTGTCTAGGTTTGCCGTTGCAAGCGTCTCCTAATTTCATTGCTACAGTCACCGTGATCTTGGAGCCTATGAAGATAAAATCTGTCACTGTTTCCATTTCTTCTCCTTCTGTTTGCCAAGAAGTGATGGGACCAGTTGCAATGATCTTAGTTTTCTTCATGTTCAATTTCAGGCCAGCTTTTGCACTCTCCTCTTTCATCTTCAGAGACTCTTTAGTTCTTTTTCACTTTCTGTCATTAGTGTGGTATGATCTGCATATCTCACGTTGTTGACATTTCTCCCTGCAATCTAGTCAGTAGGTAGTTTTTGAACCATTAAATGGCACTGTGACTGCTTTAAAGGGGCAAATTTAATGAAAATTGCTTTTCTGTTCACTTTTATATCATTCTTTTTGTGAATAGTAAACATCATTACAATGCTGTCAAAAGAAAACCAAATAGGTCCCCAGAAAAAGTCAAACATTTTTGTAAATACACAAAGCACTTACAGATTAGGAGTTGAATCTATCCTACATACTGCAAAATTCCAAATTTTGTCCAGATTGTGAAATTATAAAACAGCCCAGGTCATGAAGGGGTTACAGAACAAGTAAGCATATGTATAACAAGTAAGCATATGTATAACCTTTAGTTCCAGAATTTTATTTTGTGATACTGAATTGTGAAACTGAGCTGTCATCTTGAAACAGGTGCAGCAATTTTCACAAGATCTACCAAGTTTCAAGAGACTGTTTCTAATTCTTTGATATTGCTTTCCACAGAATTTTAATGCATAGAGCCGGCAGAAACATTCTAAGAAAGACTTCAGTCAATTTTGTCCCTGCTTCTACAGCAATATGAAGACAAAGGCAAGAGCAGCAAGAAGAAGGCTGGAGATTGACCTGGAAGATGAGGATGAAAGTGTGACACAGCAGACGTCAAGTGAGGATGATAATGATAAGTGTTTTGTGTATAAAGAGAGGAGTAAAGGGAAGAGTCCGGAGTCCGGGAAGAGCACAAGGAAAAGAAGGCAGATGTCACAAGGGAAGGAACATAGCACCCGTAGACTGGAGAGCAATGAACGGGAAAGACAAAGGATGCATAAACTAAACAATGCATTTCAGGCACTCAGAGAGGTCATTCCACACGTCAGAGCAGAAAAGAAACTCTCCAAAATTGAGACGCTAACTTTAGCTAAAAATTATATTAACACATTAACTTCTACCATACTAAACATGTCCAGCAGATGCTTACCCACTGGCCAGGACACTGGCTCTGATGGCAGTGGCAGTAAGTTTTACCAGCATTACCAGCAACAACATGGAGAAGAGGACAATGATGAACACTTAAAAAAATACTCTACACAAATCCACAGCTTTAGGCAGGGAAGTTGATATATCCGGTATATTTTTTCTATTTTGATACTAGGTACATTCTCAGAAATACTATATATATTCAAAAATATATTTTGCTACTACAATGTACAATTTATATGGAAATATTGCTTGTCCACTCATCTGCACTTTACACCACCGTTCAAGAAATCAGTTCAGATTGTCATTCCAGATAGTTGAATTTAAATATGATTTTTGGATATTAACATTAAATGGATGTAGAACTTGATATCATGGCAGGTAAAATGTAATTTTAATTTTTAGACTTTTAAGGATAGGGTGGTTGGTGATTATATTTTATATATATATGTAAAAACTGATGAATACAATAGTTATTATATTAATTAGCAGTAGAGGTATCTTTTCAAAATAGATGTAGCATCTGATTTGCAAATGAAACCAATTTTGTTTTTTTTCATCTTTAATATAAACCAATAGTTATAGTAACTAACTCACTAGAGTCTAGCTTTAAATGCAGAATCCCCAAAAGATATGGTTGCCTTGGATTAAAGGTCATCGTCGCTGTTGTTATGAAATAATTCTAGTTGATGTAAATGAATTTCGGACATTATGTATAACATTTATGTCATGTATGGTGATCAAGAAGCACCAACCATATCATAATGATGTAATGAGTGCATTTATGGTAAATTTAAACAAGCACCAAAGAAATACAATTTCTGTAATGAGTGCATTAATAGCAATCCCACAAACACCACAGACAATGCTGAAATGAGTGCATTGGACATTCACTACAGACATCACAATGACTAAGTGCATTCTTAGTAAGTCTGACATCACAGTGCGACCCGTCACCTTTTCCAGGCAGGGCAAAGCCACAGTGTTTCTGCAAAGGAATTCACAAAATATTTATACTCATCATGCCTGCATTCCATCACTTCTTCCTACGTCTCAGCCAGCACTGAAATTACTAGGATCAGTGAGCACAGGGAGCCGTGAGATTACTACTTTAGCCATGTGAAAGTGCTCAAGCAAAGCAATTGACTGATAGGCCCAAGTATTGCTGTAGGGAGGATGTCACAAGCTCCCTCAAGAAGCACCTATCAGTGTTCAATGGCGTAAGGAGCATCCGGGGATGTCCTAGTAAGGTGAGTTTAAGGGCATGGGGTCCCTTTACAGAGACACTGTCATTTTGCCCTGCATGGACAAGATGACAGTGTCTCTTTATTAGTGAATCTGACAATCATTAGAGACATTGCAGTCACTGAATACATTATTAGTGAATCTGAAAAGCACCAAAACATCACAATGCTATATTCCAGTGATGGCGAACCTTGGCACCCCAGATGTTTTGGAACTACATTTGCCAAAATGCTCAAGCACTCTGCAGTGTAGTTGAGCATCATGGGAAATGTAGTTCCAAAACACCTGGGGTGCCAAGGTTCGCCATCACTGCTATATTCAGTGTGTTTATAGTGAATGTAACAATCACCAGAGACATCACAATGCTATACTCGGTGCATTATAAGTGAATTTATCATTCTTTAAAACATCACAATGCTATATCTATTAGTAAATCTAACAACATCACAGTGCTACACTCAGTACATTAATATTGAATCTGAACAAGCACCATGAAAATCCCAGGCTGCATGGAGGTTATCAATAATGAAGCTGACAAGCACTTGAGGCATTACACGGGCAGCCATCTAAGTAAACTATACTTTAAACTGTATATAGATTTGTAGATAATAATGTCTATATTCAAATTATGTTGTAGAAGATTCTGGCCAGGAATTGCTACCAAATGCGTTTGTGTTTGTAAAATTACTAGAGGTATTGGGAACTTTACCACTATGCAGTAAAGGTGATTATAGGCATAGAATGGTGTTTATTCATTAGAAATGGTCTCAACATGATAAGGTTTTTAATGTGTCTGGCACATTATCTGCACATACTTATGAAGAGGGATAATAAATGGTAAATGAGGTGCTTATTTTTTATTACAGGCAAACGCTCTTTACACGGGAAGAGATGAAAACTCGCAATGTAACCGATACATTTTTTGTTCTTGGCACAAATATTATTTAGACCTCCTAACTAACCTCGTTAGGCAGGACTGTCACAATTCTTTCACCAAAAAGAGGAAGGACATATTGACAAGGGGTGCAGTTTTACCTGAACTATGGACAGAGTTTGATCAGGGTCACATGGGACTTACTCTGTCACAACTGAAAGAGTATAATGGAAAGTATTTGCTGTATGACTCTTCCTCAATTTTAGATGAACGCTCAAGCGGCTGCTGTTAGGGCCTGCAGGAGATGCTAGTTTTTATCAAACCTTAACACAGGTGCGCATTCCAGCATGATTATATTAATATCAACTGCTCAAGCCCTGAAGAAGGGAGAGTTTTTTTCCCCTGAAACTTGTCGGCTGTATTTGAAGCACTTAATCATTAAATGTTTCAAAAAGTCCTTCAAATTAGATGAATTTTGGACCAGGCATTCATCCGTACACATCCAAGAATGTATTGCTTTGGATAAATACATGTATGTATGGTCACCTTGAGTGATACAATGTTCACAGCTTATCCCAATACAGTGTGTACAAAAGGAGCATCAGTCATTGAAAATGCTGGTTTTATAAAGACAACCTAATTAGATTCATGTAGAGCCTTTGTATTTGCAAATGAAATGTTTAAAAACATTGCTCCTGCGAATATAATTCATGTACTGTCTGTTGTGTTCAAACTATGCTTAGATATATGTATGTAATTTCTGTAGTATGCGATTAAGTGATTTATAAGAGATGAAAGTAAGTTTGGTAAGATTAAGTATATGAATAATGTACCTTTATCTGGCAACTCATTTGCTACAAGAGCCAATAAAGTGCCAAAGACATCACCAGCAGAAGCTGTTTCAAGTACACCACTAATAATGATGAAAATTCTGGACACTGAACTATTTAGATCAAGTCATTAATTGTGTACTTTATCAGTTAACTAATGGCAGGGTTGCCAACTGACAGTAAATTTACTGACAGTTCGTAAAAATCTGTTTTTTTTTACAACTGCCAGTAAATATCAGGGGCTGATAATTTCATGCTGTGTTGACTTTTTAAGTGTAAATCAAGCAAATTACTTTGTTATAGGTATTGTCAGTGTTTCCATATCATGTTTATACTGTTCTACATATTCACTCTGTCAGTTTTCAAAAGGAGTTCTGTAATTTCTCAGGTTGCCAGTAAAAAATGTGCTCCACCAGTAATTTTTGCATGTTTTCTCAGTAAAAAATGCTGCAGGAGGTTGGCAAACCTGACTAATGGCCTCAGTAAAACAGTTCAATCATAATAGTACATCTAACAGAAATATTCCAGTGGCAATACTAGGTTTACCTGATATCAGCTTTGCAGGTAAAATAAGAAATCGAGTGCTTCCATTGAAGGGTGCTGTCAACACTACAACATACAAAGACATTTTAACCACTTAAGCCCCGGACCATTTTGCTGGCCAAAGACCAGAGCACTTTTTGCCATTCGGCACTGCGTCGCTTTAACTGACAATTGTGCGGTCGTGCGACGTGACTCCCAAACAAAATTGACATCCTTTTTTTCCCTAAAATAGAGCTTTTCTTTGGTGGTATTTGATCACTCCTGCGGTTTTTACAATTTTGAAAAAAACGCATTATTTTTTACATTTTGCTATAATAAATATCCCCCAAAAATATATAAAAAAACATTTTTTTCCCTTAGTTTAGGCCAATACGTATTCTTCTACATATTTTTGGTTAAAAAAAAAAATCGCAATAAGCATTTATTGATTGGTTTGCGCAAAAGTTATAGCATTTACAAAATAGGGGATAGTTTTATGGCATTTTTATTAATAACTTTTTTTTTACTAGTAATGGTGGCGATCAGCGATTTTTATCGTGACTGCAACATTATGGTGGACACATCGGACATTTTTGACACATTTTTGGGACCATTGTCATTTATACAGCAGTCAGTGCTATACAAATGCACTGATTCCTGTGTAAATGACACTGGCAGTGAAGGGGTTAACCACTAGGGGGCAGTGTAGGGGGTAAGTATGTCCTGGGAAGTGATTCTAACTGTGGGGGGGGCATGGCTACATGTGGCACGTCACTGATCTCTGCGCCCGCCTCTTAAAGGGCAACGTACAGGTACGTTAGTTTGCCTGTACAAGCCTTTCTGCCGCAGTATATCAGCGTGAGGTGGTCGGCAAGCGGTTAAAAAATCTAGCACTTCCAACCTTGTGGCAACAGTGTGTGCCCTGTGCTAAAAGCTAGCTCCATAAAGACATAGAGGTTGATTTACTAAAACTGGAGAGTGCAAAATCTGGCAGCTTTGCATTGAAACCATTTTTTTTTGTTAAAGCCTAATTGAACAAGCTGAAGTTAGAAGCTGATTGGTTACCATGCACAGCTGCACCAGATTTTGCACTCTCCAGTTCCAGCAAATCAGCCTCATAAGTTTGTTTTGGGGGGACATCAAGTGTCCTGCACAAAGCCCTCTCCTCAGCCACATTAAACACAATTGGGCTGAATTAGAAACCGAATTGAGAGCCAGATATTCTCATCCAACATCAGTCTTTGACCTTTACAAATGATTTTTTGGCTGAATGGGCACTCATTTCCACAGATGCTCTCCAAAAGCTTCTCAGAAGAGCGGAGGTAGTAACACCCATGAAAGCAGGGGGACTCCATATCAATGCACATGGCTTTGGAATAGGATTTTTAACTTTGCAGTTGTAACAAATTCCACTCTTCTGGGAAGGCTTTCCACAGGACTTTGGAGTGTGTATTTGGGCATGTGTGTCCATTCAGCCAAAAGAGCATTTGTGAGGTCAGGTAATGGTTTTGGATGACAATCAATGTTCCAATTCCTCCAATGGAGTTTAACAGGATTGAGGGCTCTGTACCGACCTCCATATCAAACTCATCAAACCATATCTTTAGTGACATGGCCTTGTGTACAGTCATGCAGGACAGAAAAGAGACTTGACTGAATAGTTGTCACAAGGCTGAAAGGTCACCATTGTCTAAAAAGCTTCTTACACTGTACCCTTCACTGGAAACACCTGAAGTAATATGGAGGGTTGTCCACTTTTGATAATATATTGTATTATCTAGAAAAACAAAGACATTGGCTTGTCTGGTGCCAACTGTACCCACTGCGGTTTCCTCTGCAACTTGTCATACAATATCAGAAACACATGCACAATAAAATTAGTGGTAACAACTTATACAGAGGTTGGAAGCTCATTCAATGGCTGGAAACACTTTTTTTTATCCCCTGAGAAGTCCCACACAAGGGAACCTCACCTGACCAGAAAAACGACACTTAAACCGGAATTTTACCCCTAAAGGGAAGTGCTGCTTTTCTACCTCTCCCCCCCCCCCCTCCAAATTTTGGCATATATTTTTTATTTTGTGAGCAGGTACCTGGTTTTGACTGGTACCTAGTCTCACTTCCGCCCGAATCGCTTAGGCAATCCAAGTGGCAGTTTGCCCGTTTCTCTGCCTGAAGCCTCTAGGGACACATTACAGGTCCCAGGAGGCTGCAGGACCATTCACAAGGCACAGCACAGCTCACACATGTGCAGTGGGGAGCCGGCTGTGAAGCTGAAAAGAGTGATAGTTGGCTTCCCACAGTTAGCATGGTGGCACTGGGGCCTGGCGAAGAACCGGCCGAGTTGAGGACAGTGCTGGATCCCTGGAGCTTTTAATAAAAGTATTTGTAGCTGCTGACTTTTGTTTTGTTTTTTTACGTGGGGGATTGAAGAACCTTATTAACATGTTACATTACTCTACAAATTCCATGCTTTTACAGTGCTTAAATAAAAACTGTATTTTTTGTATTTTGTAACTCCATGAACACCATGTTGTCATTTATTTAATTCAATGTAACACTTTGTTGTTGGAAAAAAAAATATATATATATTAGAACACATCTTAATCTAATTATTTTTTCTCCAATTCCAGCTAAAATATTTTATTTTTGATTTAAAAATGTTAGAGCATCTGCTACCAGAGGGAATGGGAAATGTCTAATGGGGATAAAAAAAAAAAAAAAGAATACATTTTTATTTGAATGAGAAAGGGTTAGAACTTCTAACGTGTTCATTGCTGTCGGTGCCATACTGTTGTGATAACAATTGTGCATGGGTGTCGCAGGAATAGGAAGCAAAGATAATTTTTCCCAGTGGAACAGAAAAGGTCCAGGGATCCCAGTGGATTCCCAGTAGAACAGAAAAGGTAATTCTCCTAACTTTTAGGCTCAACTTGGGTTCTATTATGTTTTATTTATACAAAAGCTACTATTAGTACCTAAATCTGTTTTCACATTTACCCTCTCTAAAGCCTGTTGTAGTACAAACGGGGCGAATGTCAGGTGGCATTGGCCAGTTCAAAAGAAATCGGCCAACATTCGGTCCGTGTTTACTGCAGCCGGTCTGACAGAATACGGGCATTCGCCCGGCTTCTGTCGTAGGAGCATGACTGAAGAAGATCTGTGGATCGGCTGTTACTCGTAAGTTTTTCTTTCGCTCATTGAGGATTCTGCATTGTGCCTTGGGAATCATCTAGGCTGGGCACCCACTTCTATTTAGAGTAGCCACAGTACTAAACTGTCTCCATTTATAGACACTTTTTCTATTGACTGATGGATTTAAGGGGTGTACACACGGGCCAAATATTGGGAGGCGTTTGCCGGTTTAATAGAAACTGATCAACATTCAGCCTGTGTGTATGGCAGCTGGTCCGACAGAAGCTGGCCGTTTGGTTCTGGGTTTGGCTTCTGTTGAATGGGCATGACCAAAAAATTTCTGCCGATCAGCACTCAATCAGCCAATGGCTGAGAGAGCTGACTGGAGTGATCTGGCGGGGGGGGGGGGGGTGTAGCGACTCCCTGTCAGAAGACAATAGTACAGCAGGGGAGGTCGCTGTACTAACATCGCATAGTTAGTACAGTAGTACAGTGGCTCCTGAACTGTCAGTTTTCTGTCGTTCAGCCCTGCTGGGTTGAACAAAAAAAAAACTAGTAGTTACTAGTAGCATTGTGTACAAGGGTTTAGTCTCTCATGAGCAGGCTTAAAGGCAGAGTTCACCTTTTTTTTTATAAATTCCAGCTCCCCTATGTACCAATATAGCATTAGTGTACTTATTTTGCAAAAATAAAACAGCTTTCCATTAATTCAACACCTGCGCACCTAACTCAACCCAACATATCTGTTTAAACACACCGCTCGATTACTTCTGCCTTACTTCCTGGTCAGACTATAGGTCATGACACAGGAAGGAGTTGACCAGCTGACCTAATTAGCACACACCCTGCATCATCCACCCTCAGCTGGTCAACTCGTTCCTGTGTCATGACCTAAAGTCTGACCAGGAAGTAAGGCAGAAGTAATCGAGCAGTGCGTTTAAACAGCTATGAATTGAGTGAGGTAAGCCTGTGTAGAATTAATGGAAAGCTGTTTTATTTTTGCAAAATAAGTACAATAATGCTATATTGGTACATAGGGGATCTGGAATTTAGAAAAAAAAAAGTGTACTTAGCCTTTAAGACCCTGAAGTAGGGGAATAACAAGGCACTAGTCAAAGCTCTAATGCCTTGGGCAGCACTTTAACACTAGAATAGAAGCTTGTGGATGAGTGAAAAGTTTTGAGAAACAAAATAATACATTCTATAATATGCTCCTGATCCCTTCAATCAGCAGATTAGGGGAGTGTTAGAGCAAAGCAGTATTGCTTATCAACAGTGAAGAAATGTGAGTGCAGCGACCTGGCTATGCTGTCTGGAGAAGTGCTTAGATCATAGGCTGAAAAGAATTTCAAATATTAGGGCAGGTAAGGCATTTAATACATATTGTATGTATTTTAGCTCTGTATTTAGCTGTTCATCCAGAATTCAGTTTTTTCCACTTTTAACAAGAAAGTGGAAAATAGCTCTTCTTGTCCCTTCAGCAGACTAGCGTCAATCCACCTTCTCTGAATCATTAATTATTTATTACCAGACTTTAGCAATGTAGGTCAAGGACTGTGTGTTTTGGAGTAGGCATTATCAGACACAAACATTCTCAAATGGCAGAGTGTTGGTGCGTAAAAGATGCACCTGAAAACACAGAAGAGAACAAAAAAAAAAAAAGGAGTATGGACGAACTCTTGGTCAAGACTGGTCAGTGACATGACTGCTGAGGCGCAATGGGCCCGGTACAAATTAAATGTAACATAAATGTATAGAAAACCTTCACCCGTGCCCCAAACACACTTACAACAATTAGATTGGAAAGGGCAAGGCCACAGCTTTATTAAAATTCAACACATAACATGTGAACACTTTTAAACCGGTGCAAGTCACAGTTGTACTGTGAGCACGCAGTTCCAAAAGGGGGCCTGTCCTTACCATAAGTGCTGACAGGCCGTCTACTTCTGATTTCCAGCAAGGGCATAGCCCATTACAGCCACTATGCTGGCAAGGTCAAGAAACTGCCACCCGCCTGTCAGTGGATAACTGATGGGCGCCCCACCGCAGCCAGCGCCTGTTCCACACCACGCTGAAGGCCAAGGTTAAAGTTAGCCAAACTGGGGGGGGGGGGGCAGAGCCAGCGCGCAGCATGTAAGGAGTGCGGGACCGGAGCTCCGTCTGCAGACCGGTAATCCTGCGGTGATCCTGGGCCAGCGGCACCCGATTTTGGCACAGAACTGCCGGGGATGAGTGCAGGGAACCTCTGGGGATAGTAAAATACGTGCCCCTCTTGCCAAGGAGGAGGAGGAATGGCCGCCACTCCAGAGATCCATGGAAGCCCCACAGTAGGCATCTCCCCCCCTGGACAGGGTGAGTACTAAGCCCCAAAGGGATGATGTATTGAGGAGGGGGAGATCGTTGGACAGACTGAGAGACCGCAGAGTCAGAGCTGACAGGGAGGTGGAGGGGGAGGATGAGCCGTCTCTGACATAGATAATGGCTGCCATACAGGGCTGCCAGAATAAACTGATTGATCACTTTGAAGAGCTCAGAGTGGAGTTCTCCTTCATGAAACATGACATGCAGAAACTTAGGGAAAAGGTGCAGACTACTGATCGTCGCATTGCTTCCCTGGAGGATACTGTTAGGCCTTTGGAAACGGCTGCGCAGGTGACAAGTAAAACTCTTTCTGAGCACACTTTAAAGATGGCGGACATGCAAGACCGCATGAGAAGGAACAATAAAAGGCTGGTGGGGTTCCCTAAGGGGGTGGAGGGGAGACACCCAGAAGAATTTCTAGAGAAATGGCTGATTGAGCACATGGCTCCTCACACCTTCACAAAAATGTTTACCATTGAAAGGGCACACCGTATCCCAGGCCGGGCACCTCCAAAGGGAGCCCCCCCCCCAGATCTATGATAGCAAAAATATTGCACTTCCGTGACTGGGAAAATATCCTGAGGGGAGCTAGAATGGGCCCTGAGTTGACATTCGATGGCTATCGAATATCGATACACCCTGACTTCTCAGCGACCACCCAGAAACAGAGGGCCTCTTTCCAACCCATAAAGAAGAGATTGAGGGATCTCAACCTCATCTACAGTATGCTATATCCTGCCAAGCTGCGCATTGTGGCGAATGGGAAAACATACTTTTTCACTAATCCTACTGAAGCCTCTGAGTGGCTGGATACCCACGGCCGCTCGAGGGATGGAGCTTCTTTTCGACCCCCCTAATGAAGTTTTTAAGGAGGAAGATTTGGGCGGGAGAGTGATGGCGCTGACAGTGAAGGCCGTGGGAAGCTGTTTTCCTTGGATATTCCTGCTGCTAATAAGTAAAAAAATTATTTTACCTGGGTTTTTTTTGGCAAAGAAAAAAAAAATTTTTGTTTTGCTTGTTGTCTTACGGAGATGCAACTCTTTCCCTGACGCACATGTGGTTCTGCTATTATTGTGACTGCAGCTGGCATGTACCTGCACTCTATGCTGAGTCTGCAGACTGCTCTCTGCACCGCACAAAGTTAGTTGCAGTTTTTTTTTTCTTCATAGACTGGTAAAGAACTTTTTTACATGGCAAGAGAACTATGTTTTTTTTTTTTTTGACCCCTGGTGAAGGACGACTGCCTTTAGGTGCCGTGTCCTATGTGACAGTTTTAAGTCGCACCTCTGTTACCTATTTGAACTACGGGTATGGGAGCACAGTGCCTGGCAAGTTGGGGCTGGGTGCGGGGAGGTGGAAGTTGGGGTGTTTTTTTCTGTTGGGGATTGTATGTTTATTTCTGGCTGGAAATGTCTACATTCAGTGCGATTGCAATGGGTCCTTTCCAATCCTGCTGCTGCTCTGCTCTCTATATGTGGGGGGGAGAGGCCTGGAGCCCTGATTCTCTGGCTAGCTATGTCTCGGGGGGAGGGGGGGTCCCCTAGTTTATATCTCGCTGTCATGGAGGTGAATCTTAAGATTGTGGCCTGGAATGTTAGAGGTCTCAACTCCAAATTTAAACGCTCATTAATTTTTGATTATATAAAAAAGTGTAAACCACACTTACATAGTTACATAGTTACATAGTAGGTGAGGTTGAAAAAAGACACAAGTCCATCAAGTCCAACCTATGTGTGATTATGTGTCAGTATTACATTGTATATCCCTGTATGTTGCGGTCATTCAGGTGCTTATCTAATAGTTTCTTGAAGCTATTGATGCTCCCCGCTGAGACCACCGCCTGTGAAAGGGAATTCCACATCCTTGCCGCTCTTACAGTAAAGAACCATTCTATGTAGTTTAAGGTTAAACCTCTTTTCTTCTAATTTTAATGAGTGGCCACGAGTCTTGTTAAACTCTCTTCTGCAAAAAAGTTTTATTTCTATTGTGGGGTCACCAGTACGGTATTTGTATATTGAAATCATATGCCCTCTCAAGCGTCTCTTCTCCAACTAGAATAAGTTCAGTGCTCGCAACCTTTCCTCATAAGTAAGATCCTCCAGACCCTTTATTAGCTTTGTTGCCCTTTTTTGAACTCACTCCATTTCCAGTACATCCATCCTGAGGACTGGTGCCCAGAACTGGATAGCATACTCTAGGTGCGGCCGGACCAGAGTCTTGTAGAGTGGGAGAATTATCGTTTTATCTCTGGAGTTGACCCCCTTTTTAATGCATGCCAATATTCTGTTTGCTTTGTTAGCAGCAGCTTGGCATTGCGTGCCATTGCTGAGCCTATCATCTACTAGGACCCCCAGGTCCTTTTCCATCCTAGATTCCCCCAGAGGTTCTCCCCCCAGTGTATAGATTCATATTTTTGCCACCCAAATGCATTATTTTACATTTTTCTACATTGAACATCATTTGACATGTAGTTGCCCACCCCATTAATTTGTTCAGATCTTTTTGCAAGGTTTCCACATCCTGCAGAGAAGTTATTGCCCTGCTTAGCTTAGTATCGTCTGCAAATACAGAGATTGAACTGCTTATCCAATCCTCCAGGTCGTTTATGAACAAATTAAATAGGATTGGTCGCAGCACAGAACCCTGGGGAACCCCACTACCCACCCCTGACCATTACGAGTACTCCGCATTTATCACCACCCTCTGAACTTGCCCTTGTAGCCAGTTTTCAATCCATGTACTCACCCTATGGTCAATGCCAACGGACCTTATTTTGTACAGTAAACGTTTATGGGGAACTGTGTCAAATGCTTTTGCAAAATCCACATACACCACATCTACGGGCCATCCTTTATCTAGATGGCAACTCACCTCCTCATAGAAGGTTAATTCTACTGTAGGAGACTCACCTCCAGGGCTCCAGGGTTCTCTCCCTAAAAAGGGCTCATATTGCAGGGGCTTACCATGCCAGCTACTCCTCCTATGCGAGGGGGGTTTCCACCTTGGTCACCAAAACTATGCCTATATCTATACATGCTGTTCGGACTGATGTTAGGGGGAGGTATGTTATATAGGTGGTGCAGGTGATGAACAGACTTCTGACATTTGCAAATTTGTGTGTGCCTCCTCCCTTCTCGCTAGCGCATCTGGATGACATGCTGCGGGCCACATATGAGGTGCTTTGAGGGGAAGATTTTCATTTTAGGTGATTTCAATTCAGTGTCAGACTCAGCTCTGGATAGGCTGGGTGCGACTTCCGGCAACCCAGCTCCCCTCGAGGGGTGAATGTATACTCATGGGTTTAGGGATGTCTGGAGTTTTCATCATCCTGAGGTTAGGGAGTACTCCTGTTATTCGGAAACGCACAAGACGCTCTCCAGAATAGACACTATCCTGACTGAGGGGGAGGGTATGGAGCTGGTCAGGAAGGTCTCTTATTTACCCAGAGCCCTGTCTGACCATTCTCCCATGTTGCTAGAACTCAATCTGGGACCCAAACTGGGTATACGTCAATGGCAGATGGAGGCTAGTTGGCTTCCAAGAGGAATATGTGCAGATTAAGTGTGCAAAAAACAATTGGCATCCACAGTACAACTTAAGGAGACAAAGGTAACGCTAGTGGAGGCAGAGTATGTGAGGGACCCCACTAGTGAGAGATTACTGACTCTGCAGGTGAGAACTAGGGAGTACCAGACAGTTCTGACCGACCGTACCACAAAACTCAACCTTGCCCAATGCAGGCGCATCTTTGAATTTGGGGACAAGAATGACAGGTTTCTGGCATTCTTGGCACGGCCGGAATATGTCCCGGTGTATATTAAGTCAGTGTATGACAAACAAAGGGTGGAAGTCTGTGATTCGGCCGATATTTTAAAAACGTTTTCTCAATTTTATGAGGAACTATATAGGTCATGTGCTCCTCCGGGTAGGGAGGCATTGGCAACTTACCTGACCGACATTGACCTACCTAGGTTGACGGACCACGAAAGTGCTGCTCTAGAATCTGGAATTACTGTGGAGGAGGTGGAGGAGGCGATTGCCTCCTTTGCCCCTCAGAAGTCTCTGGGTTTAGATGGCCTCCTCTCGGAATGGTACCGCACCTTTCGGCATGGTTTGGCACCTCACCTGCTGAAAGTGTTTAATGCATCTAGGTCGGACGGTAGACTGTCTCCCTCCATGAGGGAAGCATTGGTCATTTTGATCTCTAAGGGGGGGAAGGACCCTCGGGAGTGTGACTCCTATCGTCCGATTACGCTGATGAATGTTGATAAGAAAATCCTGGCCAAAATACTTGCAGGGATATTACAAACAGCTATTCTAAAACTGGTAGATGCGGATCAGACGGGATTTTTCCAGGGAAGATGTGCACAGATGAATATCAGGAGACTCTTTGTGAATCTCCAGACTGCCCATGACAACTCCGGGACTAGAATAGTTGCCTTCTTCGATTCAAAAAACGTCTTGGACTCAGAAGAGTGGGCATATTTGTTCCACCTTTTGGAGTCT
Source organism: Lithobates clamitans (assembly GCA_037952925.1). Lineage (NCBI taxonomy): Eukaryota > Metazoa > Chordata > Amphibia > Anura > Ranidae > Lithobates > Lithobates clamitans. The sequence goes on from JBBGZY010000254.1 coordinate 7,769,105, forward strand.
TATGGTTTTGGCCCCGTTTTTATTTCCTGGGTGCGGCTATTGTATATGGATCCGCTAGTCAGACTAAGGGTTAATGGCATTATTTCAAACCCCTTCCCTATATTTCAGGGGACCAGGCAGGGGTGCCCACTCTCACCGCTCCTGTTTACCCTGGCCATAGAGCCTCTAGCAGTTAAACTAAGATCTACTCTAAATCTGACTGGTCTAAGACTTGGGGTGTTCGAGGAGTGAGTGTCACTCTATGCAGATGACATGTTGCTATATCTGCAGGACCCAGGCCCCTTGCTTTCAGGAGCCTTCCAACTGATACAGGAATTTGGGGACTACTCCGGATTTCGGATAAATTGGACGAAATCGTCCCTCTTCCCTATTGACGACGCCGTGGCAATTCCGTCAGACTGCCCCATTCCTTTGTCTACCTCTTTCAAATATTTAGGGATTGAGGTTCAGCTTCCTATCTCAAGGTTTCTGGAGACTAATTTGTCACAGATTATTGGGAATTTTTTCGGGAGAAGGTGGAAAGATGGCAAAATTTACCGATTACTTTGATGGGAAGAATAAATCTCTTTAAGATGATTTTTCTCCCTAAGTTTCTCTATATCCTCTCGAACTTCTCGGTTTTTGTGACACTACGGATCTTCAGGCACATTGACTCCATTATTGTGGGATTTTTGTGGGGTTCGCGAGCCCCTAGGGTCTCTCTAGCGGTCTTAAAGTTGCCGGTTACAATGGGGGGGGGAGGCCCTCTTCCAGATTTGCGGTCATATTTCTTGGCCTCACAACTATCTTTTTTACACTGGCGGCTTTTCCCACAGACACCCAACGCCATAACCTTGTTGGAGGCAGCAATTGCCACCTCACAGGAAACCCTGCAAAATATGGTGTACAGGAAGGGGATTCCGGGGAGGAAGGTGGGATCAGTCATGGCGCTTCCTGGGAAAGTATTTCATCTCTGTTCCCAACGGTGGAGAGATGAGCCCTTGTGGCTATCTCCAAACAGCCCCTTATGGTGTAAAAGAACTTTGGGGGAGTTTTTTAAACTACCTGATGGGCAGAAGACGTGGGCAAAATATGGCGTAAAGTACTTACACCACATCTGTCAGGATGATCGTCTCTGTACTTTCTCCCAATTACGGGACCAATTTGGTATACCTAGGACCTGGCATTTTCACTATGCGCAGCTACGTGATGCAGGGATTGCGCAGTTTGGGGGAGGTGAAATTTGGGTACAAAATAAGGAACTGGAGAAGGTTCTGATTGATCCGGATCCATCTAAGAGAATCTCTAGATACTATGGGGCAGTTGGTCCCGGGGTAATGGGCTCAACCTTTAGGGCCATGGCTTGGTGGGTGACGATTGTCCCGGAGTTGTCGGAAGAATTGTGGCAGGAGGTTCTGGACATGTATTTGGTACCTGTTATCTCGTCTACAGATAAAATGATCCAATTTCGTTACCTTCTTATCCTCCCCTATTATTTGATTTTTACTCTTTTTGAAATTGGTGGTTGTTTACTGGTTTAAAAAAAAAAGAAAAATCTACTACGCTGCACTGCAGGATAGGGACGGAAATATAAATGGTTCAGTTAGAGAAGTTCGATATTTGTACGGTTATTTGCACTGATGTGTAGCTACTTACATATTGTAATACCTATCCGATGTTTTGTATGATTATTCTTCTTGTGCAAAATAAAAATTTTTCCAAAAAAAAAAAAATATCCAAACAGATATCATTAAGGTGAACGCCATCCGATCTCAGCAGATCATCATTAGCACCCTCCAAATCCTTGTGCCGGATCAAAAACCCCCCCAATCTGCCGAACAAACTTGGCGACCTGGGCATTAACCTTGCAACGGAAGCGTTCCAGGCAGGGGCCCGGTATCTCCCGGGCCCATAGCAAGCTAGGCACGATTTCAGACCAGATTAGAACCAAGTTAGTATAGGCTGCATAACACTGGGCGATGTCTCGCTTGATAGCGGAGATTAAGTCCACGGGACGTGTATAACCCATGTCATTCCCTCCAGCATGAAGAATCAAGATAATGGGGCCGGAAACATGAGCACGAAGGTGCAAACACTCCAGAAGAACCTGAGACCAGCGTAACCCACGGCGCCCAAGCCAGCAGATCCTGGCGAGATCATGGGTGAAACCCAAATTCTTCCCGTAGCTCCGAACTTCCAACTGACGAGCGGCCCAGTAGATGAAGGAATCTCCAGCTATCCAGATTAGAGCCGGGTAACAACATGAAAATTAAAACAGGATGTGTGGGCAGACGTACAAAGAAAAACGAGACGATTCCCACCTACCCAGACGCTGGAGTTCTGTATCTGAGAAACCCATACCAGAAGCAGCGGTAGCAGCACCAATGCGAAAAGAGTGGGTCGTAAAATCACGCAAAGGGAGGCCCAGTTTCTCAAGGCAACAACGGAAAACTAGCAAAATTTGGAACCTGCTCAGGGAGGAGGAATGAGTATGGATGAAGAAGGTGGGGGCGTGCGGACATGAAGGGGGAGGCTAGCGAAACAGGAGCAAAAGGGGCCCCCGCACGAGTACAGGACGACCCTTCTTCCCTTGCCAAATCTGTCAGTTTCTGAGGTACGCAATAACAACGACACGCAGCACTCAGAGAAGGATACATCCTCCATCAGAACGCCGCCTGCCGTGGTAGTAGATTTGGAAACCAATTCGCCGATGCAAAAGGCACCGAAAAACGCCCAGGAGAAAGCCACTTGAAAAAGGAGGGTCTCGAACGTAGAGGAGCACACAGATGGCAACAGGGAAAGGATACCATAATGATGAGCCTAATTCTGTGCTGGTACAGACAAATGACAGCAGAAAATGCTATTGCTTTTTTTTTTTTTTTTTTGGCATGGGATGCAGACAAGGCTCTTATGAACAGGATCTGTACAGAGGATTTAATTTTCAAACCAAATAATTGCAAATGCTAACCAACTAGTTACGTTAAACGTTCAAAGAAATGTCAAGAAGATGAGAAATCTTCCTCTTGCCAGAGGGGTACACAACGGATGATACTCACTGCCAACTGACAGTCTGGAAATGATTAGGATATATGGGCACCTTGCTGATGTGCGTGCTGGCTTCTGCTGTTACATTAAATCACTGTTTGCCTTCTGGCTTTCTTGTTAGGAAAAATCTTGTTTGATCAATCTGCATTTCCTTTTCATGGTGTATTAGCCAGTTGGCACAGAGATGTGTGCTGATAACATCATAGGAAAAGTTAAACATTTAATAAAGTTTTAAAGTTATTGGACTGAAGTAAGATATTTGGGGTTGCAAACATGCAAATGTCCCTTCTCTGTACAGCTACAACCTAAAGTAGATGTAAAGCCTGGATTTACACTGTATGCATGCAGCGTGCATGGTAACGCACATGTGTAGGTGTGAATAAGCCCATAGAATTTCCCTTTGTCCTTCACACTAAAAAGCAGCGCATAGATAGGAACCAAGCACATACAAAAGAATAGGATTTCTACTTGACTGCAAGAGTTTTGCTGCATCAGAACAGACCAGCATGAATCAGCCAATGACATTTTGCTTCTAAAGCACTATGCATTACAAACAATGGCACTTAAAAAAATGTTTTTCACCTTTTTCCATCCTTTGTTGCATCCAAGTACTGCTGATTTCCTACAACCGCTGTGTAGCTATTGTCTGTCTACGTACATACATTCCAGGCAGGGACGTACAGACCGGGGTCGCCATTACGACCCAGCTCCATGCTCCAGGGGGCCCATGCAGCCCCCCAGTATGCCTGGATAGGAGGGTGGTGGGTAGGGTTGCCACATCATCCCTTTAATCCAGGACACATATTAATTGCACAGGTTCTGAGGCTGATTTAATGCAGATAAGGCACCAAGTGAGCTTAATTACCACCTTAATCAGCCTCAGAACCTGAGTAATTAATGTGTGTCCTGGATTAAAAGGATGATGTGGCAACCCTAGTGGTGGGGGTGGCGTAGGGTTGCCACCTCATCCCTTTAAACCCGAACACATATGAATTACACAGGTTCTGAAGCTAATTTAATGCAGATAAGGCACCAACTGAGTTTAATTACCATCTTAATCAGCCACAGAACCTGTGTACTTAATACATGTTTGGTTTTAAAGGGATGAGGTGGCAACTCTACGATGGTGGCATGTAGAGGAACTGATCCCACCATGTAGCCGCTGAATGCCTGCTTCTCCTCCTCTCCCTCCCTCCCACAGACATTCAACAGTTGCAGGAGAGAAATGGAGGGCATTGGTTTCCTCCACATGCTGCTCCTACCCTATAACTGTCCTCCTGTCCCGGGCTCCTGTGTGCTTCACTGCCCCCCCTCCCCCAGTCAGCACTGCCGGGGGATATTTCAGGATGGAGAGCGGGGAAGGAGCTGGTAAATGTGTAATTTACCTGCTCCTTCCTTGTCTTAATGAAAAGAGTCAGTGATCGCTACCGTTCACTGCTTTTTTTTTTTTATTCATTCATAGCTGGGGCATAGTAAACTATGTTTACTATGCCTGTTTATTAATGAACTTGAAGCTCTGTACAGAGCTATTCCTTTTTTATTTAATCTGTGCATCTGAGGCTGCAGAGAAAGGGACTGCTGAATCAGTCCTCAGTCTCTTACTCTGTCTCAAAAGTGGGACATCAGGGGTCTGTTTAGATCCCCGATATTTCACCAAAGCCAGATGGGGGTCCTAAAAATTATGTACAGGATAATAAAAAATAACATTGTAAAAAAATAAAACAAATATAAAAAAACTACTGACACCAATGGCAGAACTACCAGGGTTGCAAAGGTCGCACTTGTGACTAGGCTCTGGCATTATACCACTGCAGGGGCAGGAAGGTGGCCTGCTGCGGGTCCATAATAAAGGGTCCCATAATAGGAGTAAAGGACCCCGGGATCAGTAGAAAGGGCCTCAGTCAGGGGCCAGGGGGATCCTTTATGGTTTCTTGGACCGGGGCCCTAAAGGTTCTAGTTACGCCAATGATTCCAGCAATAGCCTCATGGCATTTCTCAGGGTAGATTTCTTGATAGTGGCAATGGTGGAACATGCCTGTGCAATGTGCACTGGCGCAGCCACTTGTACTCCCCATCAGAAGTCTGTGTAAAAAAGGTGATAATGCAAGATCTCAATTAAGAAGCAGGAAAAGAGTGTTGTCACCCTTTAACAAAAAGTGCCTGAATAAAGTCCTTTATGTAAAGGAACACCAGGCATTATTTTAAAGTGATTCTAAAGAGTCACTTTTTTTTAATTTAACCACCTGCCGACCACTCACAGTAAATATACTGTGAGTGGGCAGCAGGAGTAGGCACAATCACATACCTGTACGTCGGCTCTTTCTTACGGGTTTGGCGGCATACATGCGTGTGTCTCCTGTCGTCCCTGGTTTGGCAGCTGATTTCAGCCAATGATTTTGGCTAAAGTCAGCTGATTGGCTGTGTCCAATCACACACAGAGCTGTGTGTACAGGGAACAGTTATCTCGCTGTTTCTTCTCCCTACAAAGCAGCAAGAAAAAAAAACAGCCAGATAGTAATGTAAAAGCAGCACACACTACACATTGTAAGACACACAGGTAACCCCTTCCCAGCCACTGTCATTAGTACAGTGTCAGTGTACAGTATTATCACTGTATTAGTGTCACTAGTAACGTCAGTGTCAGTTAGTGACCCTCCTACTTGGTGTCTGTTAGCGCCAGATTGCCTGCCACTCTATCACAGTTCCACGATAAGTTGCTGAACACCCCCATTACAGTATAGCATCTATACAGTAGCTGCGTAAATTCTAGTATATATAACAGTTTGTAGACGCTATAACTTTCACAAAAACCAATATACACTTATTGGGATTTTTTTTTACCAAAAACATGTATCAGAATACATTTTGGCCTCAATTTATGAAGAAATGTATTTTTCATTTTTTAAATTAAATTTTTGTTTTAAAACCAAAATTAAAAAAATATATATTTTCAACTTTTTCTGTCTTTTTTCGTTTATATAATAAAAACTGGTGGTTAAATACCACCAAAAGAAAGCTCTATTTGTGTGAAAATAGGATAAAATTTTTATTTGCATATAGTGTTGCATGACCACGCAATTGCCAGTTAAAGTAGCACAGCGCTGAATAGCAAAAAATGGTCTGGTCATGAAGAGGGTAAAAGCCTCTGGAGGTCAAGTGGTTAAATAACAGACATGTTATAATTACCTGCTCTGTGCAAAGGTTTTTCACAGAGCAGCGCAAATCCTTCTATTCTCAGGTCCCCTGCTGGAGCTCCTGGCCCCTCCCCCCTCCTGAGTGCCCCTATAGCAAGCCACTTGCTATGGGGGGCACTTATGCGTGCTTGTTCCCGAACCAGCTTGTTTCTATGGACACACATAGTGCAGCCCCCCCCCCCCCAGACTGGGACTGACAGCAGCAGAAGCCAATAACTCCAGCTGCTGTCTGAGCCAATGAGGAGAAAGAGCCTCTGCTCTCATGCACATCGCTGGATCAAGATCAGGGTCAGGTACTGTAAGTAGTCAGAATGGTTTTGGTGGGGGTGGGGTAGAGTTGCAGAAGGTTTTTACCTTAATGCATAGAGTGCATTAAAAGGTAAGAAAACCTTCTGCATTTGGAACCACTTTAACGAAAGCTGCAGCTGAAGAACTTAAAGTGATTGTAAAGCTTTGTATTTTTTTTTTTTTTTTTTTTTTACAGTGCTTTGAAAAAGTATTCATACCGCTTCAAATTTCCCACATTCTGTCATGTTACAACCAAAAACGTAAATGTATTTTATTGGGATTTTATGTGATAGACCAACACAGAGTGGCACATAATTGTGAAGTGGAAGGAAAATATTAAATGGTTTTCAAAATCTTTTACAAATAAATATCTGAAAAGTGTGGTGTGCATTTGTATTCAGCCTCCTTTACTCTGATACCCCTAACTAAAATCTAGTGGAACCAATTGCCTTCAGAAGTCACCTAATTAGTAAATAAAGTCCACCTGTGTATAATTTAATCTTTGTATAAATACAGCTGTTCTGTGAAGCCCTCAGAGGTTTGTTAGAGAACTTTAGTGAACAAACAGCATCATAAAGGCCAAGGAACCCACCAGACAGGTCAGGGATAAAGTTGTGGAGATGAAGAACCACTTCCCGACCACCGCACGCCGATTTAAGTTGGCAGAATGGCATGGGCAGGCAAAAGAGCGTACCCGTACATCCCTTTGAATTTGCCGCCTAGCGGGCACGCGTGCCCACCGAGGGAGCAGGCCCGCAGGTCCTGCGAACTCGATGTTGTCCAGCGGTCCACGATTGCGGCAAGGAGAGGTAGAACGGGGAGATGCCTTTGTAAACAAGGCATTTCCCTGTTCTGCCTAGCAACATGACAGGAATCTACTGCTCCCTGTCATCGGTAGCAGTGATCTCTGTCATGTTGTAGTGAGCCCATCCCCCTACAGAACACATCCAGGGAACACACTTAACCCCTTGATCGCCCTCTAGTGTTTAACCCCATCCCTGCCAGTGTCATTTATACAGTAATCAGTGGCTATTTGTAGCTCTGATTGCTGTATGAATGTCAATGGTCCCAAAATAGAGTCAAAAGTGTCTGATCTGTCCGCCACAGACATTTAACAATTGCAGGAGAGAAATGGAGGGCATTGGTTCCTCCACATGCTGCTCCAACCCTATAGCTGTCCTCCTGTCCCGGGCTCCTGTGTGCTTCCCTAGCCCCCTCCCCCGTCAGCACTGCCGGGGGATATTTCAGGATGGAGAGCGGGGAAGGAGCTGGTAAATGTGTCATTTACCTGCTTCTTTCTTGTCTTAATGAAAAGAGCCAGTGATCGCTACCGTTCACTGCTTTTTTTTTTTAATTCATTCATAGCTGGGGCATAGTAAACTATATGAAATTTTGATTTCACTCTTCACTGCCTATCACAGTTTCAGAGGCCATGGAATGCCCAGGTGGCACAAACCCCCCCAAATGACCCCATTTTGGAAAGTAGACACCCCAAGCTATTTGCTGAGAGGCATGGTGAGTATTTTGCAGCTCTCATTTGTTTTTGAAAATGAAGAAAGACAAGAAAAAACATTTTTTTTTTCTTTTTTCAATTTTCAAAACTTTGTGACAAAAAGTGAGGTCTGCAAAATACTCACTATACCTCTCAGCAAATAGCTTGGGGTGTCTACTTTCCAAAATGGGGTCATTTTGGGGGGTTTTGTGCCACCTGGGCATTCCATGGCCTCCGAAACTGTGATAGGCAGTGAAGAGTGAAATCAAAAATTCACGCCCTTAGAAAGCCTGAAGGCGGTGCTTGGTTTTCGGGGTCCCGTGCGCGGCTAGGCTCCCAAAAAGTCTCACACATGTGGTATCCCCATACTCAGGAGAAGCAGCAGAATGTATTTTGGGGTGTAATTTCACATATTCCCATGGCATGTTTGAGCAATATATCATTTATTGACAATTTTGTGCAAAAAAAAAAAAATTTGTCTCTTTCCCTCAACTTGTATCGCAATATAAAATATTCCCTGCCTCTCAGCAAATAGCTTGGGGTGTCTACTTTCCAAAATGGGGTCATTTGGGGGGGTTTTGAACTGTCCTGGCATTTTATGCACAACATTTAGAAGCTTATGTCACACATCACCCACTCTTCTAACCACTTGAAGACAAAGCCCTTTCAGACACTTTACAGATTAAAATGGTGGGTGTTTCATTTTTTTTTTTTCACACAGTATTTGCGCAGCGATTTTTCAAACGCATTTTTTGGGGAAAAAACACACTTTTTTAAATTTTAATGCAATAAAACACACTATATTGCCCAAATGTTTGATGAAATAAAAAAGATGATCTTAGGCCGAGTACATGGATACCAAACATGACATGCTTTACAATTGCGCACAAACGTGCAGTGGCAACAAAATAAATACATTTTTAAAAGCCTTTAAAAGCCTTTACAGGGTACCACTTTAGATTTACAGAGGAGGTCTACTGCAAAAATTACTGCCCTCGATCTGACCTTCGCGGTGATACCTCACATGCATGGTGCAATTGCTTTTTACGTTTGACGACAGACCGCCGCTTGCGTTCGCCTTAGCGCGAGAGCAGGGGGCGACAGGGGTGCTTTTTTTTTTTCTTTATTATTTTTTTGCTTTTTTATCTTATTTTTAAACTGTTCTTTTCATTTTTTTTTTTTTATCATTTTTATTGTTATCTCGGGGAATGTAAATATCCCCTATGATAGCAATAGGTAGTGACAGGTACTCTTTTTTGAAAAAATTGGGGTCTATTAGACCCTAGATCTCTCCTCTGCCCTCAAAGCATCTGACCACACCAAGATCGGTGTGATAAAATGCTTCCCCAATTTCCCAATGGCGCTGTTTACATCCGGCGAAATCTAAGTCATAAAATGCTTGTAGCTTCCGGTTTCTTAGGCCATAGAGATGTTTGGAGCCACTCTGGTCTCTGATCAGCTCTATGGTCAGCTGGCTGAATCACCGGCTGCATTCTCAGGTTCCCTGTTGAGACAGGAGAGTCAGAGAAAAACACGGAAGACGGTGGGGGGGGATTCCCTCCCACGGCTTGTAAAAGCAGTCTAGAGGCTAATTAGCAAAAAGCCGACCGCTGGCTGAAAAGAATGATACCAAGATGATACCTAAACCTGCAGGCATCATTCTGGTATAACCACTCAAAGTCGTGAATGGCGTACCTGAAGACAAAAAAATGGTTAACAATAAAGCACAGTAAACAGTAAAGTATAAAAAATTGCATACCTGAAAAGCAAACATGATAAAACATAATAACAATAAAACATTGCAGAATAGAATACAGTAAAAAAAGAGCAGAACAATAGAGAGAGAGAATTGAGAGAGAGAGAACAATAAAACGACAACTATTTTTTTTATTTTTTATATATATTTTTTACACTTTTTTTGTAACTAACTTTTATAACTGTAAACGGTTCCAGGTTTGGGTCTCTCAAAATGCGATGGCATCTTGGGAGACCCTGTGAAAGTGCGCCTAGTCTGTGCAATGCTGTACCCTACGCTAATACTCAACTAGTGCATTGTAGCGTTCAAAACATTCACCAATGCAAAGACCAGGATTGTCAGGACAGGAGGGACAATAATAGCGGGTGTCACGCCTATATCCGTGCTAGCTGCAGACACAATATCTTTTTTGGGGGGGTTCGTTGGGTAGGGGTACTCGGGAGGACATAAAGAAAATGCCTCTCATGCAGCCGACTGCATTTGGTTGGGGATGTGAATGGGGGAAGTACGGGCGCTGCAGAAGTGGTGGGTTCCCAATTAGGATTGGCGAATGCAGCAGGAAGGGCATTATGGGCACGACGGGCCTGTGTTTGTCTTTTTGGTGGCAGCGGGACACTACTTGTGCTTGCCACCTCACCAGCTTGAACTGCACTTATGGGACTCGCCACGTCACCAAGTGTTACTGCAGTGCTGGTTTGACTACGACCAGGGTGTACTAGGCCGCTGGTGCTTGCCAGTTCACCAAAACGCTACAAAAAAAACTGTTAGCGATCGTAGGGATCAGGCCTGACTCTGCGAATGCTGCAGTTATGCGTTTAGTGTTTTGTAAGTGACAGCGATCGATCGATACTGCACTTGGGTGGGCTGGGCTGGGCCGGGCGGAGGGGCAAAACGCAGGTGCTAGCAGGTATCTGGGCTGATCCCGCTAACACTGCATTTTTGGGAACCCTAAACTGCTGGGGACGCTAGTATAGATCTGATCGGATCAGATATTGATCCGTTCAGATACTATACCACTAAGGGAGGCGTATGCTGCGTGCGTGGGTGTTAGCGGTACTGGCGCTAATCTGATGCTGCCTGGGGCGACGCATATCACCGCCGGGCGATCAGGGGGCTAAACCTTTATTCGGTAATAAACGGCGGGTCCCCTGACACTATAAAAAATAAACAAACTAACCAGCATCACCCGTAACGGTTATACGGTGATCAGTGGTGAAAGGGTTAACTGGGGGCAATCAAGGGGTTAAAACATTTATTAGGTAGTATATGGGGGTCCCTGACGCTATAAAACGCTGACGGCGAACCTAAATATTTACCTCCCTAACTAGCGTCACCAGCGACACTAATACAGCGATCAGAAAAATGATCGCTTAGTGATACTGGTGACGGGGGGTGATCAAGGGGTTAAAACTTTATTAGGGGGGGTTAGGGGGGTACCCTAGACCTAAAGGGGGGTAACAGTAACTGTCCCAACACTGTAACTGTCATAAACTGACACCAATGCAGTAATCGGAAAAAAAAAAAAAAAAAACTGCTGGTGTCAGTTTGTGACAGGGGGGGGGTGATTGTGGGGGGATCGGGGGGCGATCGGGGGGGGGGGGTCGGGGTGTTTTGTGTGCCTGGCATGTTCTACTGTGTGTGGAGTGTTTTCACTCACATACCTGTCTTCTCCCCTCGGCGCCGGAACGGAAACTACCGACCCGAGGAGAGATGACATAATTTCCTTTGCTGCTGTTTAGCATACAGCAGCAAAGGAAATGATCTGATTGGCCGGCGGCGATCGCGAGGGGGGGGCCACGAACGGATGGCCTCCCCCTCACCTCCGATCGCCGGGGGACATAACAGGACCGCCTCGGGCACCGGGGGGGGTCCGATCGGACCCCCCACCCGCGGGAGGCAAATCACGTACATGTACGTGATTTTGCCTGCCCGTGCCGCCTTGCCGATGTACATCGGCATGAGGCGGTCCTTAAGTGGTTAAATCCCAATAAAATACATTTACGTTTTCGGTTGTAACAAAACAAAATGTGGAAAATTTCAAGGGGTATGAATATTTTTTCAAGGCACTGTAAATAACAATCATGTTATGCTTACCTCCTCTGTGCAGGGGTTTTGCACAGAGCGGCCCCGATCTTCCTCTTCTGGGGTCCCCCGGCAGTGCTCCTGGCTCCTCCTCTGCATCAAGTCGCGTTCCATGGGGGTACGCTCCCGAGTCCTGCTGTTGCGCCCATTGACACAGACTGCAAGACTCAGCCCCGCCCCGCCCCCATGTCACTGGATTTGATTGACAGCAGCAGGAGCTAATGGCTCCTGCTGCTATCAATCTATTCAAAGAGGACCAGAGACAGCGCCTGGAGCTGCTGGGCTCGTGCTCATCACTCGAAAGATCGGGTTTAGGTAAGTAAAAAGGGGGCCTCTGGGGGGCAGCTGCACCACAGAAGGGTTTTCACCTTAATGCATTAAGGTGAAAAACCTTGAGACTTTACAACATCTTTAAAATTACATTAAAGTTTATGTAAACCAAACATTTCATATTGCTGATATGTGCCTGCTGTAACATGTACTTGTATGAAAAAAGTATCCTGTTCTCCTTGCATTGATTCCTTTGTGTGAAATCCCTGGTGTTCCTGTCAGTCCCTCTGCTTTCCTGTTAAAAACTGGCCACAATAGGCATGAGAACTCATGGTGATCAGTTATCTAGCTATGCTGGGAACTCAGTGTGCTCCAATGATCAGACCTGTCTTAACATGCCCCCCCCCCCCACGCTCCAAAGCCATTCACTGGGAAGATCGGGGTGCTGCTGTTTCTGCACCCCTAGCACCTTATGCAGCTGAGAACAGAGGGTATATGATCACTTATAAAAAAAAATTCTTTTTATATCTATACACAAATGTTTTGCATATTTTTTTTTTATTTTAAACTGAATGGGTTGACATACAATTTAACACATATCAATTTTATTGATTGGGTTTACATATACTTTATTAGATTCATACAGACTATCTCTTCAGCATCAAAATTCAATTATATTCATATATGTGAATTTACTGTACATCAAAAATTTCAAGTCCAATTAAATCTTTTTTTGTTGTTCTACAAAGCAGCTATTAAGATTAAGTCCCGGTTCACACTTGTGTGTTCTGCGATATCGCATGTGAGTCGCACCGCACTGCAGTGCAAAGCACATGCCATGTACGTGTGATACAATTTTAGCCATACAAATAGTATGGCTGATATTGCATCGCATTCGGACCAAACTCGCACAGGACCCTTTTTTTGGTCCGCACCAGGATCGGATCGCATGGATGTTCACACTCATGCGATCTGATTCATGTCCGAACTGTCAGTTCGCAGTGCAATATGCAAGCTGAAATGGGGGCATCATTAACAATGTATTGACAGTCCCAGAAGTTTGCATATGGCAGTGTGAACTGCCCTGCGAGTTGGGTGTGATGCGGGAACCCGCAATGGATTTGCAGGGTTCCCGCATCACACAAGTGTGAACCGAGCCTAATAGTCTTGTCATCTATCCTGTGCTGGAAAAATGACAACTGCATTGAAATGGTTGTTATAAGCAATAAACAAAATTGTGTCTGTGCTGTACTTTTTGTATCAAAAAGGAAATGAATGAAACGTGTACATTATAGTGGCTACCCCAAAATAGTCCTAAATCCCAAAAATCCTAAAATAAAGGGAATCAAAATCCTTTGTGTGGGAATAACAAATCTTCCCATCAAGAGTAAAAAAAAATGACCCACTATAATGAATTAATAAAAGCAGAATGAACAGAACTTTATATACAAGCACCCTTTAGATCTTTAAAGAGTTGTGAAATTACCTGAAATCTGTAGCTGCAGTAAAGGTCATGGGTGGGAGGGAGATGTTGAAGGGCTGATTTACAGGAAGGACAGAGCTCACGGTAGCGAGCAACAGCACCCATTGTAAGCTCTGTCCCTTTACTCTAGATTTAATTCTCTCAAGCACTTCTGGTCTCGCCATAGATTTGTGTATCTGCATGCAAGTGGCACATGCTATCAGCACAGATTCTAGTGTATGACATGTACAGAGTTAATACAGTATATTGTAGTTGACAATAAGTATGACACACAGTACATGCAATGTGTTATGTTTTCTTGTAGTTGTATACTAGTCCTAGCCCTGCTGCCAACCTGTAGAACACCTGAAGCAGTTTGATTCATTGCTAAGGGTTTGGTTTCACAGCATTTGTGGTGTGACTATTTGGCACGGATACTTACAGCACTGATAAAGTAAAACATTTTTGGGGTAAAGAAGTATTGCCACAAGTATAAACAGCTTGTTAAATCCCACTGGGGACCCAGTACATAATCACACTTCTTCCTGTTCCAATCTGAACAGTGGTTAGCAAAAAATATTACAGGGTTGGCTGTAGCTGCTCCCTAGGCTGAAGCCCAAATTATGGCCTTTCTTTTTTGGGAGTTACAGACAGCAATGAAGCCCCTTGTATCTCTACATTTTGCCATCCTCAATGTAGTATTGCAGCCCTGTATGCGCTTATTCTGCTACCCTACCAGTACATAAAACAATTGCTTGACTGAACCCAAAACCACCCGCAAGGCACCGGCAATGTTGGAGGAGATAAACTATATAGCTGTCAACTTGATTTCTTGTGAATGACAGTGCCTGCAGAGGAGTGCCACCATTCACATTGTCAGGGCCTGTGTTTTTGTGGATGACACTCCTCTGAAGCCTAGTGAGCACCAAGCAGAGAGGAAAAATACAAGATTATGGGTACTTTCCCCTGTGGGAACTGTGGCTATTGCCAATTTATGGACACTCGTAAATGTATCACCTTACCAAATGGGGAGAGATTTAAACCTAAACATTATGTTAACTGCTGCACCCCTGGAATAGTTTATCTATTATCATGTGAATGCGGCTGTTACTATGTTGGCAAACCCAAGTTGGTATTCTGGAGCAGACTATCGACATATGAGTATTAAAAACAAAAGATTCAGAATTACCACTTGGTAGACATAGCTCTCTGGTTCACATGGAAACTATTCTAAAAATGTAATGTTTGGCATTAGATCATATCTATGCGAATCCCAGAGAGGGGGATTTTAATAAATTGTGGTTAGAGTGAACCAAGATGGATTTACCACTGCCTGTCGCGCGTGGGTCCATCTCACGCCATCCCCATTTGGGGCGTGGATGGACTTCCTTTCTGGCCTTAGGAAATTGTGGGGTCCACCGACATTTCCCTTCCTGCTTGCGTTCCACCCTGTAGCACGGCCGAACGTGCGTGTGTCGGTGGCGTAAGGACGTGGCTCCACCCGGCTCCTCTCTTTTGGGTGGACGTGGCCACACCACGTGCCCTGACACCGAGGGATCCATGATGGACGCTGGATGCCCAGATTTTGGCACCAGCTTTTTCATCTTTTTTTATCAGCTGTCCCCTATTATTCAATTGGGAATTGAATCATCAAGCCCTCCAGCTGGGTATATTTGCTCCTTCCTTTGTGGTCATTCCTGCAGCACACAACTGGGAGTAGGTTGCACTGGAGCGAACTGTGGAGACCAAGGTATGCTGAACTATTTGGCAGATTTTCTTTGGTTTCAATCACAAGATATGTAACTGGATACTAGCCAGATTTAATCTATAAGTACTTTGCTTATGACTATAATACAATCTAATAATCTCTGAGTCCCTGCATACCTGTACATCATATTAACAACTCTTTATATCTGCTTATATATAAAGATGAGCATCCATAATAAACTTTCCAACAACCGATTACTAACTGGCCGTTTGGCATTACATGGTTGGAGCTATCGTTCCGTTACCTGAGGTCCCTGTATGTGCAGTCTTGGGCTCATTTCCTTGCAGTTCTCATGGTTCCATCTAGTGCATGTCTGCGCTGACCTCTCTGAGAAACAACTGATCACTTACTCATCAGTTATATGCAATATCTGTTTTTTTATAATTTTGTAAGTATGACATATGATCTGTTTATGCCATATATAGATACATGAATGCGCCTTTCTTTGCTCTGTATGCACTTTTATATTACTAACATAATATATTTATATTGTAGAACTACTACTACCCATTTGACATAAAACCTCTGAAGGAGGACTATAATTAGTCTGAAACATGAAAGGTGTCTACGCCAGTATATACAATAGCTAGCCCACCGGTATCTATGGGCAGTATGTGCCAGACATACAGAATGTGTTATTTTGGGCATTGTGTATCATGATCTTAAGTTCATAATTGCATTAATGCTATACGATGTTCATCGTTTATTTGTACTGTTTTATGATGCTGTTATAATAAAATTTATACCACATTTTGGTCTGCCTGTCAAAAAATCCATGAGGGGTTTTACCGTGTTTTACGCATCAGGTGTTTTTTGTTCATGTTTTCATTTGGCTTTGACAGACCAATTCCTGCCATTCATATACCAATCCCTCCAATCCCAACTCCTCTGAAGCCTCTGTCATTCACAAGATTACAAGCCAACAGCTTGATAGTCTATCTCACGGGTGTCCAAACTTTTTTGAAAGAGGGCCAGATTTGATTAAGTGAACATGCGTGAGGGCCGACCATTTTAACTGACATTCTTTGAACCATTAAAATTTGGTCAAGTGTGTTCATCCGAGCACTAATACACTGCCCAACAAAAATTCTCTTGCCTTTGTGGTGAAGAGATGAGCTCGGGCATGATATTTGGCTATACTGTATTTATTGGCATATATCACACACTTTCACTTTAAGAGGGAAGTTTCAGGAAAAAACTTACATTTTAAATAAAGAACTGTGAAGCAAAATAAGGGTCAGTGCCTATCTGCAGACCCACTGTTGCCATGAATGCAGACCCACCGTTGCCATGAATGCAGACCCACCGTTGCCATGAATGCAGCCATACCATTGCCAGGAATGCAGCCTCACCATTGCCAGGAATGCAGCCTCACCATTGCAGCCTGATTGATGCCCTTCTGCAACCTCGGATGGGACAGGAAGAACGCCAATAGATTACATACAGCAGAATCTGTTTTAACGGCGGCCTCTTCAATAGAAAGTCCTGCCTCCTCGTCCAATGGCAGCGCAGAAGACGGGACTTCTTATTACAGAGGCCGCCGTGCAAACAGGAAATACACCTGTGTATGTACGGCATTCGTCTCACCCCTTCCCTTCCAAGGCAGCCAGCATATATATCTCTGGTTCACATGGAAACTATTCTAAAAATGTAATGTTTGGCATTAGATCATATCTATGCGAATCCCAGAGAGGGGGATTTTAATAAATTGTGGTTAGAGTGAACTAAAATGGATTTACCACTGCCCGTCGCGCGTGGGTCCATCTCACGCCATCCCCATTTGGGGCGTGGATGGACTTCCTTTCTGGCCTTAGGAAATTGTGGGGTCCACCGACATTTCCCTTCCTGCTTGCGTTCCACCCTGTAGCACGGCCGCACGTGCGTGTGTCGGTGGCGTAAGGACGTGGCTCCACCCGGCCCCTCTCTTTTGGGTGGACGTGGCCGCACCACGTGCCCTGACACAGAGGGATCCATGATGGACGCTGGATGCCCAGATTTTGGCACCAGCTTTTTCATCTTTTTTTATCAGTTGTCCCCTATTATTCAACTGGGAATTGAATCATCAAGCCCTCCAGCTGGGTATATTTGCTCCTTCCTTTGTGGTCATTCCTGCAGCACACAACTGGGAGTAGGTTGCACTGGAGCAAACTGTGGAGACCAAGGTATGCTGAACTATTTGGCAGATTTTCTTTGATTTCAATCACAAGATATGTAACTGGATACTAGCCAGATTTAATCTAATGGTACTTTGCTTATGACTATAATACAATCTAATAATCTCTGAGTCCCTGCATACCTGTACATCATATTAACAACTCTTTATATCTGCTTATCTATAAAGATGAGCATCCATAATAAACTTTCCAACGACCGATTACTAACTGGCCGTTTGGCATTACTTGGTTGGAGCTATCGCTCCGTTACCTGAGGTCCCTGTATGTGCAGTCTTGGCCTCATTTCCTTGTAGTTCTCATGGTTCCATCTAGTGCATGTCTGCGCTGACCTCTCTGAGAAACAACAAATCACACACTTTCACTTTAAGAGGGAAGTTTCAGGAAAAAACTTACATTTAAAATAAAGAACTGTGAAGCAAAATAAGGGTCAGTGCCTATCTGCAGACCTACCGTTGCCATGAATGCAGACCCACCCTTGCCATGAATGCAGACCCACCGTTGCCATGAATGCAGCCTTACCATTGCCAGGAAAGCAGCCTCACCATTGCCAGGAATGCAGCCTCACCATTGCCAGGAATGCAGCCTCACCTGATTGATGCCCATCTGCAACCTCGGATGGGACAGGAAGAACACCAATAGATTACATACAGCAGAATCTGTTTTAACGGCGGCCTCTTCAATAGAAAGTCCTGCCTCCTCGTCCAATGGCAGCGCAGAAGACGGGACTTCTTATTACAGAGGCCGCCGTGCAAACAGGAAATACACCTGTGTATGTACGGCACTCGTCTCACCCCTTCCCTTCCAAGGCAGCCAGCATATATATCTTTTGTGGCCTCCGGCGCTCGGGGATTCGTTGGGGGCCACAAAAGATATGCATGTCCAAATCACCAGGCAGGCCGTTCGAAAGCGAAACGCAGGCTGTGACTGGCCGGTGGGCTGGACTTTGGACATGCCTGGTCTATCTCCTCCAAAACAGCAAAAGGGCCTGGGAGCAGTCATGCTAGTGTTTTAAGTACATGTAAGGGAGCAGAGGAGGCATAGAGCTGAAAGATTAGGAAAGCTGGCAGCTTACAGAAGAGGGGGTGCAAGAGCTGTATGAGTTCTTTGTGCATTCTCTGTTATGCTGCCTCTCCCCAAAACTGCCATCTGCTTCATCCACTGTTGTCAGAGATAAAATGAAAGTGAGGAGGGCCACCTATTTGGCAATGCAGCTCATTAACCATGCCACATATTTAAACAGGGACAAGTGCTATGTGCATTGTTTCCTCTGGGATTTAGCAAACATTTTATTCTTGTACCCATACTTATTTCTAGGTTTATATTAAAGTCAGCTCATTTAGGGGTTAAGTGCTAGGTTGAACACTAAGGGATATCACCCTGGGGTGTCTAGGCAAAATGCCTAAAAAAATTAACAAAAACTGTATACGAGCCAGCAGGTGGATCAAACCTGCCTTTTAGTACCACAAAGCCATGGGTTTTCATTATGCACCATTACGACTTTCTAGACTCTGGCATCCTAACAACCAATTACATCATCAGTTAATGAGGAGGATGTCTGTTGCCTCCACAGCATCCTTGTTTTATCCACCTGTGCCCTTCTCCCTCAGGACTGGGGGCGGCATTGATTGATGCTCTTTTTATATCCAGTCATGTTACGGACCCGTTGCCAATTAACCTAATTAGTTGCAAAATGTTCTTCCTTGTTAGTACCACGTGCTTTGACAGCTTTTTGTTACCGTTTCAACTTTTTTGGGACGTGTTGCTGCCATAAATTTCAAAATTATAATTTTTTTCTTAAAATGGTATATTTTCTCAGTTTAAACATTTGATATGTTTTCTATTGTATGACACCCACATAAATGCCTTGGTGTAGTCCCATCTTCCATCCTGTTAGCTATTTAAGCACATGTCTATTGACCTCAAATGTTTGCTGTGACCCATGTACTGAACACTATCTACAGGGAAAGATCTGGAACAACCTTTCTTTGCTAATAGATTGTATATGGCCACCCTTTCACTCATGACAGCAAATTGATATATTTGGCTTCATTACCGCATATTTCACAAACATACCAGGATAGGTGCTCTCTGCTGGTCCCCGCTGAGCATTGTCCAAAATAATACTCTGGAATACAGTGACTGAAGCAGGCAGATTTAGTTTATTGTTTGACAGAGGCTGGAGAGTAGACTACATGGATATCAACATAACATATTTCATGCTGGTTATTAAAAACACAAAGACATTGAATACGAATCTGCTGCACATGGAGGACAATGAACAGTGGTTTAACACAATAAAATAAAAAAAACAAAACATTTGAGGTAAACAGTGCTGACAATAAATAACATGTTCTTCATTTTTTTGTTCCAAATTTTGCATTAACTGCTCTAGATTTGATGATCCCAAGCTGTTTAACAGTTCTGGTATCTCCGTAGAGTTACGTATCTGTGTGTAAGTGGCACAGGCTATCAGCACAGACTCTGGTAGGCAGTGTTTGGCATAAATAGTAGTTATGCAATATGTAATGCTGTACCGTAGTTGTATAGTAGTCCCAGCCCTGCTGCCAGTTTGTAGAACACATGAAGCAGTTGGACTCATTGCCAAGGATTGGTTATCACAGCATTTGGGGTGGGACTGTGATATGATGTAAATGCTTTGAGCACTGATAACGTAAGTCTGGCATTTAGACGTGGGGATAAGATGATTTTTTTAAAATTTTTTTTAGGGGATCATGTGAAGTTGAACATTAAGAATTCATTTTTAGACTTAGTTTTAGGAACAGGGTGAAGTTTCAGGTTAGATATTACATTTTAAAATTAAATGTTAAGGATTGTTAAATGTTAAAGCCCAACTCCAGCCAAAACATTTTTAAATTTTAGCTAAAAATTTGAAGAGTAAATCATTTAAGTTTTGATTGCCTTTCATGACTCGAGAGATTTAAGAGATTGTGCCCCACTTCCTGTCCCTGTGACACAGAAAAGGAAAGGAAACAAGGCAGTTGTCACTCACACAGGAAGACATACTGAAATAAAAACCGAAAAGAGATTCCAACCTTTCTTCTTTTTTATAAAAAACAAGTGTTTTGCTGCAGTTAGGTGAAATTTCCCCAATGGCGAAACAGACCTTAAAAAAAACGTGATAGGAGATTGTAACCTGTCAAAATGAAAACATTTTGGTTGAAGTTTGGCTTTAAACGTTCATTTTAGTGGATTGGTTGAGTTTTAGGACTGTGACAGGGAGGAGGGCATAGGTTAGAATTAGGTTATGGGCATCGATTTAGGTAAATGTGATATTATTTTTTTATTTTGGGAATGCCAACATCTTGGCACAAAAAAGCCAGTTTCTTATAGTCAATGTTAAAGTGGTTGTAAAGGTAAAAGTTTTTTAAGGTGAAAGGTGAAAAAACATCCGACAATACCGGCCCCCCCAGCCCCCCTGTTTTACTTACCTGACCCCTCGAAAGTCCCGCTATCGCCCCTGACATCCTCTTCGCCGCTCAGCCTGGCCGTTAATTGGTTACAGTGGATGGATTGAAAGCAGCGCAGCCATTGGCTCGCGCTGCTGTCAATCACATCCAATGACGCGGTGCGCCGGGGGGCGGGGCCGAATGACACAGTGAGCGGCTATGGCCGCCGGCTGTATCACGGGAGCGTGCCCGCAAGCACGAAGCACGAGCTCGCATGAAGGTGTTGAGTCCTTGCAGGGGGGAGCCGAGACAGCCGCCGAGGGACCCCAGAAGACCAGGTTCGGGGCCACTCTGTGCAAAACGAGCTGCACAGTGGAGGTAAGTATAACATGTTTGTTATTTTAAAAAAAATTATCTTTAGTGATCCTTTAAAGATTAAGTGCACCTTTTTAATAAAAAATTCTGTTTCCTATTTGAGCCCATTTTACCCAGGGGCAGTTGTCTTCATATCTGGTAATACATTTCTTCTCATATATAGAGTAGGTTTGAGCTGAAATCTTTGGCTGAAAACTTAGGAAGATTAAGTGGAGAGAAAAAAAAAAGGGAACAAGGTTCTCTGCATTTCCTGTTATATAAAAGAATGCATCCCCGCATCCTTGTAGATGTCCATAAGCCAGACATCAGGCATAAAGCCTGAACTGCCAGAAAGATTTCAGACAGAATGAGAAAGGAAAATGATTACCTTTAATAACTTGATTGATTGGCCTGAATGTTAAAGTATTTAAAAAGTGCACTTATTCTTTACAGTAGAAGTTTCAGGCAGTTGTAATGACTATGCGTAAATGCAGCACTAAATGGGACTAGACTGTTGCCCAACATAAATATTTTGGCACAATCATGCAATATTGGCAGATACTGGGACACGGACACCCATATTACAAATGATTTGGAGGTTTTGCCTGATTTTTATTTATATATGCTTATACTGCAGATTAACCAGCAACAATTGAATATTTAGTGGACATGACAAATGGACAAAAAATGTGCAAAGCTCTATCTGCCCAATTTCTAGAATGCTGCTTTACCTTGAGGAGTGTGACCACAATTATCTTGCCCTAAAATGATATCAGTCATAGCCTTACTTCCTGGCAAATTCCTGAACTGCCTAAACATATCCTTCAGTGACTAAAACATAGGACTGGACTGTCAGAGCTGCAGATGAAAAGACCAGCTAGACTGAAGATGTTCTCCATCACCACTCTTACAGTGGCTCATTCAGACAGTTGAAGAAGATTATGAGAAATGAATATAAAGATGAATTATATAAAGCTCTGTATAAAAATAAGTTTAGCAGTTTTACAATCAATATACAATTAAATGGAGCGTTTTAACAATACGGTTCTCCTTTAAGAAAAAATAAATCAACCAAAATGACATTAATATTTATTAATGCTGTGTAATAGGCAATTATTTGTAAAAATATGTAGGTTTTATTTTAACATTGTGCAGTCATTACAGTATATTGTAATGCAAACCAGTACATGGCTAATGCTGAAATGAGGCCAGCAGGCTCTTTAAATTGTAAAACCATATTGTACGAAGAGCAGGAAACCATAGGATCCAATCAGCAATTAAGTTTGCTTGTCTTTTCTGTCACCTGCTGAAAATGTAAATCTAATTGGGTGGTTAGGGTGCAAAACACTACCAAATTAAAGATATACTCTAGTCATATGTCAACCTTGAAATACATATATACAAGAGGGAGAATCTACCTGGTTGTTACTTCAGTTTTCATCCAGGTATCATTGCTGTAGTGCACCGGCAGCTACCTAACTCCCCTTTCTTAGTAATCTGGTGAGCTGTGAACCCTATTTGTGACACAGAAGATTCATTTCTGTTTTCCAATTCCTCACATATACACTATATGGCCAAAAGTATGTGGACGCAAGTCTAAATTTTTGTGTTCGGGTAATCCCACTGAAGAGTACTGATAATGCTACAGCATACAAAGACATTTTAGACAATTGTGCTCCATCAATTGTAGCGCAAGGTTTATGGAATGCCCTTTTATGTTTCAAGTCTGTGTCTCTGGGCACAAAGCCAGCTCCAGAAAGACATTGGGGGAGTTTTACTAAAACTATTGCACTCAGAATCTGGTGCAGCTGTTCATGGTAGCCAATCAGCTTCTAACTTCAGCTTGTTAAATTAAGCTTTGGCAATAAAATCTGGAAGCTGATTGGCTTCTATGCAGAGCTGCATCAGATTTTATACTCTTCAGTTTTAAATGACCTCCATTGTTTGATGTAGAGATATCTGCATGGCCTGCACAATGCCCTGACCGCAACACTATTGAACACCTTTTGGATGAAATGAAATGCTGATTGCAAGCCAGATCTTCGTGTCAACCATCAGTGCCTGACCTCGGAAATGCTCTTTTGGGTGAATAGGCACAGATTTCCACTGACTCCAACATCTTGTGAAAAGCCTTCCCAGAAGACTGGAGGCAGTTATAGACCAAAGAGAAGATGGGGGTCTCAATACTAATCACCATGGTTTTGGAAAGGGACGTCTAACAAGCTCATGCTGTATAGATGTGATGGTCAGGTGACCATAGCCTTTTGGTCACAGCATGTATAGAACCAATGTAATTTTAAAAATTCTCACAGCTACCAGTAACTGAAAGGAAGATTTAAAAACTAAAGGACACTGCGCTCCGCAAGGACACTGGATTTCTTATTAAGATCAACAGGTATTTTTTTGTACTTGCAGAAAATAGACTTTTGCTAAGAAAGGAAACTAATGTAGCCACCACATCTAAGGACTAGTAAGCTGCAATACAGATACTCCTCACTTAGAGGCCTTTCACACTGGGGCGGGCGTTTTACCCCCCGCTAGCGGCCGAGAAATGGTTAAAAACCACCGCAAAGCGCCTCAGCAGAGGCGCTTTGCCGGCGGTATAGCCGCGCCGTCCCATTGATTTCAATGGGCAGGAGCGGGGAAGAAGCGGTATACACTCCACTCCTTCACCGCTCCAAAGATGCTGCTAGCAGGACTTTTTTACCGTCCTGCCAGCGCATCGCTCCAGTGTGAAAGCCCTCGGGGCTTTCACACTGGAACGTAAGTAGCGGCACTTTCGGGTCGGTTTGCAGGTGCTATTATTAGCGCAATAGCGCCTGAAAACCTCCCCAGTGTGAAAGGACCCTTAACCACCTGGTCGTTAAACGAATTGGTTGTAAAACGAGGAACCACAAGTAATCTTATTTTAATATTGTAATAATTGTAATATTTTAAGTATTCTTAACTACTGTACTGTACTGGGAAAAAAAAGGTCTAAATACAAAACTCCAGCTCAATAACGTTGTTTTAATTTGCATACAGAACACAAAGGGAAATTCTGTACTGTACAATACAATACAATGATGTACAGCGCATCATTCGGTTGGGGAGAGCTGGTTGTAAGTTTGAGCAGTCATTAAACAGGTAAGTCGTTAAATGAGGAGTATCTGTATATTACACTTTCTACTTGGGTTAAGTTATACTTTAAGGTAAATTAAATAAATGTTCTTATTTTATCCTCAGCTGCTGTTGCCTGAAATTGCTTTTTAAATATGACTGACTGGCCTAGTAAGATAAAATATATTCCTTTATTTTATGAAATACCTAGGTAATTAATTCAATTGCCTACAGATAAGACAAACATTAAAACCTGTTTTGTATTTTAAGAACCAGTTTTGTATTTTAAGGCTGCTAGTCTTTAACCGCTTCCAGACCGCACGCCGTCGACTGACGGCGGCAGAATGGCTCCCCTGTGCGAATCGCCGTAGCTGTATGGTGGCCGCTTTAAGGGGATTAGGGGGTGCGCACGCACCCGCCGTGTCACTGAGGAGCCCGTGCGTGTGCCCAGTGGCCGCGATGTCTGCCGGTGCACTCGCGATTGCTCCTGATAGAGCAGGAACAGGGATGTGTGTGTGTGTAAACACATACATCCACGTCCTGTCAGGGGAGAGAAGACAGATTGTGTGTTCCTAGTATATAGAAACACCGATCAGTCTCCTTCCCTAGTCAGTCCTATCCCCCCTAAAGTTAGAACACACACGGGGAACATATTTCACCCCTTGATCACCCCCTAGTGTTAACCCCTTCCCTGCCAATGACATTTATACAGTGATCAGTGGCTATTTAAAGCACTAATCGCAGTGTAAATGTCAATGGTCCCATTACTAGTAAAAAAAATAAAACAATAATAATAATAAAAATGCCATAAATCTATCCCCTATTTTGTAGACGCTATAACTTTTGTGCAAACCAATCAATATACACTTATTGCGATATTGCGGCCTATACTGAGAAAGAAATGTATTTTACTTTTTTTATATTTGGGATATTTATTATAGCAAAAAGTTAAAAATAGTTTTTTTTAAAGTTGTCGCTCTTTTTTTGTGTATAGCGCAAAAAATAAAAACCACAGAGGTTATCAAATACCACCAAAAGAAAGCTCTATTTGTGGGAAAAAAAGGACAAATATTTTGTTTGGGTACAACATCGCACGACCGGCCCGGTCAGGAAGGGGGCAAATCCTTCTGAGGCTCAAGTGGTTAAAGGGTCTGTCACTCTAAGTGCTATAAACGTATTGTTCTGTGCAAAAGTCTGTTCCACTCTTCACATATACAGGTTTGCATGGTCCAAATATCAACTCCATATTTAAGATATAAATAAAATAACCTACACACAATATTTACATGCCAAATTTACCAAAACATTTGGTACATCAAAGAATATGATATATCATATATACACATGGGAAGTGTCTCTATTGTCCCTAGAAACCAGTTTTTAGTAGTGTAAAAAGAATACACATCAAGTACAGAGTGTAAATTGTTGCAGGTTGCTGTGGGCAATGCTGACACTTTTCTTTTAGATCGTTTTTTATACATGAGACCAAGTACACCACATAAACAAAACTTATACCTAAGGTTAAAGTGCTTTAACCTGAGATTCAATGGCTTAAAATAACATTTTCCTATTAAAAAAATGCCTCCTGGGAGTGCTGTTTTCTTGAAATGCTTCTAGTTTTATCATGGCTTTTCTAAGCAGCACAATAGGGTAACTTGGCTATATGATTTAATTTCATTCTGTCCATATAATTTAATATAATATATTAAACATCTATAGAAAAAAAAACAAAATAAACACCTTTCACAACTAGGTGTATCTTCTATTGTAAGAAAAATCTAACTAGTCTTTTTCTTGTTTCCAGTAGTTCAAATAGCAGGAATCATGCAGTTTACAAATACTATAATGGCAGGACTTAATAGTGGTGTCATTTAGATCCAACATTTGCTACTCTGTAAATCACAGTCACAAAAACTAGCTGTAAGCCATGCTAGAGATGGCCATAGACATTGGATGGTGGGCAGATATTCATGTACAATCCAGTCATTAAATAATCTTTCTTTTGACCAAGTATTACTCAAAAATGCAGACTTGTAAAATCTATGCCCCCAGCAAACACATCCAGAGCCAGGGACTGTTATCTCTGGGCACTATTGTCATTTAAAAGGTCAACTCAGCCAACAGCTGTTTTCCTAGAAATAATTGGTTGAGATTGTGTGCTGAGATGTGAAAAAAAAAACATTCGTCCCCAGATTCTGCCAAAAATTGGAATAGCGAATGATTATGGAAGGCCAACTACCCCATCTACTGGGATTATCCCTTCTTTGACACAGTGGGGAACTTGTGGTCAAATGATTTTGAGTGCTATAAAAAATGTAGCACAGATATCAGCAAAGCTACCCATGTTGAGAAAGTCTCTGACAGAGGCAAAAAGGGGCACTTTGGCCCTTAGGATGGCATTGGGTTATCAACACTATACTGAAAAAGTAAATAATCGCTGTATCATCTAGAGCGGAGGCCAATGTCCTTTATATTCTAAAATGTCATGGAAAAAGTAAGA
Source organism: Lithobates clamitans (assembly GCA_037952925.1). Classification (NCBI taxonomy): domain Eukaryota; kingdom Metazoa; phylum Chordata; class Amphibia; order Anura; family Ranidae; genus Lithobates; species Lithobates clamitans. The sequence continues at coordinate 7,795,975 of JBBGZY010000254.1, forward strand.
GGTTATCTTTTGCAAAAACCACATTCAAAAAAGCTCAGTAGATTCATATGCTATAGAAAATGTAAGGCATATACAAATTGTGTTCTTCCTATAAAAACAAAGCTTGGCCCTATCACTTATCACTGGTCAATGGGGCCATCCATCACATTTATTGGACCAACCAGGATGCTGGACGAGGATAGAGTCAAAATAAATTTTCTTAGAATAGGCTGAAATTGGTTTAAAGCTTGAGCTGCCAAAACGGCTTAATCTACCAATCAATTTGATGTGTGTTTTTTTTACTGAAGATAACCTAACTGAAGCTGTTGAGATACTGTAATTCAAGCAACTAACACTTTTACCTCCTTCAATGCAATCAGGTCACTTCTAACCTCCTAAGAGTTGCTCATAATTGCACATGAATATGTTACAACCTGCTGGGAAAAGCATCCAGTGAGCAGGTAAGATCCTTCACTCTTAAAAAGCAAAGAACTATGCATGACAAGGATATGAGTCCCAGTGGGTACCAGCACTCCACTGTCTTGCTTAAGGACTGCCAAATCTCTCTCAACTTGTCATTTTCTGCACAGGATCTGCCTGTCTATGGCTACTTTTATATAATAATCGTGGCAGGGGGTCAACTACACTGAACATTGCAGAAAGCTGAGATTCATGTGTGAGTCACAAACCTCCCTTGTGCCCCTACCACGGTAAAATCAGCATGCTTCCATCTCCTTCACATTTTTGAAGAAAGCAAACATAGGGAATTCAACTTGAAGGTTCACAGTAATAATAAATAAAACCAAAAATACCTTCAGCATACACACACTACAAGAAAGTTATCACTATGTTGCAAGGTTTTAGGGAATGAGCCTGTATATCCTAAGTACTGGTTGCAGCAGGATTATCAGACTGTGTAGAGGACGAGGCTTCTTCCTTATCTCCTTCACGGGTTTCCAGAGGTGGAATGGAATTTGTTTTGGATTGTTGGACATTATAATACCCAGTGTTTCCCCTAACAGTGACATACTCCCAACCTCCCTGTAAAAGACACAAAATGGCATCATCAAACAGCACGATTTATTTTTTCTACGTCTAATAAGATGCAACTACAAAACGTATACGTTTTAAACTGATTTCATTTTTTTTCATAACTGCTTCAAATATAATAAAGGTGCTGCCACCTCCAGCTGCAAGCCCATTCAAGTCCCTTATCCTGCCCTGTTGTTCATACTGCTTTGACAGAATTAACTGCATCCTCAAGAGGCAGTATTTCTTAGCATTTAGCTCCTGGCTTTTAGAAACTAGGTACTCTATATAGTATAGAGGTACAAGTGCACTCTGTGTTACTGTAGCAGCTCAAAAATAACACCAAAATGTTTTCATGTGGACTTTTAAAGTACAACACAGACAGAGTGAAAATTTACTTTATGGTGCATGGGGAAGGTTGTGTCAGACCTTGTTGATAGGTCTGTGGCAATTGAAAAAACGCAAAAAGAATGGGCCCCCTCAATTGTATGGAGATTGAAGAGGCAAGTACAGAATGTCTTGGAAACTCCAGCCAACTGGGGAACAATATTCACTTTACTGGTGTATGACATAAAACATAGCAAAAGCATTTCCATGGACTAGGCTCTACTTTTTCAGGGCTTTCATTGTGTTAGATCTGTTGGTTATGAGGACTTCATAGGATAGGATATTGATATTCAGGAATGTCTGTTACACTTGTAGTGACAGATCTAATGCTACCAACACCCTGAAAAAAAGGAAGCCCCAACCCCGAAACATGTTAGCTAGATTTTAAATGGTACACTAGAAAAGTTATCATTGTTCTTCAACCTGCTGGTGTTTCTAAGACTTTCTTTTCAAGTATGGTGTTCCTCACCTACCTCTGCAATCCTTACAAGAATGAAAGGGAAATTGGAAATGTATGTCAGGCACAAAAAAGCCTCATATAAGGAAGGGCATATAAAGGAAGTAGTGACTGTAACATGAACAAGCTATTGCAATAAATCTCTGGCTTCTATGGTACATTCAGATAAAACTACAGTGTACACTGGATGGTGATCATTTCCATATTTCCAATAAACAGTCTCAATGAACACTGATTATTTGTAAGGTGACATACATCAACTGTGCTATTACAATGAGGCGTATGAGACTGTCTACCACTTATGCAGAAGCTAATATGTATACCAGGGATAGAGAGCCTCTGCATAAAAATGATTGGTATGTTTTTGCACAGTTTGGATCTGGGAGGAGCAAATACAGGTTTAGGGATCTGGGAGGAGCAAATACAGCTACGTATAAGATTTTAGGAGAGGTAATTATTAAAGAGCATTTCTCTTAAAGTGCATCTGTTCCCAAACTATGCAGATTAAAATATTCTGAATTAAATAGAAAAGCACTTTAAACACAAGCCCTCATTCATCTCTGTAGCTGTAGGCATTGTGGAGAAATTCATCTTAAAAATTCAAAGTAAAGGCACAGACATCTTAGCTTTTAATAGAAGAGATAAATCTAGGTAGTCTGCCTGCCCTCCATTGTAAATACTCAGGTGTTTCTAAGATGTTAGTCCAACTGAAGACCTGCTAACTGAAGCCCAACTTTATAGTCTTTGCAGTGTGTTATGAATCTTTAAGAATAAATTCCCATTAATTATGTAATCTGCGCTCCCCCATATATTTACCCCAAAATATACACCTCCAAGTCTGCCGATTAAACTTATATTATATAAGTGTGATGTTTATGTAACGAATTAGAATATTGAAGCTGAAGATGAATGTATGCATTTTACTTTAGGGCAGCTTTATTCCCCTTTCGTCACTACACTGTGACTGACTAGGGGAAAAAAATTTGCTTTGTTTAAACTGTTAACCTAACATCAAGCAAAGATCTGGTTGGGTTGGCAAGGGCACAAATTAGCACAACAGCGACCTTTTCAAGGGTTTGCTACCACTAAAGATCAAATGGACGCTGCAGAAGCATAGGGGTTGACTTCCTAAAGGCAAACAAATTGTGCACTTTGCAAAGTGCAGTTGTACTCTGCAAGAGCATTTGCTCTAGAGCTTAGAAAATGAGCCGAAGCTCTGCTGACCCCCCATTATCCAATCATGTGCAAGCAAAAATGCTGTTTTTTTTAAATTATCTTTGCATGTGATTGGGTATTCTTTGTAAAGTGAAGCTTTACCTCATTTACTAAGCTCTGGAGCAACTGCACTTTGCAAAGCACACAGTCTATTTGCCTTAAAAAATCAACCCCATAGTGTTTACAGTATTCAGTTCACCTTTAACCTCCCTGGCGGTATGATTATTTCGGATTTTAGGTGCTGAAAGCAGTACAATTATTTTGCATGGAAATTTGGCGTTTTACATTGTAGGTCTGTAAATCTTAACAATAACACACTTAAATCTGTCCAAACCAGAGTCTAGTAGATATCCCGGGTATGATAAAGTTTGAAACACAAAAACATAAATTATAATATAATAAATAAATAATTAAAAAAAATAAAAATAAATAGTAATAAAATAAATTTCCCCACAATTCACTATCGCTCAATTCTGCAAGTGTTCTAATTTACTATCGCTGTTTTCTAGCTGGTCTAAAGCCACTTTTGACGTAAAGGGACACTTTTTTGTTTCTATGGACGATCTCCAGTTTCCAGGCAGAAAGAACAGTGTACATCACATAAAACTGCATGCAGGGCATGGGCCAAAGCACTGGGGACAAAAGGGATGTGAAATCATTTCATACAGTACTGTAATCTGTAAGATTACAGTACTGTATGTGTTATGATTTTGACTGTTTTTTTAATTTGCCGCCAGGCTCCGCCCCCGTGCGTCGCGAAACTCGCAGGGAACGGAGCCTGGCACAGAGAGGCTTCAGAGGAGGACGGAGCCCTCGGACACTGCGGGGGACATCGCAGGATCCTGGGGACAAGGTAAGTAAGGAGGCACCAGGATCCTGCGATGTAATCCCGAGTGTGGCTCGGGGTTACTGCTAATGGTCCTGAATTTTAACCCTGAGCCTCACTCGGGAAAACCGCCAAGGAGGTTAAAGTGCTGTGCAGCAAGATCTGCAACTCTGGAGCAATCGTTTCAGCTCTTGGGCTTAGTGCTGGATGCTGTCTGTCACTGACAGTGGTCAGTTCCAGCCAATAAACTGGCTGTAACCCACGGAGTACAAGAAGTTAGCTTACTAGGCATTATCCCTGGGTGTATACTGCCCTTAACATTAGTACCGCTCAGTGCACCATCCAATCCTGTCCAGCCGTAGCAGCTGTCAGCCTTTCATTACATTTGACAGGGTGTTTGCAATGGGGCTAGATGGTGCACCTGTGCCTTCCACCCACAGCTAAATGCCAGAGCCCCATGCACAGGGGCCAAATGACCAGTGTACATGAAGTCTAAGGCCCCTTTCACGCGCGGCGGACCCGCCCAGTGGGAGATCGCATCGTTGATCTCCGCTGAGCTGGTGGATTACAAGTCCGTCTCTGCTCACTGGGCCGGGAGGGACCTGTCAGAGCCCCGCTGATTTCTATGGGGAGATCGGACGAAAATGGACAGCATGTTCGTTTTCATCAGATCCCATCCGATCCGCCAGACGGATGGCTGAAGGTATCGCCATACGTCTGTTTTTAGCTGATCGGATGGCAGGCAGGTGTCAGCGGACACATCTCTGCTGACAACCGCCTGCCCATAGGAGTCAATGTGTGGCCCGCCGGATCCGCCTGAAAAATGGACTGGCGGATCCGAGCTGGCTTATTGTGTGAAAGGGGCCTAAGAGCGAGTAACTACGTATAACAGGAACATGTAAAGGTAATGTACAAATTAGCAGCAACCTACTAATACTCACCCCAATTCCATAATCCCAGGAATGCCCTTTAAGTGCCATAGGTTGAACCCCTAAGCGATGGCAGACAGTACCACAGCTCAGACTATGGCTTCCTTGCACTTTGTCTGCGATCACCCAAATCTATAAAAAAAAAAAAAAGACACAAAATAAATACATAAAGAATGATTTGCAAAAACAGCTGAGAAAAAAATGATAGCCATAAAAAAGTTTTTTTAAGATCTATACATATAATCCATCAATGTATCTGACAAAATAAAGACCCTATTGCTTCACAAAGCATTTTTTTTTACTACAGATTCAGACCTGTTCAGCTATAAAATGTGCAGGAAAGTTGATGAAATCTTCTTTTCAAATAATTTAAACACATTTTACGCGTAGAGCCGTTAGGACCATGTAACAAAACTTCTTATCGAGCTAATATTCTGTATGAAAATTCTGATGAAGCAAGTCCGAACACATAGTCAGTATTAAAATTTATATAACGACGACAGATACGGTAAGACTTTTTATTGTAACCATCTCTCAGCAATGGTTGCGCATAGGCATATTTCAAATACAGGTGTTGTAGTGTGGGAGCAGTAAAGGTTAGTTTCTATAAGGTAGGAATTAGAATTAGAATATTTTATTGGGTGATCAATGAGTTTAGATCATATCTACCTAATTGCTTAGTTAATAAAGAATGTTCACCAAGCACAGTTTCCTGTGTGGCTTGTACACAGTGATCGTTTCTAGATTTACTAAGCTACTGTATACTTAAAGTATAAGTTCACCTTTACAGAAAATCTGTAAGGTGAACTTACACTGGACCCCCTCCCCATCGCATCTGGCTCCGCTGACCTTGAGGAGGGTCCAATGTAAGTTCACCTTACCCTTTAATAACAGATTTATAATGAATGATATAAAGTAACCAGTAGCAAATAATTATATTTCACCTTTTATGAGTAACAGAAGTCACTTAAATAATTACTGATTAGCTGACTTGGGCTAATGTATTTCCACAATAATCTTGGCCCTAATAAATTAAAGTAGATTTAAACCCTAACTGAATGAGTTTAGTTTACTAAAGAACGGTGTTAATAAAAAAAAAAAAAAAATTTCCATCATTTTTTGCACCACTGTGTTGCTGATCTCCTCCAGCCTCTTACAGCCACTGACTGCATGCCCTCCCTCCAGCCTTGGAGGTACCATCATTGCTCTGGACCAGCTTAGGGTGGGTTATTTTGTGTTTTAATTGGCTATTTGTATTAATCTTGTTATTTTGGGTGGCACTGCTTTACCATACAGCTCAAATGAGATTTTATTGACTGCGCTTAGCTCTACTTTAAAGTCCATGCGGCCTTCACAATTTTCCAATAAAAAACAATATTACAATGGGACTCGTACGAAATTGGGTTGAAAGCAAAATGTTGCCCATAACAGGAGCACAAAGGAAGCGAAAACTTCACTGGAAATTGATTACCTAAATTAGGTATATGCTGGTGGAATCTTTCAACTGTACTTTCAAAAAGTCTGAGGATCCCATATTACTCCCCTTGTGTGTCTGTGACATATCTAGGTTTATTGTGAGCAGTAGTGTTACCTGGCCCTTGCTAGATTCTCCACATATTCCTATGGAGAGTTAAGTAGGAATATGACAGGGAACACAGACAGGATCCGTGGTTGCAGGAAAGAAAATTGCACAATCTATGGCCTGCCTTATCCAGACCAACAACAGATAAAAGGAACAAAGATTTTTTTTACTTTTGTTTTCTGGGTGCTTGGACTACTGAGGTCAGAATCAGTCGTCAAGGGACATTAATTTAATTCACTAGTCCGCTGCAGGCATAAGGAAGCATTTCCTCTGTGTCCTTTCACCCAACGATCACACTGCAACAGTATTAAACTTAGATTTGTGCAGATTAGGAGATATTCACAGATGTTGCAGCCAGTGAGGTTAATGACAAAGACACATAACCTGGGTTAAAGCGTAGACAGTGTGCTGCTGAAGGACTTCATTAAAAAGATAAGTCTCCCATAATGTGCTAGTATGCAGTGCATTCTAGCACAGTATGACAATAACCTGCAGTGGGACCATTTTTTTTTCTACAGAGATTGTTACCGCTTTAAGAGCAATCCACAAGATGAGAGGCTGACCTAGGTCAGACATTTTTAAATGGCACAGGTACCAAAATATACATGACTGTGGCACCTCTGAGCCAGCATCTCTATCATATCTGAGTCCCAAAAGTAGACGCTGCACCTGGACAGTGACAAAGATGGCTCCATCCTTCTTGAAAAAATGTATTCAGGGGAATACTGCAGTCTTACAGTGGGGACGGAAAGTATTCAGACCCTCTTAAATTTTTCACTCTTTGTTCTATTGCAGTCATTTGCTAAATCATTTAAGTTAATTTTTTTCCTCATTAATGTACACACAGCACCCCATATTGACAGAAAAACACAGAATTGTTGACATTTTTGCAGATTTATTCAAAAAGAAAAACGGAAATATCACATGGTCCTAAGTATTCAGACCCTTTGCTGTGACACTCATATATTTAACTCAGGTGCTGTCCATTTCTTCTGATCATCCTTGAGATGGTTCTAAACCTTCATTTGAGTCCAGCTGTGTTTGATTATACTGATTGGACTTGATTAGGAAAGCCACACACCTGTCTATATAAGACCTTACAGTGCATGCCAGAGCAAATGAGAATCATGAGGTCAAAGGAACTGCCTGAAGAGCTCAGAGACAGAATCGTGGCAAGGCACAGATCTGGCCAAGGTTACAAAAACATTTCTGCTGCACTTAAGGTTCCTAAGAGCACAGTGGCCTCCATAATCCTTAAATAGAAGACGTTTGGGACGACCAGAACCCTACCTAGAGCTGGCCGACTGGCCAAACTGAGCTATCAGGGGAGAAGAGCCTTGGTGAGAAAGGTAAAGAAGAACCCAAAGATCACTGTGGCTGAGCTCTAGAGATGCAGTGGGAGATGGGAAAAAGTTGTAGAAAGTCAACCATCACTGCAGCCCTCCACCAGTCGGGGCTTTATGGCAGAGTGGCCCGACGGAAGCCTCTCCTCAGTGCAAGACACATGAAAGCCTGCATGGAATTTGCTAAAAAACACCTGAAGGACTTCAAGATGGTGAGAAATAAGTTTCTTTGGTCTGATAAGACCAAGATAGAACTTTTTGGCCTCGATTCTAAGCGGTATCTGTGGAGAAAACCAGGCACTGCTCATCACCTGTCCAATACAGTCCCAACAGTAAAGCATGGTGGTGGCAGTATCATGCTGTGGGGGTGTTTTTCAGCTGCAGGGACAGGACGACTGGTTGCAATCGAGGGAAAGGTGAATGCGGCCAAGGGCAGGGATATCCTGGATGAAAACCTTCTCCAGAGTGCTCACGACCTCAGACTGGACCAAACCTTTACCTTCCAACAAGACAATGACCCTAAGCACACAGCTAAAATAACGAAGGAGTGGCTTCACAACAACTCCGTGACTGTTCTTGAATGGCCCAGCCAGAGCCCTGACTTAAAGTGGAGTTCCACCCAAAAATGGAACTTCCACTTTTTGGATTCCTCCCCCCCTCCGGTGTCACATTTGGCACCTTTCAGGGGGGAGGAGGGAGCAGATACCTGTCTAATACAGGTATTTGCTCCCACTTCCTGGCATAGATCACCGTGGTGATTGCGGTGACCTACGCCACTTCCGCCGCCTACCCCGTCTTCCCCCGCTGTATTCTGTGAGACACAGAATACAGCATTGACCTGAGAGGACGCGCAGCGCGACTCGCGCATGCACAGTAGGGTACCAGGAAGTGAAGCCGCACGGCTTCACTTCCTTATTCCCTTACCGAGGATGGCGGCGGCCGCCAGCAGCCGAGAGCCGAAGGATGGATCGGCTTCGGATGCCGACACCGCAGGCTCCCTGGACAGGTAAGTGTCCATATATTAAAAGTCAGCAGCTGCAGTATTTGGTCAGCTCGTAAATTTGTAGACATCCTGTAAGGAAGTTATTCCATTGCATAGCTTAGGGTCATCTGCAAAGACTGAAATGGTACTGTTAAAGTGGTTGTACACCCTGTACTACCACGTTTACCTACAGGTAAGCCTATATTAAGGCTTACCTGTAGGTGCTGGAAATATCTCCTAAACCTCCACGGTTTAGGAGATATTTACAATAAAGCTGTGCGCTGATGTCTACGGCGCATGCGCACTTTAGAAAGGGCAGATCGTGCCGTTTCTAAAGGGGTCATGCCATGACTAGTGGCTCCCGCGCACATGCGTGGGAGTGATGTCACATGACTCCGGCCTGTCACAGAGCCGGAGTTCGAGGCCCCGTTAGGAAGAGGGGTGAAGATGGATGCTTGCTGCTAGTGGGGACAGCGGTGACATCGCAGGCTTCAGTTTCAGGTAAGTGACACATAATGGGCTACTATGCATCTACCTTTGCAGGGAAATAAAGAGGAAGTAAAACCCATCAGGGTTTACTTCCTCTTTAATCCCAGATCCTATATCATTTATAAATATATAAAAAATGTTTTTTTTTGTTTTTTGTTTTTTTACAGGCACTTATATAGCACCGTCAGTGTCGCCGTTTTACAGTGCTTTACATAATGTTCATTCACATCAGTTCCTGGCCTCGAGGAGCCCACAGTCTAAGGTGCCTACCCCATATACATGCATATATACACTTATTTAGGCTAATTTAGACAGCATGTTTTTGAAGCGTGGGTGGAAACCAGAGTACCCAGAGGAAACCCATCCAAGCACAGGGAGAACATGCAAACTCCGGGCAGGTAGTGTTCCGACTGCGATTCAAACTGAAAACCACAGGGCTGCAAGCCAGAAGTGCTAACCACTAAGCCACTGGATTTTTCACCTGTACCTCTAGCCCTAAGTCCTAGCTGAAAATCTGAACAGTGGTCAGATCCGGACAACCAACACAGAAAATGGAAAAGTGAATAAAGCATTAGTAAGCAAGTAAGTACAGCCTGTGTATGTATTATGCAAATATGACTGTCCCAATCTACATACAGAGAATAGTTTTCTTTTGTATATAGCTATATATTCATAAGATTTCCTTTAAATTGCATTGATAACATTTACATGTACATTAAAAAAGGTCACAAGCCTATGTTACAGAATCCTCAGAGGTTTTTATTTACCGTTCTACTCCCAGTCCAGCATAACAATGCCCCAGGTCACTGATAGGTTGCTTAGGTCTTGTTCACTGTACAGCCGTGGCCAAAAGTTTTGAGAATGACACAAATATTAATTTTCACAAATTCTGCTGCTTTAGTGTTGTTAGATATTTTTGTGTCAGATGTTACTATGGTATACTGAAGTATAATTACAACCATTTCATAAGTGTCAAAGGCTTTTATTGACAATTACATTAAGTAGTATTGCAATTACATTTGCAGTATTGACCCTTCTTTTTCAAGAACTCTGCCATTCGCCCTGGCATGCTGTCAGTCAACTTTTGGGCCACATCCTGACTGATGGCAACCTATTCTTGCATAGTCAATGTTTGGAGTTTGTCAGAATTTGTGGGGGGGTTTTTTGTTCACCCGCCTCTTGGAGATTTACCACAAGTTCTCAATGGTTTTAAGGTCTGGGAAGTGTCCTGGCCATGGACCCAAAATTTCCATGTTTTGTTTCCCAAGCCACTTAGTTATCACTTTTGCCTTATCATGCTGGAAAAGGCATTGTTTTGTACCATTCTTTATTCATGGCTTTGTTCTTGGGCAAAATTGTGAGCGAGCCCAGTCCCTTGGCTGAGGAGCAACCCCATACATGAATGGTCTCAGGATGTTTTACTGTTGGCATGATACAGGACTGATGGTAGTGCTCACCTTTTCTTCTCCGGACAAGGTTTTTTTTTCCAGATACCCCAAACAATCGGAAAGGGGATTCATCAGAGAAAATGACTTTACCCCAGTCCTCAGCAGTCCAATCCCTGTACCTTTTGCAGAATATCAGTCTGTCCCTGATGTTTTTTCCTGGAGAGAAGTGGCTTCTTTGCTGCCCTTCTTGACACTGGGCCATCTTTCAAAAGTCTTCACCTCACTGTGTGTGCAGATGCACTCACACCTGCCTGCTGCCTTTCTTGAGCAAGCTCTGCACTGGTGGTGCCCCAATCCCCCAGCAAAACCAACTGTAGGAGACAGTCCTGGCTCTTGCTGGACTTTCTTGGATGCTCTGAAGCCTTCTTCACAAAGGCAGTGGAAATGTTTTTTATGGGATTAAGTTCATTTTTCATTACAAAGAGGTAAAAAACAAAAGTCCATGCGCACAGGCAAAAAAACCAAGTGAAAGACCAAAAAAATTAAGTATAGCTGTGGCTGCTGCTGTTCAAAATTCATACACAAATGAGGACAGAAAAAACAATCAAAGGGGTGAACAGCGCTGATCAGCAGACACTGGTGGGGGGTCCATCCAGAACCGTGGTGCCAGGGATCCGATGAAGGGGGAACCAAATCTGCAGGCACGAATTGTTGGGGGCGGTATACATTGGCTGCTCGCAATGTGTACGATGCCCGGCAATGACGTCACAGCCTGCCCATAGTCATTGGATTCCTTTGGCTAACTTCCGCCAGGCTGTGACGTAATTTCCGGGCATCGTAAGTCTCTGTATGACCATCAACAGACTGCTGTATGCCTTGGTAATTACCTTTATTTTTAATAATAAAAAGTCTTTGCTCCGCTTCTGAGGATTATATTTATGTCTGCGGATCAGTGCTGTTCACCTCTTTGATTGTTTTGTCATGACAAAGAGGGAATTTGCAATAAACTTAAAATCAATTTGATCACATTCACAACATTCTGGTGTATATGCAAATTGCCATCATAAAAACGGAGGCAGCAGACTTTGTGAAAATTAATATTTGTGTCATTCTTAAAACTTTTGGCCATGGCTGTATTAGGCCTCATTCACACAGGGTGTAAGAACCCTGGGTGCATTTGGGGCTGTGCACCCCTAAAGATGTAGCATTGAGAGCAGTGGTTGGTATACTGAAATCCATTTTTGAGCGATTAACTTATGCGCCTGAAACAGGCACCTTAATATTGTAATATAAACACCATCTGGGATCCAACATTTTTCTATCATGTTTAACAAGCATAAACCCGGATCTAGTAGCAATTTTATTCCTAACAGGCTATTAATAGTCTCAATTACCCCCGCCAGTACCGCTGGAGTTTGGGACATTTTCATAACAAATTAATAAGATTTGCAGGTCCACCCTTACATCGAAGACAGAGAGAGGAGTCCCTTTGTTTCCATTTGAATAATTTCTCAGGAGTGTGATACACCCTACTTAAAATTAATAATTGTGTTAACTTTTGTGTGGTAGATAAAGATATGTCAGGAACTGTAGATAAGGCCATTGATCATCTGATATTGGTCCCAAGCCACATGCTCATTGAGCCCTTGATGGTATAACTACTGAATCTTGAAATTAATTATAAAATACCCCATATAGTTGTGATATAAATCCTTGTTTATGTATCTTACAATCTAATAACTAAATTATTGTTGACTTATTTCGTTTTTAATTCACCAGAGTGGGTCTGTGATTTTTATAGCATGTCTAAGCTGAAGGTATTTAAAAAACCTATTCTTCGGGATTTCATATTCTTCCATTATTTGAGTGAAGGATTTTAAACTATCCTCCTGAAATAATTGCATCAGCTACTTAACCCTTGTTTTTACCCAAGATCGAATCCTTCCAGTTTTCCCAATTCCTCACGATTTTCATTTTCCTATATTGGGGTATGGCATTTGTAACCCTTTATATTAGTGATGTTTTTCATTTCTTGCCATACTTTATCAAATAATTTACCCGTTAAGAACCCTTTTACCATTCGCAAATTCTCTGTCTCCAATAAGGAGACAAGTGAATATTCCCTACATAAAGGTAACAACAGCCCTGTATAGGGTCAGACTCGATATTTCCGTTCAGCCAAAAAATTGCTGTAGTTGCAAGGCTAAAAATAGGATTTTTATAACAGCTTACCTGTAAAATCCTTTTCTTTTGAGGTACATCACGGGACACAGAGTCTCAGTAATTACTGATGGATTATATAGGGTATCACTAGGTGATTGGACACTGGCACACCCTAGACAGGAAGTTCAACCCCCTATATAAACCCTCCCCTTACTGGGAGCAACTCAGTTTTGTAGCAAAGCAATATAAGTGCATTACAAGAGGGGAGGGACCTCTGTGTCCCCTGATGTACATCAAAAGAAAAGGATTTTACAGGTAAGCTGTTAAAAAAATCCTATTTTCTTTCTCGTACATCATGGGACACAGAGTCTCAGTAATTACTGATGGGATGTCCCAGAGCAATACTATCTGAGGGGAGGGGAACCACACAAAGTAGTGTGTAATCAGACCTGAGGACCTTGTACCGCTGCCTGCAGCACACTATGCCCAAAGGCGATATCCTCATGCCTTCTCACATCTACCTGATAAAATTTGGTGAATGTATGGACTGACGACCAGGTTGCGGCCTTGCAGATTTGAGCCATGGAAGCCTGGTGATGCACTGCCCACGAAGCACTAATAGCCCTAGTGGAGTGCGCCTTGATCTGAAAAGGCGGAACTTTCTGCTTCAAACCATAGGCTAGAACAATTTCTTGTCGAATTCATTTAACAATGGTAGATTTCGACGGTGCCCGTCCTCTATAAGGACCTTCTGGCAATACAAACAAAACATCCATTTTGCAAACCTGAGCAGTCGCTTCCAGATAGGCTTTGACTGCTCTCACTACATCCAAAGAATGTAGTGACCTTTCTTCCGTAGAACAGGGATCTGGAAAAAAGGCAGAGCAATATCTTGGTTTAGATGAAAACCTGACACCACCTTTGGTAGAAAGCTAGGATGAGGGCGTAACACCACTCTATCCTTGTGCATTATTAGATATGGCTCTTTACAAGAAAGGGCCGCTAATTCTGATACTCTTCTGGCAAAAGAAATGGCCACCAGAAAAATAAATTTTCTTGTCAACAGAACTAAGGGAATGATGTATTGGTTCAAAAGGCTGCTTCTGTAAAGCTGACAGAACTAAATTCAAGTCCCAGGGGTTTAGAGGCGCCTTACCTGGAGGATTAAGGTGCGTTACCCCTGTATAACGCTTCGGACCAAAGAATGCAAAGCAAGTGGACGTTGAAACAGAAATGATAAGGCCGAGACCTGGCCCTTGATGGTACTCAAGGCCAGCTTCATCTCTAACCCAATTTGCAGAAAGTCAAGGATTCTGCTTAAGACATATTTTCTGGAAAGCCAACACCTGGATTCACACCAGGAGACATATGCTTTCCAGACTCTGGAAGCTGGCTTCCTTGCATTAATCAAGGTAGAAATCACAGGGTTTGAAAGCCCACGACTCTTCAGAACGTGGGTTTCAATAGCCAAACCGTTAAATTTAAAGTTTGTAAGGCAGGAGGGTACACTGGTCCCTGGGATAGCAGTACAAAATAAAACTTAATTGCGCTAGCAGTGATAATATAATTGAAAAGTGTTGAGGACATACGATATGTGCATGTAAGTCTCAATCAAAAAGTAACAATAAGTGCATAAACCTTATATCAGAAAATAGTTGTGTGCTAAAAGTCGGTGTTCAGGCATCAGCACCACCTATAATATGTCCATAGCAAAAATAATTCCAATAGAAATAAAAGTCCATTTGATTTGTCTAGTCACCAAGCCATAAGGACTGATAGATCGAAGTAACTTTCTATCGGACGTGCATTGATTGCAGAGAGAGAGTGATAGGTGTGCGCTTACCCCTATTGTTGGACCTCCTCTGTGGCAAGGTCTTACGAGCTTGCAGATTTCACCCTCTGCAGGGACCAAATGTTAGTAACCAGGTCTTGACAGCATACACCGCAGACTTCAGGATGGTCGGGATAGTCCAACTGCTCCAGCATCAGAGGGGGGACCCGAGAATGGAGAAGACCATGGACAAAAAGGACATAAGGAGAAAAAAAGAAGCTCCTCTGGTGTAATATCGTTGGGGTTTTATTGGATAAACCACAAGTGAACATTTAAAAATCTAGTAAAATATTCATAAAAAGCTGGCATATACAAAAGGCAGAACGCCCGTGCAAAGTAAACCTTCAGAACACGTGATGGCAAGCACTGCGAGGCCACGCCCTGGGATAGCAGGTCTGAATGTGACGGTAGGGTCCAAGGGGACCCTCCCACCATCTTCACTATTTCTGCATACCAAGCTCTTCTGGGCCATGCTGGGGCCACCAGAAGCACCTACTTCTTTTCTTGCTTGATCCTTTAAAGAAGTTGTGGCAGCAGCAGAATAGGAGGGAATGCAGAAATCAGAGAGAACCAATGCCACGGAGTCACCAACGCATCTGTCCCGCATGCAAGTGGATATTTTGTTCTTGACACAAAGTTGTCGATCTTGTTGTTGAACCTGGGCGCAAAGAGATCTACATCCGGAGCTCCCCATCTTTGGAATATGGCCAAAAAATATGTTGGGGTGAAGAGACCATTCCCCTGGGACTAACTGCCGGTGACTTAAGTAGTCCGACTGCCAGTTCTCTACCCCGTAATGAAGATTGCCAATATGCACGGCACATGCTTTTCTGCCCAGATTAAGATCTGGTCTACTTCTTCCTGAGCTGCACGACTCCTGGTTCCTCCTTGGTGATTGATATAAGCCACTGCTGTGGCATTGTCGGACTGGATCCTGACAGGGCAACCCTGTAACCTGAGCGTCCAGGCTTTTAGGGCTAGATATGCCGCACAGATCTCCAGAATGTTGATGGGTAAGGTCCTCTCGGTCTTGGACCACCTCCCCTGGACAGTCGACTGTTCCAGAACTGCTCCCCAACCTGTGGACTGGCATCTGTTGTTACCACTGTCCAGGTAACTGGTAAAAAGGATTTTCCTTTTTGAAAATTCTCGGGTATCAACCACCAACTGAGGCTCTGACACACTGTAGGAGACAGGCGCATCGGAAAATCTAACGCCTGGACCTGTTTGTTCCAGGCAGACAGGATACTGTTTTTCCGCAGTCTCGAATGAAACGGAGCATAGGGAACTGCTTCGAATGAAGCCACCATCTTCCCCAGCAGCCTCATACAAAGGCGAAAAGAAGGACTCTTCTTTGTCCTGACTACCTGAATCAGTCTTTTTATGGCACTAATTTTTGCCTGGGGTAAATATACCCTCTTCTGGGCTGTATCTATGACCAGACCCAAATACTCTAGTCATCTTACTGGATTTAAAGAAGACTTCTCTAAGTTGAGGACCCAACCTAGGTATTCCAGGTAGTTGATTCTGGGGTTGGCTCTGAGATTTAACTTTTGAGCCTGACAGAGGAGGCCGTCGTGACAGCCTGGAGGCTGATGTCCCTGGCACTGGACAAAGAGCCTGTTTAAAGGAGGGACGTTTACTCCTTTTCTTAACTGGCAAAAGGTTGCTTTTCCCACTAGAGATCCTTTGGATATAATTGTCCAAATCCTCCCCGAACAGTCTTGCACCACAAAAGGGAAACCCAGCCAGGAGCTTCTTACATGGAGATTTGGCTGACCAATTTTTCAACCATAAGATTCTATGCATATGTACCAACCCAAAGGTAAGGCGAGAGGTCTGGAGAATAGAATCTCTGATTGCGTCAACAGCAAAACACAAAGCCGCTGGTAGGTTGGCCACCCCCAGGCTTTCTGTTAAGGTAAAACCTTGAGCACCTGTTTAACATGGTCTCTCAAGTATTGACAAACTCCAATTGCTGCCACTGAAGGTTGAGCCACTGAACCTGCCAAGGAGAAAACATTTAACAGGAATTCTAATTTTTTATCAGTTGGATCCCTAAGCATCTGAGTGTTGTCAACAGAACAAGTCAGACTTTTATTTACAGAAGATATGGCGGCGTCAATCGCCGGTATACCCCACATCTTAGTAAATTTTTCTTCCATAGGATAAAGTGTTGAAAACTTTTTAGGAGGGAAAAAATGTTTATCTGGGTGATCCAACTCAGAATAAATAAGCTTTTCCAGTAAACTATGAACACGAAAGGCATGTTCAGTTTGAGGAGGCTTCAGTGAACCCAAACAAGAGGGTTCTTTAACTGACTCAGATACAGGCAACTTAAATGTGGAGCGGACCAATCCAGCAAGAATTTGCACCAACACCTTCTCATCCTGAGAAGCTGAAGAGGGCACTTCTCCACTTGATTCCTCGTAAGAGGAATCATCAGTCTCATCCCGGTCTTCTGAGGGGGATTTCTCTCCTTTTTCCCAGAGTTCCTCTGTTTGAGGGTCCTGGGTGGCAGAGGGGGACCTAGTGCGTTTTCTTCCACTGAGTGAAGATGCGATTAAGGCCACTAATCTTTCCTCTAATCCATTTATGGTTGAGGAAAAAACCTCCTGTGTAATGTATACAGAGGCTGAAGTGCCAGAAGCAGTTGCAGCTCCTGACCCCGACGGCTCACCCTGGCCAGCTTCCCCAGGTCCTTCAGGGGGGGAAGGTGCTGCAGAGGGGGGTCCTCAGAGCCTGAGGGGGATCCCTTTAAGCCCCTATTTTTCGGGGTATTTGTACCTCTTCTGCCCATAGTGCAAAGCAACAAAGATAGAGGTACCACAAAAATGCACTAACTGCTGAGCACTGTAGTTCAGCAACTGCCGCTGCTACCAAGACCCAGTCTGGTGCTTAAGTAAATGCTGACTGGGAATGCCTGTGTCCCACACTCACATGCGCCCATCTGCTTGTGTCCCTCCATAAGCTGTGTGCACCTGAAAAAAAAAGCACTTTATAGCTTGTGTAGCCAGCGATGTGGGCGTCTAACCACTCCGACGTCACGTTAACGTTCTGCCCCCCCTCCTCCGACCACCTCTTCCGCCCCCCCTCGCTTTTTTCAAAAACGAGTGTTTTCCTGCGCAAGCTGAGGCTCTAGTGTCTCTGAGCAAGCATGGAGGGGAGGCTGGGGCGGAGGAGAGAGAAGGGCCGATGGATGGGAAGCCGCCGAAATGGAGGCGGATGGTGCGGTATACTACCGCTCCCTGCTAAGGCTCAACCTGGCCCCCTAAGCCATGGAGGGTGCCCCCGTAGACGTCACGTATGACGAAACATGTAGGGCGTGGCCTCGCAGTGCTAGCCATCACGTGTTCTGGAAAGTTGATTTGCACGGGCGTTCTGCCTTTGATTATGCCGGCTTTTTTAATAGAATTCTATGTCTGGATTTTTATGTTCACTTGTGGTTGGTTTAACCAATAAACATTTTAAACGTTATCACACTATTGGAGTTTTTTCTCCTTATGCCGTTTTTTCCTGTATGTGGACTTTTCCATTTCTGAGTTCCCCCTTTGAGATTGGGACAGTTGGACCATCCCGACCATACGGAAGTCGGAGGTACACGCTGCCAAGACCAGGAGATTAACAGCTGGTCCCTGCAGAGGGCGAAATCTGCAAGCTGATAAGACCTTGCTACAGGGGAGGTCCACCTTTTGGGGTAAGCGTACATCTATTACTTCCTCCACTGCTATCAATGCACATCTGATTTGAAGCATCTTGGTGTACCAATCCTTAGTGTATGGTGACGAAAATACATGAAGTGGACTTTCTGGTCAAAACGATTCATATTGTTATGGACTGATTATGAGTGGTTTTTTATTTATGATCACCGATTTTTAACATATTTTCTCCACCTTTGTATAAGCACTTTATGCACTCATTGTTTATACATATTGTGTTTTCTAAGCACTTCTAAATTATTTTGTACAGAAGAATAAGTTTGTTGTTTTTTGCAAGCGCAATTTAGTTTATTTTACATGTTTGTCACTTCATAGATATTTGGAGTTTTTTTTTGCAGCTGCACTTTTTGTATATATATTTATTTTCTTATCACACATTGCTCATTAGCGCAGGTTGTTTTCACCATATTCATGGAGGGGGAATCCCTGATAGAAATAACCCCCCTACCCACATCCTACCTGAAGCATGGCTGGAGGAACGTACAGCGTGGACACTGAGACAGACAGATCAGGCATGAAAGGTATGTGCTCTTGACAGCCCCCGGTGGCGACTTTAGGCATAGCATACATTTACTTAAAGGGGAAACCTACTAGAATTAAAAAAATTCTTGAGGAGTCTTCCTTACCTTATCCAGCTGCAGGGTTCTGTGTAACAGACCCAATCTTCACCTCTCACGGTGGGCTTCATTTAGAGAAAAACCTTCAGAGACTGGGGCCCCCTTGAATAGGGGGATCCGCAGTTCTGGGCCTGTAAAGCACCCCGCCAGGAATATGGCTGAAAAAACCAAATACTGGATCCCGGGGTCCAGCTCTCTAAAAAGAGAAGCTTTACAGGTAAAACCTTGTTTCTTCGGATACGAGGCCCGGGTAAAATCCAATTCGGCCTGGAAAAGACACCTTGAATGGATCTGGTTGCATGGCTTACCCCAGTGAGGATATTCCAGCGGACCTCAGCACAACTTTACTCGTGACCAACACCTAAGACACTGGCGAAAAAACTGAGGTACTCTCAGTAAGGGGAGGAGTTATATAGGGGGTTGAACTTCCTGTCTAGGGTGTGCCAGTGTCCAATCACCTAATGATACCCTATATAACCCATCAGTAATTACTGAGACTCTGTGTCCCGTGATGTACGAGAAAGGAAAATAACTTTTTATATGTGGAATAGCGAGCTCTCCTGCATCTTTAGCTAACATTAGGGTGCTAATTTTATACAAGATTATTTTTTCTGCCATATAATATAAGTTCTTGAAAAAGAGATTCTATCCTCCTAAACCAGTGTGATATAATCCAAACGGGGGAATTATGAAGGATATAAAGTAGTTGCGGGATCCAGATCATCTTAATAAAGGTCGCTCTACTAATCACTGTCAGTGGAAGTTTACACCAACTCTGACATTTATCCTTAAATTTAAGCATTAATGGTTTAAGGTTCAAGTCCCAGATATTTAACCATATGTTTAATCTGTATTTGTGAGGCCTGGTCGGGCAGAGAAATCTCCATATCATCCAATGGCAATAATGTTGATTTCTCCCAGTTGCTCTGGAAGCCCCAGAATTGCCCAAATGCAGATATGAGTGTCATTAGTTCTACTAATGAACCTGAGGTATCCCCCCAAAAAATCAAAGCATTATCTGTATAGAGGGTAATTTTGTCCTCCCTGCCTGGATGACAAAACCCAACTTTCCCCTTAGACTGTAATGATGGCGATAGCACTATCGCCAGTGCAAACAGCATAGGGAAGAGAGGGCAGCCCTGTCTGGTTCTTCTAGATGATGGAAAAAATGGGGACATGGTATTATTAATTCTCAACTTTGCCTTGGGATCCTTACATACACTTTACTACCAATGAGTGCAGGGAATTGTGCTACTGGTGGAGTTTGAGGGAGCATTTGCATGTGAAGGTTACAAGCTATCAGCTTACGCTTTCACTTGCTCTAAGCTTACAGCATCAGAGTTTGTCACAATTAGTTTTTAAACAATACTTGCTGCCATAAACTACAGTCAGCAACTAGCTTTTTTTTTTACTTTTCCACAGATGCCATTGCAAAGACCATGGCTCCTTAGAACTGTGTTCCTAGGGTGGAGTGACTCCATGCTGCCATAATCTAGATTACAGTCTCTTGGGGGGTGTTTTTTGGTGTGTCTATGGGACAAAAGCAAAGGTTTGTCATTCAAATACAGAGCAGCCTGGCTGGAAAAAATAGATCTGGAAGCATTTTTTTTGCTGTCTGCAGTGTACCTCATCTGTCTCTGTACAGGCTAAAGGTGATGCAACTGCTCATATTCAGGGACTTAGAACTGATGTCTGAGGGCAGTCTGCTCATATCTACAGTTCGTACAGCCCCCTAAATCTTTTTGTGGCCTTCGTTTTACATTTACTCTGGCTTTTTAAAGACAGTGGCCAGATACTCCCTTCCCATACCCAGCAAGGTCAGAGGTATAACAGATAACTGGCACTATGTGGAAGAGTTATCTGCTTATGACACGCAACAGAATATTTATACATCGCTTGCCTGGTCCAGGGGGCCAACAGATACTTTGCGAATGTTGGTTGACACATGCTCCCAGGTGGATCCCTGAGGGTAACTTGGAGTGGTACCCTGGCGAAACCATAAATTTCCTGGAAGAAAAAGAAAAGATATTAGTAATGGTGACTCAGACAAGCTACAAAAAGAAAGTGCACCTAGTGGCAGTGACAACCATGTTCCAGAATCTATGTACGTATGTACAAAAACCAAAGCGTTTGTTCTGTTGCTACAGGAATTGTACAGCGTTGGATCAGTGGATGCCTCTAACACAGGCCCAGTCATTGGGTGAATACATGAACATTGAGGTTATTGTGGCCTGGGGCAATAAAGATTCGCTGTGCCACAGTTTCTGATGGACAAAAATGCAAGAGATCTTATGAAACTGTCGCAGAGAACGACTATGTGCTGGACAGTGAACAGGAACCAGATGTGTGTGGGTAGAAGAAAAACAGCAATGAAACCCAGCCCAGGCTTGTGCAAAATTATGTCTGGTCAAGACAGAGGCAAGTGGAAGATTTCTTACCCAAGGCTGTATAATGAAACATTCTGAAAGCCTTATCTATCTGCAAGCGTAGCCAGCACTGAGGTAACAGACCTGGATGTGCTGTCTGAAACACAAGATTGGCTGAACTGAATTGCTGTACAAACCTTTTGGCAGGTGACACAGCTCACATGCAGTATACATTTTTTAAATATACTGTACATTTAGTGGTTAATCTGGATATTAGCCTAGCTCTGTGTTTTAGTGAACTTTAAATAGTTCATTTGGACTAAGCTGGTACAAAAAAAGTATTACCTTCAAACAAGGCTCTTAGCACTCTACAGTGGATATAAAAAAGTCCACACACCCCTGTTAAAATGTCAGGTTTCTGTTATGTAAAGAAAATGAGATAAAGATAAATCATTTCAGAGCTTTTTCCACCTTTAATGTGACCTATAAACTATACAACTCAGTTTAACATCAAACTAATATATTTTAGGTGAAGGGAAGTAAAAATAAAAAATAATATGGTTGCATAAGTGTGCAGACCCTTAAACTAATTGCTGTAGCACCTTTTGATTTTATTACAGCACTCAGTCTTTTTGGGTACAAGTCTATCAGCATGGCACATCTTGACTCGGCAATATTTGCCCACTCTTCTTTGCAAAACACTCCAAATCTGTCAGATTGTGAGGGCATCTCCTGTGCACAGGCCTCCCCAGATCACCCTACAGATATTCAATCGGATTCAAGTCGGGGCTCTGGCTGGGTCATTCCAAAACTTTAATCTTCTGGTGGCCATTCCTTTGTTGATTTGGATGTAAGCTTTGAGTCAATTTCATGCTGAAGGATGAAGTTCCTCTTCATGTTCAGCTTTCTAGCAGAAGCCTGAAGGTTTTGTGCCAATATTGACTGGTATTTTGAACTGTTCATAATTCCCTCTACCTTGACTAAGGCCCCTGTTCCAGCTGAAGAAAAACAGCCCCAAAGCATGATGCTGCCACCACCATGCTTCACTGCGGGTATGGTGTTCTTTTGGTTATGTGCAGTGTTGTTTTTGCACCAAACATATCTTTTAATTAATGGTCAAAAATAGCCAAAAAGTAAAACCTTGGTTTCATCAGACCAGAACACATTTTCCCACATGCTTTTGGGAGACTTCAGATGTGTTTTTGCAAAATTTAGCCCGGCTTGGATGTTTTTCTTCGTAAGAAAAGGCTTCCGTCTTGCCACTCTACCCAGAGCCCAGACATATGAAGAATACGGGAGTTTGTTTTCACATGTACCACACAGCCAGTACTTGCCAGATATTCCTGCAGCTCCTTTATTGTTGCTGTAGGCCTCTTGGCAGCCTCCCTGACCAGTTTTCTTCTCGTCTTTTCATCAATTTTGGATGGGCGTGGACAGTTCTTGGTAAGGTCACTTTTGTGCCATATTTTCTCCACTTGATGACAACCATCCTCGCTGTGTTCCATGGCTTATCTAATGTCTTGGAAATTCTTTTGTACCCTTCTCCTGACTGATACTTTGTAACAATGAGATCCCTCTGATGCTTTGGAAGCTCTCTGCGGACCATGGCTTTTGCTGTAGGATGTGACTAAGAAAATGTCAGAAAAGACCTACTAGAACAGCTGAATTTTATTTGGGGTTAATCAGAGGCACTTTACATGATGGCAGGTGTGTACTGACTCCTATTTAACATGAGTTTGAATGTGATTGCTTAATTCTGAACACAGCTACATCCCCAGTTATAAGAAGGTGTGCACACTTATGCAACCACATTATTTTAGTTTTTTGTTTTTACTCCCCCCCTCCCTTAAAACATTTTGGTTTGTTTTTCAATTGAGTTGTACAGTTTATAGGTCACATTAAAAGGTGGAAAAAGTTCTGAAATGATTCATCTTCGTCTCATTTTTTTGCATCACAGAAACCTGACATTTTAACAGGGGGTGTAGACTTTTTATATCCACTGTATATAAACTGTATGTAGCATCAGCTACATACAGTATATCGTGTTTTGATCTGGCGATAGGATGGGGACTTCCCCTCCTGCTGCTGGAACAAAATCGAGTCGGCCTGAGCACTGCTCAGCGATTCGCACAAAGCTTTTTATTTTCTGAATGAATACACTGCTTTCTCTGATTGGCGGAGTTGGAGATCATGATGTCATCTGCCTGCCTCAGGCAATTAGAGGAATCCTTGTGTTCAATCAGAAAATACAAAGCTTCCTGAGAATGGCTGAGCATCGTCCACCTAGACTCAATTTTGTTCTGTGAGCAGACAGAAAATCCCGCTGCCAGAACACAGCGCTATATACTGCTTGTAGCTGAGGCCACTTACAGTGCTGAGTGCCACTGCATGTTTTAGTTATGGAAATAGTTTGGATCATCTTTGGCCAAAATGAACCATTTAAAGTTCACTAATACATGGAGTTAGGCTTTAAACTGCATCTAAACCCAGGAACAAAAATGTAATATATTGCAGCTTTCCAGTCCCTTGATGTAGTGGCTGCATCCGTTTTTCCATTTTCACCTGATGATCCTGCCAATAACACACTTTGGGGTTGATTTACTAAAACAGGAAAGTGCAAAATCTGGAGCAGCTCCGCATGGTAGCCAATCAGCTTCTAATTTCAGCTTGCTCAATTAAGCTTGGACAAAAAAATCCTGGAAGCGGATTGGTTTCTATGCAGAGCACCATAAGATTTTGCACTCTCCAGTTTTAGTAGATCAACCCTTTTGTGTCCTAGGGGGTGACAACACTCACTCACTGCACTGTACTGTACTTATGAAATAGCAGTGTTGTCACCCTAGACTGTTTACTCCCGATTCAGACTACAGACTATTTCCCCTGTCTCTCTAACATGGGGGGAGGCATTTTGTCACTCACAGAAGTGAAAGGGCAGGGATGATAATACAGGCTGAAACTTCAGTTCAGCATTGGCATAATTCACTGGAAAAACTGGGGGTTCATTGGACTTCTGGCAATGTGAGAGAGATCTGTTTCAGATAAAATCTTGCTATAAGCATTGACGGATTTCTTAAAGAACAAAACAACCCAGGGTAAGGGATATCCATATAAAAGGACAAAACACTGTGTAATAGACGATTAAGGCCTACCTAACCTCCAGCTGTTCATTTCAGCTTCTATAAATGATTTCTTAATGTGAAGTCTTCTAAACAGGTTGAGAAGATTCTATTTTAAACTGCTCCTTTTCACTGTCTCTATCAGCGGGTCCCTAGTTGCGTAAGGAGTATTTATAGCCAGAAGCAGAGCAACACTTTCTGATACACTGCAGAATTGAACAGATGTGTTAGACAGGACATACCTATGGAGGACAAGGCACAGCACTTACCATTTTCATCCACTACAAATACAGAGGCTTGGCCTACGGAGACCTGTTGTAGCTTCTGCTTCTGTGGAGAAGGAATGTGATACCAGCAGTCTCCTGGACACAAACAAAAGACATGAGATATACAAAGTAGTCAAACACAGTTTTACACTACAGTCTGTTACTTACAAGGGCATTACCATTACTCAAGTTCATAAGCCAGCTGTGGTTCCTCCCGCTGGTTCATACAACTTGTAGTGACACAGAAGTCAGCAGGAGGAACCAGAGCACCCGGTGGAGGAAACAGACATTCAATATGCTTGCACATGTGTAAATGAAATGTAAATATAAATCAATCTGTATCAGAACCCAGCGGCTAAAGTGATAGCCAACGGGTGGACTTCTGAACAGTTCCCCCTCACCAGAGGCACGAGACAGGGGTTCCCTTTGCCCCCCCCCCCCCGTTGTATGCCCTCGCGGTGGAACCCTTATCTGTGGCACTACGCTCCCACCCTGGAGTGGTGAGGCTACACGTGGGATCCTTAACAGAAAAGGTTTGTACATACGCAGACGACACACTACTGTATATTGACGGATCTACAGATGCACTCCCCACAGCATTGGCCGTAAGAGAACATTTTGGCTCCTTCTCAGGACTCAAAATTAACTGGGATAAATCTCAAATACTTCCCTTAGATAGCTTCCCTACATCACAAGCCCAGGCCCACCTTCCCCTACAAAGAGTGGACTGTATCAAGTATTTGGGCATACATATCACCCATACACCTGCTGACTATACCAAGCTAAATGTGCAACCTCTATTTGAGATGCTCAAGCACAAAACCCAGGTATGGGCCACATTACCGTTAGGGGTTATGGGGCGTATAAACCTGGTCAAAATGGTGCTGCTGTCCAAAATTCTGTACGTGCTTTGGCACTCCCCGGTGTACCTGGTGCTTTGACATTTCAAAGCGATGGAAACTATACAAGACGTTTATATGGGGTAGGTGCAGACACAAACTTCCCTGGGGTAAACTAAAGAACCCTACAGACCCGGGGGGGGGGGGGGGAACGGACCTCAACATGTATTATCTTGCTGCAAAAATGTCACAGCTGTTCCACATAGATAAAACTGACAGGACTAGATTCTTGACCTTTTTATACCCCAGGTGGTCACACTCAACTGGGGACCTTAGTTGCTGTAATGAGGAGAGTAACGGTCACGGAGTTGAGTATCCGTATGCATGGAATGGTCACTGATGCTGGTCAAGCCCCTACATGTTTCACCATACAATGGCTTCTTCAGGGGTTTGTATAGTCACCAGTGTTCAACAGTGGCTCTGATAATTAGGGATGCACCGATACCGATATCGGTGCCGATACTTGGCATTTTCAGGGGTACCGGTACTCGTGAAAATGCACCGATACCGGTAGTGACATCAGCTTGGGCGGAGCTCAAGAACCGGATAAGGTTGCAGCCTCTCCACACAGCGGTGAGTGCTGTTTCCCTTATGACGTGTTTTACTGCTGCTGCGCCTGCTAAATGGCTGCCCCACATGGCGAGTGTCCTCCTTACACCATGTCCCCTCATGGTGGCTGGTGAGTGCTCTTCTCTATTTCTAACTGTTGCTTGCTTTCTTCTTATGTGTCCCGCGGCCGGTGATTGCTGTACAGTACTACTAGCTTACATCACTTACTTAACATGGCGGCCGGCCTGTGTTATACTTAGTTTAGTTTGTCCCACATTGCCTCTCTCTCACTTGCCTAACATGGCGGATGGCCTGTGTTATACTTAAGTTAGTTTGTCCCACATTGTCTCTCTCTTGCCTAACATGGTGGCCGGCCTGTGTTATACTTAGTTTGTCCCACATTGTCTCTCTCTCTTGCCTAACATAATGTCCACTGGCCAAGCATGGCGGCCGGCCTGTGTTTGTGTGTGTTACATTGTCTCTGTTGCCTAACATGTCCATCATGGCGGCAAATGACTGCTGCTGTTACATAAATCATGATTGTCTCTTGCCTAACATTTTCCTGCATGTGCCTTTCTGAGACCATCCTCTGCTTTTTGTATTATACAGATACCGACCGTTGTACAAGCACTGGTGAGAGCAGCTTCATTATTCTAAAAAATAGTAGGTGTCATCATGTGTGGAAAAAAAAAAATCAGAAAACAAAACATTTGGGCTCAAAATTTTTTCCCCATTTTCCTCATTTTTTCCCCCCTTAAGGTGGAGAGACTTACTTATTTCTGGCTTTAAGTGCAATGCAAACGGATGCCACTGCGAGCAAAATGTCAGCTGTCTGGAAGTTTTTTTGATGAAACCAGAAAAACATTGTCAAATTATCCAGAGGAGGTTCAAAAGTTAGTTCTTATAATACCAGTAATCTCATAAAACTCCTCAAAATGAAACACAAGACTGAGCATGGCGAATTTACAGCTGTCACTAGCTCTTGCACTCAGCAGCTGACACTGCAGCAAACCCTTGCCAGACGTGAAAAATTTTCCATGGATAACCCAAGGGCTAAAAAAATTTCTGAAGTAGTTACCCAATTCATCGTTCTTGATGATTAGCCACTATCAATAGTTGACAATGTGGGTTTTCGGCGACTTATGAATCTTTTGGAGCCAAAGTACGAAATTCCCAGCCGCCATCATGTCACAGATGTCATGTTGCCACAATTACACAACACAGTGAAAAAACACATTACCAACATGCTACAGGAGGACATAAAGGCTATCAGTTTCACCACGGACATTTGGAGCAATAGTGTGAGTCCCGTGTCTGTAATTAGCTTAACTGCACAGTGGATTGATGCCAATTTCACTCTGCACCAAATCATGCTGCACGCAAAGAAATTTCAAGGCGGTCACAAAGGCCAAGCTATAAGAAGCATACTAGAAGAAATGCTTGACACTTGGGCGATTCCCAAAAGTTCTGTCCATGTGGTAGTCCATGATAATGGCAGAAATATGATAAAAGGTGTACAAGATGCTGGTCTTCAGAGTCTTTCATGTGTGGCACATACATTGCAGCTGGCTGTCTCAGGGGGACTTTTATCACAGCGCAGCATTATGGAGGCTGTGGGAGTTGGGCGCAAAATAGTTGGGCACTTTAAACATTCAAACCTGGCATATTCTCGGCTGCAAGATATTCAGATCCAGCTTGGTCAACCCAACAAGATGTTCAGACTCTCTGGAACAGCACTTTTTACATGCTGCAGTCTCTGACAGAGCAAAAATGGGCCATTGGAGTATATGTGTCAGAACATGAGCTGCCTGCAACGATCACTGCAAATCAGTGGAATCTCATGGAGAAGATGATCAACATCTTCGCTCCCTTTGAAGAGTTGACTCAGCATGTGAGTTGTTCAGATTCTTTTGCCTGGGATGTAATTCCTGCAGTGACTGTGCTACAGCGATTATTATCTAAAGAAGTGGCTGAGGACCACGTTGTTAAAACTATGAAGAACACATTGCTTGGTGCTTTGCAGAAACGGTTCTCTGACATTTAACATAATCCACTTTACTACATCGCTACCTTGCTCGATCCAAGGTAATCAATTATTTATTGCTGGCTGCTATTTTGCATTGTTTTTATTTGACTATTGATGATATTATTTTGTTTTTTGGATGAAGGTGATATTTTACAGTGTTATCACTTGCTTGCATTAAAATTTTTTTTTTGTAATGCAAGTGATAACACTGTAAATCTCACCTTCATAAAAAACACAAAACAAAATCAATAATGACAAACACACTTACCTGCTCTGCCTCTGTGTAATAGTTTTGCACAGAGCAGGCCAGACAACTGTTTTTGCCGTGTCCCCCGCCGTCACCTTTCCTTCTAGCAGTGCCCCACAGCAAGCTTCCACAGTTGTTGCTTTGCTTGCATGACATTTTCTAATGTCTTGTATTTTTCTTCTTCTAGGTATAAAGATCGGTTCTTCTCAAATGCAGATGCTGGCAGGCCAAAGAGATGTTCGTGCTGGAAATGCAACAAATATCTTCTATACAGGTACTACAGGCATAGGCAGCTACACCTGAGGTGCTTGAGAAACCAGCTACCAAAAGGCCTCGCACTTAGCAACAGCCAGGTACCGGTGTGACCGTGGACAGTGTTTTTCAAGAAATTGCTTATTCATCTACGTTTGAGAACAGTGCTCCCACAGCTGCTACCATACAACTAGAAGTATATCTTGGAGAGGTCACTGTGTCTCGTTCGGACAAACCTCTTGAGTATTGGGCAGTCAATAAAATGCGATTTCCCACTCTAGCCCAAATGGCACAAAAATATCTTTCAGCTCCTTGCAGTAGTGTGGAAAGTGAGAGATTGTTCAGTGCAGCGTCACACATTCTGACCGACACCAGAAACCGACTTCTAACTGAACATGCAAAGATTCTTCTGTTTCTTTAAAAAAAAAAAACTTGCCGCTTGCGTTTGAATTGGAAAAGTAATCTACCGCCAACTGCATGATGCCAACTGTAAGGCATCATGCAGAGTTGCACGCTGCAGCTCAAAGCAACTGCACCACCTGCCATTTGAGCAGTTTTTTAGCGTTTCCTCTGCCTGTTAATTCCCCTCCATGTTGGCCTTTAAAAAAAAATAAAAAATGTTTAGCTCCATGCCACAAACTTTTTCCTTAAGTGAAAAAGTGAATCACCTATGGTGTGCACATTGCATACTATAGGTGATTCAACGTGCAATGCATGGGGGACACAGCCTAATATGGAGTGGCATAGAGTTAACACAAACGGGCAAACGAGGGGTTCAAAAACAGGGTGCTCAAACGCCTGTAGGAGTAGCTATTTAAAGCTACTTTAAGCTTTATTGTGCATGTGTCCTTACTGCTGCTAAGTCCTTTAAGTCCTTGGCCTTGCCACCCTGGAATGAACCTAATTTTGGTCTGTGAAAAATGTTTTTTCAGGAGTTTCATAAGAAGTTGAACTAGAAGCTAGCACTTTTTTTTTTTATTTAAAAAATGTTTACAAAATAATGTTAGTTTTGAGGTACTGTTCAGTTGCTCCTCCTCAGGCCTAACATTATTTAACTGTATTGCACTTGGGTTGGTTGATGTGATGACGTGAACTTGTGATGTTTGTTTTATACGTGGCATTATCAACAATGATGATATTTCATGTTCTGTGTGACAT
Organism: Lithobates clamitans; assembly: GCA_037952925.1. Classification (NCBI taxonomy): domain Eukaryota; kingdom Metazoa; phylum Chordata; class Amphibia; order Anura; family Ranidae; genus Lithobates; species Lithobates clamitans. The sequence goes on from JBBGZY010000254.1 coordinate 7,825,790, forward strand.
TTGAGCTTTTCATTTTCAAGGCATAATGCCTGTACAATGCAGCTAAAAGCATCTGCTCCTCAAGGAGTTTAAAGAGGAGTTCCACCCAGGGGGGCCGTTAAAAAAAAAAAAAAAAAATTAAAAGTCAGCAGCTACAAATACTGCAGCTGCTGACTTTTAATTGGACACTTGCCTGTCCCTGGGTCCAGCGATGCGGACGCGAAGCCCCGCTCGTCCCCCCCCTCCGCTCGTCGGCGCCGGCATTTCAACTGTGGGCGCCGGGCTGTGGCTTCACAGCCTGGCACCCACTGCGCATGCGCGAGCGGCGCCGCGCGCCGTGATTGGCCGCTCAATCACCTGGGACCTGTAATGGGTCCCAGATGATTGACAGGAGGGAGGGAGCAGAGCGGAGCCCTTCCTGTGCTTGGGGGGAAGTGATGTCACCAGCCCAGGCAAAGGAACAGGCAGACTACAAGGGACCACCTAGCAACAGGCATTTTAGAGGTAAGTGAAAAAAAAAAATATCCAAATGTTTTTTTGTTTTTTTTTTTAGAATTTTTCCAGGTATTTTTGTTTTTTGGGTGGAACCCCACTTTAAGCTTTTTTCCTGCCTGTTAAGGCCTCCCCTCCATGCCAGCCCATTGCACACTAGTTTCAGGAGTTTAGTGGCAGGAAAGTTTACAGGCAGAAAAAAAAATCCAAAGATTTCCATTTCCAATTTCTTTAGATTTTTTTTTCTGCCTGCTGCCTGTAAGCTGCCCTGCCACTAAACTTCTGAAACCGCATAGTGTTCCTTGGCCATGAATGAACACATAGGCTAATATGGAGGGGAAGAGGTAACAGGTAGAGAAAAAAAAAAGCTCAAAGGAGCTAAAACACCTGGAGAAGCAGCTGCTTTGAGCTGTGCATGAGGCCTTACTGCAGCCTACATGCCAACCTAACACACATCTTGCCATCCTGGAATGTTCTGTCTGTGAAATGTGTTTCTCTTACACATGTGTAAGAAGTTGAACTGGAAACAAACACATGTTGTGTTTTTTTTTTTTTTGAAATTTTATAATGTCTTGTGAGTTGACCAAGGTACTGTACTGTTCTTGCTTCTCCTCATGCCTAAACATTGTGATCTTGCAATGTACAATGTCATTGATGACATTGACATTATTTTTTATATAACATGTTCGGTGCTATTTGCGCTTTAACAGCTTTGTGACCAGCAAATAAACATGATTTCTTTCATAATGTCTTTTGACTGCGTTTCAATGCCTCATATTATGGCGAAAGAGGGTAATTTTTCATTATTTAAAAAAAAAAAAAAAAAAAAGGTCACATGACCAAAATCAGGTATCGGTAATTGGTATCGGCGAGTACATGATGTCAAGTATCGGTACTCGTACTCGGTGTACAAAAAGTGACGTCGGTGCATCCCTACTGATAATGATAAAGACATAATCAAAATTACAATAATCAAAAATAAAATATTATAATCTAATAGAGTGTGACCAAAACTATAAAATAGTTTGGTCACAATATATTAGATTATAGTTTTTATTTATTTTTGATTACTGTAATTTAGATTATGTGTTTATCATTATCGGAGCCACTGTTGAACACTGGTGACTATATAATCCCCTGAAGACGCCACTGTATGGCGAAACATGTAGGGACTTGTCAGGGCTGGGCTCAGCCCTTCCTTCTGAGCTGGCCACTCAGCTCTCAGCTATTTGCCAGCTCCTATCTCTCCACAGTGACTCACCTGTTGATGATATCCTGCTCGTCGGTCCTACCTACTTAAGCCATCGAGTCCAGATGATCTCTGCTTTCGCCTTGGTCACATCTCTAGAGACGCTCTCTTGATTTCCTGTTAAAGACTTGCTTGGATGACATTCCTTCTGGCTCCAGATCCTGCTTGCTGTTCTATTACTTTCATCTCTGGCTCCCTGACATTTTGGCTTGTCTGACTATCCATTTCGGTTCCTGAACTCTGGCTATGTTTTGACTACGTTTACCTTTTTTTATTATTATTAAACAAGTGAGATTTAACGGTACTTCTATCTCAGTCTGATTCATGGTTTCTGACAGGACTTGACCAGAATCAGTGACCATTCCACGCATATGGATACTTTGGCCAGTACCACTGTCTGTATATTTACTCTGCTTATATTTTATGCACCTTATGTTTGTTATTTGCCGTATATTCATGTAATAAAATTTATATTTTTTAAGTAATAATTGTAGTTTCTACATACTTGGGCACCGTTATAATCCCTATCCAATCCCCTTTTTGCATTCTATGAATACAAGGAATGAGGTGCCGTATCTTACAAGGTCACTCAACCGCACCCTCCATAACGTATCTATTAAATGAACAAACTCTAAAAAGACTGTATTATTGATATTTTGTAACCTGACAAATGTTGCCGTTCCTGTATAGAAGAAAAATGATAAATGCACAGGCCCTGCTGGAAAAAAAACATTATTCTTGACTTATTTTTACTTTGTGATTATCAGTTTTAGTGTGTTTGTAGAATATCCTAGTCTGTTTGCCACTGTCACAGACACATATTTGCCTTTCTATTAAGACTGCTAGAAGGTCACCTTTGATATGAGTGTGCTATTTACTTACTGCCACATAATGTGCACCGCCTACCCCATCACATGGCTGCCAGAATTGCCCCAGGCCATCCACAGTATAAAGCAAGGCCCCAGAGTGATATTTCAGGCTGTGTGTATGTCTAATAAAAAATGGTTTATTACAGCAATGTAATTACAGCTTCTTTCCATATAGGATTTTCTCTATTTTCTCTATTTTCAGTGTATCTGTAATTCAGTTTACTAGCAGGTGTGTTCCCCGATTTCATACTGATATGTTGCATTCCTATATTAGGTATCTTTTCTTAGGTTGTCTTAATGCATTTTCATTGAGAATATCTTTGTGTTATCATTGCATTGTTGACCTAAAAGTAATTTTTGATGCAAGTTTCTTTAGCTTAGCCACAAGAGAAGTAAAACTCAATTTACAATTTCTCTGCCTTCCTACTTGACGGATAAGTATGTTTTACACATGACTGATGGAATATCCTTTCCGAGGGATGTGGAATTGACAACTTACGGTTCTCGTACTATAGTGTTACATATATCAACGTAGGTTTATCTATTTTAATTGTGACTATGTACTCTTTTCTACTGCCAGACATGATGTATCTTGTCAAATTCAGGTGTAAGCCTATAAGGAATTTTAAAAAAAGTGTAGTTTTTTGGCAATACTTTTCTTATGGGTCACAGGAATGCACTCATTTGTGCTCTCCTGTGACGCAGAATCAGCTGACAGTGGGCTAAAGTCTGTTGTTTGCTGACGTCACAGAGCCGTTTCAAGCTCTATATTGGCAGAATCCACCCAGATACCTGGTTGGCAGGCTATGTCTGAGCCAACCATAACCACCTTTTCCTACCTGGCAATCCAGTGAGTGCTGGAGGAGTAGAGCAATAGAGCAGTATTTTAGAGTCACCGCTGTCTGCTTAGAACTGACCGAGAACTGAGCGATTGATCGGCGGTCAAGTAATCTTCTTTAACAACTGAGATAGCAACTGCATATTGGTTTTGGAATTGTTTTCAATGATGCAACTGACTCATAAACTTGCATTGTGAGAGTGAGCAGTAAAGCAAAAGCATTGTGTTGTACAGAAAGGCAGAAGGCAAAGACTGAACAAGTATTTAGTAAATATTGTTGTCTCTAAAATACACATACAATTACCTTTATCCCCCACCCTTCTCAAAATATACTTGCCTTTTCTTCTCAAGCAAGGTTTTTAAAACATTAAGACTTATTAAAAATGTATTTACAGCAAGCAAATATATTTCACATGCTGATCATATTATATGGAATATGGCATTGTTGATAGCTTTTACCTGCTGGCTGACTGGAGGACACTGAACCCCGATAGAAGGCAGATCCATCACGTGCTATAGCCCATACCTGATATCCTCCTCCCACAGACACAGAAACGAAGGGTTGGTCTGTGCCAACATGGAGCCATGAGGAACCCTACAAGGACATGAGAAATGTCAAAAAATGTTTACCTTTTTTTTTGAATGGTGAGATTTAAGTGTAATTCCAGTCAAATTCTTACCAAGCCTAAATCTACACCCATCCCCATTCTAAGACCATTCTTCCTACCCTGTAAAAGAAAACATGTCTATATTTACTTATTCTGAAGCCTTTCCAGTCCAGTCACATGTCCAGCTTCAAGGGAGGGACAGCCAACAATGGCTGCCCCATAGTAAGTCTATGGGTGACCTCATCGCCCAGGCTCTGCAGCCCTTGTCGCTGCCTCTCCTCTACATTGAAGCCGGTGATGGGACAAAATAAAGTGACCGAATCTGAGCGGCTTCAGAATAGGTAAGTATAGACATCTTTTATATTACAGTGTAGATAGAATAGTGGTAGAATGGCGGTGAGAGTAGATTTTTGCTTAGTTAGAATTTGACTGGAATTACATTTCAAACCCTCTCCATTACTAGCAAACGTTAGAGTGAAAATCTAAGCCAACTATGGTAATGATTTGCGTCATAACGCTGTATCAAGCCTGTATACCCAGATCTAAAATGAATTAGGTAATCAAGACATCTCCACTATTCCTGTTCTGGGGACAACCCTAAATTTGGGATTTTCTTTTACCTTCACTTTCAGTGATAATGGTAAACAGGACAAATAGAGAGACTGAATCTCTAAAGGGGGCACAGACAGCAAGAAAAACTGACAGGTGTTCTAAGCCCGCTCCACCCTATCCAAAAATAAAAATAAAATATGCCTTTATCCCCCACTCTTCTCAAAATATACTTGCCTTTTCTTCGCTACACTGCTTCTTGAGTTCAGCACTGGGACCAGAAGGAAATACCCAGCTTTTCTATGCATGGAGGAGAAGGTTGACTTACTCCATGTGACAGCTCTGGAACAATCAGCACTGTTACATTGGAAGTCCATAACCCTGTATGAGATGATTCAGTTGACTCGTATCTTACACAGGGCATTCCTTTGCTACCAGTGGTGGTGCAGGAGTGAAAAGAAGGCATATATAAGCTGTGAAGGAGGGCAACGATAAAGTGAACCTTCAAAACGGATGGACTTGCCCACACACGACCGGACTTTGCGGCGGGCTAAGTCCGCCCCTCTTTCCGACGGACTTTCGCCAGAGTTACGGCGGACTTTCAGAATGAACAGACTTGCTCACACACGGACAAGTCCGTTCATTTTGAACGTGACTCATGTGCGACGGGACTAGAAAAGGATGTCAATCTTGCCGCTTTTATCGGCGAGATTGACACCTTGCGAGCCCCGTCGCGGGTCATACCAGGCCCTTAGGTCTGGTATGGATTATAAGGGGAACGCCCCCTACGCCGAAAAAATGGCGTGGGGTCCCCCCTAAAATCCATACCAGACCCCGATCCGAGCACGCAGCCTGGCCGGTCAGGAAAGGGGGTGGGGACGAGCGAGCGCCCCCCCTCCTGAACCGTACCAGGCCGCATGCCCTCAACATGGGGGTGGGTGCTTTGGGGGAGGGGGGCGCCCTGCGGCACTTTTTCCCTGGGTGAATGGGTAGGGGTACCCCATACTCATTCACATAGGGTGGGGGGGCTGGGATCTGGGGGCCTTCTTATTATAGGGGGCTCCCGGATTCCGATAAGCCCCCCCGCAGACCCCGACAACCAACGGCCAGGGTTGTCGGGAAGAGGCCCTTGTCCTCATCAACATGGGGACAAGGTGCTTCGGGGTGGGGGGGCCCCGCAGGGCGCCCCCCTCCCCCAAAGCACCCACCCCTCATGTTGAGGGCATGCGGCCTGGTACGGTTCAGGAGGGGGGGCGCTCGCTCGTCCCCACCCCCTTTCCTGACCGGCCAGGCTGCGTGCTCGGATCGGGGTCTGGTATTGATTGTAGGGGGGACCCCACGCCGTTTTTTCGGCGTAGGGGGCGTTCCCATTATAATCCATACCAGACCTAAGGGCTTGGTATGACCCGCGCTCGCCGCAATAGGAAAATTTGTTTTTCCTATTGCAGCGAGCGCGAAATGCAATACCCTGCCCTCGCGTCATATCTGGTCCGTTGGACCAGCATACACACGAGCGGGCTTTCCGTCGGACCAGCACACAGACGAGCGGACTTTCCGCCCGACGGAAAGATTTAAAACATGTTTCAAATCTAACATTTTGGGAAAAAGTCCGCCGGAGCCTACACACGGGCGGATTGTCCGACACACTCTGGTCCGCCGGACCAAGTATGCCGGAAAGTCCGACCGTGTGTACGCGGCATAAGTCCTCTTGCACATGATACTCCTGTTTGTGCATCTACTTTTTCAGACGTAATTTCAGGCTTTTTTTGTTTTGTAAGTATTTGCGCATATTTTCGCATATAAGCGGTCACGCAGTTTTGCGCAAATTTATTCTCGCATTCTTGTTCTGTACAACATGCAAATGGACATTTGCGCGCACTTGCGCGTATGAGGCGTAAATTACGGACCAAAAATGCATATTTTTCTATTTATTCTTTTTACTGAACAATGCACGGCGCTTGTTTGCGCGCCTGTGTGCATAGGCATGTTACAATTAATGGGCTGTATTTGAGTTGAGCTCAGTAAAAAAAAAAAAAAAACAGCTGTACTGAGCTTTTTCAAGCTGCAGTGTGCAAGAGGCCTAAAGGAAATGAAATAAGAACATTGTATTTCTTGCTCATGCATCGCGGGACACAGAGCTCTATACATTACATAATGTGTTAGATAGCCACCTTCAGGTGTTGTACACTGGCAACCCTAATTGTAAGGAGAGTTCCTCCTTTATATAACCCCTCCCATATGGAGAGTACCTCAGTTTTTTCACCAGTGTCTAAGGTGTTTGGTCACGAGGCAAGATGTGCTTAGAAGGCTGTTTGAGGGTCCCTGCGGGGTTCTAGGAGCTACACAATCGGATCCATACCTCGGGCCAATTTATATCCCCTAAGATGGATGGTACCCAGGCCTCGTGGAAGAACTTTTGAGCACATATATTAAAAATGTGCAAAGTTTTCTGGCAGAGTCTTCTACAGGTCCAGGTAAGAGGCTCCTGTAAGTAGGAACCCAAAAACCCTGAAGGTTGGCACAATACTACCCGGCGTGATGGGTGAAGTTTGGGTCTGGCTGTTCTCAGCAGTATCCTGCGGCGGGGATAAGGTAAGTGAAGCAATCCTAGGTAAACACCTTAAGGATTAGCTTCTTTGAGTTGTTGCATGTCTTACCTGTCTTCCGCCACTAGAGGAAGTAATGTTACTTACATGATTCCAGGAAATACAGCTTAGTGAAGCCACTCTGTCAGTCGCTCACCTCCTCCGCTGCAGGCTCTGCCACTTAAATGATAAAGGGGATCCCACACAGTCTTGGGGTCCCCGACTAGCCTCCCAGTCTTCTCTCCCCCAACCGACCCCCCCCCGCCATATTGGCCCTACACGCGCGCGAGGCGTGCTGTTACGGCGAAACCGGCGGGGAAGGAGGGGGCGTGGTTGCGAGCACCATGCACTGCGATTCACTGCACAGGCGCAAGACGCTTGTTTTAAAGAGCCCAGGTCGCCAGGGGTCTGTAAGCGGCAGGGGCATGTAAGCATCTCATGTGGATCGGATACAGGCAGACCTAGACACCTACTCAGCATCAGGTTGTGCAAGTCTAAGCAAACATTACTATTGTAAGCTAGGCACAACAGTGTATGCAATTGATTTTACAACCTCTGCTTTGTTAGCTTAGAACTGTGTCTCCCCGGAAAAGGGTTTCAGGGGCAGGTAAAAAAAGCGGCAAGAAATCACGTCAGGGTCAGGGGACTCTTGACATGCCTGCAGGGTAACATCCCCCCCTGAGAGACTGGAGGCAGCCATGCAGGGTGAGCTATCGCCACTGTCAGGCAATTTTGCCCTTCCCAATATTGCAGCCCCTGCATATGTTACTGAAAATGCTATGGAGGCAGCATTGGTTGGTTTAGAACAAACGATTACTGCTTTTATAACAGCATCCTTAGAAGATAGCAGAAAACGGGTAGGTCTCCTTCCTCTGCTCTGGGTTCCCTATCAGATGATCAGCAGTTTGACGATACAACATTGTCAGGGGACAAGGATCACGAGCAGTCGGATGAATCAGGGGATGCGGAGAAGCTCTCTTCTATCTCGCAGGCTCTCAGGCTACAGGTACAAAATTATGCAGAGGTGGTGCGTACCACATACAATTTGCCCTGTACTGAACCAGCTGTGTCCCCTGTTTCGTCCTTGGGATCTCGGAAGTCTCCACCGGCTGCTTTTTCCTTTCCCATACATCCATTAATGGAAAAACTATTGCATGATGGTTGGGCTCATCCAGATAAATCATTTTCTCCTCCTAGGAAATTCTCCCTGCTCTACCCTATGTAGGAAAAATTCAACAAGAAATGGAGTGTGCCAGCAATAGATGCGGCTATTTTTTGTGTGAATAAAAGCCTAATTTGTCCTGTGGACAATGTTCAGGTGTTTAAAGATCCAACTGACAAAAAGCTGGAATCATTACTTAAATCCTCATTTGCCGTGGCTGGCTCTGTGGTCCAACCTTCGGTTGCAGCAGTTGGTATGTGCCAATATTTGAAGGAACAGTTGAAGCAGGTAGTTAATTTACTTCCTGTTGAGCAAGTTCAAGACTATGCAGCTCTTCCGAGGGCCTTATGTTTTGCAATAGATGCTATTATGGATTCTGTCCAGCAAGCATCCCACCTTACATTCCTGCTGGTACACATTCATAGGTCCCTTTGGCTTAAACATTGGGCAGCTGAAGCCTCATGCAAAAGATATTTAGCTGGGTTCCCGTTTCATGGGGAACGCTTGTTTGGGTATGATCTGGATAAATATATCCAGAAGATTTCCGGTGGCAAGACCACCTTATTGTCGATTAAAAAGAAAGATAAACGTCCTTATTTTAAACGTTCTCTTTCCCAAGCCCCGAGTAGCTCGGCCTCTGGGAAGTGGCGAAGGCCTTCCCAGTACAGTACAAGAGGAAAGGTCCAAGGCCAAGCCCATGGGCAAAAGAAGCCTTGGGAACAAAGATCTGCTAAACAGAATCCCAAAGTCTTCTTGTGAAGGGCGCCCCGCTCGGCTGAGTGTGAGGAAAGCTTCGGTGTTTTGCAGGTGTTTGGCAGAAAGAGACATTCAAGACAAAGAAGTATCCTCCACGGTATCTCTCGGGTACAAGCTAGAATTTCAGGAATTTCCACAATCCTGTCTTCTTTGGTCAAGTGTTCCCAAACACCCAGAAAAAAGGAGACCCTTGTTTCTGGCTTTGGATCACCTGTTGTCTCAAGGGGTGATCATAGAGATGGCTCCAGAGGAGCAAGGCTCAGGGTTTTATTGAAACCTCTTTACAGTCCCGAAGCCAAACGGAGATGTCAGACCTATTCTGGATCTAAAGGACCTAAATCAGTTCTTAAACATTTGCTCGTTCCGCATGGAGTCTATTCGCTCGGTGGTCTCCACCCTTCAGGGGGGAGAATTCCTGGCATCAATAGACGATGCATATCTACATGTGCTAATTTTCCCCGCTCACCAGAAGTTTGCGATAGAGCAGCGCCACTTTCAATTTGGTCTAGCTACGGCGCCTCTTGTATTTACAAAGGTTCTAGCTCCACTCCTGGCAAAACTAAGGGATCAGGGCATAGCAGTAACAGCTTATCTAGATGATCTACTACTGGTAGAACAGTCCATGGCACGCTTGAAGCACAATGTGCTCAGCACAGTAAGATACTTGGCGTATCTAGGCTGGGTCCTCAACCTGAAAAAAATCGCTATTACAGCCCCTAAGAAGGCTGGAATATTTGGGCAAGGTCATAGACAGTCCAAAGCGGGGTATTCTTGCCCAAGGCAAAAGCCAAAGCCTTAAAGGAATTGGTTCGACTAGTGAAGGCCAGGAAAAATCCTTCCATTTGTATCTGTATGAGATTATTGGGGAAGATGGTAGCCTCAATCGAGGCTGTTCCTTACGCCTAGTTCCACTCAAGGCCTTTGCAGAACAGCATTCTGTCTGCCTGGAACAAAAGAGTTCAAGCCTTGGATCTGCCAATGCACCTGTTACCGTCAGTGCGCCAGAGCCTCAATTGGTGGTTACTAGACAAGAATCTACTGTAGGGAAAGTCCTTTGTTCCAATTTTTTGGAAAGTCGTAACTACAGATGCCAGCCTCTCAGGCTGGGGAGCAGTTCTGGAAGAAGCTTCGATCCAAGGCAAATGGTCCAGAACCGAGGGGTATTTACCCATCAACATTCTGGAACTTCGGGCAATCCATCTGGCCCTGAAGACCTGGACAGACAGGCTACAAGGCTGTCCTGTCCGAGTTCAGTCCGACAATGCCACAGCAGTGGTCTATATCAATCACCAAGGGGGACACCAGGAGTCTGAGTGCCCAGGAGGTGAATCACGTTCTCACTTGGGCAGAGAAACATGTTCCTTGTCTATAGGCAGTCTTTATTCCAGGGGTGGAAAATTGGAAAGCGGACTTTTTAAGCCACCAGCAGCTGGACCCAGGAGAATGGTCGTTACACCCTGCCATATTTCAAGCAATATGCCAGGGATGGGGTACTCCGGATGTAGACCTACTAGCCTCCAGGTTCAACAACACACTGGATGCCTTTGTATTAAGAACAAAGGACCCGTTACCACAAGGATCCCCTTCATAGTTCCGTGGGATCAGTTTTCTCTGATCTATGCGTTCCCTCCAGTTCGGCTTCTTGCTCGGTTACTTCGCAGGGTCAAGTCAGAAGGGAAGCCAGTAATCCTAGTAGCTCCGGCCTGGCCCAGGAGGTCCTGGTATGAAGAAATTGTTAGGATGGCAGTCGGAAGGCCATGGGTGCTCCCAATGCGACCAGACCTGCTCTTGCAAGGGCCAATATTCCATCCTTCCTTACAAAGTCTAAATTTGATGGTTTGGCTGTTGAGACTCACGTCCTAAAAAACGTTGGCTCTCGGGTCCAGTCCTAACCACTCTGGTTAATGCCAGGAAGCCGGCCTCCAGGCTCATCTATTATAGAAAAAGAAGGAAACCAACCTTATCAGCAAAAAATCAGGGAAGTTTGAGCGAGACCTGCTGGATTACCTTGATGATAGGGAGTTCAGCTGGCAAAAGCCCAAGACTTCTTCTGATAAGGCTTTAGAAAAGAACAAGAATGGACAATGCTCCTAAGAAAAGGACAAGTATTGGTAGTAATTTTAATAAATATAAAAATAAAAATATCAATAGAAAAGACCATACCACTTATGAGCCTAAACACCCCACCGCTCCTTCTCAAGTGCCATCTACATTTCAGCCCCAGTATACCACTTCTATGGATGGCTTTAGTGATGCTAAGAATAGCCAATCCAACAATAGAGTTAATAAACATCCATCAACTGAGAGCAGTAAGGGCGCATACAACAGACATCGACCTTGTACTAGGGACCGTAAGAATGGGAACCTGTATCCCCATTTATTACCATCATCCAATATAGCTGACTCAAGGCCAGTGGACGCCAGTGATGGAGGACCTACCAGTTACTCACTCCCTGGGAAAGACTGTTTGACAGCTCCTGCAGGCGGGTCATTGCTTTCCAATACCAGGCCAACTGCAACATCTTTAGTCATTGACACTGGGGTAACTTTTGATCCTTCTATTACGGTCCACAATACTTTTACCACTTTGGAGAATCTGGAAGGGCATATCTGCAATGGGAGTTTAGCTAATATTACCCCCCCTTTGACTTTTTTAGAGCTAGAAGTTGCAAGAGCAGAGGGGATGGCAAAGGAGAACAGGATGCTGAACCCTCTGCTATACACCCTGTCCACAAAGAAGTCAAGGAAAAGGGAGGAGGAACGAAAAGAGGGAGAAGAGGAGGAAAGGGGCACAAAAAGAGGCAGAGTGTAAGACACACTCATGCTACTATTAAAATTTATAATTTGTCTAGCTCCGTGTTTTTTGGACACTGAGCAGGATTTACTTAGGAAAGGCCTCAACTTTGCCCCTCCCAGTACACCCAATCTTTTTGAACTGTTTGTTAATTTAAACAAATATGTACGGAAACTTACCCTCCAACGGTATTACATACTCAAGGATGCTAGTAAGCCCCATTGAATCCCAATAATGTTGAGCCTTTGCCTTGTTCCTTTTCGGATACAAGTGCAGAAGATTCCTCTGCTCTCAATATTTTAGAGGATCTTTATTTAGAGGCCGACTGTCGGGACTTTTCACTATCCATCTGTGAGCACCCTAGTGATATTTGCTACAGTTCACACCTCTTTTGCTCTTAAATCTTTCTTTTTCCCTGCATTGGGCCAAAGGCAAGTACATCTCCACCTTTTATGATGTGGTATTCGAATCGTTTAGAACAAGGTTCCATTCTGCTACCACCAATGGGAGCAAATTTAACAAGCACTCTGACCCGTTGGGGTTGTCAGTCAGGAGCCTCAGACAAAATGAGGATGTCATCATTCGGAAGGCAGACAAGGGCGGGAGTTTGGTCATTCAAAATAAGGAAGACTATATAGCCGAAGCAATGAGATTATTGGGGGACACGGACACCTATATCAAACTGAAAGGCGACCCTGTTATGGGGTATACTAAAGATCGGTTCTTAATAAAAATGAATATCACTTCCTCTATAATAGGCATGCACTGACCCCGCATTTTTACCACATTCCCAAAATGCAAAAGAGTGAATTGGACCCCATGGGTAGACCCATTATTCCAGGGATTGATAGTATCTCCAGTAATGTGGGTTGCTACATTGATCATTTCTTGCAGGTAATAGTGACCAATCTCCCGTCCTTTGTTAGGGATTCCAGCCATATGCTGGAGATCCTATCCAATTACGAATGGCAGCCTAGGTACAGATGGCTCTCTTTGGCTGTAGCTTCCCTTTTCACCTCTACAGACCATATATATGGCTTAAGGGCTGTTAATTACTACCTCTCCAAAGAAGGGATGCTCATAATAATTGTGCCTGCGCTAAGCGATATGTGATAAAAGATATATAAAATATATATTAATAGACTAAAAGAAATAACGTGCAGAAATATTTAAATTAAACCGCAATAAATATGCTACTAAAACTATATATGTGTAAATATATGTATATAATGTGCGATCCTTTATGATAAACCTCAAAGTACATATGAGAAATGTGCAATCGTGGTATAAACTGTTGAAAGCGCACCGTGCATAAATAAACATAAAATGCCAAGTGCTATCCTGTGACATTCAAGTGTCCAACATAATCAGCAAAATCAAACTGAAGAAAACAAATGTGAATAAATAGTGTCAATACGCCATACGAGTCGCTGCTTGCTTTTTTATACCTGTATAGTTTGGTGCACTACAGCACCCACTCAATGTGAGTACCCTCCTGGAGGAATTTCTTCTATTTTAATAAAAATTGTCCTTGCTATATTACACCATGGAGTTCTTTCTTTCTCTTCTATGAATGTGGATTTTGGCTCTGCCTGTGAGGATTGTATTTACATCATTGTATCCTGAGTGAGCCCAGGAGTGGCCCCATTGCGTATTCTGACACTGTTTAATTACTGTGTCACACAATCAGAGGTGAGCGCAAGCACATGTGGGGTGTCACGGGAGAGCACATCTTGCTTGTTGTGATTTGGACACTCTTCAGGAGAAGCATGATGAACACTTATTTCATTGACACTATTTATTCACATTTGTTTTCTTCAGTTTGATTTTGCTGATTATGTTGGACACTTGAATGTCACAGGATAGCACTTGGCATTTTATGTTTATTTATGCACGGTGCGCTTTCAACAGTTTATACCACGATTGCACATTTCTCATATGTACTTTGAGGTTTATCATAAAGGATCGCACATTATATACATATATTTACACATATATGGTTTTAGTAGCATATTTATTGCGGTTTAATTTAAATATTTCTGAACGTTATTTCTTTTAGTCTATTAATATATATTTTATATATCTTTTATCACATATCGTTTAGCGCAGGCACAATTATTTTTATGCATCAATAAAGATTGTCTGGTATTTTTGGATCTCGAACTTAGGAGTGATCTAGATGGTAACATCCTCTCCAAGACACATTTCAAAACTAGTGGTGGCAACTCCTTTTTGCATGCTGACAGCAATCACCATCCTAGATGGATTAGGAACGTCCCATATGGACAGTTCTGCCGTCTAAAGCGCACATGCACTAAGAAGAGTGATTATTTGGAGCAGAGCAAGATCCTTAGGAACAAATTTCTGGACAAGGGGTACGATCCTGCTCAAGTAGAGTCTGCCTTTAACAAATATGCCAATGGTGTGACATCACCAACACTAGGGTGAAATATCCGGTTCCTCAACATTTCCAAGAAGCCCACCATGGAGATCCATCTGGTATGAGAGTCTTTGGGATCGAGTCTATGGGGGAGGTCTGGATAGAAGTAGAAGGCACCAGAAGCTTTGCAAACGCAAAGCTTACTGGATCTTCACCCTTGGCAGCATGACCCCTAGGGGGCTCAATGAGGATCCAGAGGTCCATAAAATTGTTTAACAACCTTACAACTTCCCTCTGGCCTCGCTCCCCCCCCCCCTAGGTTTTGGTCATCATGTTGATGTCTGTATGTATGTTTAGTTAGGCTTTAATTTTCCTTATGTTGAGGAAAAGCTACACCAATTTTCCATGTTTCTGTTGTGTTTTGGCATCAGCGCCATTGCTGCTGTTTTTGTCATTCCATCTATGAAGTTCTTCTATATTATGAAACTTGTCATTTTATTGCCATTTGACAATTGTTATTTACAACATATGCTGCTTGCAGTAACTATAAAGATAGATACATTATGTAGGAGGTTTATGTAAGATTGATATGTATGGTTTTGTCAATTAATTTATTTGTTGTATATATTTCTCCTATTTCTAAACATAATGTATGTACGTGCTCTTGATTTTAACAAATGTTGCTGCACGCTGCTATCATACAGTGCAGCATATGTCTATCTCCTTCGGCATTACCCAGTTTTATATGTGCATATATATATATATATATATATATATATATATATATATATATATATATATATATATATATATATATATATATTTATTAGTAATTTTTTTAATAATAATGATTTTTATTAGAATATTTAATTATTATTTTATATTTATTATATATTTTTTTATTATATTAATGCGCTTTGTTTGATGAAGTTTTAATGCACATTTTTTGAGCACTCCCCACATGCTATTCCTAGCTAGATCCAATCCCCTAAATGCGACTAAATGCGACTAGCTAATATATATGGCACAGTTGCATAAGACTTCGCTTCATTAATATTAATCTTGTTTTGCATATATCATCGCCAGATTGGCAATTGTGCATTCCTGCTGAGCGCTTTACATCTAAAATCATTGCTTTTTATTGGCCTATTAGTATTCTCCCTTCTGCGTATTAAAGTTTATTTGACCTGCCTAATGCGCCTCTAGCAATATGGTGCCGGCTCACTTCCCACCGCCTACAACATTGACGAGCGACGGACGTCACAGAGAAGGTCTCAATAGGTTCGCCCCTTCTGTTTGGAGCGCAGACGCGCTTGACGTGCGTTCCACGCCTAAATAGCATCATGGCAACTGGTGTACACCATAGAGAACGGTGTACACATGGCGGCGCGGTCCCCTGCTACCTATAGAGGCTGTAAGCAGGCATGGATGAGACCAGCATTAACCCCGATTCAATGAGGGTTCCCCTGCGTATCAGTTCCACTTATCATATCTACGGTACGCACTGTGGCTGGCACGGGTCAGGTGATGCCCCTCTAGTTGGCGTTTATATTATTACCACTATTACTGTTATGGTCATTTCTAGAGTTTTGCATTACCATCAACATTATTATATGTATTATTTTAATTTCTGAGTATTTATTTATCTATTTGCTGGCAAGCCCACCTAATTAGGTGAATAGAAGGGATGGGTCTTTATGATTGAGTCTGATTGCAGGTGCATGTGGGCATACCTTCATGTATCCAGTTAAAATAAAAGGGGAATGCCGAAGGAGGACTCACTGCAGCGCTCTGAGAAAGAGGGGACGTTCCCCTCGAAAAACGTCAAGCAGCAGTGACTTTTGTGAACTCTTCTGGCACCTCCGGTGGGCTCTGTTGTTCCCTGACTGTAAAAAAGATTGTTTTTACACACTTGAGATCTTCTACTACTGTTTGTAAGTAGTTTCTTTTTATCATTAGTTTGAATAAAATTCATCCAAAAGATAATGCACATGGCTGGTGCGCCCATTCTTTCCTTCTTTTTCGTTTGCTAGGATCCCCCATCCTTGAGGGCAGCAAGGCCTGTGTTTATACACCGCTTGTTCGGTCACCCGCTTGTGTGCAGGAGCATTTTTCTTCGTTAATAGTCATCTATTATAGAATCTGGAAAGCATATGTCTCCTGGTGTGAGTCCAAAGGATGGTATCCTAAAAGGTATGCTATTGATAGAATTCTTGCTTTTCTTCAATTAGGAGTAGAGATGAAGCTGGCCTTGAGCACTATCAAGGGTCAGATCTCAGCCTTGTCTGTATTTTTTCAGAAACTGCTTGCCTCTCATTCCCTAGTCCGGGCCTTTATTCAGGGGGCACTGCATTTAAATCCACCAGTCAGGCCACCCGTGTGCTCATGGGCTTTGAATTTGGTTCTTTCTGTTTTGCAAAAACAGCCTTTTGAACCATTATGTCATGCTTCTTTGTGTCTTTTCACCAAGAAGTTGTTTTTTCTTGTTGCCATATCCTCTGCCAGGAGGGTATCGGAGTTAGCGGCTCTTTTATGTTAGGAGCCATACTTAATTATTCACAGGGTGGTGTTGTGTTCTCATCCGGCCTCTATGGGAGATTAGATGAAAACGGATCCGCCTGTCCGTTTTCATCCAATCCGCCAGATGGATGGAAAATAGGGTTTCCATCCGTCTGGATTCAGCGGATCGGATTTCAACGGACATGTCACCGCTCACATCCGTCGCTCCATAAACCTGCATTGAGTGTCCATTCAGGTCCGCCTAAAAAACAGACAGGTGGACCTGAACGATTTGCATGTGTGAAAGGGGCCTAACAGTCTATGTGCCCAGTGCTGTAGTGGAGTCTTTTTGGAAAAATACAACCATTATTTTGGGTATTTTAGTAGGTTGGGAGGCCCATAGGAGGTCAATGGCTGGGCATCACAATATACATATAATGTGCATTGATGTATTGGCAACAGGTATTAACAAGCCTTGGTTAATGGCCATTTACCTTATCCACTCCAAATTCTAAGTTAAAAAAATGCATTGAAATCACACATCATCACTCGTTAACGTGCATCAAATGTATATTACTGTACAAAAGAAAAGCACATTGATGCACAACAATGCACCCACCTAACACTCCAAATAAAAAAAGCATTCCTGTGCACACACCTGGATCTAACATTATGTTTTCCTATGTTATGGCTCAAAATAAGTATTTTCTAACCTGTGTATTTCTTCACTGGTATGTATAGTTTCTAAAAAATTATGTGTCTGGTTTTGTTGCAGGTAGATTTCTGCACAAATATCTTTTAGGACGCATGCACACAGGAGCTTGAGCCAATTCGACTTTAATTCCAGTATCCCCACCCCCTGCCTGCGTACCACCTCCCATAGAAATAAATGGCTATGCGCAGCTGTACTCTGGGTAGATGGCGTTTCTATTGTAAAAGAACAAGTACAGCTTATGGGTGTATGCAAAAAAATACCCGCTCGCAAATTTGCAATTCTTTTTGGTTAGTATTGTGATTAATACATACCTGCCACGCTGTACAATACAGACATATTCTATTTGTAGTGCAAACATTCCTACATCACCTCTCCATCTAATACTAGCTCACTGGACAATTTTCAGCGAAATAATTACTGTCCATTTAGCAGAGAGGTGTTTCAGTAAGGAGCAAATTTAAACCAGGCTGGCTGGCTATAGAGAGTGCCAAATAAGTGAATCACGAGACTGGCTAAGCAGCATTACAAATATTTTGGTAGGTAAATAGTTTACTTATACATTTTGCAACTGCTTATTTTCATTTTATTCTCAGATTTCCTAAGAACACTAAGCTACTGCCTCACAATTAGAAGCAGCCATGTCAGCCTGCCATGTGTGCTTCTGCAGTTGGCTGTTTGACAGCTCAGTTATCGGACCTGATAGGAACCACAATGGCCCACTGGAGGAGCGCACACAGCAGGGTGAAAAAGTTGCTGCTTATTACAAAGCAGTGGCTTAAGCCAGGTACACACAGACCGAATGTCAAGAGACATTTGCCGATTCAAAAAAAAAGAAAAAAAAAGGCAGACATTCGGGTTGTTTGTCTGCTGGGCGAGCATGTGGGAAAACCAGCAGCCGACCGACTCCTGATCAGCGCTCTCTGCCAATGGGGGAGAGCGCTGCCTGGAGTGTTCAGGCGTCCCCTGTCAGAACACAACAGCTCAGCGGGGGATCTGCAAACCCCATTCATGAAATTTGACCTAGGCACATACACTATAATGCCAAAATATCCTTGGACAAAAAACGTATGGTTGTACCTAGAACGAGGACGTAGGACTGTCAGATACACAATGCTCGGGCTAAAAACTATACGATACACTTTATTAACAAAAGTATTGGGACGCCTGCCTTTACACGCACATGAACTTTAATAGCATCCCAGTCTTATTCTGTAGGGTTCAATATTGAGTTGGCCCACCCTTTGCAGCTATAACAGCTTCAACTCTTCTGAGAAGGCTGTCCACAAGGTTTAGAAGTGTGTCTATGATAATGTTTGACCATTCTTCCAGAATTGCATTGGTGAAGTCAGGCACTGATGTGAACGATAAAGTATGGCTCGCAGTCTCCACTTTAATTCTTTCCAAAGATGGTCTATCAGGTTGAGGTCAGGACTCTGTGCAGACCAGTCAAGTTCCTCCACCCCAGACTCTCTCAAACATGTCTTTATGGACCTTGCTTTGTGCACTGGTGCGCAGTCATATTGCAACAGGAAGGGGCCATCCCCAAACTGTTCCCAAAAGTTGGGAGCATGAAATTGTCCAAAATGTCTTGGTATTCTAATGCCTTAAGAGTTCCCTTCACTGGAAATAAGGGGCCAAGCCCAACACCTGAAAAACAACCCCACACTAGAATCCCCCCTCCACCAAATGATTAGGACCAGTGCACAAAGCAAGGTCCATAAAGACATGGATGAGCGAGTCTGTGGAGGAGGAACTTGACTGGCCTTTGAGTCAGTGACGCAGAACAATTATGCACAAAGAACACCTTTGGAATGAATTAAAGCGGAGACTGCAAGCCAGGCCTTCTTGCCCACATCAGTGCCTGACCTCACAAATGCGCTTCTGGAAGAATGGTCAAACATTCCCAAAGACACACTCCTAAACCTTGTGGACTGCCTTCCCAGAAGGGTTGAAGTTGTTATAGCTGCAAAGGGTGGACCAATTAAATATGGAACTCTATGGACTAAGACTGGGATGCCATTAAAGTTCATGTGTGTGTAAAGGCAGGCATCCAAATACTTTTGGCAATATAGTGTAAATCTGTAGTGTTAAAGGGGGGTTCCGGCCGCAATATATATTTTTTTTAAGTCAGCAGCTACAAACACTGTAGCTGCTGACTTTAATAAGGACACTTACCTGTCCAGCGAGCCCGCTATGCGGCAGCCCCCCCCCCCCCCCTCAGGCCATCTTAACAAAGGGAAACAGGCAGTTCCAAGAAGGCAATGGGGCCGCTCACCGAAGAGGAGGATTAGGCTGCCTAGCAACAAGGGTTTCAGGTAAGTTCTATTTTTTTTTTTCAAATGTTTTTTTTTTATTTCTTTTAAGATTTTTCATGCAATTTTTTAAATTTAGGATGGCCCCCCACTTTAACTTATCTCTCTCCAAAGCTGTAAGTACTGTGTCTTTCTGCTGCTCATTCCTCTGTTATCAGCACTCACTTCTGACAAGTTCTCCAACACACCAGGTAACAGCAGCTGAAAATTGGCGGGGAGGGAGCTTAGAGGAAGATAAACAGGGAGCTGGTCTATTCAGACTACAGCTCTGCATGTCCCTATGTTCCTCTGCCTATGTGGAGTGGGGACGTGTGCCTTTCCTCCAATCAGCTCTCACACAGTGTAAGCCCAGCCTCCCTTCCCACTGCTGGAAGAGGAAGAAAGATTTATAACAAGATCTGCACTTTCCAAAGAGTCTACAAAATGCAAAGACAACAGCTATACATGTAAAACCTATGTAGGGAGATTTGTTTAATCTCTGTGTATCACCTGAGGCTATTCACTTCACTGGCTATAGGAGAGGGTTTACAACCACTTTAAAAGGGAAACATTTCTGTTGAAGACCCCACCACTGTAAAACCAAAACTGTGTATAACTAGACAGTGATCTTACTGCAGGATTCTGTTTAGTGACACCAATTCGACACAAGACATCCCCCTTGTTGCTGATGGCCCAGACAGAAATGTGTTCATCATCTTTCGCTCCTCTGCTTGGACATATA
Organism: Lithobates clamitans; assembly: GCA_037952925.1. Taxonomy (NCBI): domain Eukaryota; kingdom Metazoa; phylum Chordata; class Amphibia; order Anura; family Ranidae; genus Lithobates; species Lithobates clamitans. Next base: position 7,846,298 of record JBBGZY010000254.1, read on the forward strand.
GAGACATCCCACAAGGAGATAGGAGGGACCTCCTGCCATGGCCCGCTTGTCACAATTTTACATTTTCTACACGAAAAAAAAAAAAAGTATAAAGCTAAGCCTCAATTCCAACACAGTATAACACAGTATAATTAGCTAGACAGAAATTATGCTATAGTTCAGATAGCACTGGTTTTGGTATTGGGTAAAGCCTATGAAAGCGCTCAGCCCATAAACAGCATGTATTATCTGAGGAGCAAATGTGGTTACCCCCATCTATATTTATAACTACTCCTGTTGTCGGAAATCTGCACCTTTATGTGCTGGGAAACTAAACTAAAATAAAATTTCAGATGCACATACTAGAAGAATACAAAAATACACTGGATGAGGTGTCATAAACACACATTAAAGTGTGTTTTTTCATATTTAGAATACATTTATTATACATTTATTTCCACTGCAGGCATAAGGAAGCATTTCCTCAATCTCCTTTTACCCATTGATCAGACTGCAACACTATCTTGAAGTGGTATTAAACTCCGATTTACCCCGATTAAGAGATATTCACAGATGTTGTAAACAGTGAGGTCACTGGCGCATTCAATGCGCTCTGCATTCAGAGCACATGGAGTGTGCTACAGAATGTTTGGAGCCCTGCCACGATCATGATAAATAAAATTATTAAAATAAAATTTCAGATGCGTATACTAGAAGAACACAAAAATACACTGGTTGAGGTGTTATAAACACACATTAAAGTTTGTTTTTTTATATTTGTCTGATGCTTAAATTGGCCATAGATGGTTCAAATCTCAGCAAGTTCAGCAGGGACTGGCCAACATTTGAAACATCTATGGGCAGGCTGATTGTACCCAAGTTGATCCATTGATCGATTTGGGTACAACCAGCATGTCGGATTTTAACCACTTCAATACCAGGCACTTAGACACCTTCCCGCCCAGCCCAATTTTCACCTTTCAGCGCTGTTGCAATTTGAATGACAATTGCGCGGTCATGCTACACTGTACCCAAACAATTTTTTTATCATTTTGTTCCCACAAATAGAGCTTTCTTTTGGTGGTATTTGATCACCTCTGCGGTTTTTATTTTTTGCGCAACAAATAAAAAAAGACCGAAAATTTCGAAAAAAAACAAGTTTTTCTTTGTTTCTGTTAAATTTTTTTGTAAATAAGTACGCTTTCTCCTTCAATAATGGGCACTGATATAGCTGCACTGATGGGCACCGATGAGGTGGCACTGATGAGGTGGCACTAACGGGCACTGATGATGGGCACTGATAGGCGGCACTGATTGGCACTGATAGGTGGCACTGATGGGCACTGATAGGTGGCACTGGTATGCGGCAGTGATGGGCACTCGTAGGTGGCATTGATTGGCATATATGGGTGGCACTGATGGGTACTTATGTGTGGCACTGATGTGTGGCACTGATGGGCACTGATAGGTGGGCACTGATGGGCACAGATGGGCACTGACAGGTGGCACTGATGGGCAATGACTGGTGGCACAGATGGGCAATGACAGGTGGCACTGATATAGCATTGCTGGGCACTGATATAGCATTGCTGGGGATTGCTATGGAAATCCTGGGCATATCATTGGCATAATAGTGCCAATCAGTGCCCATTTGTGGGCACTGATTGGCACAGATTGGGCACATGTGGATGGCCATGGGGTACATACCTGGCCATCCACGTTGCCCCTTCCCTGGTGGTCCTAGTGGCATCCCTGGTAGTCCAGTGGGGTGATCTGCGGGGGGGCTGCGCTGATAAACAATCAGCGCAGACCCCCCCTGCCAGGAGAGCCGCCGATCGGCTCTCCTCTACTTGCGTCTGTCAGACGCGAGTGAGGAAGAGCCGATCAACGGCTCTTCCTGTTGACAGCGTGATCAGCCGTGATTGGACACGGCTGATCACGTGGTAAAGAGCCTCCGCCGGAGGCTTTTTACCAAGATCAGTGTAACGGTGTGTCAGACTGACACACCGCTCCACCGATCGCCGCGATGCGCGTCCCCGGGTGGCGCGCTGCGGCATGTTATCCTGCTGGACGTCATATGACGCCCAGTCAGGATAACACAACCACTTCCCGGACGTCAATCCGCTATAGGGCGGGCGGGAAGTGGTTAAACATGCAATTATTGCCAGACACTATAGCCTCTAGAAATAATCACTGTGTTCTCTCAGCTGAGACAGCTCCATGCGCCCCACTGAGCACACATCGGCTTCATTGGAGGGATTCCCCCATCAACACTGACTGTGTTGATGAGGCAATCATTTTCTTTCTTGCAACCTGTTTTGTTTCTTTTTTACTTTTATTTGTTGGGTGCTTGAACTGCTGAGGTCAGAAAGAGTCAGGCAACAAGAGTTTCTCAGCTCTTGCAACAGGTGCACCTTAAAGTGGATCTTTCAGTAGCTTTACTGATATGCCACAAAATACAGCAACACTATAATTTTTAAAAAAAATCTCCAACTTTTATCATTAAAGGGCCGTCCTTGAGGTCCAGGCAAGGAACACACATTTATTTCACTAGTCCGCTGCAGGCATAAGGAAGCATTTCCTCAATCTCCTTTTACCAATTGATCAGACTACAACACTATCTTAAAGCGGTAATAAACTCCGATTTGCACCGATTAAGAGATATTCAGATGTTGTAGACAGTGAGGTCACTGGCGCATTCAATGTGCTCTGCATTCAGAGCACACAGAGTGTGCTATGGAATGCACGGGGCCGTGCCACGATCATGACTCCTGTGTGCATATGTGGGAGTGATGTCATCCTGGCTCCTCCAAACAGCTAGATGGTGCAAACCCGGAAGGAAGCCTGGGTAAAGATGTAAGCGAAGATCGTGGTGGCAGCGTGCCAATGAAGGCCTTCATTTAAAAGGGTAAGTCTATCATAATGTGCTAGTATGCTGTGCACTCTAGCACATGGAAGGGAAAGAATAATGGAGGTTGCTATTGCTGACCTATCATTCTGAAAATGCTAGTGGCTTGACAAAGTCACTGACCCATAATAGGTATAGAAATTAGGAATTATGACATTCATTAGAAGCCTGCTTATTCCAGGTCAAAGCTTTGTGGTCATACAGCCAAGTAGCTAGCATTTTCCTAAGAAAGTCAGCAATGGTAGCTTCTGAATTTCTCTCACACCACTTTAAAAATATTACAGGTCAGATTAATTTTAAGTAGCAAGCACACTTGCCTGAGGAACCTGCTTAAGAAGCCAACGCCTACCATATGATGCATTGTCGTGGTGTTCCATGATGCAGTCCACACATATAAATCACAATAAGGTACATGAATGACTGTATACAGACAACTAGTTCCTGTAGCAGCAGCACAGAAGCTCAGATTGTTCTAAGCAAATAAAGCAAAGTGTTCTGCAGAGATTCCTAGAATGGTACAAGACTTATTTACCTTGCCCAGCGTCTTCTTCTTACAAAATCCTTCATGGTCTTATAGCCATGATAAGTACTGCAAAGATATACAAAAACAAGTATTCACAATCTGGCCTTTCCTTTCTATGTCACACGCTGTCATATATTGAAAGTGTTTACTGTGGTTATTGTTTCTTCAAGCTTTCTTATGCCGATTTCAACAAATGTTTTGTACTGTATTGTGAAGCAAGAGACAGAAAAAAAGCTACAGAAGTATAGTTGCTAACGTTTATTTCTTTCCCCATGACAAGACAATGACATCATTTTGGTTATGTTTAGCACTCAATCTGCAGTCAGCACTGAAGAACATACATGATTTTGTTTGCTTTAAGTTGCAGGTAGTTACATGGATAGTTATATCAGTGAACACTAGCTGCTAGTTAGCTGAATGACGGGGACACAGAGGCAGCACACTGCTGTTTTGGCATTAATGTTATAAGCGGCTGTACTGCTGGCCATAAACTAGTAGACTTTGGTGCCTTTTAGAACATTCTTTTGATGTTCTAATCATTATTGGGGTCAAATTGATGTTAGTTTTTGAACACAATGACAATTAAATTCAAAGGAGCAGATTAAAACTTTTTTTTTTCTAACAAACAAGTTTCTAAAAGTGAATGTGCTCCATTCACTTCAAAATCAAACGTTAAGAGCCGGTTCACACGGGGGAGACTTGTCAGGCGACCTAGCCGCCTGACAAGTCGCCTCCCGTTCTGTACAATGGAACCGTTCTAATCAGAGCGACGCAAGTCGCTCCGACTTAGAAGAAAGGTTCCTGTACTACTTTGGGGACTTGCATAGACTTCTATACAGAAGTCGTCTTGCAAGTCGCCGCGGCAGTCGTGTGCAGGTCGCCTCGGTGAGGCGACCTGCAAGTCGTGCCGCTTCTAATGTGAACCGGCTCTTAAAGAAAACTTGGAAGTACTTTCAAACGAGGTTCATCATCTCACTAAAAGTGCTGAAGGGAATTTCCGTACGATTGTCACGAACGGTCGTTCAAAAATCTACTAGTGTATGGCCCTCAGTGCTGAACAAGATGTTAGGAGTGTAATCAGTTTAGTGTTAGGTGGCTGTGCAGCCTATCTAATCTATCTGAACCTTTTACCTCTTTCTCCAAATTAATGGACAGCCACCAAATAGTATAAAAATTGGCAGTAGGCTCTTCCTTCTATTTCTGTAGATTTATGAAGAGATACATGTATATGTATATGAACAAAAACATGACATCATTCTGACCGTGGTTCAACAATGCTGACAATTCTAAACATCCATTGTTTCAGTCAATATCATATAAAATGTTTCTGCTCTGGAAACAGGGTAAAATTTTTTTATTATCATCAGAATAAAATATTAAAGACAAATTGCTATATTGGATTTGTACCACTTGCTGTATGAAGAATCACTCCCCTGCTTTAGGGTTAGCTCACATGGACTTGCACTAAAATGTAGAGAAAATGCATGTACATTTCCATCCATGTTAGCCGTGTGTTTTAACACGCGCTGACGTCTGTTGACATGCATGCGCAGCATTATGGTGTGAATAGGACACATTGGAAATTGTTTTTCAGATGTCCTTCCATTGATCTGTGTTTTACGCAGATCAACACACTGGTGTGAATTGGTACTAAGTAAACTAAAGGCCATAAACTTAGCAGATTAATGCAGTAATTATCACTCAACACTGGAATCTATCACTCCCTCGTTTCCTAACAATTTTTACATTTGTAGAGCGTCAGCACGTTGTTCAAAATGTTCCAAAGAATCCAGACCACCCAAGAAGTTGGACAATCTGATGCCCCCTAATATGCAAATGTAGACTTCCTAGCTGTTGGCACTTGGCTCTGTGTCCTATCTTACTGTTGTACTCGTCAGTGAGGCAAGCCATTATACTGATGGACAAACAGAGAATTGTGGGAGGAAGCAGGCTAAATGATCAACTCAACTAGATTTCCAATAATATTATATTGCATTGGTTCTCTCAATTTAGGTCCTGGAGAACTTTGGAAGACACTAGAACCGGTTGATGCCAGTTGATATGGGCAAAGGTACTACCTAAAGGCTAAGTTCACTTTTTTTTTTTAAATGCACTTTCTTTTCCGCCCCGAAGGATCCTGCAGAGCATTGCGCCCGCGATCAGCAGATCATGGATCAATGCCAGACTCCTGCAGACTCTCAGTAAACCTCTGTATGGGCAGACAGTTACTGAAGAGCAGGAAGAATCAATGAACTATAAAAAGTGCTCATTAGCGCCCTCACAGATTACTGGGAACTACAAGCTGTCTGGCGAAATGGCAGACAGTAGTTGTAGTTCATTCATTCACAAAACTCTGTGAATGAATGAATAAATCAACTGTCTGGGCGGAGCCCCACAATAGCGTTACTGATTTTAAATTGTGACATAGGGTGTGGGGAGAGGATCCCCTGCCCAGTGTCACAATGAGGGGGGTAGGGATGATGCAGGGGGAGGTTGTTAAACATGTTACACCCTAAATAAGGGTGTAACATGCTCTGAAAAGAGAACTTATCCTTAAGGTTTGCATGTAATGCTATGACCTATAAACATAACTCTTATTTGATGCCGTACAGACAGGATTCATGCATACAGATATGTGTAGGTGCTTTATGTGCCTGCCGTAAAAATTCAGCTTGTGCCATGCAAGTGAACAGTACACACATCTGCATTTTTCCATGCATGCATGTTCAATGTACTTCCCAAAAGTGGAAATTTTGCTTTCAGCAAATACGCCGGATACATATGCATGGGCAAACACTGATGCAAAGGAGACTCCTACAGTCTGCAGTCAGAGGTATTGTCTAGTACTAAAGAACTTGGGGAGAGTGGAGTTCCATTTCTAATGACGTCAGTACATTTTTAAAACTCTCCTTACATGCAGTTTCATAAATGCATGTGGCTAGCTACAGACAGGCTGATTCTCTCAATAAAGCAGAACTCAAGCCAAAAAAAACAAAAAAAGCTAAAAAAAAGAATAGCCTGATAAAAAAAAAAAAAAAAAAAAAAAAAACAACTACCTCAGTCTGTCCTCAGACTGACGACCAGCATCATTCAAACCACTTCTTCTGAGCCCAGCTCGCTCTGGACTGCCTCCAACCAGAAGCAGCACAACCATGAGCAGATCTGTGTCACTGCTTGGCTCCTCTTGTACGATTTCTTCTTTTTACACTCCAGCCCTGCTATACAGGGGCTGTAAAAGGCTGATACCAGGTCAAATTCAGGTATTTACACTATCTGCCTTTAAAAAATACATTTAATGACGTACAGTATCTCACAAAAGTGAGTACACCCCTCACATTTTTATAAATATTTTTATTATATCTTTTCATGTGACAACACTGAAGAAATGACACTTTGCTACAATGTAAAGTAGTGAGTGTACAGCTTGTATAACAGTGTGAATTTGCTGTCCCCTTAAAATAAATCAACACACAGCCAATAAAGTCTAAACCGCTGGCAACAAAAGTGAGTACCCTCCCTGGTGAGTACACCCCTAAGTGAAAATGTCCAAATTCGGCCCAAAGTGCCAACATTTTGTGTGGCCACCATTATTTTCCAGCACTGCCTTAACCCTCTTTGGCATGGAGTTCACCAGAGCTTCACAGGTTGCCACTGGAGTCCTCTTCCAATCCTATTATGGTTCCCTCAATGAACTGTAGCTCCCCAGTACTGGCAGCACTCATGCAGCCTCAGACCATGACACTCCCACCACCATGCTTGACTGTAGGCAAGACACACTTGTCTTTGTACTCCTCACCTGGTTGCCGCCACACACACTCAACACCATCTGAACCAAATAAGTTTATCTTGGTCTCATCAGACCACAGAACATGACTCCAGTAATCCTTGTCCTTAGTCTGCTTGTCTTCAGCAAACTGTTTGCGGGTTTTCTTGTGCATCATCTTTAGAAGAGGCTTCCTTCTGGGATGACAGCCACGCAGACCAATTTGATGCAGTGTGCGGCGTATGGTCTGAGTACTGACAGGCTAACCCCCCACCCCTTCAACCTCTGCAGCAATGCTGGCAGCATTCATATGTCTATTTCACAAAGACAACCTCTGGATATGACGCTGAGCACGAGCACTCAACTTCTTTTCTGAGTGGAACTTGTCCTGTTAAACCGCTGTATGGTCTTGGCCACCGTGTTGCAGCTCAGTTTCAGGGTCTTGGCAATCTTCTTATAGCCTAGGCCATCTTTATGTAGAGCAACAATTCTTTTTTTCAGATCCTCAGAGAGTTCTTTGCCATGAAGTGCCATGTTGAATTTTCAGTGACCAGTATGAGAGAGTGAGAGCGATAACACCAAATTTAACACATCTGCTCCCCATTCACACCTGAGACATTGCAACACTAACGAGTCACATGACACCAGGGAGGGTACTCACTTTTGTTACCAGCGGTTTAGACATTATTGCCTGTGTGTTGAGTTATTTTGAGGGGCCAGCAAATTTACACTGTTATACAAGCTGTACACTCAATACTTTACATTGTAGCAAAGTGTCATTTCTTCAAAGTTGTCACATGAAAAGATATAATAAAATATTTACAAAAATGTGAGGGGTGTACCCACTTTTGTGAGATACTGTATTAATGAATACAGAGCTACATCAATTTTGTAACTTTCATATCTGCTTAAAGTTCAGCTTTAAGGACAACGGGTGGAAAGACAACCTATCACAGTCAGGGGGAATAGGTCTATGCGCTATTTTACAATTTGTTCTTCCTGCTCACGGAGCTTCATTGTATACAGATTGTCCAACTCTCTGAAAAATCTCTGTGACTAATACAGATCACTGGTGACTCTGGGACAATACATGTGTTGTGAGGACAGCATCTGTTTTTGCCTCTATGTATCATGAGAATACAAGGTGAATTACACACCAGGTTGTTCCACACTGCCATTTTTTAATATGAGCCACTTTGTAGTTACACACATCACACCTGGCCCAGCAATATTGATGCATTAAAGTGTTACTAAACCCACAACAGCAAAATCAATCTGTATATGCAGTAAAGCATGCTTGTTTTACTCACGGTGGAACCTAAGGGGTTAATCTTCTGTATTGTGTAAAAAGGCTGCTTGATCCTGTATGCACAGAACCTCTTCTTCCACTGACTCCAAAACAGGTCTGGATAAGACAGAGTTACTGGAGTCAGGCTGCACATGCTCAGTTTGGTGTGTATTGCTAGAGAGTTTTTTTTTCTTGGGAGAGTGCATGTGATCAGTACAGGGCCAATCAGCACTGTCCAGACAGAGGGGTCAGGGGTCTTGGATTCTGATAGGACAACCAGTGCAGTGTGAAAACTCCTCCTACAAGCTTTAACCAGACACTACTAGAAGTCACAAGACTGCTATATTTTGCTGATGAGAAAAGGTTTATATTAACTAAAACGATTGCATTTCCATGTTCTGTGTACTGTGGGAAATTAGATATAGTGAATGCAGGGTCCTGGGTTTAGTAACACTTTAACTGTGTGAGAGCCAGCACCAAAAAACCCTACATGTTTCAGCTGCTACATGGTCGTTAAGTCAGAAGTAATTTTGTCCTGCCTCAGTTCCCCATTGAATAATGTCTACAATAGAAGTGAATTCAGCTGAGGGAATAATTGAATGAAAAGCTGTGTCCTGCATAGCATGGAACTGCTATAATATATGTATCAGAAGGTTTAAAACAGGATCTGAAAACATGTGTAACAGGAAATTGGAATGCACAAATACAGGAAGGAGATGGAATTTGTCCTACTCACGCTGGAAAGTCTGCTGCATACTGCCACCCTTCTCGGTCTGCTCCACCAGGAACATTGAAGTCTATGCACCAGTCAGAAACCTGCAGAGACAATAGTGTGATATACTAGAACAAGCTTTACAGAAGCATAGACACATTTTGAAACACTAAGACACAATTGTATATAGTGGCATTTCTAGTAGGGAACAATTTTTAACTGCATGCTATTTTTGTAATATTTGCAAATATTTGAAATTTAAAATTATCCCACATAGTGGGGCTGTGCCTACACTGCAAGGGTTATTTGCTCAGTTAAGTCTAGGAGACACAGAAAAGCAGCCTCTTCTCCACTCCACTCCACTGGTCTAAGGTCCTGACATCAGAGACCAGTGCAAAGTCCATACCCCTGCACTGGACGTGAGGACTCAAGAAACAGTCCACCACTGGAGCACCATCTTCTGGAGAATCACAGGATCAAGCAAGTAAGGGTGCTTCTCCTCTGCCCTAGACCAAATGAGGTCTAGGGCTACTCTTGCAACACGGGCACGGCCTCAATGCAAGGGATAATGTTATACAGTAGTTTCCCAGAGTTGGGATTTATCGTCTTTGCATTGGCATTGTAGAATGTGCAGGTAACTGCATGTCAGGGCAAAATAAACATGCTGTACACCTTTGTAATACATACACACTAGCCATGTTTATCCCCTTGAAGATCCTGGAAGTACAAATACCTGTTGGGTTGCATTTAGCTCCCAAGTGCTGTGATGGGCTGACAATGCACAGCATTCTTGTGAACTGAGCATTGCCAGTCCTGCCCTTTTGATAAACTAGTCAACCCCTCCTTTTTATTGCTGCTGTTATTACAAGGGCCCCAGGAGCTTTATGCCATAATGTTCTAGTAAGCAGTACATACTAGCAATTTATGGCACACTTAGCTGTCAAACGATGCCCACTGGTCATCCATCTGCTTCCATCTTCTCTTGGTCTTCCTTCTGGGTTCAGTCATGTTCGTCCACTGGAATGGCTGGGCCGTGATGGTGACTCTCCCGAGCATGGGTACAAGAGTTACATCATCACAACACAGAGATGTAAAGCAACTGTACACTGATCTGTGCATGCACGGCTCACTGTGCATTATGGCTGACAGGCAGAGAGAAGCATTTATGACAGAAGAGACCAATAGCGTCTCTTCTGTGATAAAAACCCTGCCTGTCAGCAGTTTTTTTTTAAATTTGAGCTCAATTCTACTTTAATCTTTCTGTAGCTCTAGGATAAAAAAACAAAACTAGGAGGGCTAGTCGGACTTCATTAGGTAACACAGGAAGTGTGTACAAGACAGCTTTGGATGTTTAGGCATAATCAACAGGCACTGTTTTTGCACTTACTGAACATATGTAACACAACACAAATGGTAGCAAATAAAGCAAAAAGAAGTTCATTATTAGGGTTTACATACACAGTATTAGTCAGACATAGGCAATGATTGCCTTTCTAAAACAGAAAGTATTTACAAAAAGGTTTATTACTCATTCAAACAATTTTTTCCAGAGAGAAGGATGTGACCACTGCTGATTGACTTCTGAATATTATGCTAAATAAAATGGCTATTATGCTAACTACAGGTCCATACAACTATGAAGACCAAGAAAATAAGAGAAAAATCACTCCTGGATACTTGTTTTTGGTTAGTGACCTTAAAAAAAAAAAAAAACACAACCACGGCAACTGCCCAGATCTGTCCGAGGCTGGGTTCACACTGCCGTGCAGAGTGGCTCACAACAGCATTCCGGGGCGTCCCTGTTCATCGTTTCAGGTCCGAATTTTTGGCTAAATTCGGACCTGAAACAGACCAGAAAACGCACAGAAGTGCGTGGAAATCCACATCCAATTCGCAATAGTGTGAACATAGCCTGAAACTTGCAAAAAGGGCTCAAGTCTACTTCTCCCCCAACGCATGCTCACACTTCCCGAGCTCTGCCTTAAGGATTTTTAAGGGGGTATACTACCTTCATCACGTGATGACCAGTCAGAGGAACAAAACCTTCCAACAATTGAAAGGATCTGGCCTTCCGAATTTTATGTTTTTCAGATATCTTTAGCTTCGACACACCCTGCGTGCCCAGTTCACTGATGGAATGTCACAAGCTGATATCCACTTTTTACAACATGTGGCTCACTCCTACAGCTGCTAAGCTGGCCTATTCTCCCTAAAATTATTGGGTGGAAGATGTGAATGGTTTGGATGATTATGAATGGGGAGAGAGCCTGAACACCCGTAAATTCGTTTTGCCCAAATTAAATCTATATTTTACAGGCCTACTTATTCCAGGTCCTTATGGCCAAATTTAGACCTGCTCACAGGCCTACGTGCCCGAAATGTTTATTAACACCAGGTACGTTCTTTCATCTCTTGTGGTCTTTCCCCAGAATTCAAGAATTTTGGACACAAGTCATTTAATTTCTCCATGACAAGATGGGGTCTCCTTTGTCTCTTGGCCCTAAAAATTGTCTGTTGGGGCTTTTTCCTGCCCCCGACTCAGAAAAATTCCAAACCATATTTTTACATGAAACGTTATTTGTTGCTCGGAAGCTTCTTGCTAGAACCTGGATACAGGCTCTCTTCCTAATACTCTCTGCTTGGATTACTGAAGTCAACTGCATGCTACCAGTTAAGAAAGTGATTTATGTTCATATAAGATGCCCATCCAAGTATAATAAAATTTGGGACCAGTAACTACAGTTACCCGATCGATACCTGTATTTGATGTGCCTTTGAATCTTTCTCTCTTCTTTCCCATTGCCGGGTGGATTGGGGGTATATCACCTACATTTCTTTCTATTAGACATGAGCTCTTACTGATACCTGCACCTTCTGTCTTTTGTACAATGTAGACATGATTGGGTAATATTGCCTAGTGCTGGTCACACCTGTCTGTAGGACATCCGTCTGCTACAGATCTTATATCTTTGTGGAAATGTCACCATGTTCATGCTTTCTTTGGTTTTACTATGTGATTTGGTATGTACTGCTCCGTAATGTACTTAAATACATTGTTAAATAAAGATTGTTTTCTGAATAAAGCTTGCAAAAAGGAAAAAGGTGCACATGGACATGCAATACACAAAATAATACAAAGGGGGTCCCCAGTTTTGTATACTGTGCTGCCCATGTGCACCTCTCTCCTTTGTGTTAATTTGGAACTGATCAGACCAGGTGCTATTGCTGTTTTTTGTATTAGGTGCAGACACAATAGTAGTCTTTAGCTGCCTTGCAAAGGTGATGTTTGGGGTTTTGGTGTGTTGCTGTACCCCAATTCACATGTGAGCGTAGAGGTGATTCACATTCCCACTCGTGTTCTTCATGCAATAACACGCATCCTGCCTACAACGGCCAATTTACTTGCATGGGCTGCTCTACCCACAACAAATATGCCAAAGTAGCTCCAGAACCTTTTCAGTAGTGGAGTGTCAGGCGTTTTTTCAGTGTGTGTTTTGGCGCATAGAAAAACGCACATCTGCTACCAGTGCTTCAGGTGCCATTAAAGCAGAGCTCCACCCAAAAGGAGAAGCTCCGCTTGTTTGCTTCCTCCCACATTTGGCGCCTTTTGGGGGGGAAGCGGGTACCCATTTTTGACAGGTACCTGTCTACACATCCGGGAGACCTCGCCAAGGAGAGGTCCCCCGGAAGTTCGGCCCCCCTCCTCCTTCCACAGCCGCCAGGCCATTCATAAAGCACAGTGCGCTTCGCACATGTGCAGTAGGGAACGCTTTCCCTTACAAGGAATGGCGGCGGCAGCATCCGAGAGCCGATTGAAAAATTGGCTGGGGTGCGGACATCGCGGGATTCCTGGACAGGTAAGTGTCCCATTATTAAAAAATACGCAGCTACAGTAATTGTAGCTGCAGACTTTGAATTTTTGGTAGAGGGGCTGGAGCTCTGCTTTAACAATGTAGGCACTGCAAGCATTTTCAAAGCGCGCAGCAAATCGCACATTTTTTAGAGTTTTGTTGCATATTTAGGAAGCGCAGGGGGTGTGAATGCAGTTTGAAGAGGTTAGAGCTCCCTTCAGGTGGCCTTGCTACTAGTTTGTGTATTGATATATATGGCCCAGGCTTATAGTTGGAAAGTCACCAGTTGTGAGCTAGGGACCACACTTTACAGGGAAGCTTTAGTGCAGCAGTATGACTTAGACATGTATTTGCAAATTAATACAACTAAAACCTCTGTTTTTAACCCAAGTAGATACAGCGCCATCTAGTGATCTGAAAGCTAATTTCAGCAGACCCCTGAAATGCAACACATGTGACCTTTACACATAGATTATTCTAAGGATAACCTGCTTCTCTATATTAGACTGACTCAAAAAAAACAAAAAAAACCAACATTGGCATTTGAAATAAAATTGAAGGCAGAAACAGGACATTCATGTGTTTGCTTTTTCTAGTGTTCCTAAGTACTGAGCTTCCTTGTTTCATAATTAACAGTGTGTGAAATGCTGCCAATATGGGGTTCCTATTTACACACTGTTATGTGCACAGATAGATGGTTTCAAAAGAGTAAACATTAGCCGGTATTATAGCAGAAAAAATGCAGCAGAAGTTCTATCCTTCAAAGCAAACAAAGATTAACTCTTGCATGCCAGCCCTATTTACAACAGAAGGTAAGTTCTAGCGACAGTTATTGAAAAACAGTGTGAACTGTCTTACCCAGGACCACTGTGGAGAGGGAGGCTTTGTGTTGGTCTTTGTGCATTCCTGCAGTCCACTTGCATCACTCCACATGTATCGGTCTGTTGGCAGTCCACTACAATGACACCATACCATTAAAGAAAGATTCCAGAAAACATGTCACATTAATCAATATTTTATTAAAAAAACAACTACAGGAAGCATGTCACATCAATCAATGAACTACCAATGTAATCAAGGAAACACTGCTACTATGTCACATAGTCCAGTAAAAAGTAGAACTCCAGCCATACATTTGGATAGAGCCAATAAAAGTTACACCCTCCTGAATTCTTGTACTAGTGACCAGAGCACGGCTGTGAGCTGAACTTCCTGCTTCCCCTCTGAATTCATTCTCTATATATTTCTTCAGAGAATTCACTAAGGGATAGTGACAGTTTTAATCACTCTTTAGTGGACTCTCCACACAAACGTATGAAGAATGCACTTCAGTATAGGGAAATGGAACGTTCAGATCACAGCAATGCTATGGTGGACATGAGGAGAAGCAGTGATTGGAAAACACCTCATATGATTCAATGCAGGTAAAATAAGCAGGGCTTTGAGAGTGTTTCTGGTTGGAACTACAGCCTCACCAATTCTATGCAATCCGAATTACAGTATATGCATCTACATCCCTCTGTATGTAATGCTTCCTGTAGACTGAAGTGTGCATTGAGCAGAGGTGTAAATGTATTTGTGAACAGTCTGTAAAGTACAGAGAGGCTATAATGGGCAGAGTTGGGAATGTCTTGCATACAGAATAAAAGGATTGGGTTTGGGTCATCCCAGAGCACCAATCAAATGCAGGTCAAAATGTTAATTCCTCCAAGAAGGTAGACTGTCTCTCGTGCACAATTTTCACGTTTAATACCTAGCAGAGGTCTAGAATAAAGCACGATTTTAGAAAGCATCAAAAAAGTTCTAATGTTTAATGGAAAAAAAACATATTTGAGCCTTAATACATTTTTCTGTGAATCTTTTGTACTAGGAGAAGGATAACATTTCTTTTTCGGAGCCTGAACTTGTTTTATTGGTAGAACCCCAGCCCTGCCTGAGATGAGCCTGGAGACAGTCTGATTCTCATCCATGCCCAGTGCATTTCCTGAAATATGGGACCAATGGAAGCCCCTTTATTGCTATACTATTCAAGCAAAAAGAAAATTCCCCTAATGGTGGACTTTAAAGGCACATATGGATAAATATAGGAGAAAATGTATAATATATAAAAAAAGTCATTTATTCATTTCAGAAACATCTTAAAAACATCAATAACAATATAGATATAGCGAGCAATGAAAGGAATGTGATTTATGCATTTATACATATGTTGGATATTGGTACCAATGTATTTGCACCCAACGTGTTTCGGAGATGTTTAGCCTCCTTCTTCAGGGGTGGATGTGAGTTATAGCAAGGGTTTATTGGCAATATGTAGACTAGCTTCGCATTCCAAAAAAGCAGTTAAAAGCAGAGGCGCTGACACTGTCTGCCCATCCAGCGTGTTTCCCAATTGTGATCAATAGGGGTTGATGGTCATATATAAAATAAATAAATAATACAAATAAATACCCAAAGTCTTAGTATTTCATGCGTAGCAAGTACAAATGACTAGGTATAGGTGTGTGTGGATAGGTTTGATTCCTCATAAATCAGGGGAAAAAGCCCACATATGTGGGACATAGAGAAGTTTTGGATCTGAGATTCCACTGAGGCCAGATGCGGGTCCTGATCCAGCTATTGTAGGGGATTCAAGAGAGAGTGATGAAAGTAACTGGTGTAAGTTGTGTATCCTGAGTGGTTTTTTGTATAGACTTTATGGGCATCAGCTCAGACCGACAGCGTCCTGCACACAAGAGCGGACCGCTCTTGTGTGCAGGGCGCTGTCGGTCTGAGCTGATACCCAATAAGTCTATACAAAAAACCACTCAGGATACACAACTTACACCTAGTCATTTGTACTTGCTACGCATGAAATACTAAGACTTTGGGTATGACAATCAAACCGTATTGATCACAATTGGGAAACACGCTGGATGGGCAGACAGTGTCAGCGCCTCTGCTTTTAACTGCTTTTTTGGAATGCGAAGCTAGTCTACATATTGCCAATAAACCTTTGCTATAACTCACATCCACCCCTGAAGAAGGAGGCTAAACATCTCCGAAACGCGTCGGTGCAAATACATTGGTACCAATATCCAACATATGTACAAATGCATAAATAGCATTCCTTTCATTGCTCGTTATATCTATATTGTTATTGATGTTTTTAAGATGTTTCTGAAATGAATAAATGACTTTTTTTTATATATTATACATTTTCTCCTATATTTACCCATATGTGCCTTTAAAGTCCACCATTAGGGGAACTTTCTTTTTGCTTGAATATCTAATTATTGGATGCGGCACAATTTGCAGTCAATAAGCCGACTAACAATCTCTGTTATTGCTATACTAGTTAGAGCCAAAACTTGTTTGTTTTGGGTTTTTTTTAAACACCCATTTATCAGATTCACATGACTGGAAGTCTATATTCTGCAACAAATTTCTAGTGTTTGAATTTTACAGACTCCAGGGGGCAGATTTCGGTTTAAGGATAAGTGTACTTTCAGAAAAAGTAAATTCATCTAGATTGCTTGCTTGCCTAAACCCCCCCCCCCCCCCCTTTCAGCCACATCCGTTGTTGTTCTAGGAGCATACTTACCCTAATCTGATGCCTGCAGCTTTCTTACATTTTTACAGTTTGCAAACAACATTTTTGTGCCAGCTGGCCATCTCCTGAGGCTGTAAGGACCCACTGCACAGACAAAGCCAGTGGCAAAAAAGATTTCAGGTTGTT
The DNA here is from genome assembly GCA_037952925.1 of Lithobates clamitans. NCBI lineage: Eukaryota > Metazoa > Chordata > Amphibia > Anura > Ranidae > Lithobates > Lithobates clamitans. Next base: position 7,863,040 of record JBBGZY010000254.1, read on the forward strand.
GACACTGAAGAAGACCACAGTGATCAGATTCAGATAAGTATGCATCTGGGATGGGAGGGTCATTATATTCTTTTTATCAAGGGGGATAGAAAGGCAGGATAAGTGTACATTATCTGAACCTATCACATATTTTAGGCTAAAAATGTATTTGGATTCAGCTTCAGAATGGTAACCAAATAAAGAACTTGCTTTACTTTGCAGAACATGGAGGTTCCTATATGTCTCTGCTGCCATCTAGTGTTCACAATAATTTGTGCAATTAAAAATGAATAGCCCCATTTAAACTAATTAGCAAACCAGGCTTTAGCTCAAACTCTTTCAAATCGGTTTACAAATAGATAAAAGAAACCAATTTTTACCATTCAAACTTAATGTAGATTTTAATTTTTATAATGGAAAACTAAAAACACGTTCAACAACATTACAGGCTTGATTCATGAAGGCATGTATTATTTGCCCTGCCAATTGTTATTTTTACCTATGTGTCCATCACATCCTATTATCATTTCTGAAAATAATACAAAGTTGTCAAAAAGTTTTGACATTGCTGAGAGAGGATGCAGGGATAAAGTAAACTGTCATAGAAATATAGGGACTGCTGTTGATCGCTTTCTAAAGGTGCTAGATGCCTGGTTATGATGATCCTCCGGCTTCAGTACCTACTAATGGCCCGTACAAACGATAAAAAAATTGGACAAAAAATACCACTTTTGAATCGATCGTACGATAATCTGATCATTAGTACACAGCTTTCGAGAGTCGATCACAGTCGAAACATCTTTCTGATGACGCAAACTGTATTGTGAAATGGGTAGAGGCTGCTGGGAAATTTTCTTGTCACTTCCGCTCTAACGAAAGTGAGGCTTGGCACGCACGCTGCCGCGAGGAGACACAGTGATAGATCGAGACCGCGCTCTCCATACACAGGGCTGGATTAGCTTGGTGCCGGCTTAGAGGCACTACAACATGTGAGTTTAACTATGTTTTTTAACAAAATGAGAGTTACATATCACACTATGATGGCTATCCAGATGTCTTCATATGTTAATAACAATTAAACAGAGCAAGAGGCACTAGTATACTGCTTGGAAAGGCTGCTACTGGATCCATCACAAACTGAGTGGTTATCCTAAATAAATGAACCAAAGGCACATATTCTAATATATCTGGTGAGTGGCCATTGCACTAGGTGGTGGTGAAGTCACGTTAGGCGGTGGAAGTAGAAGCACTAAATATTGAGAAGGAACGTCACTATTGCACAGAAGTGATCACTCACTGAGGACATTTAGTATCGTAAGGTATTTTCATCAGTGGTATTACCGTATATACTCGAGTATAAGTTGTTCCGAGTATAAGTCGAGGCCCCAAATTTACCACAAAAAAAATGGGAAAAACTTATTGAGAAAGTGAGAAATGCGCAGCTACTGTAAGAGGAAAAGAGGGTCAACAATGCCCATTTGCAGCCTCACTGTGCCCATTTGCAGCCATAGGTCCCCCAAACTTCAAACTCGGTAGTTAGGGGTTCATAGATGCCCCCTAGCTGCAGCCAAAATTTGGGGTCTCTGAACCCAAAGGGTCCTGAAATGACATTGCTGCAGATGGACACAGTTGACTGATTTTGGGGCCCCGTATCTCGGGGCCACTTAGTGCTAGGAACTCCAGCTTTGGATATGTTGTGGTACCAGTTCCACTGGGTTTGCACACCAAATTTGGGGTTCCTAGCACCAAGTGGCCCTCAGATACGGGGCCCCAAAGTCGGTTCGGAAAATGAAATTTTTTGCTGCAGAAAAGTGCTTGACTCGAGTATAAGTCGAGGGGGGCACTTTCAGCACAAAAAAATGTGCTGAAAAATTCGACTTATACTCGAGTATATACGGTACTTTCACTAGAATTATGATGTGGTGTAAAAAAATTGGACAAATAAATAGTTGGCACAGAAAAGCACACTATCAAGGATATTCATATATGTTTTTTATTTGCATATTTTGTTTCATATTTTAGGAGTGGTAATATAATTTAGAGAAGTTAGCGCAATCCATCTATTAAATCATTCATTTGAATGGGATGAAATCGCATTGGATTGCACCAAACGTAGTGCATGCACTATTTTTGAAATCATACTGCAGTACCATGGAATCAGGTACAGGTAAATATACTGCATTTGTGATCTGCGTTGGCTGTCATTAGGAATAGATTGACACCCGCAGCAGATCACACACCCAATGCATTTTGAATTCGCAGAAAACATTCAGGGAACGCGGGTTTCCCGCACCACTTTCAGCTATGAACGAGCCTTTAAATTCAGATAACTAAAAGGTGAATGCCGATAGTTTATGTTTGTTTATGCATTTCATCTTACTAAATGAACATGAGTGACTAACTGCAAGACATGTAAACATATAACAAATCAGGGATGCATTACTTATTATAACAATATACGCACATGCTGCTGTATCCAGTGACAGGATTCCACCTCTGGTTTTCGAATAAGTACACACATTTTGTATCACTTTGAGGAAATAGACTATTTTTGCTGCTGTCTAACCCTAGAGTGAAATTAAAGAAAAACGAAAAATATCAGGTTTTCGATAACAGAGTTGACAGCTCAAATCAGGTAAATTTTACTCAGATTGAACTGGGTAGACAGAATTGTCTTGTGTGGTATTAATATTTATTACCTTGCATGAAGCCTCCTCCATAACCTCCTGTGTAAACCCATGCTGTGTGGTCATAGCCAATTCCCCACACTACACCACAACTGCTGCTCTCCACCATTCTCAGGTGTCCTCCTATCGGACGCCAGAACCTGCAATTATGACATAGGTTGTCACTCTAATTTCCTTACGAGTATTAAAGAGGAAATTCATGTAAAATACATTAGTGTTGGATAGACTCTAAACTATTTGCTGATCAAAAATGAAGATTCAAGTCCTGCTCCTCTATCACAACCATAACATTTCTTAACCAGGGGACTATAATACACATCACTGCCTGGTGTAAATTTGAGCAAACGAGAGCTATGGTGTAGGAGCAGAGTTCATCGAGTTTCTGATGGGTGGAGGGTGGTAATAATTTGGATTCCGTGGGCTTGCTGTACCAGAACAACTCTTTCCCTCTCTCCCCAAAATTGGTCTAGGTGGAAGTATTCTTAACCAAGCATAAATAAGTCAAATAACAGCATACTACATCTGCCATGAAAAAAAGCAGAAAAAACTCAAAGTTTTCCAATGTGCTGTCAGTGCAGGGAAGGACCAGGTACTCAGATCAAATTTATAACAGAATCCTGCAGTGTGGGAGATAATGCTACTTTTTCCCACATGGCAATACACATTGGGGTTGATTTACTAAAGGCAAATCCACTTTGCACTACAAGTGCATTGCAAGTGCACTTGAAAACGCACTTGGAAATGTAGTCGCTGTAGATCTGAGGGGGATATGCAAGGAAAATAAAAAATAGCATTTTAGCTTGCACATGATTGGATGATGAAATCAGCTGAGCTTTCCTTCAGATCTACAGCAATCTACAGTGACTGCACTTACAAGTGCACTTTCAAATGTACTTGAAGTGCAAAGTGGATTTGCCTTTAGTAAATAACCCCCATTGTAAAGTGTGAAAGGAGCCTTTGTTTAAAAGTGTTACAGAAGTGGAAAAACAACAGGTCTAATGTCAGAATGAACAGGTGATAAAACTACAGTATGTTATGGGGGTGAGTCAGAAAAACAAAGTGCTGTGTTAATGCTAGTGGGATACATACATAGGAGGGACTAGATCTCAGATTATCAATGACCAATGCTAGCGTCTGTCTCATTTACCCAGCAGAATAGCTTCGCTGAAGATTCTATCACACAGGGCACCCCAAACACAACATGTTGAAAGCGGCACCACACCAATGTTTCAGATTGATCTTTTATTGACTAATTAAAAGAATAGAGGCTCCATCAGGGGATCACACACTCCACATTCATCGGGGCTTGAGTATTATAAAACCTCAACAATGCCTGACATCAATGCTTCATAATTATGCATAAAGCCACTGAAATAATATCCAAAGCTGGACTGCTGAAACCTTAGACAGCCCACAGGGCATTTATAATGTTTGGGGAATATTTTCTAAGCTCAAGGTGTCCATGTGAATTGATTATATAGCAGTTTAGGTTTTTGTAGGATTATAATATTCATCTAGGTCCACAACCTTAATGCCAGGAGCCCTATCTTAGATTGAGATGTTTGTGGAACCCTTCTTGTAATCCTAATCAAAGACTGTCCTTTTGGACAGAAGTACTGAATGATTGTCAGAGTCATGTAGAATGATAACAGTTTGCCAGCGTACAGCCTGCTAAACATGTTTGGATCTGCCAGCTATAGCCATTCTTGTATGTAGTTAAGATTTTTAGACTGCTAAAGCCATAGAAGATGGTCTGGCTTTATAACATCTTGAAATATTAATAGCTCCTCACATATACATGGAGATATGAGATTCCCACAACCATAGTCCCGTATTACTTGACAGACTTCAATTTGTTTATATGAAGAACAGAGGCTCATGCAGTGCACAATGGATAGAGGTCTGTACAGGTCCTCACATCAGATATAAAATGACACAAAATGCAACACAGCTGCAGATTCTGTACCATTCAACAATGGGTTTAGATTATGTAATATTTTCAAGGGACTTGACCAGTTTAAGCATCCCTTTGCAGCAAGTACATGGCGTATGGCTTTACCAGCCCTAAGCTGTACATATTTTCCATCAGGCACGAAAATCTCTTATGACTGAAATTCAATAAACTACTTGTACTTGGGAGTGGAAAGAATCCCTTTCCTGTGAACATATCACACTTAAGCCTAATACACATGGGCCGAATGTTGGCCGGTTCGATAGAAACCGGCTGACATTCGGCCCCTGTATACAACAGCCGGTCCGAAAAAAGTCTGGTGACTGACTCCCGGTCAGCGCTCTCAGCCAATGGCTGTTAGAACACATTAGTTCCACAGGAGAGACTGCTATACTAATATCGGATTGTTAGTACAGTGGCTCTGACCTGGACTGTCAGTTTTTTTTTCGTTCAACCTGTTGGGTTGAACAAAAAAAAAAAAACTAGTAGTGTGTATGAAGCTTTACAGTCATATCAAGAACCTGCAGTCACAGTGGGTAGTAACCTTGAGGGACTATTAACACTAATGCTGACCATACACTGAGCAAATTTTGGCTGATTCCCAATGCATTGGCCAAAAATCCTTAATGGTTGGCACCCTTCCACCCATCATCCTTCAACTTAAAGTGGTTGTATACCTTTATTTTTAACTTTTACCTACAGGTAAGCCTATAATAAGGTTTACCTGTAGGTAAAAAAAAGATCTTCTAAACCTGTAAGGTTTAGGAGATATTCCCCTCGCAATGAGCCACTGACTGCAGCGGCGCATGCGCACAGGGGATTCTCGGCTGACAGCCCGGCAAACTCCGGAGCTTGCCGGGCAGAAGTCTCCCGCATGCATGCGCGGGAGTGACGACATCGCGGCTCCGGCCACTCACAGCGCCAGAGCCGCGATACCCGGAAGACACGCCGAGGGGAGATGTCAGCTCCCTCGGCGTGGACCAGGTGAGATGCCGGCGCCTCGTTCCAAGGTAAGTACCTCATAATGAGCTAGTATGCGGTGCATACTAGCTCATTATGCCTTTTCCCTTGCAGGTGTAGAAAAAAAAAAAAAAAAGACAGCGGGTATACAACCGCTTTAAAAAAGTCAAAGACCCTGCAGAAAAGTGCAGGAACAACAGTGGCTGCATCCAAACAGATGCCGCTGTTTGAGTATTCTGACATCTGCTGGTGCTGGCTGTCAGAACAAAATAGCCAGCACTGCAGATTCATCTATAGCATGTATAGAGAAATCTGTTCTTTTTTTGCTCAGTCTGATGACTGAAAAAAAAAAAAAAAAAAAATCTATCAGTGTCAGGATATCTTTGGCTTTCTTTATATTGTTAAACTGGAACAGGTGTTAAAAGTAACTAGAAAAGTCACTTTATATTTCACACTTACAGACTTATTAGACATAAGTCTATATTCATATCACTATTTTCACTATATAGCCTGTGGTATAACACTTACATTTGGTCACAAGACCTTGAATTAGTTAGAAACTCCAAATCTGGGGATGGCTCACTCACAAATATATCCCCTTTACAGGTGGTGGACCAAATTGCCTGCTGGGATGGAGGTCCGTGTATTTTTCTGCCCTCACAGCAGGACATATTCAGCAGGCAGAGCTATGAAACAAGACAAAATACATACATATATAATGATAAACAAGAAGAGAGAATACACTTGATTTTCTATGTGGCCAACACAAATCAGCTTATCACATGAACAGTAATGGGTGAAGTGTCATTTTCTTCCCAGAAATGCAGTGTCCTTGTCACTTCCTGTTTGCTTAACAGAAAGCACAAAGATCCTTATATAACGTCTGATACCACTAATCCCTTCAGTCCCTATGTAATAGAGATGAAGAAATGCAGATTTGTTTAAAGCCCAGTGGACGTGACAACCCTGCCTCCCTTCATTAATATAGCGGAGCAATGAGCAGGACAGGACAGAAAGTGTGTGAATCACAGCAATACCAGGTGAAAATAAATGGGAAAAAAGCCTGAAAACGAATGCTAGCACCTTACATGAAGACTGGTAAACTGCAATATATTACATTTTTATTTTTGGGTTTGGATAGACTTTAAAATGTTCCTTGGGCAACTTCCAAAAATTTAAACTGGCTTCCGGACCCATACTATGTTCTCCGGATAAGACCCAGTAAACCGTGTTTGCTAGCTTGCTCTGTCATCTCTTATCGTACGTCTGTTCAACGCATGGTAAGCTGTGTATCCACCTTTATCTATTGTTATGTCGTTATTAAGCTCCACCATAGTCTATCCGATGCCTCCCGCCCGCCATGACTACATATGCCCTATTTTATTATTATTTATACCATCCCTTAATCCTCTATACCCTAGGCAATGAATTGGCCTGTATACTTTCAATACTAATTTACCTCTATATACATTCTTTGTCCAACCTAATGACTCTTTAGACATCATAGTGTCAATTTATCTTTGAGGATGCCCCTTTGATATCTGATTGTATATGTATTGAGGGTTGGCTGTTTTTTCCGCCAGGCTACATTAAGAGACATCGCTACTTACTTTCCAGTTATGTTGCTACAATATACACCCCAACTGCCCCGGTCTGCCTTCTGCCATTGGATGCCCAACACCCCCTCCTGTCTCTCCTTCTCCCCCGCCCTCTTCCAAATCCCTCTCCTCTCCTCCATCCCCCCTCCCCATCACCCACATCTGGCCAAATGGTCTGTTTGGAGCAACTTTTATATTCATTAACTGCAGTATGTTCGTACTATGTACATGATGTTAAACTGTATATATATTTACACTTGTTTTTTCATACTTAATATGATATATTAATAATATTAATAGTATACTTAATAGAATTTCATATGCCCCTGAGGAAGTGTGCTTCCACGCGCAACATGTTGAGCAACTGAAAGATTGCATATACCCGGATCCATAACCTCACCCACAAGTTTGCCTGTTTATATCTTCAACAAAATTGCCACTACGGGAATTCCAATTTCCATATTGCTGGTTACACTACTAGTTCTATGTATTGTATGAAGTGGGGTTAAGGTTCTGCATGGGATATACATCACTAATTTTACAAAAAAAAATTTATATGACTTTACTTGTATTTTTTGTTTGTCTTATATGAATTTTGTACTTAATAAATTAACTTGATCATTTTTAGAAAGTCTACCTGTGTGCCTATAAAGTCCACTCTTTAGTTCATCTAGTATCTATATGCCTTTATAGGACGTTGGCACACCCCTACCTGTGCATCCACAGTGTCACCCTGTGGTAGTGCACAATCATTTGGAAACATTTTTCAACAAAAAAGGTTTTGTTTCTGTGTCCAGCAACAAGATGGATAGTCCCATCACTTTATTTGTGTCCAAGCAGAATGTTTCCTGGGTAAGGGAGAAAAACTGCAGCACTTCTCTCAGATGTGTGAATTGAACAGGTGACGGGTTAATCTCCCATCTACGTCATTGTCAGTGAAAGACCTTGAGGTGTGTGGAGAACCTAATATGTAGCAGCTGTTATAGACTATCATGGCACTTTCCTTTCCACTTTCCCAAAGTGGAGCAAAATAAAAAGTTTTAAATTAACTTAATTGTGTTTCCCTCCTTCTTTTCTTACCCAGGTCGTGGGTATATAGATGGGAGCGCCTAGTAAAAATGGCCATCTCGCTTAAAAATTAGTTTTGGTCCTAATTAAACAAAGGCGTCAGATACAGCCAACACATTTTAGGGCTAGTGTACAAGGAAACTTTACTAACAGAAAAAAAAAAAAAAGATTTTTATATTATATATATATATATATATATATATATATATATATATATATATATATATATACACATATATACACACACACACACACATACACACACACACACACATTTTATATATATTTTACACACACACATCCACCGGCCATTTTATTAGGCACACCTTGCTAATACCAGGTTGGACCCCCTTTTGACTTAACTGCCTTAATTCTTTGTGGTGCAGATTCAACAAGATGTTGAAAACATTCCTCAGAGAATTTGATCCATATTGACATGATAGCATCACGCAGTTGCTGCACATCCATGTTGCGAATCTCCCATTCCATCAAATCCCAAAGGTGCTTGGAGTACAGTGAACTCATTGTCATGTTAAAGAAACCAGTGGTGAGATGATTTGAGCTTTGTGACATGGTGAATTATCCTGCTGGAAGTAGCCATCAGAAGATGGGTACATTGTAGTCATAAAGGGATGGACATGGTCAGCAACAATACTGAGATAGGCCGTGGCATTTAAACAATGCTCAATCGGTACGAAAGGGGCACAAAGTGTTCCAAGAAAATATCCCCACCACCATTACACCACCACCACCAGCCTGAACCATTGATACAAGGCAGGATGGATCCATGCTTTCATGTTTACACCAAATTCTGACCCTACCATCTGAATGTTGCAGCTGAAATGGAGAGATATCTGACCAGGCAAGGTTTTTCCACTCTTCTATTGTCCAATTTTGGTGAGACTATGTGTATTGTAGCCTCAGTTTACTGTTCTTGGCTGACAGGAGTGGCACCCAGTGTGGTCATCTGCTGCTGCAGCCCATCTTCTTCAAGGTTCAATGCGTTGTGCGTACAGAGATGCTATTCTGCATACCTTGGTTGTAATGAGTGGTTATTTGAGTTACTGTTGCCTTTCTATTATCTCGATCCAGACTGCCCATTCTCCTCTGACATCAACAAGGAATTTTCCTCCACACAACTGCCACTCACTGGATATTTTTTTTTTTTCGGACCATTCCCTGTAAACCCTAGGAGGTGGTTGAGCGTGAAAATCCCAGTAGATCAGCAGTTTTTAAAAAACTCAGACCAGCCCGTATGGTACCAACAACCATGCCACATTCAAAGTCACTTAAGTCCCTTTTCTTCCCTATTCAGATGCTCAGTTTGATCTTCAGCAAGTTGTCTTCGTCACGTCTAGATGTCCAAATGCATTGAGTTGCTGCCATGTCATTGGCTGATTAGCAATTTGTGTTACCAGCAATTGAACAGGTGTACCTAATAAAGCGGACAGTGAGTGTATATTTATTGACGTCTTTGTTTAATAAACAAAGATATTTTTTACCATTTTTACTAGATGCTTCTAACTACATACCCACTATCCGATGTTGTGATGAGTGATTTCTCCATTGGGAACAGACAGGCAGCAGCCTAGAACATTAACAAGATCCAAATCCATATTTTCATAATGGGTTTACCTTTTCGAAGGAGAAAAGTACAACTAAAGGCAAAACTTTTATTTTTATTTTTTTTATTTTTGGATAGAGTGGAGATGGATTTAAACCCCTGTCAGTTTTTATTGTTGTCTGTGTCCCATTAGGGAGATTCAATCGCTCCTGCTCTAGTTGTCCAGTTTACTATTTTCATCGAAAGTAAAAAGAAAATCCCAAATTTTGGGTTGTCCCCAAAAAAGTAATAGAGGGGAAATCTTCCAATGAGGACACTAGTTCTGGTGACCTGGGTGTGCCCAAGGGATTTCCTTAATTTGCAGGGATTTCCTCTCACTTCCTGTTTCGACTATGGGACAGGAAGTGAAGATAAATCTCCGCAATGGAACAGGGAATTTTCAATTTCGGCACCAAAATTTCTATTAGGTGCACCTCTAACTTTAAGATAAAACCAAACTATTCTTATTGGCACAGCACCATCACATATCTACCAGTAACTATTCTCACCCAGTCATGCATCTCTTCTTCTGTAGCAGCAGCCAGCCGAACCGGCCACCTCTGCCTTGTTCTCTCTGAAGTGTAGATGGCAAAGGTGTGTTTAGTATCACTTAGAACTGGCACCAAAATGGTCACTTCATTAAGGAATAAATGAATGTACTGAAAAGAAATGACAGACGTTTTCATAAGTAAAAGTCTGAGAGTTCCTGTTATTCACATTATGTCACACTATTTTTAGGTCCATCAACCAAAGGATACAGACATTATTAATTGCTTTATATTCACAAGAAAGCTTTTGGCCAATCACACCTTAACTGGGCAATAGACAGATTAGGAGAGGTTTCATGCTCTGCAGTTTGAAATACATCTTTGGGGTAGAATTCAGGGAAAGTACTTACCAAGTACAGATCCACCAACAGATCAATCAAGAATATAAAAATGTTCTTATTCTAATGCACTTGATATATTGAGCAGATGAGTTAGTAAATTGGGTGAATATAATTAATTTGGCAAATTTCATTGTTTCTGCTCAATCACAGATATGTCGTATTACGCATTAGACTTGCAGTTATTCAGGTTTCAATATTTTAAGCATTTGCTGACTGAAGAATTTGCAGAGCCATAAGACAATAAAAAATAAAAAATATGCAATTCATAGAAAAGGATGGATATTTTACTTTGCCAAAAATTTAAATTTGTCTTTCATCTCTGCCAAAAGCTATTTATCGGTCAGTTTTTCTAACATATTGTAAAAATGTTTACATTACGTGATAGACATAAAATCCTAATTGGAACATAATACTGTTTCAAAATGATGGATGTAAAACTGTTCTTTGCAAAAAATGGAGTCCTGATAACAAAATGTCCTAGATACCTACAGAAAAGTGATTTTTAACATTGGATCTATGGACACATTTTATTTTACTCTTAAGCTTAACACACATATTGCAATCTGACTATACAATTTTCTTTAGCTCTACCAACAACTAAGTAGTCAATGTCCTGCCTATTTGGATACAAATTGATTAGTTTAGGTAGGTCCTCATATTATATTGTTTGAATAAATCTAATGGAGATTTTACGAAGATTGTATAGTCAGACTGTAAAGTGTATGGTGACCTTTGGAAGTCAATTAGACTTGTATTTATTATTGCTCTCTGGAGGAGAGATTCTTCCATTAAGACTAACAGCGCAAATGGCAGAATTCCCAGCCGAGGGCTGTCAGAATACCTGAACAGTGCTGGTATTTGATTGGTTGCAGGCACGGTTTGGCTGCTGATTTTTTGGCAGGTTCCTTTGCCAAAGTCAATTGAACATTTGACTTTTGTTGAATAGAGTGATGCCAGTAGGGCCAAACACTGCTTGAATTTCAGCTAAGCCAGCAGGAATCAGCTGACATTTGCATTGAAAGCAGTGCCAGCTTTAGGCTGCATGCACACAAGACTTTTTTTTTTCCTCCCCTAGAAGTCTTTACTCCAGGGAAGAAAAACGCAGCTTAAAAAACGTGGAATGCGTGTTCATGTGTGTTCGGCGTAAATGCATTCTACTGGCCAGAATTGAAATGTATTCTAGCCATTAACACCCCTAAATGTGGCTAGCTCCCCTTCAGAATGTGCAAGTGAGGTTTATTTATTTCTGTCAGGACACATAAGCTAACATAAAAGGGGTGTTTAGAGGCAGAACAAAAAAAGTCAAACGCCTGTAAAAGCGGCATTTTACTTGCTGGCAACAGGGCTATCTATGCATGTTTTCCCTGCCACCGAATGACAGTACTCAGACTTGATAACCTGCTATTCCAGCACTAAGCTGTATTGTGGAGAGGCACACAGAATGGCACGTTTCCCATACCCAGAAGTACTGGGTAAATCTTGGGTGGAACAGTAGTAGAGTGCAGGCAAAGGATGTACCAGCTGCTTATAGTCACTTCACAGACACTGCAAAGCGAATCAGTTACTTTACCCAGTATGGAAAAATCATAGGTTTACTTTAACCTTCAGTACATGTATGCCTGCAGCTCCTAAAAAACATCAATAGCTCATAAAATCACACTGTATGCTTTTGTTCATTTTTACCATTGCTGCAGATTCCCAAAAAATTGCCTAGACAGTCACCACTGACACAGGACAACAAGCTTGTTGTTTTTTCATATTACTTCAAATGACAGAAATCTTGGTGATACATTTCATAGGGTATACATAAAATACTATTCTTAAACAAATAAATACTTGTCTGGTAAGTGTTTATACCAGCTATTCCCAACCTTTTTACCATAGAGGAAGCCCTGAAATGACTTTCGGGTCTCAGGGAACCCCTGCTAATATTACTACATCTATAGCACATGATACATTAGTGTGAACAGGAAGTTCAGAAGTGACATAAGAATAAAATAAAAATTAATGTTATATACTTAGTGTATTTAACATATATACAATATATTTTAGTAAAAATAATAATTACAATTAACAGAGATAATAATACCAGAAAAAAAAGCAAACAGCAAAATTTTGGTGTTCACTCACATTGGTGGTTAATTGAGAAATACCCACTTATGTTGGTAGACAGTGGAAAAGTGCCCATTTATATTGGCAGGCAGTGTCTTACATTAGTGGCCAGTGAAATGCTTTCCTTACATTAATGATCAGTGACGAGTCCTCTTAGATTGATGGTCAGTGGAAGAAGGACCCCTGTTACTTTGATGGACAGTGGAAGAAGGAACCCTGTTACTTTGGGGGTCAGTGGAAGAAGGACCCCTGTTACTTTGGGGGTCAGTGGAAGAAGGACCCCTGTTACTTTGGGGGTCAGTGGAAGAAGGACCCCTGTTACTTTGGGGGTCAGTGGAAGAAGGACCCCTGTTACTTTGATGGTCAGTGGAAGAAGGAACCCTGTTACTTTGATGGTCAGTGGAAGAACTGCTCCCTTAAAATAGTGGTCAAGGGAAAAGGGCTTTTCTAGATTGGTGGCCAGTGGAAGGAGGACTCCTTTACATTGGCGGTCAGTGTTAGAAGGACCCTATTATACTTGTGGTCAGTGGGAAAAATGTTTATTACATTGGCCTTTCGTGGGAAGAATGCTCCTTACCTTGGTGGTCATTGGGGAAAATATTTTACATTGGTGGTCGTTAAAAGGACAGATTCTATGTCTGTAAATAAAAGGTCATGCAGAGAAAAATAATCATACAGACGATCTGTCTAGAAAAATCATATACCTTCTTTTCCTCGTTGTGGGTATAGTATATGAAAAGGATGCTGTCCCTTGAGCCATCGGTGGCTGTCATCTGTTCAAGAGCAACTCTCACATCAATCCATTTATTTGGCTTCCATTCCCTCCACCACTGCAGGGATCCTGTTTTAACCCACACTGGCTAAAAAAAGATTTATTCTGTCATTAAGATTGAATAGATACCATTTGCCAACATATATCACAAAATATACAAGTGGTAAAAGACAAATCAATTTCTGTTTTTAATGCCGGTTCACACTTCTGTGCTCTGCGAGATTGCATGTGATTCGCACCGCACTGCAGTGCAAATCACATGCGATGTCCGTGCAATGCGATTACAGCCATACAGATAGTATGGCTGCTATTGCATCGCATTTGGAGCAAACTCGCACAGGACCCTTTTTTGGTCCGCACGAGAATCGGATCGCAGGAGGTGTTCACACCCCCGAACTGACAGTTCGCAGTGCGATATGCGAGCTGAAATGGAGGTGTCATTGACAATGTATTGGCACTCCCGGCAGTTCGCATATGGGAGAGTGAACAGCCGTGCGAGTCAGGTGCAATGCGGGAACGCAGTGGATTCGCAGGGTCCCGCATCACACAAGTGTGAACCAAGCCTTAAGGTCACATCACTCAAAATAGATATGTCAGATATGAGTGGACATTGTTGGATAAAATCACTGTCAGTCACCTTATCTCCAGTGGGCTCCCATTGGATTTAGAAACAGTCACAATGACAGATGGAAAGAGGGTACTCCCGCGCTATCACTATACAGGAGAAATGTATATAAATAGATAAATAGTGCAGCTGCTGCAAACACTGATAGGTGAATTCAAAGCCAAAAATAATGTGATAAGCTATGAATGGTGCTGCGCTGTTGAAAACTAAGTAATAAACTACAAAAACGATGTGAATTACAAGTAGGTTTGAACACCAGCTGGCAAACACTGGTATTAACTACATATAATTTATAAAATGCAACAGTGTATTACTCAAAATAAACACAAGATGGCAGTGAAACTCCAATGACCACTGTATAAAACTTCTACTAGCGCAATAATGAAATAAAATGTCCAGTGCAAGTACACAAAATATAAAGTGACTACATTCACACAGTCTATAAAATCACAAAGTGCTTGAAAGGTATGTAAAGTGCAATAATGGTATTCTCTGGAAAACGTGATTGTCCCAATCTATATCATGCGAATAAAGCAAGTGTGGTGGGTATCTCTTCTTTTCATGCAGTGACACCTCTAAAGGGGGTGGCCTCTTACCTTAAGGTAACAGCCTGAAAGTGTAGCAATGGTCTACTTTCCTCTGCGAGTCTCTTCATGGATATCTGGTGGATCCTATTTTCCGGGGGGGGGGGGTTCTCCTTGTATAAATCCAGCAGATGGTAGTAGCTGATATACTCTGCTTCCACATTCACGAGGGGGGGGGGGGGAGGAGAGGAATGCCCAAATAGTGCAGTATATCTTGTAAAAAGTTTTATTTCATAAAAACACAGTAAAGGTAACACTCACATTTGTTTGTGGTAAAGCAAGTAAAAACTCCACAAGCTCGTCACCAGCGTCACTTCTGGTTGCGCCTGTCAGTCAATCCCGGCGTGTATCCTTACGGGTCACGTGACTTCATCAGGGGATCACTTTATATTTTGTGTACTTGCACTGGATGTTTTATTTCACTATTGCACTTGTAGAAGTTTTGTACAGTGGTCATTGGATTTTCACTGCCATCTTGTGTTTATTTTGAGTAATACACTGTTGCTTTTTAGAAATGATATGTAGTTTAATACCAGTGTTAATTTGCCAGCTGGTATCCAATTCTACTTGTATTTCACATAGTTTTCAACAGTGCAGCACCATTCATAGCTTATCACAATGACAGATGGGTGTGCTTCTCCTGCTTTATTTTTTATTATCTCTAATGTGAAATAAAAAGTAAAACCTTTCTTTGATAGAGGATGTATTAGATTGACCAAGTAAAATAGAAAAAGCAAATAAGTCCAACATAAAGATTAAGACCCCTTGTAACGGTAAAGATAAGCAGATGGAGCTAAGAATCTAGGTACATAGACTTGCTGCCAGTGTGCCTAAAATATACGAAAGAGCAACCAAACGCAATATACCCAAAGCTAACATTCGTAGGAGGAATAACCTTTTTTTCTGGATTCAGCTCACTCAGCACAAAAACGCTTCACTGTATCCACGATTAAGACCGGTGGGGCAAAGATACTGTTGGCTTCACCTGTTTGGAAGCCAACATTGTTTTCTATGTATTTTTAAACTATTAGGGGGTAACTTCATACAAAGCAAAGAATACAGGTGCACTCCATCTTCCAGCATGTGTAAGACTTTCCCTTTCCTTTTTTTCCCCCTCCCCCTTTTGCCTTCCCATTTTCTCTTTCATTATGTAATTGAGTTGTCTGCTTTTTTGTTTGGCGAGAACCATTTAGGGCTCGTATACGCTTCAAAATGTGGCATTGGAAACGCTTCTTTAAAGTGCTCTTAATGCCAATCAAAGCACCTGTAACTAACTAAAATGGTTTCCCTACAGTCCTGTTCACTCATTGTGTTTGCTTCGCTTAAAAAATTTTACCCCATGGTGCTTCAAAGCGTCTCCAAAGCCTTTATAGAGGTCTGTGACAACGTTTGCTTACAGTACCTGAAGGGATTGAGGGGCTCTTATTCAGTGTTAGCTTTGCATTATTTTGTTTTTGGAATTGCAGGTATGCGATATCCCAGGATGCACTGGGAAACCAACAAGCGAACTGGAAAGATGTCATCATTAATCACTTCTGGTTCATGTGTAAATATTCTGAAAGTGTCTCGTGCAGACATATGGTGTGCAGTGTGGAGCAACAGAAAGGTGAGCGGGGTCTGGAGTGGACCAGAGCAACTAGCAGATGGCAAACATGTTGTGCAACAAGGGAATGCTATAATAGAAGGTGAGCGGGGACCAGAGAGAGAGAGACGACTGAGTGGTAGAGGATCAGCAGAGCTGGGGAACCGGTGCAAAAGAAACTAGCAGATGTCACACATGGTGGGGAGCAATAAAGCAGGAGGTGAGTGGGAATCGGAGACAGGGGAGGATCAACAAACCAGAGGATCGGCAGAGCTGGGGGTTACTACTAAGTGGGGGATCAGCAGAGCTGGGGGAAACAACTGAGTACGGGATCGGCTGGAGTTCTGCTGAACGAGGATATAAGCTGGGGATCTACTGAACAAGGATACTAATAAGCTGGGGATCTGCTCAACAAGGGTACTAATAAGCTGGGGACTTGCTGGACAGGGATACTAATGAGCTGGGGATCTGCTGAGCGGGGGTACTACTGAGCCCCTACTTGGCCCCTTTAAAACAAATAGAAAATCAAACACACACATCGCATTATCCAAGCTTCAAAAAAGCATCACTGAAGCATAAAAAACACATCAAAAGAGCAAGTTGAAGTGTTAGGCGCTTTAACAGGTGTTAAAGTCACAGCAAGTGTAAATGAGCCCTAGAGGAGGATTTTAAGTGCGATTTTATTTTAGAATTTTGTAAATGGATGATTGTATGGGATAAAGTGAATTGAGTTAAGCAAATGTATTTATATGTTTCTGCACCATTAAAAGATATTAATGTATGATACAGGTTCCTGGATTAGGTAAAGGCAAAAAATATTTGTATAGTACCTGCTCTACAGCCTGTTCATAATGTCGGAAGCTATCAAGCTCTCTCCTGGTGCGTTCACTGAGCTGCTCGAAAATCTGCTTCCTCCATACAGCAGTATTGGCTGGGGTAATGGAGAGTGATTGCATGCTGACCGACAGACCTAGTGCAAAAAAAAAAGCAGTAGATAAGAGAAATAAGTAAGGAGACTGCCCAAGTTGACCGATTGGTTGGACAACAGTGTTGGTTTGTGTATGGTGGCTTTATGAAAGGTAAGCAGTCTATATTTCCATCAAAGAAAGTGTTAACACTGACCCCCAAGCAGCTTTGCATGAAACCACAGACCACCCTACATTATTACTAAACCCACATTCACTATATCTGGTCTCCCACAGTACACAGAACATGGAGATGCAAATATTTAAGTAAATATAAACTGTGGTGACATCGTCTGATGGCACTGCCCCCTTGTGACATCACCAACCCAGCATGCCCTCGTTTAATGACGTCACAAGGGGCCGGTGCCACTGGCAACGTTGTCGGATGGCTCCGCCCCTTAATTATTTAAGACCTGTCAGAGGGCTTTGCTGGCAGATGTCAGGACCAGAGATTTTTTTAAATTTTTCCTTTTTTAGGGTCGGCAATGGCAGCGGGCGGCGTGATCGATGATGGATCTACACTTGAGGACTTTTATTTTTTATTTTTTAATAAAGGAATTTTCCAAAACTTGTGTTATGTTTTTATTTACTTTTTACACTTTTTGGTGAATGAGTAAGGGTACTATGTACCCCTACTCGTTCACATGGGGCCCCCCCCCGCCCGCAGTCCCCCACAACCACTGGTCAGGGTTGTGGAGAAGGGGCCCTTGTCGCCATAAACATGCACCAAAGCACCCCCCCATGATGAGGGCATGTGGCCTGGTATGTTCAAGAGGGGGGGTGTGCTCGCTTATTCCTCCCCCCTTTTCCTTTTCCTGGCCTGTATGCTCGGATAAGGGACTGGTATGAATGTTGGGGGGACCTCACGCCATTTTTTTTTTTAAATGTTAGCGTGGAGTTCCCCTTAACCACTTAAGAATTGGAAGATTTGCCCCCTTAATGACCAGGCCATTTTTTGCGATACGGCACTGCATCGCTTTAACTGACAATTGTGCGGCGCTGTTCCCAAACAAAATTGACATCCTTTTTTTCCCAGAAATAGAGCTTTCTTTTGGTGGTATTTGATCACCTCTGCGGTTTTTATTTTTTGCACTATAAAACAAAAAAGATTGACAATTTAGAAAAATTGTTATAATAAATATCCCAATAAAAATGTAAAAGAACAAATTTCTTCATCAGTTTAGGCAAATATGTATTCTTCTACATATTTTTGATAAAAAAAAAAATATATATATACTGTAACATTGCGGTGAATAGATCGGACACTTTTGACACTTCTTTGGGACCACTGACATTTATACAGCGATCAGAGCTAAAAATATCCACGGATTACTGTATAAATGTCACTAACAGGGAAGGGGTTAACACTAGGAGGGCGATCAAGGGGTTAAGTGTCCCCTAGAAGGGGGGGTCTAACTGTGGGAGGAGTGTACTGACAGGGAATAGAGTGAGATCGCTGTTCCTGATTACTAGGAACAGCAGATGTCTCTCTACTGCCCTGACAGAACGGGGATCTGTCTGTTTACATTGACAGGTCGCTCCTGAGAGAGACAGAACAGGGATGTCTGTTTATATTGACAGATCCCCGTTCTGTCTCTCTCAGGAGCGATCGTGGGTCACCGGAAGACATTGCGGCCGCCAGCCACGGGCATTGGCTCCAACGTCACACAGCAGGCACATGCCCCCTATACCCCTTAAAGCGGCCATCGTACAGCTACGGCGATTTGCCATCGTATAACAACGGCTGCTGGTCGGCAAGTAGTTAAAATCCATACCAGGCCCTTCAGGTATGCACTGTGGGGGGGGGGGCACGACATTTTTTTTCATTTACTCTTCATTGCCTGCATTCTTTTTTTACATTCAGCTGTCAGTTGGGAAACCCGCTGACAGCTGATGTGTCAAAAGTTGTTAAGGGCACAGCGGCCAGCTTCCCAGCCCGCTCCTTAACAAGCAGCTATTCTTCACACAGATTTTAAATCGGTCAATCAATTTTCGACCGATGCTAATTCAAATCCTTCTGGAAATTTGAAATTAGTTGGAAAATAAAGAAACCAAATGAAGCTAAACAAATTTTTCTAGAGCACAAACAAAACAATCACATTGGTCAAAGCCAAAGTAGTAACTCATCCAAACTGGCATCAAAATTACATTAAGTCACATCAAGTCGCAGAGTAATGTCACAATGGAAATCGCATTATTTTAAAGGTACACAAGTGTGAATGGACTCTGACTGGTCACTGTGGTAGCTAATCAAAGGCTATCACAGCGATCAGGTGACCTGAAATAGCTCTCGCTGCTGTGTCTGAGTCTATGATAATGGAGAGAGCCAAGAGAGCCTCTGCTTACGTGAACATCACTGGATCGAGATCAGGTTCAGGTAAGTACAAGGTGGGGTCTGGGGACTGCATACTGAAGGTTTTTTTACCTTAATGCAGAGAATGCATTAAAGTAAAAAACCTTGAGCCTTTACAACGACTTTAAAGCAATACAACATGCTGAAGGACATACTCAAGCCTGTGATTAAATAAAAAGGCAATACCAGAACACTTATGAGGTCACCTCTGTGCGCTCTCTTCCTATCAGTAAGCTCTCTATGTTATACCATCAGTAGTATGTCAGACCTGCACACAGTGCTTTCCCTCCCTTGCCAGTCACGAGTCAGTCGTATTGCGCAAGGATTAAAGAAAGATTATAGAGGCAGACTTCGGTATCAGGTAAAAACACATTTCAAAAAAACTATATCAAAAGATAAAAACACATTTCAAAAAAACTATATCAAAAGGGACTACCCATCTAGGGACTTCAAAATCCTTTAAAGTGAGAAGTCCCGACACTCAGGAAACTTCTTAATTAAAAGATACAAAAAAAAAAAAAACATTAAAGAAGAAATAATACAGTACTTTGGGCCCCTGCCTTTGTCCAATTCCTAGAGGCACTGGCTATGTCGCCGTGTCTCACCCCATCTCAAAAGCTGCCAGGAGGTAGACCGAAGCCAGGAGTCCGCGGTATTTTTTCTAAAAATGATTTATGGTGTGTGTGTGTGTGTGTGGTGGGGGGTGTGGGCGGGGTTGCCAGCATTTTCATGCAAGGTCCTCTTTTAAAACTCCACAAATTAGTCTTATAATAAGCAGAGGTGACAACTAAGTGACTATCACAGAAAAAAGGGACTTAAGTACCCAGTAAAACTACCTATAAAGCAGGTAACTTAGCACCAAGAAAAAAATACTACATGGCTGTGGATAAATCTAAAAGGAGATTTTACAATACCATAATAATTTTCTGCCCGTTTTTGATTATCAGCCAGATCCTGTTATCAAACATATGGATAAATTTATTGTGTAAAACAATAAAAGTATGAAAAAAAAAAATATCCACCTGTTGGACGAGAGAACCATTTCAATGGACTAACAGAATCCACCAAGCAACCTCCTCCAGACACCCAGGTCCATAAGGGATATAAATCATTCACAAAAGGTTCCTCAGCAACTGTGGAGAAAGGCTCCAATAATGCTAGGCTGGGTTTGTCATCAGAAGGTTGGAGTGCATTAATTTTAGCCTCTGCCAGATCAATACTGCTCCACTGGGGAGCCCTGGTCATCCTGGAATTTGTGGAAGGTTCGGTAGGCGATTCCGTATTTGGGCTGTTTCCTTCTTGGGGGTCAGTAGAGGGAACTGTGCTTGGTTCCTCAGTCTGTTCATCAGAAGGAATCGGACTAGTGACCTCCTGGACTTCGGATGTCTTGTGCTTCAGCTCCTGTGCAAGAGTGTGTTCAGCATCTGAGTCTACATCTGATGGAATGGTGGAATCAGACTGATCCTTGACTTCATCTCCAAAAAAACAGCCAGCACTAAAATATTAAACAAATCAATCACTTCATGTGGTCAAACTCCCAATACACAGCCCAATCTAAATCAATGCAGAGTGATCTTCTATTCTGGGCAAAGAGCTTGTCCAACAGGCTAACCTACTAGTCAGTTGGTGCTTCTCTTCCTCTATCTTTGTATAATGCTAGCCATAAAAAACAACATTTGTGATTCAACAATGGTCTGATGTAACAAAAAAATTGTCTCATTCAAAAGCTGATTGCATTAAATAAACTTTGCAAAATGTGCAAAAGGAACGCTCATTGCTCCCTAGCCTTTTTGTAAAGTGAAGAAGCTCACATCTTTTGTATAACACAGGCAGAGGGTTCCCCACCCTCTATTATCCTTCAAAGATTGGGACACAACCTAAAAAATGTAGAAAACCTTAATGTGCTGTATAAACTGCTCTAAAGTATATGTCTTTTACACTAACCAATGAAAACATGTACATCTCCATGTAGAAGAGGGGATGGCATTCAGTGTTTTCATCCACCAACGCAGCGGATTCTAAAACAAGAGGAAAACGGGTGTGGGGGACCTCAAAGTGAATCATGGCCAACTTAAAAGTCTTCCTCTGGAGAAATGTGAACATTTAGACTGCCTGTTATCCCAATAATATCCAATATGTCCTTCATAATCGGGGTAGGTGCTTTAAAAAACAGATAACCTCTTAACCATCTATAGCCAGCCCTGTAAAAAATGAGGGCCTCCAAGGTAAAACTGGAAGGCCATATACAGACCCAGATCACAAGATGAACACCAGTGGTCTACCATCTTCAGATTTATTTATGCAGATATAAAACACTACTCTGTACATATATACACACTTTGTTCAAATGAAAATATCAGAGAAAAGGAGTTATTACCTTAGTAAGCTGGAGGCACTTCCAGAGTTCGACCTTTCATTTTCCCGACTCACCACAATAGCCTTCCACATTTTACCACTGAGCTCACTCGGGGTGACTCCTTGGCGGAAATACACTGCTCTGTCTTCATATCCAATTCCCCAGACCTAAATGAGATATAAGATAGTTACCGCACATGTATGAGAATGTTTAGACAATAAGTGTTTAAGTGACAATAAGGTACCTGATCATTCAGTCCCACACTCAACATGGCCATTTCTCCAACCATCTCAATCCAGCTAGTGCCACAAGGGTTGTGTGAGTTAACACCCCTCCTGAACCATACCTGGATGGGAATAAAGCAACAGATCTGCTGTTAACAAAGAGTTATAGTACAAATATCTTCTTGCAAGCCTCAGGAGAACATAAATCCTGGGTGTTTTATTATGAAAATTGTTGATAATATGCGGATCTAGACCTGGCAAAGTCACAAAGTTAATCCCCCCCCCACTTGCACCTTCCTGTTGAACAGTAAGACCACCCATCATAGAGATGGACTTGTACAAATGTCCAGGACATAAGATAGTCAAGTCAGCAATTATCGCTGCTAGAAGTCTTGACATGGAATGGGTGGAATCAGTACATTTACAGATGTACTGATTCCATCACATATCCAGAAACAAAGGGATTGTTCCTTACAGTATTTCAGGGTGGTAGATGGAGACATGCAAAGAATTCCTTTTTAAATCGGTAGCCAACTGTACATCCAGAACCACTGTTGTAAAATTCAGAGCCATTTATCAAACTGCATATGGCGGTTTCAGACTTGCAGGCCATCAACAGTGTAGTTTACAGAAACAATGGCTTATATAAAGAAGGGCTTCTGAAGCAATGACAAAGTTTAACCCTGTGGTGAGGAGGGACTAATAGAACCAAAAATTTCCTCCAATGATCTATTGTGTAGCACAGAAGAGCTGTTGTAAGAAGGCTGAAATGTGCAGTCCATTGGTTCAGTAGGAGCTTTTAATTTCTTTAGTCCTTTAAACTTCTGAGCCTTTCTGTACAGATGTACTGGTATGCTGAAATCCATCATAAAGTAAAAACATTTTGCACTGATGATTTAAACTTAAGGTAAAACTGCAATCCTGTCTTCCATAAGGCCTCATGCACACTGGACGTTTTTACAGCTGCTTCTAGGGGCATCTGCCATTTTTTTTACCTGCCTCTAAACTCCCATACATGTTATCCTGTATGTCCATGCACACATAAGCTTTTAGCAGCCTTTAGTGGCAGAAGAGTTTAGAGGCAGAGAAAAAAAACAAAAAACACTGCCAGCGCGTCCAGGAGCATCAGAGTTTGGGCAGAAAAAACGCTTGACGCTACTAAAAGTGTCCAAAAGCTGCTAGACGCGTTTAGAGTTTGAGCATTAATTCATTTTAATGGCCAGAACAACTTAATCATTTTGTTCAATGAAATGAATTAACGCCCAAGAGATAGATGACTGTAAAAGGCCCTAAAAGCTTGTAAAAGTTTTAGACACTTTTACAAGCATTAGGCATTTTTTCTGAAAAAGCGCTGCTGGCTTCAAGGAGAGTTTAAATAACCATCCTGTGTGCATAAGGCCTTAAGGTAGTGCAGTCTTTGAAATCTAGCACAATTCATTGCAAACCAATATTTAAGAGAATGCTGGCTATCAATTCAGTAGAATTCAATTACACCATGAGTAAAAGCCTAGAGAAATCACACTGCAAATGTCCATTTCAAATAGTTACTAAACTTCCAACCACTATTTATTTTCCATTGAACGCTGACTTGCTACAACTCTGTACAGGGTGTACGAAGTAATATGGCAGGTTCAATTTTAGATCTGTTCTTTAAAAACCATCTCAAATGTATGGCAATAAAGCATGTAGCCTTACTTTTCGTTCTTTTGTCACGGCCCATACCACGTTCACACCAACAGACACGTGCATGATCCCATCTCCAGGTGTTGGGGCTTCCACAATAGTCCAGGAATTACCTACCATTACAAATAGATTTTCAGAGAAAATGCACATATCCTGCACACTGGTAGAACTGCTGCACTGTCCCTTTCCCTCAGTCTACAGGGAGAGGTTAAATTGGACACTTTAAGTCACTTGTGTGACTTCCAGCAATGTTTGATCCAAAATGAGATTACAACTTGATTCATATTAGGCTTTTTCTGTATGTGATCATGCATAAAGTATTGGAGAACTCTGGTATAGTGGAAAAGCATAAAAATAAATTTAAAATCCATTTCTGGGCAAAACCGAAAATTCCTAGAGAGTAGCTTTAAATGAAATAGATTAGCAGATATAAGAAATGAATACTTCTATCTTGTTTGCTCTATGAAGGAAAAGCTTATATGCAGTCAAATTCCCCCCTCTATTACATCATGCTAAATTATAGCAGAGCTTAAAGGAAATATAGGGGTTTCATTTACTATAGGACTGTTCACTTTTCGCAAAGTGCAGTTGCTACAGAGCTTAGTAAATGAGGTAAAACTTCACTTTGCAAATACCCAATCACATGCAAGGAAAAAAAAAATAAAACAAGATTTTTTGTTGCACATTATTGGATGATGGAGGTCAGAAAAGCTTCTGCTCATTTACTAAGCTCTGAAGCAATTGCACTTTTCAAAGTGCACAGTCTATTTGCCTTTAGTAAATCAACCCCATAGTCTTTCCAGTGTTTTCATGTAAATGGGTAGGATCAGTTTGATGTAAATGATGTTTAAACACTACAATAATAATGTGAAATATGTGCTCACTTAAAGCGGAGTTCCACACAAAAATGGAACTTCCGCTTTTTGGAAACCTCCACTCCTCCAGTGTCACATTTGGCACCTTTCAGGGTGGAGGGCGGTGCAGATACCTGTCTAAGACAGGTATTTGCACCCACTTCCTGGCATAGACTCCCACGGGAGTCTACGCCTCTTCCCGTCCCTCCGCGCTGTCTCCTGGGAAACACACAGGTCCCAGGAGATAGCGGGGACCAGTTACGACGCACAGCGCGACTCGCGTATGCGCAGTAGGGAACCAGGAAGTGAAGCCGCAAGGCTTCACTTCCTGATTCCCTCACCTAGGATGGCGGCAGCAGCTGCCGAGAGTCGAGCGAGTGATCGGCGTCGGCTGCCGACATCGCTGGACCCTGGAACAGGTAAGTGTCCATTTATTTTAAAAAAAGTCAGCAGCTGCAGTATTTGTAGCTGCTGGCTTTTAATATTTTTTTTTTAGGTGGACTCCCGCTTTAAAATACTTTTCTTTTAAAGCAAACGTTTTATATGTGAAATATGAAGTCCCTTCCCCTATGATCAAACAGAAAGGTAAAATCTCCCTACCCAGGCGTAGTAATAAAAAATCTGTTCTGAACTCTTCCCCACTCTACCCAAAAGTACACAAAGGTTGCCCTGAAGTTCCACTTCCAGTTTCAGTGCTCCCACAGTTTGGTCTTCCTGTAAAATGTGAAGGAGCCTTTATGATCTATGTGGAAATTGCCTCCACTCACAACCTGTGGGAAGACTAACTCTGATGTGGAACATTATATAATTTTGAATGAATGATTTCAGCGTTAAACTAGGTCTCCATATGTGCCTGCTTTTAAATTAAGCTATACAGAATTACCTTTAGGGCAGTTCCTGCTGATACCTTCTCTCACGATTGCTTGGCCTTCCCACAGAGCAGCCCACAAGAGGTCATACGGGCCACAACTGATCTGAATAACCTCGCTGGGAGTTTCTATATCCAACCAAGAGGAGCCTTCAGGATTGTCATGGCAAACATTTTCCCTGTACCAAAGCTAAACACAAAATAAGTTTTACTGGCACAAATATGGAGATTTTATTTCCACACAAAAGTCTTCAATATAACAATTGATCACACAGCTCATAATTTTGTTTGAAACTAAAAGTAAAATTTTAGGTTGATCAGCAAAAAATTATTTCTTCAAATTATCAGCCAAAAATATTTTTTTTCAAATCAAGCCTACTTTTAGGCCATGCCTGTAAAGAAAAGACTTAATGCATACATGTCCCATTGCCTGCATCAATTATTTGCTTTATTAAGTGTAACGAAACGTTCCACACTCCGCTTGAGTGCTTTCGTCATATACCGATTCCTCCCAGTCGGAATATACAGTGGGGACGGAAAGTATTCAGACCCCCTTACATTTTTCACTCTTTGTTATATTGGAGCCATTTGCTAAAATCATTTAAGTTCATTTTTTTCCTCATTAATGTACACACAGCACCCCATATTGACAAAAAAAAACACAGAATTATTGACATTTTTGCAGATTTATTAAAAAAGAAAAACTGAAATATTACATGGTCCTAAGTATTCAGACCCTTTGCTCAGTATTTAGTATAAGCACCCTTTTGATCTAATACAGCCATGAGTCTTTTTGGGAAAGATGCAACAAGTTTTTCACACCTGGATTTGGGGATCCTCTGCCATTCCTCCTTGCAGATCCTCTCCAGTTCTGTCAGGTTGGATGGTAAACGTTGGTGGACAGCCATTTTTAGGTCTCTCCAGAGATGCTCAATTGGGTTTAAGTCAGGGCTCTGGCTGGGCCATTCAAGAACAGTCACGGAGTTGTTGTGAAGCCATTCCATCGTTATTTTAGTTGTGTGCTTAGGGTCATTGTCTTGTTGGAAGGTAAACCTTCGGCCCAGTCTGAGGTCCTGAGCACTCTGGAGAAAGTTTTCGTCCAGGATATCCCTATACTTGTCCGCATTCATCTTTCCCTCGATTGCAACCAGTCGTCCTGTCCCTGTAGCTGAAAAACACCCCCACAGCATGATGCTGCCACCACCATGCTTCACTGTTGGGACTATATTGGACAGGTGATGAGCAGTGCCTGGTTTTCTCCACACATACCACTTAGAATTAAGGCCAAAAAGTTCTATCTTGGTCTCATCAGACCAAAGAATTTTATTTCTCACCATCTTGGAGTCCTTCAGGTGTTTTTTTAAACTCCATGCGGGCTTTCATGTGTCTTGCAGGAGAGGCTTCCGTCGGGCCACTCTACCATAAAGCCCCGACTGGTGGAGTGCTGCAGTGATGGTTGACTTTCTACAACTTTCTCCCACCTCCCGATAGCATCTCTGGAGCTCAGCCACAGTGATCTTTGGGTTCTTCTTTACCTCTCTCACCAAGGCTCTTCTCCCCCTATAGCTCAGTTTGGCTGGACGGCCAGCTCTAGGAAGGGTTCTGGTCGTCCTAAACGTCTTCCATTTAAGGATTATGGAGACCACTGTGCTCTTAGGAACCTTAAATGCAGTAGAAATTTTTTTGTAACCTTGGCTAGATCTGTGCCTTGCCACAATTCTGTCTCTGAGCTCTTCAGGCAGTTCCTTTGACCTCATGATTCCCATTTGCTTCTACGTGCACTGTGAGCTGTAAGGTCTTATATAGACAGGTGTGTGGCTTTCCTAATCAAGTCCAATCAGTATAATCAAACACAGCTGGACTCAAATGAAGGTGTAGAACCATCTCAAGGATGATCAGAAGAAATGGACAGCACCTGAGTTAGATATATGAGTGTCACAGCAAAGGGTCTGAATACTTAGGACCATGTGATATTTCAGTTTTTCTTTTTTAATAAATCTGCAAAAATGTCAACAATTCTGTGTTTTTCTGTCAATATGGGGTGCTGTGTGTACATTAATGAGGAAAAAAATTTAACTTAAATGATTTTAGCAAATGGCTGCAATATAACAAAGAGTGAAAAATTTAAGGGGGTCTGAATACTTTCCGTTCCCACTGTAGATATCAGATATTATAACTGCTAACAACCCCAAACAAGACAATACTCATTTGGTTGCTGAACATGGACTGTTTATTGAAAACACAGGTAATACTCTGGACAATCCTTCCACCTTTGCATTCTGGGTGGGGTAGACTGTCCAATCAGCAGTGAGAGCTGTTGGAGGAATTCACCACCTATCTCACAGCTAATCTACATACACATCCCATAATATCCAAGGCAGACAGACACAATAGAACATTGGAATACAGCCACATCCCAGACGGCAGAGACCATCATGGCCTCCTTAATAATGTCCTTTTGCATTACATAACAGAATATCTTCCTAAATGCTTGTAGCTCCCTCAAATGCCAGGGCCCATAGTCGGTAGGCAAAAGGCTAGCATTCAGTCCCCTCCAAAAGCCTCTGTCCTGGGTGAGTCTGTCACATTAAGGACCAACCACTGCAGAAGACTCTTTGACATCCAACACTCTAGGTGTGTGGGACGTTTGGTCTGCCACTAAGCACAGTGGTTTGACTTGCCAGCCCCTACAACATGGCTGTGTTCTGGAGTGGCAAAGGACCCGGCAAATGAAAGAGCACACACGAAGACCACCAACCACAAATGAAGACCAGATATTCAACACTCCCAGAAGTGTCAAATGTTAAATATTCTTTAGAAATCCTTAGCTCTTCAAAAAGAGATCTGCAGGTCTTTTCTTTACAGGCTAACCTTATTTTTAAGCTTTTATTCTTGTGACAGAATCATGCAAGAAACAAGCAGGCTCCCATTGCTAAACCCTCTCCTGCTGAAAATGCTAACCCTTTTGTTTCAAGACTTTGCATCATCGACCTGTTACAAGTATGTTTTCCTTGACTTTCCCAATCTGCATACTTGTTCTAGGTCACTGAATAGTTCCCCATTGTAATATATGGATAGCCCAAGAGTTCAGCACTTACCTTTCCTTGCAAAGAAACTGTCCAGACAGACAATCGTCCAATAGGTTCATCTGTGATCTCCCAGCCTCCCACTGATATGTCGTTTAAAGGGTCAGGTAGCTGCTTGTTATCCATGTGGGAGGGAATCTGAAATACATTATAATGGCAGAGTGAGCTGCAGCCCACAGAAACACCAGAGAAATTATCTGCATGGAGTTTGTCTGTTCCTCCACGTTTCTACAGTTTTTTTTTGGGTCATTTGGTTGCATCCCACAACTCATAGGTTAACTGGCCTTAATGTGTGCATGGGTGTCTGTATGACTGTAGTACTTTGGACAAAAGACTGGAAGCAAGAATTAATGTAAAGACCTCTATATAATCTAGAAAGAAACACAGTCACTTCCAGTGCTAATAGGTCTTCCAAGGTGTGGAGTATCAGATGTCAAATAAAATGGTGGTGTGAAAGGTATATATGGTATCCAAAACAGAGTGGATGCTGCCTTCCTCAGATGGGGTAATCTGAAAGGAACTACAAGAAAAACAGAAATGGAAGGCGCGCACACCTAGTGCATTACCAAAGATAATTTAATAATAAAAATGTTTTATATAAAAGTGGGTACTCACAAAATGCAACTGACAAAAGGCCATAAAAACAATGCATGGACATGCACAGAACATGAGGTACATCTAACGCGTTTTGGGGGCGCTCCCCCTTCCTCAGAGCTAGGTTACAACTATACAATACAAGTGTATTGTATTTGTACTGTCTACCCTCAAGTTGTAAAGCGTTGCGTAAACTGTCAGCACTATATAAATCCTGTATTATAATAATAATAATTTTAGCAGTAATGTTAGTTTTATATAAAACATTTACCTTAGCCCATGTATTTCTAGACTTGTATCTTCTGTATCGGATCCACCGCCTGCGACGTACACAAGAATTCCATTTCTTGTCCTTTGTATAAGTTGCTGGGAAATCTATAGCATAAGTCCAGCCCTATAACACAGGATAACAAGAAAACTAGGATCAGGAATTACCAAACAAGGTCCCTCTACACAAATCAACACCATTGGTGAAAGCATATGACAGGCAACACACACAGGTAATTTAATACAACTGGAAATTTAAAAATAATAGCATCAATAGCAATCAGTAAAGTTTCATCTTTACTATTTGGTAAAAAATTACTATTTGGTAAAAATTTGGTAAAAAATTAAACCAGGAGTTCTAATTTCTTGCTATCATAACAATTCCACTGCTGTGATTTTCATAAAACACAACAGGAATAATAATGACCTGTTACCCAGCTCTGGCTTTGCTCCTGGTTCCCTCTGTGTTCTCAAGCTTGAACTTGGGATCCAGTGCTGGATTTGTGCACAGACAAAGCTACCAATAGGATAGTATATGTGGAACATGCATATTACTGCAAGGTCAGCTTTAAAGTAGAACTATAGACAAAACTTTTTTTTTTCATTTTGGCTAGAGCAAGGAAGGGTTATTAACCCCTGTCAGATTTTTTTTCCATCTGTGTCCCATTGCGGATATTTCCCTCCACTTCCTGTCCCATAACCAAACAGGAAGTGGGAGGATATCCCTGTAAATCAAGGTAATTCCTTGCGGACCCCCAGGTCACCAGAACCAGTGGTACCCATTGGAAGATTTCCCCTCCATTACTTTTCTGCCAAAATTTGGGTAACTTCTCTTACTTTCACTTTCAGTGATAATGGTAACAGGACAAATAGAAAGGTTAATGCCTGGTACACACTATCCGATTATCGGAAGAATGATCGTCCGTTTTTTTTGCATGCTAATCTCACGTCGAATCTGATGAGTTTACTAAAGTCACGAGAATTCCCGTATGACAGCATAAAAATTCGGAAGTGATGTCATGTTTTGTATTGCATTTTCGAACGATAGGTATACTGATTAAAAACGAAAATTGTACATTCTGGCATCGTACGAAAAAAATTTCCGTGCATGTTCGATAGAATAAGATCGGATGAACTGTCCTGATCAGCTCTCGAAAGCTCTATACTAACGTTCCGATTATCGTATGATCGATTCGAATGCAGAGTTTTTCGTACGATTTTCAGATCGTGTGTACGGGGCTTAAATATCCTTTACAGTGGCACAGAACACAATAAAAACTGGCAGGTACTCTAATCCCTCTCCACACTATACAAAACAGAAAAAGTTTTGCCTTTAGTTATACTTTAATGGTTTAAAAGAGAAGTATGGTAATCTCCCACCAAAAAAAAAAAAAATATATATATATATATATATATAAGTCCAGAATTTACACAGCTTTTCTGAGCTTCCGGGGGGGGGTCTGATGTCAGACATTACCCAGCTCAGAGAGGAGAGCTGAGTGTAGTCTGAGACCTGAGTGGGAGGAAGGAACACAGCCCCCTCTGCACAATCTCATTTTTTTTGTTATTAATAAATATCTGAAGCGTGTGGCGTGCATTTGTGTTCATGCCCCCCTGAGTCAATACTTTTGCTGCAAATACAGCTGCAAGTCTTTTTGGGGATGTCTCTACCAGCTTTGCACATCTAGAGAGAGACATTTTTGCCCATTCTTTGCAAAATAGCTCAAGCTCCGTCAGATTGGATGGAGAGCGTCTATGAACAGCAATTTTCAAGTTTTAACACAGATTCTTAATTGGATTTCGGTCTGGACTTTGACTGGGTCATTCTAACACATGAATAGGATTTGATCTAAACCATTCCATTGTAGCTCTGGCTGTATTAAAATAGCAAAGAACTAGTGCGCAAAACCACACTTACAGAGACCATGGACAATGGTACCAAAATTAGAGCAGCTGCCAACATAAGAGGTGTCCTCACCCACCCTGATGAACAACGTAATATTGGTAAAAAGTATGTGGCGCTAATCTAAGTGTACCACTCACAATGAAGGACAAAAATTCAAAGTAGCAAAAAGCTCAGTACTACCTTGATATACAATGCACGTGTTGTCTATAAACGATAAAGCAACCAATAAACACTTGCAAAGGGTAAATATGAACCAGTGTGCATGTTATGTTCACATGAACACTGTACTACAGTAAACACTCCTATCTTCTCTCGTGGAGGAGCAGCAAAACTATACTAGAGTGTTGAATGCTAGTGGTCATTCCTGATAAAATATAAATAAACCATCCAATGTGCATAATGTTCCTAAAACACACTATGTGAAAATTGTGATCACAAATATTAAAATGGGTATTGATGGTGAAAAAATTACGTTAAATAAATAGTAATTCCTAAAATAAATTATACAGTGTGCATAATAATCCACAACAATAAGTGATCAAGTGCAAAACAAAGTGACAATCGTGCAAATACATGCATATAGGAATGCGATTCTGAAAAAATGCTTCCAAAATACAACACCCCTCCCACCTGAAAAAATTAAATTAAATTGTTATGAAATTGAAAAAATTTAAAAAATATAAATTCAAAAATAAAACTGTGACATATAATGTGATCAAGTCCAAATAATTGTTGCTTCATGCAGTGCGACTCTTGATATCCATACAAGTAGTCAATAGTAACGTGCCAGTAGGGTGACTTTGTGCTGAATTTGTTCACTTCAAAACTGGTGCGACACACAAGTGTTTCCCCCAGCCTCTCACCTCAAATGGCGGCCCCCAATGGGCCAAGTCAAGCAGATGGTTAATGCTTATATGTAAGGTCCAGAAGCTGTTCACCTCCTCCAGAGGGTGTGCGTGGGTCAGGCTTTCTATAATAGTCACCACCGCTCACACAGACCCCAAAATGACAATAAGGAAGAAGGAGATGCTCCCATAGTGAAGTATATCAATCAAAGTTTAATGAAACATAAGTAGTAACTTACAGTTTAAAACGAAAATAACAGCAGAAACGAGAAAGCTTCCGGGTTCGGCCGTCCCTCGGAAGCGTCGGCACCTGGCTCCTCCTTCCCTGACGCGTTGCGTCACACCACGTGACTTTATCAAAGGGACAGCTCTGGCTGTATGTTTAGGGTCGTTGTCCTGCTGGTAGGTGAACCTCTGCCCCAGTCTAAAGTCTTTTGCAGACTCCTACAGGTTTACTTCTAATGCCCTGAACACGCGGTCGGACTTTCCGACTGAATATGTGCGATCGGAGCTTGTTGTCGGAAATTCTGATCGTGTGTGGGCTCCATCTGACTTTTTCCGTCGGAATTTCTGACACACAAAGTTTGAGAGCAGGCTAAAAAAATTTCCGACAACAAAATCCGATGGTTATATTCCGATCGTGTGTACACAAATCCGATGCACAAAGTGCCACGCATGCTCAGAATAAATTAGGAGACAAAAGCTATTGGCTACTGCCCCGTTTATAGTCCCGACGTACATGTTTTACGTCACCGCGTTCAGAACGATCGGATTTTCCGACAACTTTGTGCGACCGTGTGTATGCAAGACAAGTTTGAGCCAACATCCGTCTGATAAAATCCATGGATTTTGTTGTCGGAATGTTCGAGCAATGTCCGATCGTGTGTACAGGGCATAAGATTGCCCTGTATTTGGTTCCATTCATCTTCCCATCAACTCTGACCAGCTTCCCTGTCCCTGCTGAAAAAAAGCATCCCCACAACATGATGCTGCCACCACCATGTTTAACGGTGTGGATGGTATGTTTAGGGTGATGTGCAGTGTTAGTTTTCCGCCACACATAGCGTTTTTCTTTTAGGCCAAAAAGTTCAATTTTGGTCTCATCTGACCAGAGAGCACCTTCTTCCATATGTTTTCTGTGTCCCCCACATGGCTTCTCGCAAACACAACTTCTTAGATTAATGCTCTCTTTGCCTGGCCTGTCAGTTTAGATGGACGGCCATGTCTTGGTGGGTTTGCAGTTGTGCCAGACACTTTCCATTTTCAGATGATGGATTGAACAGAGCTCCGTAAGATGTTCAACGATATATTTTTTATAACCTAACCCTGCTTTAACCTTCTCCGCAACTTTGTAACTGACCTTTCTGGTGTGTTCCTTGGCCTTCATGATGCTGTTTCTTCACTAAGGTTCTCTAACAAACCTCTGAGGGCTTCACAAAACAGCTGTATTTATACTGGGATTAAATTACACACAGGTGGACTCTATTTGCTAATTTGGTGACCTCTGAAGACAATTGGTTCCACTAGATTTTAGTTAGGGGTATCAGAGTAAAGGGGGCTGAATACAAATGCACGCCACACTTTTCAGAAATTTATTTGTAAAAACCATTTATCATTTTCCTTTCATTTCACAATTATGTGCCACTTTGTGCTGGTCGATCACATAAAATCCCAATAAAATACAATTACGGTATGTTTTTGGTTGTAACATGACAAAATGTGGAAAATTTCAAAGGGTATGAATACTTTTTAAGGCACTGTATGTTCAAAGATAAGCTTTTCTAGTCTATCTGTATATTTGAGACTACCTATGAGTCACTCTTACTTACAGTCAGGTCCATAAATTTGAAATGAAACAAACAAGATGTGCTTTAACTGCAGACTTTCAGCTTTAATTTGAGGGTATTTACATCCAAATCAGGTGAACAGTGTAGGAATTACAACAGTTTGTATATGTGCCTCCCACTTTTTAAGGGACCAAACATAATTGGACAATTGGCTGCTCAGCTGTTCCATGGCCAGGTATGTGTTATTCCCTCATTATCCCATTTACAAGGAGCAGATAAAAGATCCAGAGTTAATATCAAATGTGCTATTTGCATTTAGAATCTGTTGCTGTCAACTCTAAATATGCGATCCAAAGAGCTCTCACTATCAGTGAAGCAAGCCATCATTAGGCTGAAAAAACAAAACAAACCCATCAGAGAGATAGCAAAAACATTAGTTGTGGCCAAATCAACTGTTGGGAACATCCTTAACCACTT
This sequence comes from Lithobates clamitans, assembly GCA_037952925.1. NCBI lineage: Eukaryota > Metazoa > Chordata > Amphibia > Anura > Ranidae > Lithobates > Lithobates clamitans. Next base: position 7,897,715 of record JBBGZY010000254.1, read on the forward strand.
GCCGCCCGCCCTATTACCAAATGACGGCGGCAAGGTGGTTTGATATTCCTGGACGTCATATGACGTGATCAGGAATATCGAGCCGCTGCTCGCCCCCGGGGGCGCGCATCGTGGCGATCGTTGTTGCGGGGTGTCAGTCTGACACCCTGCAACACCAATCTAGGTAAAGAGTCTCTGACAGAGACTCTACCACGTGATCAGCCGTGTCCAATCATGGCTGATCACGATGTAAATAGAAAGAGCCGGTGATCGGCTTTTCCTCACTCGCATCTGACAGACGTGAGTAGAGGAGAGCCGATCGGCTGCTCTCCTGATAGGGGGGGTCTGTGCTGATAGTTTATCAGCACAGCCCCCCCTCGGATCCTACCCAGGACCACCAGGGAAGCCGTCCAGGACCACCAGGGAAGCGATCCACACTGGACCACCAGGTATGCCCCTAGACCCCCAGGGAAATGTCACTGTGTGCCCAGGCAGCTGCCAATCAGTGCCCAGGCAGCTGCCACTCAGTGCCCACTTCAATGCCTACCACTGCCAGTGCCACCAGGGATGCCCATCAGTGCCGCGTATCAGTGCCGCGTATCAGTGCCGCCTATCAGTGCCCAGCAGTGCCCAGCAGTGCCGCCTATCAGTGCCACCCTATCAGTGCCCAGCAGTGCCGCCTTTCATTGCCCAGTGTCGCCTATCAGTGCCCATCAGTGCCAACCAGTGCCACCCATCAGTGCCGCCTATCAATGCCCATCAGTGCTGCATATGAGTGCCACCCATCAGTGCCGCCTACCAGTGCCCATCAGTGCTGCATATCGGTGCCCGCTCATTGGTGCCACCTCATCGGTGCCGCCGTATCAGTGCCTGTCAGTGCCGCCTTATCAGTGCCCATCAGTGAAAGAGAAAACGTACTTATTTACAATTTTTTTTAACAGAAACAAAAGCAAAACTTTTATTTTTTCAAAAATTTTCGGTCTTTTTTTAATTGTTTAGCAAAAAATAAAAACTGCAGAGGTGATCAAATACCACCAAAAGAAAGCTCTATTTGTGGGAACAAAATGATAAAAATTTAGTTTGGGTACAGTGTTGCATGACCGCGCAATTGTCATTCAAACTGCGACAGCGCTGAAAGCTGAAAATTGGTCTGGGCAGGAAAGTGTCTAAGTGCCCTGTATTGAAGTAAGAAAGAACGTACCGGTGAGCTCAGCAACACCAAAAGACCCAGAAGACCACGGAAAACAACTGTGGTGGATGACAGAAGAATTCTTTCCCTGGTGAAGAAAACACCCTTCACAACAGTTGGCCAGATCAAGAACACTCTCCAGGAGGTAGGTGTATGTGTGTCAAAGTCAATAATCAAGAGAAGACTTCACCAGAGTGAATACAGAGGGTTCACCACAAGAGGTAAACCATTGGTGAGCCTCAAAAACAGGAAGGACAAATTAGAGTTTGCCAAACAACATCTAAAAAAACCTTCACAGTTCTGGAACAACATCCTATGGACAGATAAGACCAAGATCAACTTGTACCAGAGTGATGGGAAGAGAAGAGTATGGAGAAGAAAAGGAACTGCTCATGATCCAAAGCATACCACCTCATCAGTGAAGCATGGTGGTGGTAGTGTCATGGCGTGGGCATGAATGGCTGCCAATGGAACTGGTTCTCTTTTACTTATTGATGATGTGACTGCTGACAAAAGCAGCAGGATGAATTCTGAAGTGTTTCAGGCAATATTATCTGCTCATAGTCAGCAAATGCTTCAGAACTCATTGGACAGCGCTTCACAGTGCAGATGGACAATGACCCGAAGCATACTGCGAAAGCAACCAAAGAGTTTTTTAAAGGAAAGAAGTGGAATGTTATGCAATGGCCAAGTCAATCACCTGACCTGAATCTGATTAAGCATGCATTTCACTTGCTGAAGACAAAACTGAAGGGAAAATGCCCCAAGAACAAGCAAGAACTGAAGACAGTTGCAGTAGAGGCCTGGCAGAGCATCACCAGGGATGAAACCCAGCGTCTGGTGATGTCTATGCGTTCCAGACTGCAGGCTGTAATTGACTGCAAAGGATTTGCAACCAAGTATTAAAAAGTCAAAGTTTGATCGGTAATCTGTCCCATTACTTTTGGTCCCTTAAAAAGTGGGAGGCACATATACAAACTCTTGTAATTCCTACACCGTTCACCTGATTTGGATGTAAATACCCTCAAATTAAAGCTGAAAGTCTGCAGTTAAAGCACATCTTGTTCGTTTTATTTCAAATCCATTGTGGTGGTGTATTGAGCCAAAAAGATTAGAATTGTGTCAACGTCCCAATATTTATGGACCTGACTGTATATGAAGCTCTTCCCCATGCACATCTAAAACCACAGTTAATATTTTCTCTTTCTACTGGAGGTCATTGGTGGATTACTGATGAGATTCTCAGACGACCACAGGAAAAACAGACACACATACGGGAAGCTTAATGGCTATTTCGGAAAAAAGAAACTTTCAACAAAGGGTGTATTTTTAGATCTTTGGCTGGTTACAGCCAAACAGTTTAACTGAAGGTGTAAAAAAGGACATTTTCTTCAGGGTAAAAATAAAAAGGGGTTCACCAATAGACCTAAAGGAGCCCAATTAAATATTGATCCAGATAGCTGATCTTCTCAGCTACCTTCTGACCTAGAAAGGCAATGGAAATCTTAAAGTTTTTAATGGTACCTATCAGGATGTTTATACCTGACCCAGGCCATATTAGTTCCCTTTCTTCCACAGGAAGTCCATGCTATTAAGTGTGGATTTACTTTGTTTCCCTTTAGACAAATACTTAGAAGGTATGTTAACACACATCAGGTACATATTAGATTTTTTGGCAAAAATAAAATTTTTGGTAATTCCTCCCAAATCCACGGTTGTTTATTGGAACACTGCAAGCCTGGTCACGTTCAAAAATCACAGATGAGGCCTACAGCCTTATAAATTACTGCTAGAAGGTTCCGAATGATTTCCTCCATCTGAAGTTACATTTCTGATGAATTTTCTAAAAATGGTCCTTGAAATAATTTTTGATATTCAACTATTAAAATGTTATGGTGCTCAGAGGAGGGACGATGGGCTTGCAGGTTGGCACGCTATAAACAAATGCTTTAATGAACATGAGTGAGGTTGAGAAAATTCTGACAGCCCAGAACTGTCTTTGTTGGAACTAATTTACATACAATATTTTCGCTATATGGTGAGGAAACATGCAGACATAGAGGAATTGGATGCATAGTTATATATACAGCGTGCCCCAGTTTGCGCTTTAATCAAATTGCAACTTATAAATCCGTTTTATTTATTGGATACCAGCATTTAAATCAAGAGAGATCATATAGAGCACGTGTCAAACACAAGGCCCAAGGGCCGAATCCGGCCCACCAGGCCATTTCATCTTGCCCGTTGCACCCCTCTTGCAGCTGTAGCCCCCCTCATCTCTACCACCATCTTGCAGTAGGCAGCAAAAGAGGAGGACCAAACTCTTCCGCTAGATTCTGTGCTTCTCCACACAGCCAAGGAGAGGCTGGTATGTGCCTCCTGTCTCAGCAGTCGACAGCAGAGAGGACAGAACTCCTCCTACATATCCTGCGCCTCTCTGTGCCGTCTCCGCAGCCTCTTGTTCACCCCATCCTTGGTCTCAGCATTCAACAGTCTCTGGCAGCTAATGTCAGCCCTCCTCTGGTCCTCATCCAGACCCGGCACTTTCTGCTTCCCAACTCTGTCCTAGCTTCTTCCTGGCAGCAGCACAAGGCAAGGCGGTGCATTGTCATGTGGGGTGGGGGACTCTTAACTTCTGATGGTGGGAGGGCTCTTTACATCTGATGTAAGGGGGAAGGGTGCTCTGGACCTCTAGTCTTACAGACTCAACTGGCCCTTCAAGGGAGATTATAATGCTGACACGGTTGTGATAAAATGGAGTTTGACACCTCTGATATAGAGAGTGATATATTCACTAAACCAACATATCAGAACTAATTACTGCATTTTAGGAGTTTCAAAACTTTTAAGTGTATTCACACCTATACCTAGGTGCCAGGTTAAACAAGTGAAAACAATAGTTATAATCACATTTTAGAGAAATGGAAAACAAACTGATAGATAAGCGTTACTATGAAACTGTGGTTAGGGAAGAAACTAAGATAAAAAAAGAAGAAGATTAGATAGCAATACAGAAGTAATACAAATACAGATTACGTTTGTGTCACATTAACATCCTTTTTCAGAGCGGGTCATAATAAAAAAAAAAAAGACGACATATTTAAAAAACTAGTTTCAATGTGTACCTTTACAAGCATTCAGAAGAGGTCACCAGAGCAGATCATTTCACAAAAAAGCCAGAGAGAAAACATTTTTTGGCAGTAAACATGGGATATCTTTCCCCTGTTTGCATTGCATTCATTGTATGTAAATGATGAAAGTAAAGTAATTTAATCATGCGCATAAAAGGATACCCGATTATCATTAATGGATACTAGACTGATTACGTAATTAATAATCATCAAATGCCATGTGGCTTTATTTACTGTATGTAGGCAAAACCACTGAAAAAGTGAAAGCGCACATCACACACTACAGATATTATATAGGAAAGTCAAATAACCCGAGGCCAGATATTTTATTTTACAGAACATTAACACTCAGATTATGTAGCCCCAACAGGATGGAGGGTTGACAGACAATAAGCTCTGGTTCACACTGGTGCCGCAAATCAATGCGATTTGCACCTCCGATTTCATCGCGTTTAATAGAGATCTACGCAATTTGCAATGGAATCGGAAAAAAGTAGCGCAGGAACCTTTTTCAAAGTCCCTGTGACATGCGTCATGGCAATTTGAACGGTTCCATTGCCAACAATGGGGTGCGACTCGTCATGCGATTTGGAACTGTCAAATCACATGACAAATCGCACCAGTGTGAACGAGGGTTTAATGCCCAAATGGAAAGAGGTCCCGTGGATCCACAGGCAAGATTCAATACCGCCAAAAGGTTTAGTCCCGGTTCATGTATATGCGATGAGGTAACCAGCGCGATTCCAATGCAGGTTCCCGCATCGCATGTCACTCGCCGACGGTTCACACTGACATCTGCGAACTGTTGTGGGTGTCAATGTAAAATTAACAACACCCCCAGATCGGTTCACAGATTGGAGTGGAGTGCAAACTGTCGAATGGTGTAGGAATCGAATCGCATGGGTGATCACACCCATGCGATCTGATTCCAGTGCGGACCAAAAAAAGAGTCCCGCACCATTTTGGTGCGAATGCGATGCAATTTCAGCCATACACTTTGTATGGCTAAATTCGCATCGCACAGACATTGCATGTGATCTGCACAGCAATGTGGTGCAAATTGATTTCGATGTCTGTAATCGCACAAGTGTGAACCCAGCCTTAAACTAAGACTTTGATGTGTTTTTATTTGTGTAAATAAGGTATAAGTTTGTATGAAAATTGCATCAGCTCAGCGAGGAAGGCATACAGGGAGGGATACATGTCCTTTAGGAATTTCATCAAACTCTAATGTTTTGTGCACAAGAGTATGTGAGTAATGTTCTTTTAATCTCTGTAAAAATATTTTTACCAATGTAGTTGTGCTATGCACACTGTTTATTATGTATACTCGAGGCAAGACTTGGAGAAATATTTGGAGATCATAGAGGAGCTAATTGAAGTGCTTGTGAATTTATATTTAATTAAGGGCTAGGTCACATGGGCATACAGCCCCATACAGTGTAAAGAGCCATTTATTTTTGTGTACTAGCACCAAGCGGCATGCAGGCAGCACATATAAATAAACTGTGCATTAGATGTAAGGACTCCTCCACACAGCAGTGTTTGACAGATACACAGGGACGGGTGCATGGACCGAGACACAGAGACTCATCCAAGGTCCATAAAGACATGGTGAGCGAGTTTGGGGTGGAGGAACTTGACTGGCCTGCACAGAATCCTGACCTCAACCCAATAGAACACCTTTGGGATGAATTAGAGCAGAGACTGTGAGCCAGGCCTTCTCATCCAACATCAGTGCCTGTCCTAACATATGCGCTTCTGGAAGAATGGTCAAACATTCCCATAGACACACTCCTAAACCTTGTGGACAGCCTTCCCAGAAGAGTTGAAGCTGTTATACAGTGGGGACGGAAAGTATTCAGACCCCCTTAAATTTTTCACTCTTTGTTATATTGCAGCCATTTGCTAAAATCATTTAAGTTCATTTTTTTCCTCATTAATGTACACACAGCACCCCATATTGACAGAAAAACACAGAATTCTTGACATTTTTGCAAATATGTTAAAAAAGGTAAAAACTGAAATATCACATGGTCCTAAGTATTCAGACCCTTTGCTGTGACACTCATATATTTAACTCAGGTGCTGTCCATTTCTTCTGATCATCCTTGAGATGGTTCTACACCTTCATTTGAGTCCAGCTGTGTTTGATTATACTGATTGGACTTGATTAGGAAAGCCACACACCTGTCTGTATAAGACCTTACAGCTCACAGTGCATGTCAGAGCAAATGAGAATCATGAGGTCAAAGGAACTGCCTGAAGAGCTCAGAGACAGAATTGTGGCAAGGCACAGATCTGGCCAAGGTTACAAAAAAATTCTGCTGCACTTAAGGCTCCTAAGAGCACAGTGGCCTCCATAATCCTTAAATGGAAGACGTTTGGGACGACCAGAACCCTTCCTAGAGCTGGCCAAACTGAGCTATCGGGGGAGAAGAGCCTTGGTGAGAGAGGTAAAGAAGAACCCAAAGATGACTGTGGCTGAGCTCCAGAGATGCAGTCGGGAAATAGGAGAAAGTTGTAGAAAGTCAACCATCACTGCAGCCCTCCACCAATCGGGGTTTATGGCAGAGTGGCCCGACGGAAGCCTCTCCTCAGTGCAAGACACATGAAAGCCCGCATGGAGTTTGCTAAAAAAAAAAAAAAAACAGCTGAAGGACTCCAAGATGGTGAGAAATAAGATTCTCTGGTCTGATGAGACCAAGATAGAACTTTTTGGCCTTAATTCTAAGCAGTATGTGTGGAGAAAACCAGGCACTGCTCATCCCCTGTCCATTACAGTCCCAACAGTGAAGCATGGTGGTGGCAGCATCTAGCTGTGGGGGTGTTTTTCAGCTGCAGGGACAGGACGACTGGTTGCAATCAAGGGAAAGATGAATGCGGCCAAGTACAGGGATATCCTGGATGAAAACCTTCTCCAGAGTGCTCAGGATCTCAGACTGGGCCGAAGGTTTACCTTCCAACAAGACAATGACCCTAAGCACACAGCTAAAATAACGAAGGAGTGGCTTCACAACAACTCCGTGACTGTTCTTGAATGGCCCAGCCAGAGCCTGGGCCATTCAAGACTGGGATGCCATTAAAGTTAATGTGCGTTTAAAGTCAGGCATCCCAATACTTTTTACAATATAGCGTATGTGTATACAAATAGGAAAGAAATCAAGGACGCAAAAATTCAAAACGAACGTCAGATTGCAAAAGATAGTAGGACAAACCCCCAAAAATTCTTCAAATATATTAATAGTAAAAAGGTCAGGTCTGAACATGTAGGCCCTTTACAAAATAATCTAGAGTGGGTGACGGGGACAAAGAAAAGGCAAATTTATTAAATACATTCTTCAGTTCTGTGTATACAAAAGGAGCATGGGGGAGCTAAAGTCCATAATGGGGGTGCTATTGACATAGCCCCAAATGATCCACAATGGCTAAAAAGTGATATGGTCCAGAAATATTTAGACAGACTAAAGGTCTATAAAGCACCTGGACCAGATGGCATTCACCCACGGATCCTAAAAGAATTGATCTCTGTCATTTCAAAGCCATTGTTTCTCATTTTTAGGGACTCATTAATGACAGGAATGGTACCACTGGATTGGTGAAGGGCCAATGTTGTGCCTATATTTAAAAAGGTAACAAAGTCTTTACCAAGTACGGTAACTATAGACCTGTTAGTTTAACTTCTATAGTCGGGTAGATACTGGAGAGTTTAATAAAAGACCACATAGATGAGTTGAAAAAAATATTTTATGCAACAGACAGCATGGGTTCACGAAAGACCGGAGTTGTCAAACAAATCTGATTTCTTTTTATGAGGTAAGTAAAACCTTGGACAGAGGGGTGGCTGTGGACGTGGTATACTTGGATTTTGCAAAAGCACTTGACACAGTTCCCCACACACGGCTCATGTGTAAGGTAAAGTCTACAGGCTTGGAAATATCAGTTTTTAAATGGATAGGAAACTGGCTAAAAGACAGAATTCAGACAGTAGTGGTTAATGATGCTTACTCTGAATGGTCTACGGTTATCAGTGGTGTACCCTAAGGTTCAGTGTTGGGACCCTTACTTTTTAATACCTTTATAAACAATATAGGGTCTGGGTTTAAAAGTACCATTTCAGTCTTTGCAGATGACACTAAGCTATGCAGTGGAATAACGTCCTTACAGGATTTACAAGCCGACCTCAATGCACTGTCTAATTGGGCGACTATGTGGCAAATGAGGTTTAATGTTGATAAAGGTAAAGTTATGCACTTGGGGGCTAGGAATATGCATTCATCATACATACTAGGGGGAGTACAACTGGGGGGAATCCGTATTGGAGAAGGAGGATCTGGGAGTTTTGCTAGATCATAAGCTCAATAATAGCATGCAATGCCAAGCTGTGGTTTCCAAAGCGAGCAAAGTCCTTTCTTGTATTAAAAGAGGTATGGACCCCAGAGAGAGAGATATCATTTTGCCCCAGTACAAATCATTAGTAAGACCTCATCTGGAATATGCAGTTCAGTTTTTGGCACCAGTTCTCAAAAAGGATATCGGGAACTGGAGAAAGTGCAGAGAAGGGCAACCAAACTGATAAGAGGCATGGAGGAGCTCAGCTAAGAGGAAAAATTAGAGGAACTGAATTTATTCTCTTGAGAAGAGGTGATTAAGGGGGGATAGGATCAACATGTACAAATATATAAGGGGTCCATATAGTGAACTTGATGTTGAGTTATTCATTTTACGGTCAACACAGAGGACAAGGGGGTACTCTTTACGCCTAGAGGAAAAGAGGATTCTTCTCCAAATATGGAAAGGTTTCTTCACAGTAAGAGCTGAAAATGTGGAATAGACTCCCTCCAGAAGTGGTTCTGGCGAGCTCAGTAGATTTAAAAAAGGCCTGGATTCTTTCCTAAATGTACATAATATAACTGGGTACTAACATTTATAGGTAAAGTTGATCCAGGGAAAATCCGATTGCCTCTAGGGGGTCAGGAAGGAATTTTCCCCCTGCTGTAGCAAATTAAATCATGCTTTGCTGGGGTTTTTCGCCTTCCTCAGGATCAACTGTGGGTAAAGGATTGTGTATATGGGATTGTTTGATATTATTTTTTATTTATTTATTTTTATTGTTGAACTAGATAGACTTGTGTCTTTTTTCAATCTGACTAACTATGTAACTATGTATGTGACAAAAAAAAAAAAAAAAACATCAATTATCCAGATAGTAAGTGCAAAAAGCCTAATTAAACAAAATGTACGTGAAGCCAATGACACATCAAGATTCCACTGCAAAGGGTGGTCCCTAAAGCCTGGTAGACACAATAAGATGAGATTATCGGGGGGGGGCGTGGCCCTGAGAGCGATGAAGTAGGACGTGGATAGCGGGAGCTCTTGTTGGCGTTTCTCCTGCCTAACATCCTGAATACAAATCCGGGTACATATATACCCACAAAGCCGCCCACAGATACCGGGAGCAAGGGACAATATGTCGCCGCCGAAAAAGGCCATAGAAACGGTGGATAAATTAGAAAGATAACGCCGCCAAGAGAAAAACATGCAGGCCAAAGATGGTGCTGACACATGTCCAGATGAGGAGCGCCAAACAGCAGACACGGCTAAAGTGCTGAACACCATAGCCACGCTCCAAGGCACTCTTATGGCCAAAATTGATGAAGTGAAGTGAAGATAGATATCTCACTCCTGCGACAGGACCTTTCACAAACTATGTTTGCCTTCATTCTTGGACTGATAGAGCAACTTTCTGTTCTTCCCTATATGACTCCAGGCGCCTTGCGTACACAGAACTGAACTTAAACCTACTGACAGGCTTGTCATACTGTGCCTTGTATTTTGGAAGCAAGAGACCCACAGCAACGGACTCCCAAGGAGCCATATTTCCCCCCCACTAACTTACCACGCACTGTGCAGTGAAAAATCGCCCCCCTAGAGATGGAGCCTACTATTGCTCTACACCAAATACCCGTGTTAAGCTATGCGCCTCCAGACAGAATAATCTGCTGGACGACTGTTCTCACGTTTGTTTTTGGGTACATAATGCTCTCACCACGTTGGGGAGGTGTGGAGCTGGGAGGGAGGGATGTTGCCCATTTAAGAGGCCAAAGTTCTGGTATGTACTGTAATATTGAATGCAAGTTATGTTTTTGGGATGCACTTTTAAACACATATGGATATAATGTATATTCTATAGGTATAAGTTTATTAGGTATGATGCTATTAACCTATTATGATGTTGTCTTCCTGCTCCTCTCCTCTATGTACCAATCCCCATTTAAATGACCACGATTAAGTTTATGACCTGGAACGTGAGGGGGGTGCGTGACAGAATTAAGCGCACTGCGACCCTCACATATCTGAAGGCGCAGAGGGCAAATGTCACAGCGTTAATGGAAACTCATGTCACAGGACATTTACAATCTGCTTTGAAACGCCCCTGGATTGGATGGGCATACCATAGTACAAATCTGTCCAGGGGAGTCTCTGTTTTGGTGACTAAAGCAACCCCATTCGAATTGTTATCAATGGAGCCAGACCAGCAGGGTAGATACTTGTTTTTACATGCAACCATAGGAGGTTTTCCTGTACTAGCTTGGAGGTCGTCACGGCAGGTCTGACATTTATGGCCCAGCCCCCGACAGTATCTGCTGTATGGATGGGGGATTTTAATATGACTATGAACCCGTTTTTAGATCGCCCAGTGCAGACTGGAAATCCAGTCATGACAGTTTAGATTGAGACGCACATTGACAGAGTTTGCCTTGATAGATGTGTGGCGGCATAGACACCCTACAGCTAGGGCTTATACTTGCCACTTCACCATGTCCAGAATAGACTACATTTTAGTCTCCAAGACACCACTCCCCAAAGATATAGGGGTGGGATTTGCACCTAGAGCCCTGTCAGACCAATCCATGTTGAATGCTGGCATCACTTCTGACCACAGCCCCTAAACAAGTTTGAAGACTTAACCCATACTGGCTCTCAGTACTGACAGAACATGACACTATAGAGAGAACTACAGTTTTACTTTACTGAAGGTCAAAGCTCCTTTTCATTCAATACAAACTGGGACTCATTTAAACTACACACACGCAGGATATTAGATACCAGAATAAATAGGCTCAAACAGTCCTCTAAAGTGATCGTACAAATGTCAGCGAATAAACTGCAGGAATTGGAGGAGACTTCATGCGAGCCTATTGCACATACAGACGTTGGTGAAAGACCATTGGCTGCGGAAACCTTCCAGTGGACATGGCAGATCTGCTTGCTCTTTTAGGGATGTTTGTTTATGCCTCACCAAGAGACTGGCCACCTCATTAACGCTCCTAGCAAACAGATCTGCGTACAGGGCCGCTGGAACACCAACACGGATCCCACCGGGGTTAGAGCCTAGGATTTCCTGGGGCGCAGAGTCTAAGAGCCAGCAGGTGTTCACCAGAGCCTCTAGTGGTGAGGATTGACTGGGCTGCAACCGTCTCCAGGTCGCGACACCCAGGGTCCCCCAGCTCACACCCACAGTAGGCAACAGGAGGATAGGGATAGTAAAGGAATAAGCCAAGGTCAGGGCCACAAGCAGGCAAGGACAACAGAGTACACGCCAAGGTTTAGGGTCACAGGCAAACAGGGATGGTCCGGGACACGCCAAAGGTAAGGGTCACGAGCAGACAGGAATAGTAGAGAACACGCCAAGGTCGGTAACAGAAACAAACGTAGAGCACACGGCAGGCAGGAACAGGAAGCCAAACACACAAAGGTTGATCAGCAGGGCTGGCTTGCAGTGCAGAGGTTAATATAGAGTTCTCTGATAGGAGCTGGGGTGGAGCCGTGCTAGAGGAGAGTTAATAAAAGCAGTCAGGTGAGAGACAGCTGGTCTTAGAGATGAACACATGGAGACAGGTAAGCTAACAAACTCTATTGCATAACCATGACAGTTATTCATGTTTACAGTATAAATAAAAGCAGCAGATCATGCTAGAGAGGATTTGGTTAAGCTCAACGTGATACCAGTGTCTGTCTATGTTACTTGGAGATATACAAGCGCGCTTTTCTGGAATTATACAAGAGAGCTGTAAATTGTGCTTTTCAGCGCAACAAATTTTTTTGCTTATAAAGAAAAGCTTATAAAATTTCCATAACACTGGCAAGAACAATTCTTAATGAATCCATGCTGATTACGGCTAATGATACCGTTTTCATTAGGAAAATCTTGTAAATAGTCCCTTATCATCCCTTCCAAGAGCTTGCATATTATTGATGTTAGACTAACTGGTCTGTAGTTCTCAGGGATATATCTGGGTCCTTTTTTAAAGATTGGTGCTACATTGGCTTTTCTCCAATCAGCTGGTACCATACCAGTCAGTAGACTGTTATTAAAAATTAGGAACAATGGTCTGGCAATTACTTGACGGAGTTCCTTAAGGACCCTCGGGTGCAAGCCATCTGGTCCTGGAGACTTATTTGTGTTAAGTTTTTCAAGTCTGTTTCTGATTTTATCCTCAGTTAACCATGGGGGTGCTTCCTGTGACATGTCATGAGGATAAACATTGCAGTTTTGGCTACTGAAGCCCCCCCCGTTTCCCTCGTGAAGACTGAGGAGAAGAATACATTAAAAACCTTCGCCATCTCACCGTCCTTTGTAACCAGAATCCCTTCATCATTCTTTATGGGGCCAATATGATCTGTCCTCTCTCTTTTACTATTTATGTACTTAAAGAATTTCTTGGGATTTTTCTTACTCTCCTCCGCTATGTGCCTTTCGTGTTCTATCTTAGCTGCCCTGATTACACCCTTACATTTCTTATAGCATTCTTTGTACAGTTGGAATGCTGATGATGATGATCCCTCAGTCTTGTATTTTTTGAAGGCCTTCTCCCTTGCTTTTATATGAATTTTTACATTGGCGTTAAATCACCCCGGGCTTTTATTAGCTCTTTAAAATGTATTACCCTTTGGGATGCACTGGCTAATACACTTATTTAATATGCTCCTAAAGCACACCCATTTTTCCTCCGTGTTCTTTGTTCCTAGGATTTTATCCCATTTAGTATCTTCTAGCAAGTAGCGTAGTTTCTGGAAGTTGGCTCTTTTGAAATTCACTGTCTTTGTATTCCCCTTATGTTTCCTATTTGTGTGATTTATGCTGAAACAAATTGACCTGTGATCGCTGTTTCCTAAGTTGCCCTGTATTTCTACATACAGGGCAACCAAGTCTGTATTGTTAGGAATTAGTAGGTCTAGTAACGCATTGTTTCTTGTTGGTGCATTTACCATCTGACCCATGAAATTGTCCTATAAGACATTTAGGAAATGGCAAGCCTTAGATGAATGCGCAGTTCCTTCCGCCCAGTCTATGTCTGGATAATTAAAATCCCCCATTATAATGACACTTCCTATCCTTGCCGCCATTCCAAACTGTGATAGGAGGTCCATCTCCCCCTTCTCCCTTAGGTTAGGGGGCCTATAGCATACTCCCAGTATTACTTTCACCTTGGTTTCCTCCCTTTATAACTCTACCCATAAGGATTCTGCCTCTTCCCTTGCTCCATTAGTGTCGTCATCCCTCACATTCACCTGTATATCATTTTTGAGATACAGGCATAACCCTTCTCCGTTTTTTACCCTCCCTGTCCCTGCGTTATAGGGAATACCCTTGAATGGTTGCCAGCCAATCATGAGAGCTATTGAACCAGGTCTGTGAAATGCCCACAAAATCTAATTCCTCCTTATACAGTAGCAGCTCTAGTTCTCCCATCTTATCCGTCAGACTCCTGGCATTAGTGAACATGCCTCATAGTTTTGTCCGGACGCATACTATCTCCCTATATATCTGTGCTATATACTAGCTCTTCTCGATGTATACTTAGCCATAGGGTGTCATGGATTAATATGCACTGGCTCCACCAGCTATCCTGAAATAAGGCATACTTTCCCTATTTTTGAAATTATACAGGTGAATACCTTCTGTTCCATGAAGGCTCCTACTGGTTCACTGGAGGACTCCGGAGTACCCATTGTCCCTTTTCACCATAACTTATGGTTATGTCTATGGCTCTATAATATTAGTCTGTGTTAGACACAAGCATATCTGGATGCACAATTAACAATGGGCATAAAAGGAGAGATTTGCATTGTTCCACCCACTACACTGAAATTAGGAATAATTCCCTAATATTTGGGATATGTGATGGAATGTGACATGTGAATACCTTCTTTTCCAAAGGGGATCAACTGTGCTACTATCCTAAATTTTAATTAGACTTTTTGTGTCCCTTTACTATACTCCTATAGTTTTAAAGTGATCTAAGTGACTGCCATTTTTGTTTTAAGTACACATACTAAAAGAAAAAAAAATGGTTTTGGGTAGAGTTCTATAATTCAACATGTGCACATATAGTTGACACTTACCCCTTTCTCTGTTGTTTCCCCTCCTATATTCTCATCCACATACCAGTCGGACTCCCATTCCCAGTGTGGTGAGGGGAGCTGGAAGCTGTCCAGTTGTTGATGTTTCAGACCAGTGACATCACTCCATTGCCAGCGATCACTGGGAAGAAGCTTTTCACAGAATCCATCCACTGGATTCCAGCGCTGCAAACATGGAGAAAAAAAAACAGGTAATCTATCACTGTTAGGGCTTGTTCACACCAATGGTGAATAAGCGGTAAAACCCCATGGTTGAGCTACGTTTTTACCACCCCCCCAATCGTTCCACCTTTAGTTGCAGAGGCAGCGGCCAAGAATGTACACATGCATTGGCAGGAATTATACTCCCTGTCACTCTGCAATGCGGTGCACTTGTACAGGGTTCAATGGGTTAAAGTGTTACTAAACTCACAAGCGTAAAATCAGTAAAGCATGCTTGTTATACTCACTGTGGAACCTAAGGGGTTAATCCTCTGCATTGTGTAAAAAGGCTGTTTAATCCTGTCTTCTCTGCTCCTCCCCTTCTTCCACTTTCCCCAATCCATCTCCTGATGAGACAGTCTTTGGAGTCACTCTGCACATGCTCAGTTTGGTGGGTATTGCTAGAGAAATCTTTTTTTTTCATGGGAGGGTGCATGTGATCAGCACAGGGCCAATCCACACTGTCCAGGGGGTCAGGGGCCCCTCAGGTTCATAGGACGGTCAAAGGAGAATGAAAATTCCTCCTACAAGCTTTAACCAGACACTAATAGAATTCACAAGACTGCTATATACTGCTGATGACAAATGCTAGAGTTAGTTACCTGGTAACTCCATTTCCATTAATCTTCCAGGGCAGCACATGAGTGACCCCACCCACCCAAAACAGGAAACACATAATCCACAATCAAATAAAAAGAGCACAGTCACCCAGAGTTCTCAGTAGTAAGGAAGAACTGAAGGCAACTAATGGAATAACATAATACCATAATAACCCAATACAACACAGAATATAGGGCGGGGGTCCATGCTGTCCATGCTGCTGTGGATAATAAATGGAAATGGAGTTACCAGGTAACTAACTCTAGCTTTCCCATTTCATCTTCCAGGACAGAAAATGAGAGGACATTAAATAACCTATTGGGTGGGCTACTGCTTCCAGGAATTATATTACAAGGCTAAGTCCTGAAAGGACAGCAGAGTAATCCAGATGTATCAAAACACTATATGAAAATTAGACCAGGTGGTGACTTTGTAGAGCTGTTGAGGCAAAACTACTAATTCTCTGTCCACGCTGAGGTCAAAGACCTGAAAAATGACCCAAATGCCTACAGCGTATTTAGACACCTGAGCAATTGACTTGGGTCCTGTGAATAGTACCAAAAGTCTGCTTTACTTTTTCCCATCATTTGGATTGCTTAAAATAAAATACCATGGCTTTGTTTCCTCACTTAGGAAGGGTTTGAAAATAGGGGAGGAATCACCAATACCTAAGCCCGAAGCCTAGTCATTCAGAACCTCAGATCTATTATAACAAGTAACCAGTCTGGGATAAACATATAGTAGGATTTTGTGAAGGCTAAATATCCTAAAAATAATTGTCCTTGTCCAACAGTGTACAAAAGAAAGACATGCTGAAATGCTGAATAGTCACTAAGCCATGTAGTGGCCCCGGAGAGTAGGAATGAGCCCTAGAGCATTAGATCATTGTTGACATAGGAGTATCCTATGAGGAGACTTGCGTTGTCTGTGTAGCATGGCACCACCAAGAGGATTTTGGCTATTAAGGTCTGTAAAGAAAAACCTTGCCTTTTCCCAATAGGGATTCCTGGATCACTACAGGCAGTAATGGGGAAGGCAGAAAAAAACGACATCATAAAAACTAGGTACGTGCCTAGACCCTGGCCATTATCTTTTCCTCCAGGGAAAGGAGCCTTGAGACTTTCCCATGTACTTAAATGCAGTCAGGTTAGCATTAGACAGCAACTACGAAACCTTCTTAGTCATTTACACCTCTGCTATACCATGCATAGTAAATAACATTAACCACTTCAGCCTTGGAAGTTTTTTTCCCCACAAATACAGCTTTCTTTTGGTGGTATCTGATCACCTCTGCGGTTTTTATTTTTTGCACTATAAAACAAAAAAAAGAGCGACAATTTTGAAAAAAAAAACAAACTTTTTTTTAACTTTCTGCTATAATACATATTCAAAAAATATATATACCGGTATATAAAAAAAAAAAATGTATTCATCAGTTTAGGCCGATATATATTCTTCTACATGTTTTTGGTAAAAAAAAGAAAAAAAAACAAAAAACAAACCATTGCAATAGGCGTATATTGATTGGTTTGCGCAAAAGTTATCGCGCCTACAAACTACAGGATCGATTTAGGGACTCTTTTTTTTTTGTTCATACTGGTGATGGCAGCGATCTGCAATTTTTTGCGGCACTGCGACATTGCAGTGGACAAATCTGACCCCAATTTACACTTTTTGCGGACCAGTCACATTATTACTTTGATCAGTGCTATGAAAATGCACTGAGCAATATAAAAATGACACTGGCAGGGAAGGGGTTAACACTAAGGGGCGATCAAGGGGTTAAGTGTGTTCCCTCAGCGTGTTCTAACTGTAGGGGGGATGGGCTTACTGAAACATGACATCACTGGGAACAGTATATCCCTGTCATGTCACTAGGAAGAACGGGGAAATGCCTGGTTTACATAGGCAGTTCCTTGTTCTGCCTCTCCTTGCTGTGATCGCGGGCCACCAGCGGAGATCGATTCAGCAGGAGTGCTCCTGCGACAAGCACCCTCTATCCTGCTTTTATGGTCTGACGTACAGGTACGTCAGTTTGCACAGGAGAGCCATTCTGTCGACGTATAACGGCGTGAGCCGATCGGCAAGTGGTTAAACTGAATGTGACATTCAGATACGATAACTCACACCGTACATAATAATCTTCATACAATAGATATCGAAGGACATCTAGACAAAAGGCCCTTGTATTTTCTAGGAGATTTCCGTCCCAATGCCTTACATACCCAAAATGCATATGCCCATACCAATGACCTTTCTCTCCTTCCTGGAAAGGAACTGGGTAAATTAACCTGACTATTTTACGAATGACAGGAGCCCTGCCCAATGTTTGAAGTGTGACTCCACTCCAGTACCATATGGCACATTGTGATACTGGTGCAGGTAAAGTTATGCAAATCTTTACATCAGAGGACTGAGCCTGTAGCAGTAACAGAACGTTCAGATGGACTTGCTATAGCTGTTCTGTTAGGTAGTAAATGAGATGTAATGATGTTATTTTAACATATACTCTAGTACTGAACTTAAACATATAAGGGTGGATAAAAATCAATGGTTTAAAAAGAAAAATCAAAACAATCATATTTTTTTTTTATTTTTATTAAATTTATTGTAATAAAATGCTTTTGGAGTAAAAATCTATCTATCTAAATATAGTTTTCTATTTAGGATACAATAATAATTTAGTTTATTCAGCATGAAATGGAGCTTAGTTATGTAGCAGGAGGTTGTATATTCTGCAATATTTAATTTTTTGGTAAACTCATTCAATGAATCCAAGCTGAGATAACCTGCATTGCAATGATGCATTCACACAATTTTACAGTAACCATGATAAAAAAAAACAAAGTTCAGTAATATTCCTTTATCCCATTGTTTTGCAAATCTATGTACACTACAAACTGTATGATTGAATCGGTTCTGATATTGCCGTTTTACCATCCTGACAGCTTATTATACTAAATAGGAAACCTTCATTTTATTTGTAAATATTAAAGATTTTAACTACCAGCAAGAATGAGTCCTTCTACTTAAAGAGCACCTGTCATTTCAGATCCATAATGGCAGCGCCTGTTAGCGGGCATCCACTCACCTGCTGCCGCCATGTCCCTCACCTTGTTGTGTCACTGCCGCATCACCAGCCGTCTCATTAAAGTGAATGGGACTGTCAGTGAGTCAACAGCGGGTCAGAGGAGTGAAAGGGGGGCCTAAGGCCCCTTTCACACGATCGGACCGTCTATACGTTTTTCATCCATCCATCAGCGGATGACAATGTATTTCTATGGGCAAATGAATGACCATCCGTTACCATTCGTTCACCTCTGCTTCCAATCTTATCCGTTTTTTTTAACGTACAAGGGTACGTAGAGATCCATGTAAACAAACATTAACTGATGTTAACGGACAATGTCTGTCAACGTCCGATCAGTTAAGATCCGTTTGGAATAAGTTAAGTTTATTTTTTTGTTTATATGTGAACTCAGGCCGCTTCAGTAGCATGAGATGGGTCCAAAATCGACGAAGTCTCCTAGCCACAATCTGCTTTTTCTTGCTCTCCTTTCTCCACATATAGGCAAATATAACAAACAATGTCACGCTGTCCCAAAAATTGTTGGAATCCATCGCACAAAGCAGATAGCACACACAAGGACAAGGACAAAGCAAGGACAAGTCACTCACTGAAAACTGCAATCTGCAATGCAGCATGGGAGGAGCAATGCTTTCTGGGTAATGTCATCAAAGCCACAGAAACTGCTGTAAATGGATCAAAATAGATACAAAAACGGATGTAAAGGGGTAAATTAATGGATGTTATTGGAACGGAAGACGGATGTAAATGGAGATTAGCGGAACTTACGTCAAATATAGCAACGGATAAGAACTGATATGTTTTCAACGTGGCTAAACTGACGGTGCCCGTGTGAAAGGGGCCTAAAACTTCAACCTTTTTAAGTCAAACGACTCTGTAACATTCATGGGTATGCTGACATTATTTTTGACAGAAAAACAAAACATATTCATATGAAGAAATGTTTTCCTGAATTTACATGCTTTCAAGCACAGTCAATATTAGCAAAATGCCTTACTTCAAAACATAAGCCAAAACTTTTTTTTGCCATCTGTGCCCCATTGGAAAGATTGCCCTTCACTATCTCTCCTATAATCACACCACAAAGGGGGAAATTTTCTCTAAAGTGAAGGAAGTGTGAAGGGATGTAGCCTGGAGAGCGATGGAGTAGGTCGTGGATTGTGAGAGCTCCGCTTGCTACTTATCCTGTATGCTATCCTACTTGCTAAAACCGAGGATACATTTCCCTACATAGCCTCCTTTGGGTCCCAAGATTCTGAAGGATCATGTCTCCACCTGAGAGAAACACAGAGACAGCTAGCAAAATATCGCAGGCAAGACAAG
The DNA here is from genome assembly GCA_037952925.1 of Lithobates clamitans. Lineage (NCBI taxonomy): Eukaryota > Metazoa > Chordata > Amphibia > Anura > Ranidae > Lithobates > Lithobates clamitans. The sequence goes on from JBBGZY010000254.1 coordinate 7,917,654, forward strand.
GACCAGCAGGCCGAAGATCACACCGACACCTGCTCTGACACAGAACACCACGCGGCCACTACTGCCAAGGTGCTGGAGTCTATCGCTCCATTGCAGGGTACTCTAACGACTAAGATCGATGAAGTCAAAATCAACATCTCTCTTCTCAGCCAGGATCTCTCCAAACTAAAAAAAAGACAGGATTACAGAGATTGAAACCCACATAGGAACAGCAGAGGATATCCTGAACCCATTATGGCATACCACTGAGGAGATGCAAAGGCAAATACAGCCACTGCATTCACACCAAGATGACATGGAGAATCGCCTTCGTAGCAGCAATCTCCTCTTTATTGGGCTCCCCCAGAGAGCAGAAGGTAATGACCCAGCGGAATATCTGGAGAATCTCCTCATTAAGGCCTACAGCAGGGAAGCCTTCTCCGTTATGTTTGCGGTAGAGCGGGCGCACCGCATACCAGCAAGACCCCCACCACAGGGAGCACCCCCTCGTACCTTTATAGCCAAATTTCTTTATTTTCTAGACAGGGATAGAATTCTGCATCTCACTAGAGAGAAAGGCAACATCCCTGTGGGGAATGTTCAAGTGGTGGTTTTCCCGGATTTGTCTAACGAGGTACAGAGGAGATCCCAGTTTCAAGATGTCCAACGCCGCATGTGTGCCCTGCACCTCAAGTATGCCATGCTATTTCCCACCAGGCTTCAGGTGGAAGAGGACAGCCGTGTACAGTTCTTTGAGGACCCAGCCATGGCCTCTGCGTCACTGGATCAACGTGGACGTCCTGCTTAGCTGATCGATCGTCCTGGTGCCTCAATGAGTACGACATATATGTTCACCTACCGGGTGTTTCAGATGGCACTACCCTCACTGATCCCCCCCAAGTCACAGCCAAATTCAAAAGCTTCTATAGCACTCTATAAACATCACAGTACACCCCATCTTAATCCCGAACAACTCACAATGCTAGAAGCACCTATAACTATCAATGACATTACTGAGGCACTGTCCCAACTAACCAAATCTAAGGCACCAGGTCTTGATGGATTACCCTTAGAATTTTACACTACCTTTTCAGAAATACTCATTCCCAAACTAAAGGCCCTGCACCAATCTATATTTGATCAGGGGATACTTCCACCCTCAATGCAGGAAGCTCAAATTATAGTTCTCCCTAAACCAGGAAAGGATCCCCACTAGCCTGAATCATACCGCGCTATCTCCCTGTTACAAGTTGACATAAAAATATTGGCCAAAATTCTCGCCTCCCGATTGAATAAATTCATACTTTCATTAGTCCACCCTGACCAAACCGGATTTATGCTGGAGAAAATAGAGTTAGGTACCTGGTAACTCTTTTTCTTAGAAGTCTTCCAGGGCAGCATCTGAGAGATAGGCTCCTCTTCCCTGAAACAGGAAACACATTAGTCCACCGCTATAAATTTCACAGTCTTACCTGCGTGCCTCAGTTGTATTAAAGCACCGAAGGAAATCTCAGTAAGCTTGAAACTCCCCCATTGTACCTGGTATTTATCGTTTTAAGGGTGGGAACTAGTGCTGCCCTGGAAGACTTCTTAGAAAAAGAGTTACCAGGTACCTAACTCTATTTTCTCGAATCGTCTTCCAGGGCAGCATCTGAGAGGATGTATCAAGCAATACTTACTAGGGTGGGGATAAAGACTGGAGCACCTTGCGACCAAATGCCTGGTCTTGGTCAGAGACAGCTGGTCTATATGATAGTGCCTTGCGAAGGTACTAAAGCTCGACCATGTCGCTGCCCTGCAGATCTGCTCCAGGGGTTGCCCCTGCTTTCTCTGCGACCGAGGTTGCCCAGGCTCTGGTTGTGTGTGCTCTGATCCCAACAGGAGGGGTGAGGTTTTGTGCCTCATAGGCCGTCTGTGTGGCCATTCTTATCCATCTGCTGATGGTATTCTTAGATGTATGACTCCCGCATAAAGGACAAAAAGAGAGGTCCTATGTCCATAGTTTTTGGAAGCGAAGGGATAATGATATTTTGTGTTCTATGGAACGTTGAAGAGACCTTGGGTAGGAAAGCTGGGTCTGGCGAGAGATTTATTTTGTCTAAATGTATTAGGAAGTATGGTTCCATCATAGACAGGGCTTGGATTTCGCTCACTCTTCTGGCCGAAAACAAGGCCACAGGACGTGCCGTTTTTAAAGTGAGGTTTTTGTCCGAGTTATCTTCCATCGGTTCGAATGGAGGGGAGAGAAACCCTAGTATCGTGAACATGTCCCAAGTTGGCGTTCTATTCATTTTAGCCGGTCTAGCTCTTTTAAGTGACATCAGGAATCGCTTTATCAGTGGATCTTCTGCGAGTATGGTATCCATGAACGAGGAGAGTGCTGCCACTTGTACCTTCAGCGTGCCTAGGGAGATATTTTTGTCTGTCCCAGCTTGCAGGAACTCCAGAATTGTTGGGATTATCCCTCTGTTGGAAATTGGTTTGTTTTTGTTCCAGGAGACAAACTTTTTCCTCACTTTCTCGTAGACTGCCCTGGTCACAGGCTTTCTGCTGTCTAGGATGGTATTGATCACCTTGTCTGACAGTCCTTTATTTTGAAGTCTTATCCTTTCAGTAACCAAGCCGAGAGCTTCAGGATTCTGTGGTTCGGATGGCTGACTGGGCCCTGTGATAAAAGATCTGGCCAACCTCATCTGACATGGCCGAGATTGATCTGCAATGTCAGATGAGGTTGGATGCTGAGGTTCTTCAAGTGGCTGAACCATGCCCTTTGGGGCCAGTGCGGTGCGATTAGGGCTGAAACAACTAATCGATTAATCGACAACTAATCGATTATGAAATTAATCGATTACTATTTTCATAATCGATTAATCGGCCAGTAATATAATGGGGTTAAAGAAAAACTAAAATGAGCCCTTTATAGTACAAAAAGAGCAAATAATCGCTACTGTAAATATTACTTTCACAGCTCTACAGTAAAAAAATGAACCCCTTTACAGTAGTAATTATCTACTTTTTTTTGTACTATAAAGGGCCAATTTTCGTTTTTTTTTTTAACCCCATTGTGTTACTAAACGTCTTAGACCTGGTTCACATCTATATGTTTTTTGGTGCTTTTTGCAGAAATGCACTGCAGTTCATTTACATGGTTTCCTATGGGACACATTCACGCAAAACGGTGCTTTTTTGGTTCAATATACTTCAATAGAAAAGCTGCAGAAAAGCATGTAATGCGTTTTTTCTGCAATTTGTGCTTTTTAATCTGCCCAACAACAAATTGGCCAAAAAAAAAGCAAAATGCAAATCGCAGCAAAAACACATGCACAAAAATCAAAAAGCACTGCAGAAACAGATCAAAAGCAAACTGCATAGGTGTGTACCGAGCCTTATGCTGGCCACACCGATCAATTTTCAGAAAAATCTTTGTACATTCGCTGAATGAAAGAATGTTGTTTGAAATTTTCACTTGTTTTTAACATTCTGTTTTTAAGATGAATGTCATTTCTGAACGAAAACCACATACACTGTCTGAAAATTCCTTTGACCAAGTTTTGTATTTCCAAATTTTCCTGTCACTGTGGTTGAAATTGAACATCGATTTGACCCCACTAACGATTAGAAAATCGAACGAACATTCTTAAAATGACATTGTTTGTTTTTGTTTTTAATAGAAAAAATTTGATCTCTGATGATATTTACCAGATTCAAGCTTTAATAGTATATACAGTATATATCCTCTAATAGTGTATATACAGTATATCTCCTCTAATAGTATATACAGTATATCTCTTCTGTCTGTTATTCTCAGAGTGGATTAGATATTTTGCTCCCTAACCATATAGTTGGTTATTTATATTTACAACTGCATAGAGATATTTAAGAATAAATGACCTTTTTTAAAAACTTTACATATTAACTAAAATTATACACCACACTTTTTCTTAAGGTTATTAACCGATTAATCGATTAATCAAAACAATAATCGTCCAACTAATCGATTACGAAAATAATCGTTAGTTGCAGCTCTAGGTGCGATTAGTATCACCGTTGCGCTCTCTGTCTTTATTTTTTGGATCACTCTTGGTATCATGGCAGTTGGAGGGAATGCATAACACAGTTGCCATCTCCAGTTTTGGCTGAAGGCAACTACTCCGCTGTTGTTGGGCTTCCTGGGCTTCCATTAGGGAGGGGGACTCTGCTGTTAAAGAAAAATTTTTTTTTTTAATATATTTCTTTTTTTTTTATATACATATATATTTTTTTAAATTCCCGCCTCCCTGAGCTGACCTTCTGGTCTCCGGGAAAATGGCCGCTGACTGGAACCGCGGAAGAAGTGACGCTTTTCCAGCATCTGCACCATCTTGGTACACCCCACAGAGCCTCCACAAGGAAAGGAGCCGGCTCTGCTGGGTGCGGAAGACGCCGATCGCGGCAGTACACAGCGTGGAGGCAATCGGGCGGTCTGTGAGAGAAAAACCTGACACCTACCCGCGCCAGAGGGAGGCATCCACCAGCCTGTGGTCACAGGGCCCAGATCAAAGCAGCAGCAGGTCCCACCAGCACGAGATCAAAACGGTATGGGGAAAAAATGCAGTGCATTTTATCAGTTTGGGGGGATGATTGCAGACCCCTCTGTAGGGGTGAAATCTCAGGCAGAGCAAGTTTGCTCGATATTGCTGCTCCTGCTTGCCCTCCCAAGGCCCGCTGGGCTGAATGGGATGCTGGCAGGGGGTCTCCTGCAATTAGCACAGAGACAAATAAAATAATAAACGTTTCTTGCTGCTCCTGTGGGCCCGGAGGAAACACAAACAACTGAGGCACGCAGGTAAGACTGTGAAATTTATAATGGTGGACTAATGTGTTTCCTGTTTCAGGGAGGAGGAGCCTAGCTCTCAGATGCTGCCCTGGAAGACGATTCGAGAAAAATACTGCTATGAACTAGGGCTGGGAGAAAAATCTTCGATCATGAATCGAGTTTTTTTTTCTTTGCAAACCGCGCCGGTCCTGAGGCGCTGTGGGCATGAGCTTTTAGGCGAGGCCGCGGCTTCAGCCTAGTCCGCGGCGTCTGGCCTCGCGGACTAGGCCGAAGCCGCGGCCTCACCTAAAAACTCCTTGCCCGCGGCTCCTCAGGATGGGCGCGGTGTCAGCGGCGGTCCTGAGGCGCTGCGGGCATGAGTTTTTAGGCGAGGCCGTGGCTTCGGCCTAGTCCGCGGCATCCGGCCGAAGCCGCGGCCTCGCCTAAAAACTCATGCCCGCAACGCTTCAGGACCGGCGCGGTGAAAAAAAAAATAAATCTAAAAAAATCGACTTGCCTAAATTTTGAATCGATTTGACCTCTCAAAAGGGGCACACGTCAGGGCTGCCCCCTTTCCCCTCTGCTGTATGCCCTGGCGGCCGAACCACTGGCCATGGCCATTAGGGCAGACCTCAACATATCTGGCCTACGCATGGGTAACACGCTAGAAAAAATAGGCTTATACGCAGACAACACCATCCTGTACTTAGCCGACCAGGGACCATCTTTACAAGCCGTACTAGAGATTATAGAGAATTTGGGAAAGTTCTTTGGATTATGTATTAACTGGGATAAATCCCAGATTCTCCCCTTGGGTCAATTCCCTCCACCACCCATACATCCTCCATTACCTTTAGCTAGAGTATCAACAATTAAATATTTGGGAGTGGTGGTTACAAGGAGTCTTATGCCGCGTACACACGGGCAGACTTTGACGGACTAGGTCTGGCGGACTTTGACAGACTTTTGAATAAATGGACTTGCCTACACACGATCAACCAAAGTCCGACGGATTTGTACGCGATGACGTACGACCGGACTAAAATAAGGAAGTTCATAGCCAGTAGCCAATAGCTGCCCTAGCTTCGTTTTTTGTCCATCGGACTAGCATACAGACGAGCGGACTTTTCGACCGGACTCAAGTCCATCGGAAAGATTTGAAACATGTTTTATTTCTAGGACTGTCGGACTTTTGGGAAAAAAGTCAGCTGGAGCCCACACACTGTCGAATTGACCTAGTCCATCGAAAAGTCAGCTCGTGTGTACGCTGCATAAGGGATTATATTCCTCTTAACATAGAACCTCTATTTACCTAAACGCAAGCATGGGCTAGATTACCATTGGGCATAATGGGGTGGATAAATATAATCAAGATGATTCTCCTACCCAATATTCTATATATGATGTTGCATGCCCCCTTATATATCCCCCTGAAACTCTTTATGAAGATGGAATCTATTTTAAACTCTTTTGTCTGGGGACATACAGTCAGGTCCATAAAGATTGGGACATCGACACAATTCTAGTCTTTTTGGCTCTATACACCACCACAATGGATTTGAAATGAAACGAACAAGATGTTCTTTAACTGCAGACTTTCAGCTTTAATTTGAGGGTATTTACTTCCAAATCAAGTGAACAGTGTAGGAATTACAACAGTTTGTATATGTGCCTCCCACTTTTTAAAGGGACCAAAAGTAATGGGACAGATTAACAATCATCCATCAAACTTTCACTTTTTAATACTTGGTTGCAAATCCTTTGCAGTCAATTACAGCCTGAAGTCTGGAATGCATAGACATCAACCAGATGCTGGGTTTTATCCCTGGTGATGCTCTGCCAGGCCTCTACTGCAACTGTCTTCAGTTCCTGCTTGTTCTTGGGGCTCTTTCCCTTCAGTTTTGTCTTCAGCAAGTGAAATGCATGCTCAATTGGATTCAGGTCAGGTGATTGACTTGGCCATTGCATAACATTCCACTACTTTCCCTTAAAAACTCTTTGGTTGCTTTCGCAGTATGCTTCGGGTCATTGTCCATCTGCACTGTGAATTGCTGTCCAATGAGTTCTGAAGCATTTTGCTGAATATGAGCAGATAATATTGCCCAAAACACTTCAGAATTCATCCTGCTGCTTTTGTCAGCAGTCACATCATCAATAAATACAAGAGAACCAGTTCCATTGGCAGCCATACATGCCCACGCCATGACACTACCACCACCATGCTTCACTGATGAGATGGCATGCTTTGGATCATGAGCAGTTCCTTTCCTTCTCCATACTCTTCTCTTCCCATCACTCTGGTACAAGTTGATCTTGGTCTCATCTGTCCATAGGATGTTGTTCCTGAACTGTGAAGGCTTATTTAGATGTTGTTTGGCAAACTCTAATCTGGCCTTCCTGTTTTTGAGGCTCACCAATGGTTTACATCTTGTGGTGAACCCTCTGTATTCACTCTGGTGAAGTCTTCTCTTGATTGTTGACTTTGACACACATACACCTACCTCCTGAAGAGTGTTCTTGATTTGGCCAACTGTTGTGAAGGGTGTTTTCTTCACCAGTGGTCATCCACCACAGTTGTTTTCTGTGGTCTTCCGGGTCTTTTGTTGTTGCCAAGTTCACCGATGCGTTCTTTCTTTTTAAGGATGTTCCAAACAGTTTATTTGGCCACACCTATTGTTTTTGCTATCTCTCTGAGGTGTTTGTTTTGTTTTTTCAGCCTAATAATGGCTTGCTTCACTGATAGTGACAGCTCTTTGGATCTCATATTGAGAGTTGACAGCAACAGATTCCAAATGCAAATAGCACACTTGAAATGAACTCTGGACCTTTTATCTGCTCCTTGTAAATGGGATAATGAGGGAATAACACACACTTGGCCATGGAACAGCTGAGCAGCCAATTGTCCTATTACTGTTGGTTCCTTAAAAAGTGGGAGGCACATATACAAACTGTTGTAATTCCTACACCGTTCACCTGATTTGGATGTAAATACCCTCAAATTAAAGCTGAAAGTCTGCAGTTAAAGCACATCTTATTTGTTTCATTTTAAATCCATTGTGGTGGTGTATAGAGCCAAAAAGGTTAGAATTATGTTGATGTCCCAATATTTATAGACCTGACTGTAGACAGACCAAACATCAATTGAAGCCATTGTGCCCATCAAACGCAGCCACGTGTGCTCATCATATGCAGCCACATGTGCCCATCATTTGCAGCCATTGTGCCCAAACACAGCCACGGTGCCCATCAAATACAGCCACTTGTGCCCATCAAATGCAGCCACTTGTGCCCATCATATGCAGCCACTGTGCCCATCAAACGTAGCCACTGTGCCCATCAAACGCAGCCACTTGTGCCCATCATATGCAGCCACTTGTGCCCATCATATGCAGCCACTTGTGCCCCAGCAAATGCTGCCACTTGTGCCCCAGCAAATGCCGCCACTTGTGCCCCAGCAAATGCCGCCACCTGTGCCCATCATATGCAGCCACCTGTGCCCATCATATGCAGCCACCTGTGCCCATCATATGCAGCCACCTGTGCCCATCAAATGCAGCCAATGAGCCCATCAAATGCAGCCACTGTGACAACCGACCCCCCCCCCCACTCCCACTCCCGGGGGTTTGCGGCTCTGGCAGCATTCCCCCAGGTCTGACGTCCTGCCTTCTGATTGGCAGGGAGGGAGGCTAGTGTGAAAATAGTGATTAATTAATTCGCCATCGTCACACAATTGGGTGGAAACAGGGCGCACTCTCTGCGCCCCGAGCCCACCCGCTTTTGAAGCCTATTAAACCCTCTGGCTCTAATCAGGTGCTTCAAAAAGTACCAACCCCCTCCCACCCCAGCCTCTGGCTCTAATCAGGTGCTTCAAAATGAACCACCCCCTCCCAACCCCGCCATAGGAATCCATGCATCCGGCATCCTGAAAAGGGTCGGGCACATGGATGGGCGTATACTCCTATTCAAGCCATTCTCTGAGGGGGGCAAACACATCAACGATCCCCCCGGCATAATGATGGGATGCTTCTGCATCATCAAGTATGGGGAATCACCTTAAAGAGACACAGTATCGATCAGTTCCACTCCCACACCCCTTTATGGCTTAACGGCCACGTGCCAGAATTGCGCACCATCCCGGACCCTACTATTTGGGCCTCGTTTGGTATGATCCAAACGAGGCCTGCACGAGGCCTGCACGAGGTCTGCACGAGACCTGCACCAAGTCATGACTGCATCTGGGCCTAAAACGTTCCAGTCACTGAAAGACGAATTTTCTCTTCCAAACCATCTACTGTTTAGATATTTACAGCTTCGCCATGAGCTGCAGTCCCAGTTTACGAATCTTGCCACCTCAATAGACACCCCCCCGTCCTAAATATTATTTTGGGCACGGAGCCTTCTAAGCTCATTTCCACTCTTTACTCTACTATTAGACTTCCAAGTATCATGGCATTGACTCAAAAGGCTAAAACCGCATGGGAGTAGGATGTTGGGGCCATTAGTGACTCAGACTGGGAGGAAATTTTTGAGGGTGTTAAAACAGCATCACCTAAAATATCGGATAGGTTAACACAACTATATATTGTACACAGAGGTTACCTGACACCTCAAAGGTTAGCTTGTTTTCAACCTACACGTAATGCATCATGCCCCCTGTGTGCCTCAGCCCCCAGCACATTCTACCATCTGATATGGAATTGTCCCAATATGCAAACGTACTGGCTTCAAGTTGTCCACTTCCTACATGATAAAATGGGGTCTCCTGTAGTCCTGGACCCGAAACGTTGTCTGCTGGGCTTATTACCCAATGCAGAGGTAGACAAATTTCTGGCCACATTTATGTATGAGACTTTCTTTTTGGCACGAAAGGTTGTGGCCCGCACTTGGATGTAGGCATTACCCCCCACAATTCAGAACTGGAAAAAGGATGTCAATGATACTCTTCCATTTAAGAAACTGATCTATACCCATAGAGGGTGTCCACTCAAGTATTCCAGAGTGTGGGATAGGTGGTTGGGAGGTGGCGAGACCTGTACTTAACTGAAATAAGTGTATATGCTGATTACATCACGCCCCAGAAATGTACCGTTAGGCAACAGCTTCACCTCCCCATTTTCATGGAAGGTTTTGTCCTGGTACCTAGAAGCCGAAAATAAATGTTGCCATAGAAATGTGTTATTTTCCCAATCTGAATTAATTGGATTGATGAGACCGTGACGAATGTGTTTCTTATCATATTTGACATATGTATCTAAACTTGTTGTAATATGTGCATTTCCTCTCAATAAAGTTTTTTTTTCCAATTTAAAAAAAAAGTGAAGGAAGTGTCATCCTAGACAGATGTCACTGAAACAAAGGTTCCTATTGGAAGATTTCTCCCTTCATTTCTGTTTTGGTGACAACTCAACATGCTGGATTTTTGCTAATTTTCAGCCCCAGTGACAGAGGTCACCAGAACAGACACCAAAAGTAAATTTTACTACCACTGTCAGCAATAAAGATTGACAGGGTTTCTATCCTCTCATTACTCTATCCACAACTAAAAAAAAAAAAAAAGTTTTGAATTTAGATACAGTTGAAGGTGAACCTTCTAATCATGTTCTGCCTGTAGGACAAACCATGGAAAAAAGTACCATATGACACACTCGGCACACAGAGCAAGCTAGCATGGGGCTGTGTTACAAATTGCTCTAAAAGCAAGAGGCTTTACATTGAGGGAATGAGAAAAAGGAACATAAAGCATGTTTACACCTATAATTCACAAGTGCTCCCTTTTAAAATGAATCTGGCTTGATCTAAAGCAGGGTATTCACAGAACAAAAGTAGTATGATTCCTGCTGAACAGGCTGACTTTTGGTCCGTGTGTACTGCACTCTGTTTAACAGACAAGTCTAACGACTGGTTTCTGTTGAATGGTCATGCTGGAAAACCAGCATTTGATCAGCGCTTGCAGCCAATGATTGCAAGCCATTCTTACAGTAAGTAGAAGATACTAAATCTGGCACAGAAGAAGTTTTTCTGGCTCATAAATGTCATGGCTGACATCAATAGCAAGGAGGCAACAATGGAGCGACACACCAAAGATTTGAGCAACAAGGCCTTCATAGGACAATTTTAAAATTGAAATTGTTAAAATTCTAAAAAAATAAAAAAATAAATACATTTTCTCTCCAGGTAACAGAACCACCTATATGACATGGGCCTAAGAACAGTAACCAATTAGATTTCACAATTATGCACTTTTTTTTCATCTTTAAAAAGATACAGAAAATTCTTGTAGTAACTGCTATTAACTGGCAGTGCTATTTTAATAAAATAACAAAACATAATTACTCTCATCATACCTGATTCTCATAAGTCTCTTCTTGATATCGGATGGGAAGATCACTGGTGTGCACATATACATAGACCTGATGGTTGGAGGCAATGCCCCAGCAACATGCTTGTACAGCAGACAGGCGTTTGAACTCCTGTTGATCATCTTTACATAGTTCCCACTGCTGTCCATCTGTAGAAAGTGTGTGTACTTTGCCCCAAATATCTGCCGCCCATAGCACAGTGTTCGGCATTCTGATGCCTGAAAGAAAAAGCACAAAGTAGGTGAGACAAAAAAAATGGCCACATGTACACTAGTGCTTTGACTCGTGTGCATCAAATATCTGGACAGTAGCACAGGTTTAATTTTGTAATTTGTCGCACGGGCATAACCATGATTCCACCCCTCCTCAGTCCAGTAAAACCTCCAAAAAAAAAAAAAGTGTGTGGGGGGGGGGGGGGTGCAGAATCCGACCTAATCTCCCAAACAAGCATTGGGATGTTGGGAACAAATCAAAACGTAAAACAATAATTCACTCAAACGTCAGGGTTACAGCACCATTAGCCCCCTCCCCCCTTGATACATATAGGAAAAGGAGAGTGCTTGGCAGCCTTGTGAGTGATTTCTTATACAGAAGATGGCTCCATAAATAGAAATGGTCTCTGCTGAAATAAAACAAGACTTTGCAGGATACACTTAAACTGTGCCAGCTCTTGTTAAAAGGATAAGGAAATTATCATTTGTACTGTGTATACCTGTTCAATCTGCTTAAAGGATAACTCTCACTTCATTTTTTCCAATGTTCTGTCCCCCAGGGGACAAAGTACATGTGGTAATTTCCCCAATGTTCCCATGTGCTTTACAAGCCTAGCTATGAGGTCAGACAAGGTACCACCTCCCTTCGTGCCCATCCAACAACGTGGCTAGCAAGGAGACAGCTGCTTAATAACCGGCACTTGTCTTGGCTCCAAGTACTTGCCCAAGATAAGTGCCAGCAAGAGGAATGCAGCAAAAAGGGGATGTGTATGTCAGTCTTCAATCCCCTTACCACTTGATTCAGGGAATTACTTGGAGCCAAGCCAGTATTTTAGCAGCAATGTCCTTGCTAAACATGTTGCCAGGTGGCCACGGGGGAAGTGGGGCACCCTATCCAACCTCATAGCTAGGTTTACAAAGCATGTAGGAATATGGGTCTAAGTAGCTGTTTAGTGATCAGTCCCCCAGGGGACAAAATACATGTATTTATTTATTTGTCCCCTGGGGACAGACCACTACAAAATTGAAGTGAGAGATCCCAAAAACATGCTAGCTTGTCGTCTTTTATGTTTCCTGAAGAATGAAATGTACTCTGGACCAGCCCTCAAATTTTGCACTCACCTACTCGCATTTTGCGAGTGGAAAATGATTGCTGGCAGGGTGAGCACCGCTGGCAGGCGGGGTTGAATGGGAGCCGTTCCCCCAGTGATCGTCGAGGGGGAAAAGTGATTGGAAGCAGAGGAGAGCTGGCCGGATCACCAAAGAGCTGGGATTGCCCACTGTAATAGCTTTCATTTGAACTGCCGTCTACTTGCAGTCACACACAGTCCCGTCTTCTCACACGATGTCAATGACAGACAGAACGCCGGTCCAATGCCAGGACATGTTCTGTCTGTCTATGCGCCTGGTAAGGAGACGGGACTGTGTGTGTGTCCGCGAGTGGACAGCAATTAAAATGAAAGCTGTTACAGCGGGCAATCCCCACTCTGTGATGATCCGGCCGCCCTCTCGCTTCCTCTGCACAGGTCACGCTGCAATGATGGGCACGGGTGAGGCTGCATTGGGGGGCACTGGTCATGCTGCAGTGATGGGCACAGGTGAGGCAGTATTGGTGGACACTGGTCACACTGCAATGATGGGACCAGGTGAGGCTGTATTCGTGGGCACTGGTCACACTGCAATGATGGGCACAGATAAGGCTGCATTGATGGACGCTGATGAGGCTGCGCTGATGGGCGCTGGTGAGGCTGCGCTGATGGGCGCTGGTGAGGCTGTGCTGATGGGCGCTGGTGAGGCTGTGCTGATGGGCGCTGGTGAGGCTGCGCTGACGGGCACTGAAGAGGCTGCGCTGACGGGCACTGATGAGGCTGCGCTGACGGGCACTGTTAAAGATGTTAATATTTATTTTTGTAACTTAATTCTGCATAAAACATTTAAGTGTCATTTTAGGAGATAGTATATGAGGGCGTGTTTAGGGGCGGTATCAGGGGTGGTTCAATTGGTAGCGAGTAAACCCTTAAGGCCTGGTTAGTAGCTCAGGACTTGAAATTTTGAGCACTGCTCTGGACTATTCTTTTGGTGCAACACTGCTTGCCATGGTCTACATCCAAAGCTCCTCCCAGATGCCCATTCATGATTAGGAGTAAAGGTGTGTTTTGAGGTTCAGCGATTTATGTGTTCAACCCTAACTCCAGCCAAAACATTTTTGTTAGGGATTATATACACTAGGAAAAGGAAAAAATTCTGCCATTTTTTTTTGTTAATTCTGTGATATTTTTGCAAAGATTTCATGTTACATCCTGTCCCTCTAAAACCAGGACAAGAAATAAGGGAAGGGACCGAGACAGGAAGTCATAGACAATAATAATAACCTGACAGAGATTCGAACCCTTACTCACTTCATGAGTTTCTCCATACGGGGCTTACGGTTAACTGTAATCTGTACTCTGTTTTAACCATTTCAATAACGGGCAACCAGCCTGTCAGATTTTAAATGCGATTATTGCTAGCAACTGTTACCAGATTCGGCGCTGTACCGACTGCAGCACAGCTCCTCTCACTTCCTGCTCTCACAGGAGACACTGAGAGCAGCAGGAACCACTGGCTCCCATTGCTGTCAGTCAAATATTGTGAGAAGGGAGTGGAGGGCGGGGCTGAGCCTTCCCTGTGTGTCTATGGACACATAGAGTTTGGCTCAGAAGTAGGGCTGGGGAAAAAAATCTATTTAAATCTTGAATCAAGTTGAGAGGTCAAATCGATTCAAAATTTAAGCAAATCGATTTTTTGTAGAATTTTTTTTTTTACCCCGCCGGTCCTGAGGAGCTGCGGAGCTGCGGGCAGGAGTTTTTAGGCGAGTCCGCGGCTTCGGCCTAGTCCATGAGGCCGGACACCGCGGACTAGGCCGAAGCCGCGGCCTCGCCTAAAAACTCCTGCCTGCAGCTCCCCAGGACCGGCGCTGACACCGCGCCGGTCCTGAGGAGCTGAGGGCAGGAGTTTTTAGGTGAGGCCGCGGCTTCTGCCTAGTCCGCGAGGCCGGCCTCGCCTAAAAACTCCTGCCCGCAGCTCCTCAGGACCGGCGCAGTGAACAAAAAAAAAAAGAAAAAACTCGATACGAATCGTGAATCGAGTTTTTTTTTTAAAGAAAATCTCCCAGCCCTACCTCAGAAGTATACCCGCATGGGTGTCCTAATAACACAAGGCTTGCTATGGGGCTTCTGCAAGAAGAAAAAGTGAATTGCACCAGCTGGAGACTCCATAAGAGGCGCCTCAGGACTGCTCTGTGCAATACCACTGCACAGAGCATGCAACTAAAGCATGTTTTCTATATTAAAAAAAAAGGGGGGGGCTTTAATGTCATCGCAATAAGTGTTTATCGATTGGTTTGCGCAAAAGTTATAGCGATTACAAAATAGGGGATAGTTTTATGGCATTTTTATTAATTTTTTTTTTTTTACTAGTAATGGCGGCGATCAGTGATTTTTATTGTGACTGCGACATTATGGCGGACACATCGGACATTTTTGACACATATTTGGGACCATTGTCTTTTATACAGCAATCAGTGCTATAAAAATGCACTGATTCCTGTGTAAATGACACTGGCAGTGAAGGGGTTAACCACTAGGGGGCGGGGAGGGGTTAAGTCAGTACTAGGGAATGTTTTCTAACTGTAGGGGGGATGGGCTAGCTGTGACACGTCACTGATCTCTGCTCCTGATGACAGGGAGCAGAGATCAGTGACACTGTCACTAGGCAGAACGGGGAGATGCTGTTTACATCAGCATCTCCCCGTTTGTCCTCTCCGTGAGGCGATCGCGGGTATGCCCACAGCGATTGAGTCTGCGGGACCCGCGACCCGACTCACGGAGCTCCCAGAGGCGTGCACGCAATGGCACGGCAGGAAATTTAATGGGACTTACCTGTACGCCCATTTGCCCAGCCGTGCCATTCTGCCGACGTACATCGGCGTGCGCCGGTCGGGAAATGGTTAAACTGCCTGGTTCATTTCATCAATTGCCTTCACCTTGGTCAAACATATCAAGAGACTCTCTGCTGTGTTCCTATTAAAGACTTGCCTGGCTGACGTCCTTTCTGGTTCCTGATTCTGTCTGCTGCCTCTGACTATGCTTATCTCTGGCTCCCCGATTTCCTGGCTTGTTCTGACTACTCGATTTGGCTACCGAACCCTCGCTATGTTTTCTATGTTTTTTTTTTTATTTGAAGATGTGTCACAGATACAATGAAAAAGCAACTTTTCAGAACAATCAATGTCGAGCTTGTGAGGTACAACCAGTACTTCGTACTGTATTGTGGAAGATCGAAACAAATGTTAAAAGGCAATAAAAAATATAAAACATTCTTATCTATATGTATGAAACCTCTCCAGCAGGTTATACCAAAGGTGGGCCTGTTCGAGGGGGAATAACCCTAACTTGCCAGGGAAATCCATCATGTCATAGAGGGAAGTCTAAAATGGGGTAGAGAACGCTGTCCTGTACACACCATATTTTCATCTATTTATTTTAAGAGAATTAGAAAAGAAGCAGAAGAAAGAGTGAGGGAGAGGTAGGAAGGGAGAAAAAGAGAAGAAGAAAGAAAAAAAAAAAAAAAAGAGGCGGGGAGGGGGGGGAAATCAAGGGATGGAGGGGTCACCTCCCAGGAGAGGGCATCAACAGCACCAATCAGGCAATGGGAACTTCTGTCGACGAATCTCAATTAGCCGAGAAGCGGAAGAAGTCCCAGTGAATCCATCTGGACTTGTGTTCCTCTGACTTATCCCGTAATGCCGCTGTCAGATCTTCCATTTGCTCTATGTCCTTCACTCTTGCGAACCACTGGGCCACCGTTGGGGGGAGACTGTTGCTTCCATAGAGACGGAATACAAGCCCGTGCAGCATTAAGGAGGTGTTCAAGAAGGGATTTGTGGCAACATTTTCTTGACAATGGGGTGAGGTTAAGCAGGACCGCAGCTGGGTTATCTTGTAGTGAGATATCTGTTAGCTTATGTATGAGCTTAAGCACTGGTTGCCAGAAAGTGGCAAGCATAGCAAACTCCCAAAAAATATGTAGAAGGGTACCCAAGTGGAGGCCACAATGCCAGCAACGATCCGTCTGAAGAGGGAATATTTTTGCCAGAACTGATGGGGTTCTATACCAACGCGTCAAAGTTTTGTACGTGGTTTCCTGGTACATAATACATAGGGAGGATTTCTGTGCAAAAAAAAGTATTCTCTCCTTTTGGGGTTCAGTAAAGGTAACTTGCAAGTCTCTCCCATTTTGCAGAACAGAGGGTCTTCTGTGGCATTAAGGTCCAATAAGGAGTTGTACGAGGTTGATAAGGAACTCCGGATCGGTCCCTCTCCCATACAAAGCTCCTCAAAAGAGTGGAGCTTATGAGTAAAGAGAGCTCCCAAACTAAGCTCCGCAAAAGAATAGAGCTTACGAGTAAAGAGAGCCGGGCTAGGCAACGTTCTTAGGAAGTGCGATAATTGAAAAGTCCTCCAGTGATCTAGTTTAAGAGGGGCCCTTCTTGAGAGGAAAGTTTTTGAAGGCATCCAACCAGACGACCGCGAAAGCTGCGAAGCCCTGCGATAGGAAAGTCAGGTCAGTGAGACCGGGTACAAACCCAGGGTGTCCTACAATCAGAGTCATTGGTGAAGGAAAACTGCTTAGTGTAGATAGTCGGTTTTGTTAAAGTGGGGCCAATCAACAGATGAGTAGATAAATGTGTAACGTGAGTTTTCCCTGACAAGGGCAGGCCAGGAAGCGGAGCCTGGGCTGCTTTTTGTTCCAGCGATACCCAGAGTTCCACGACCCTGGTCATATGCACCGCAGTATAGTATAGGGCCAGGTCCGGGAAACCTACTCCGTCCTTCAGCTTAGGTTGTAACAGTAACGCTCTACCAAGGTGAGGATGTTTACCTCGCCAAATGTATTTTAACCGGCAGTGCCTGCAATAAGTATAGAAGTCTGGGCATCGCATTCATCTTAAGTATGTTGCAACGGCCAAACCAAGAAAGGGCCAGAGTGTCCCATTTTTTTAATGTCAGCGGTTAGCGTTGACAGGAAAGGTTGGTAATTGAGGGGGAGAATGTCATTTAGGTTCGCTGGAATTTTCTTTTCCCAGATATTGAATTGAGCAGTTAGCCCATTTGAATGGAAAATAGCGGTGTAAGCTCGCTCTTGTAGCATCTGATAAGGAGAGATTTAAGGCCTCTGATTTTTGTAAATTGACCTTGAACTTAGACAGGCTACTATAGCGTTTCAACTCATGTAACAAAGAGGTAAGAGGCTCAGTGATATAAAATAAGAGGTCGTAGGCGTATGCCGCCACCTTGTGTTGGTAGTTGCTGACTGTAACGCCTCGGATAGACGGGTTACCCCTTATATGTTGTAAAAAGGGTTCCAGAGAGAGAACAAATAGTAGTGGAGACAGGGGACAACCCTGTCTGGTGCTGTTTGATATGGAGAAGGGGCTGGAATCGTAGCCATTTACCCGTACCGTATTGATGGAATTCTTATAAATGGCTGATATTCATTAAAGGATGGGGTCTGGTATTCCCACGAATTTGAGTGTCTCTTGAAGAAAGGCCCAGTCCACCCTGTCAAAGGCCTTCTCGACATCTGTGGACAGGAGTAAGAGGGGACTACGGGAGCGTTTTGATGTGTCTATGATGTTCAGTGTCCGAATATAGTGTTGTCCCTAGCCTCCCTATTTTGAATAAAACCAACTTGATATGTTGCTATAAAGCGTTGCAACAAGACATTCATCCTAGAAGCCAGGATTTTGGTGAACAGTTTCATATCACAGTTTAGAAGGAAAATAGGCCTATAGCTAGCACATAGTAACAGGTCTTTACACAGTTTAGGGATCACTGAAATTGATGCAAGTTGCATGTCCGCAGGGAATTTGTGTCCGTCTAAGACAGCATTAAAGCTGTGATGAAGTGAGGTGCCAAGGAATCCTGATGCTGTTTATAGTAAGGGAGGGTGAATCCGTCGGGACCGGGAGCCTTACCAGACTGGGTGGTAGCTATGGCCGAAGCAAGTTCCTCTATAATGGGCTTAGAAAGGTCCTCATGCTCTTCCATAGTCAGCATAGGGAGATTGGATTCCCTAAGATAGTTGCAGATGGTGGTAGGTTGGTCTAAGTTATACAGTTTAGAGTAAAAGTCGCGAAAGCCCTCCGCCAGCTCCGGAGAAGAGTGAACTTTAGAACCAGATGATGAAAGTAAAGACTGGTATGTCCTTGATCGCTTGGTGCGTAAGGCGTTGGCCAATAGGCGGCCGCACTTATCTCCATATTCGTAAAAAGAACGACAGGCCTTTAACAGAACATGTTTCGCTTCGAATAAGGAGTGACCCCTTATGGCCTCTCGGAGCCTAGTCAGTTTCGATTCTATCATACGGTCTGGTCTTGTGCTGACATTCTAAGGAATGGAGTTGAGCTAGAAGGTCGGACAAGGTTTTGAGGCGACGTTTCTTGGCTGCATGGCCATGCTTAATTATGACTCCTCTAATAAAGCATTTGTGTGTGAACCACACCGAGATTGGATTTTCCACAGAGCCTACATTAGTAGAGAAATATAGGTTGAGTTCCTTATGGATATCTGCCGCAATTTCGGGGTCATTCAAGAGGGCCTCATTAACCGCTTCCCGACCGCCTCACGCAGATATACTGCGGCAGAAGGGCACGTACATGCAGATTAACATACCTGTACGTTGCCCTTTAAGAGGCGGCTTGCAGGCACGCGTGCGCCAGCCAGGAGCTCCGTGATCGTGGGTTCCGGGAATACCCGCGATCGTCTCACGGTGAGGAAGAACAGGGAGATGCTAATGTAAACAAGCATCTCCCCTTTCTGCCTAATGACACTGATCACAGCTCCCTGTAATCGGGAGCTGTGATCAGTGATGCGTCACACACAGCCCCTCCCCCCCACAGTTAGAATTACTCCCTAGGAAACACTTAACCCCTACACCTAGTGGTTAACCCCTTCACTGCCAGTCACATTTACACAGTAATCAATGCATTTTTAATTGCACCGATCGCTGCATGAATGTGAATGGTCCCAAAATCGCGCCAAAAGTGTCTTCCATAATGTCGCAGTCAAGATAAAAATCGCTGATCGCCGCCATTACTAGTAAAAAAAAAAAAAAAAAATCAATAAAAATGCCATAAAACTATCCCCTATGTTGTAGACGCTATAACGTTTGCGCAAACCAATCAATGAATTACTTATTGCAATTTTAAAATATGTAGAAGAATACGTATCGGCCTAAACTGAGGAAAAAAATGTTTTATATATTTTTTGGGGATATTTATAGCGCAAAAAATAAAAACCACAGAGGTGATCAAATAATACCACCAAAAGAAAGCTCTATCTGGGAAAAAAAAAGGACGTCAATTTTGATTGGGTGCAACGTCACACGACTGCGCAATTGTCAGTTAAAGCGACGCAGTGCCGAATCGTAAAAAGTGCTCTGGTCAGGAAGGGGGTAAAGTCACCACGTGGAAGTCTTGGGGGACGCTTGGGAGAGAGCAAGCTCCAGAATGATTGGGGCATGGTCCAAGAGCGCGATGTGGCCGATGTCTGTCTTGGTGACCAGAGGTATCGCCGAGTGTTTTAGAAAAAATAAATCAATTCTGGAGTAAGAGCTGTGTACATTTGAATAAAAGATATAGTCTCGCTCCTGTGGATGAAATATTCTCCATATAATTGACCAATTGATGAGAGTGCAAGAGATTTTTAAGGTGAAGTCGGGCTCTCCGACGCAGGGAGGAGAAGTTTGAGGAGGAATCTCTGTGTGGGTTTAAGGTCAAGTTAAAGTCCCCTCCTAAGACAAGGGTGGATAAAAAGGTCTCGAGGGTTGGGAGTGGATTGGAATTTGGGAGATAAACGTTCGCAAAAGTGAAGGTCTGAGAATACATTTTTCCCTTCAGAAGCTGGAATGTGCCCTCCTGGTCATGATGCTCATCCAGGAGTTGCCATGGAAGGGATTTGGATAGGAGGATGCTCGTCCTTTTAGATTTAAAGGTTGAGCCTTGAGGATGGATTATGGTAGGCCCCCGGAAAGTATTTGTTGGATAGTCCGGGTATCTTGTCTGCCCTAAAATGAGTCTCTTGGAGAAATGCAATGTGCACTCTGTGTCTCCAGAGTTCGGCTAGACAGCTAGTGCACTTCTCCAGGGAATTCAGCCCCTTTACGTTCCAAGAGAGGATCTTGACAGACATACTGCTGAAGATACCGCTGCCCACCCCTGGAGCGTGGGGTAGTGAGGGAGAAAAAAAAAAAAGAAAAAAAAAAAGAGGGGAGGTGAGGGGGAAGAGCGTAGAAAGTGAGAGAAAATGTGAAGAGGAGGAGGAGTCTAGAGAGAGAGGAACTCCGCAGAGAAGAGCTACTGCCACCAGGGCAGAGTATACCTAGTGTGGGGAGTAGTAAGGCACAGAAAGGCACAGAGCCCCGACCATTGGGGTCCCCGCAGCCAACATTGACCAATGTTGGAACACCGGCATTGCCTAATATGTGAGGTAATAAATGTAGATCAACAAATAAACCACAAATTAAACACATTGGTAATAAAGTAAATATTGAGAAATCCCCCTTAAAGCGGAAGTCCGCCAACCATTCTTTTTTTTTTCTGACACTTTCCTAAACACTATATAACACTCACTTGTTTGGTGTATTAATTCCCCTGATGTCCGTTTGATTACCGCCAAAAATCTCAGAGGATGATAAACAGCAGTTCATCCTCGGCAATTTTCGGCTGTTCTGTTTGCACAGGCGCAGTCCAGCCCGGGCATTATCCAACGGGGGACCCATATCGTCAGAACAACTGGATTTCGCAGCGGCGTTCCGCACTGACTCATGGGAAGCATGACACTTAGCTCCCAGAAGACAGTGCGCCTCAGGAGAAAACAAATATACACGCCTACTCCCGCGGGAGTGACTAACAGCAAGTGCCACAACACAGACAGATTCTACGGTAAATACAGCACCAAAAATGTTTTTTCTTTTCATTTGAGCATCTGTTCATAGCCCTGATGGGGATAAGGTGAAGTTAAAAAATTGTGTGGACCTCCGCTTTAAAGGAGTGGGCGAAGTCAGTACTGATCCAGTGCTCTAAGCCCGGGGCACGGCAACAGGGAAGACCCCCAAATATGAGGGTATACAGCCGCTGGCCCTGTCCTGTGGCTGCGCCCAGATCATTTGTGACTGTAAAAACCACAGTCCAACTTAACTCACTCAGGGAGCACAGCTATTAAAGAATTAGTCAGTGAAATTTAACATAAAGAAACATAAAATACAATGTAACAAACCTCCCAAAAAGCAAAAAGGATCTATAGTAACCCTTTAACACATAAGGGAGGCCTTCTTCGGTCAGTGAGTCAAAACATGCCATCCCATCACTGTTACCCGTAGTGGAGAACCCCCTGCAAAGAGAAGGGTGGAATCAGCATTGGTCTAATGCTCAAAGCTCGTTGACAGATCGGCCCTAAAATTATAGGGGTATCCAGCCACCAGACCTGTCCCAAGGTAGAGCCATAACTCCTAAGTGTGGCCGTGAAATTCACAGTCCAACCCATAACGCTTAGGATGCACAATTGAGGAAGCCCCAGACAGTAAGATGTTATACGGTGTCAATGGGCATAATAATAAGCAGTGTAACCAATAACATTTATGGCATGAAAAAAAAAAAGGGGGAGAAAGGGGGAAGGGGGAACTATATGAACACATTGTAGTGCAGGCGACGCCCTCGCTATTCAGCGGACCAAGGCATACTATCATATTACTGAAACTGCAAATACGGAACACCCTGCAGAGGGAAGGGTGGAATCAGCCCTGGTCTAGCGCTCTAATCGCGGGACAGATCGACAGACCATCCCCACAGACTTAGGGGTATCCGGCCACGGGACCTGTCCCAAGGTAGAGCCAGGACTCCTGAGTGTGGCTGTAATATTGTCAGTCTAACCCTGAACGCTCAAGGTACATAACTAGGGAAGCAACAGACAGCAATATGTGATATCCATGGGCATAAAATGCAGTTTAACAAGCAATATGAAAAGTAAAAAGGGGAACCATATTAATTCTTTATAGCGTATGGGAGAGGCCCCTGCTTTTTATTGAGCCGAAACATATCAAGGGTCGTATCAGAAAAACCCCTGGGCTCACTGGTCATTCCCCTTTCAGGCCAGGGTTGTCCCTCATAACACAAAAAAAAAGGGGGGGGGGTATCTTTTGTTTTTTGGTTACATAGTAGAGATAAGTAGTTCCTTTCCGTGGGGTAGAGTGGGGCTGTGTTTAGACTGACAGTCTGCAGTGGAAAGTTCAGTCAGCTGCCTCATCATTCAGGACCGAGGAAGAGGGGTGTCCTGTCGCTCTAGCTCGTGAAAAGGCCTCCCCGAGCACGGCGATGGTAACGGGATCTTTGTGGTCTGCCTGGGGGGACCTGGCCCTGAGGATCTCCCGAGACAAGCACCAATAGCCATTTGGGTATTGGAATCGGATCTATCTCAGCAAGGACAAACAATTCCGGTAGCTCCGACGGATGACGTAAAGGGAAGGTGTTTGTACCTTTGCGGACAATGAGATGGAATGGGTGGCCTCACTTGTAGGCAAGACCCTTTTCCGCTCAGAGCATCCAGGAGTGGTTTGAGGGACCGCCGCATGAGAAGGGTTTTCCTGGAAACATCCGGTAAAAGGTGGACGCTGCGTCATCAAGCTCCAGGACTCCTACCCTCCAAGCTCGCTGTAGTATGTCCTCCAGGAGGATAAATGCGTGTAAGCAGCATAGGACATTCCTAGGTCTGTCTGATGGCTCTGATCTTGGGCCCAGGGTTCTGTGAACTCTGTCAATGACGACCTCAGAGTCTGGCGTGCGATCCAGATAGCGATTAAAAATATTGGCCACTGTCGCGCGCAGTTCTGATTCTGGGACCCCCCTCAACCGTATATTCTCCAGATCGTCAAGGAGTAAGTGCAGTTGGACAGCTTGGTCATTTAGATCAGAGTTAGAAGATTGTAAGGTTTGCACAGTCTGAGACATTGCACCCTGTTCCTGCTCCACTGCTGCAACCCGGGTGTCCAGTTCAGACACCTCTTGTTTGATAGTCTGTATTTCACCCTTCAAAGCAGTGTCCATTCTCTGTACAAGCGACTCAAAGTCTGCTCTAGTGGGGAGCTGCTGAAGAAATGCCCATAACCTATGCTCAGAGTTGGGGGTGAGAGGGAGAACAGGGGACCGAGGTGGGCTACCAAGGGTAATCACTGTGACCTGGTGTGGAGGCATCAGTCCTTGCTCTGCAGTGTGCTCTGGGCTGAAGCACAGAACACTGGGTGCTGTAGGATCTGGTGTGTGTTCCAAGCTGAGCAGGTCCTCCTCCATGTCCGCAGAGGCTGTCAGTGAACTGGGCAGGCAGGCAGGCAGAAAGATCATTGGGGGGGTGAGAAAGGTGGCATTGTGTGTTCATCTGAACGCTGTTGTGGGAGATCAGGCACTGTGGAGTCCCCTGTTGTGATCGTGGCTGCAGAGCGGGCCGGCACCATCTTGGGAGCTGCTGGCGTGGAGGCTGCTGGCTGTTTCAGCCGTAGATAGTGATCCAGGGTGTAGGCTGAGGTGGCGAGATGTCGGCCAGGCTTCCTGGACATCCGAGGAACCTGGTGGGCGCCGGCAATGTGGGGTAGGTGAGCTGCAGGGAATCCGCCAGCCGGAAGCTCTGTTAAAACGCGTCCTCATGGCAAAACCATGCCCCTATGACTATGTTTTGACTACATTTACCAGTTGTACCATTTTTACTATTTTATTAAAAGGTGTAATTTTTACTGCATTTTCTGTCTCCATCTGTTTCATGGTTCCTGACAGGTGCATTCTGTGACACTTCAATAAAGTTTTTGAAAAAAGAAAAAGTAAACAGTTCAATGTGTTTTACCACCATCCCTCACTAACCCTACACATCATACAACAGCACTGTGCATTTTAGTGTGCTGAGTGGTGTGAATGAGCCCTAAGAGCTCATCCACACTAGCTTTGCTTTGATTCATGTTTGATTCACTCTTCAGAAAGCATTTGACAGGGGGGTAAGGAGGCATTGTATTACCTCCTCACTGCCTGCTTTATCCCCTTGAACCTCACACTAGAGCCCACTTCACTTGAATGTTCATCAAGAACTACACCCGCTGAAAGCTACAGAGGACAAAAAAGCATTGCGGCCGTGGCATCTGTACCTGGCTATTGCCTCTGTAGCTAAAGATGGATGCAGTTGGAGAAGGGAAAGAGAAGAAAAAATGTGCATCCCCCCACTTGCTAGTGTGAATGAGCCCTTAAAGAATTACTAAAGGGTGAATACTTATGTGTCCCATGGTCCCCCACCAGAATCCTCTTCTGAGTGCCAGTCAACAGGCCTCTTCATTGGCCGGCAGGGGGTGACGTCACTCCTGCCCATGTGCAGGAGCTAATCGCCCGGCACTGTAAGCTGAATTGCACATGTACAACTCAATTTACAGCGCTGGAGAAGACAGCAAGCAGGCAGGTAGGGGCATTTTATGGTAGAAGAGACAGTGCATGCCTCTTCTGCAACAAAAGCCTGCCTGCTCACTGCTTCTTACAGCAGAACTTCAGTTTCATTTTAAAGTCCTGGGTGAGGAGGGCAAGGGAGAAAGGGCACCTGAAAAGAAAAATGCAACTCTAGATGTTGGGTTCACAAAACGTTTACTGAAAATGCAAACATGTACATCAAGCCAACACATTTCGGTGGAATGGACTCCCCCTTCTTCAGGGCTGGTAATATGTACTTATGGGTGGGGGTGGTTTACAGAGCAATTTCTAAACTTTGAGCTTCAGAGTGACAGAATGGCAGCTGGTAATCATACCAGTGCATCACCACCAAACGGCATTCTGTCAATCTGAAGCTGCCTGTGCATCATCAACAGCCGGCATTCTGTCAAACTGAAGTTACCTGCGCATCATCAGCAGCCGGCATTCTGTCAATCTGAAGCTGCCTGCGTATCATCAGCAGCCGGCATTCTGTCAATCTGAAGCTGCCTGTGCATCATCAGCACATTCATTATTTTTATCAAAATTCTACAAACAATACCCCATAATGACAAAGTGAAAGAAGTTTGTTTGCGCTAAATTCAGTTGATTGGACATAATTTGGAAAGGCACACACCTGTCTATATAAGGCCTGACAGTTAACAGTGCATGTCAGAGCACAAACCAAACCATGAAGCCCAAGGAATTATCTGTAGCCCTCCTAGACAGGATTGTATTGAGGCACAGATCTGGGGATGGGTACAGAATAACTTCTGCAGCATTGAAGGTCCCAAGCACAGTGGCCTCCATCATCCGTAAATGGAAGAGGTTTGGAACCACCAAACTGAGCGATCAGGGGAGAAGGGCCTTAGTCAGGAAGGTGACCAAGAACCCAATGGTCATTCTGACAGAGTTCCAGCATTTCTCTGTGGAGAGAGGAGAACCTTCCAGAAGAACAACCATCTATGCAGCACTCCACCAATCAACCCTGTATTTTAGAGTGGCCAGACGGAAGCCACTCCTCAGTAAAAGGCACATGACAGCCGCCTGGAGTTTGCCAAAGGGCACCTGAAGAACTCTCAGACGATGATAAACAAAATTCTCTGGTCTGATGAAACAAAGTTTGGCCTGAATGGCAAGCGTCATGTCTGGAGGAAACCAGGCACTGCTCATCACCTGGCCAATACTATCCCTACAGTGAAGCATGGTGGTGGCAGCATCATGCTGTGGGGATGTTTTTCAGCAGCAGGAACTGGGAGATTAGTCAGGATCGAGGGAAAAATGAATGCAGCAATGTACAGAGACATCCTTGATGAAAACCTGCTCCAGAGCACTCTGGACCTCAGACTGGGGCGAAAGGTTCATCTTCCAACAGGACAACGACCCTAAGTACACAGCCAAAATAACAAAGGAGTGGCCCAGACTTGAACATCTCTGGAGAGATCTGAAAATGGCTGAGCACTGACACTCTCCATCAAACCAGATGGTGCTTGAGCGGTTCTGTAAAGAAGAATAGGAGAAACTGCCTAAAAATATGTGTGCCAAGCTTGTAGCATTAAACTCAAAAAGACTTGAGGTTGTAATTGGTGTCAAAGGTGCTTTAATACTTATGTACATGTCATTTTTTTATTTTTAATAAATTTGCAAAGGTTTCAAACAAACTTTTTTCACATTGTCATTATGGGGTATTGTGTGTAAAATTATGAGGAAAAGAATTAATGTAATCAATTTCAGAAAAAGGCTGTAACATAACAAAATGTGAAAAAAGTGAAGTGCTGTAAATACTTTATGGATGCACCTGAAGAAGGGGAGAGTCCATTGCCCTGAAACGTGTTGGCTCGATGTACATGTCTACATTTTTAATAGATGTTTTGAGAATCCTACATCAAGAGTTGCAATTTTCTGGACACCAGGCGCCCCTTCCTCTTCACCCAAGTCTCACGGAAACAAGCCCAAGCCCCCCAGAGGGTCCACCACCACCATTCATCATGGGGCTCAACCCACTGGAAGGGATTCCTTCCTCACTGCTGACGGTGCCCCCGACCTTCAACTAGTGACCTGTCCAGTCATTCCAGTATGGTCTCCAGCCCAAACCAGATCCCAGCTGTGAGCAGATACCATGTGATACCTGTTATTACCCCGCAAATCCTTTCCAATGCCCTACTCTGACTTTACTATACTGAAGGCCAGACTTTTTTATTTTGTGATGGCAAAGCCCTGTCAAGTGTCATATTCCTGTCCAATCAGACTACTGCAGCGGCCATTGGGGGCATTCTTACTGGATAGAGTGGGGACAGTGGGCAGGGCTTAGCTATGAAGTCAGAAAAAGTCAGATTAGAACAGCGCCTTCAGCAGGACATCCTGCATTTACCCAAACATAAAGTAAATGTGATCACATACATTGTGTACATTGCAACATAATATCCACCCTGAGAATCATTCCTACACCATGGCTGCCATCTGGACCTGCTTTCCAAAGGACAAGAGGAATATTTAAAGTTCCCTCCTGGAATCGCTGACAGTACTGAAGTGACAACACTGCCCAGTACAAAGTCAATGATATCATGTCTCATAGTAGGGATATATAAAGTGAGGGGTATTGGCAAGGCAGCAGTGCAGTCTATAGGATGCTCATAGAAGGAGCTCCTTCATTTCCTAGCACATGGCTGTTACTGAACACACTCAACTTACCTGCCTGTCAGTGACTGCTCCCGGGGACACGTACGACGCCTCTCCCCCCGCAAGTCACCCCGACACTCATTGGAGATGTTGACACACTGGAGCCACTGTTGTGAAACTAATCCTCTGATTGGCTCAGCCACGGAGGAGGCAACACAGTTAGAACCTACGTCTCCTATTGGTGACTGCGGTAAAGGAAGGGCGGAAAATGAGCTGCTATTGGTCGCAGAGATTCCACGTCAGTGTAGATGACAAAACAGCAGTACAGTATGGCTGTGTATTGGTGTAGTGATGTGTGAGGGAAACAGGAAGATTACCGTGCTCTAGTCTACTGTTTCCTCACTCACCTGACACTTCCATGTCATATACAAGTTCTGTGATGGTTAACACGTGATTCCTATCAGATGCACAAGAGACACTCCTGGCTGCGCCTTGAACCTTTATTCCTCACAAATTTGACAATAAAATCATATATTTTCCTAAATGGTGGAATTGTTCTGTTATATTGGCTTTGAAGAAGCACTTTATATGCTTGCTTGTTATAAATTTATGAGAAAATTCTTGTTTATTGCTTTTGGGTTGTTTGTTCCTGACCTTGAAAATCCCTTCCAGTACACCGTCCCTTAGTAATGCACCTGTTTGTTGGGGCTCATTCATACGTCCCTCAGTAATGGACCCGTCTGTTGGGGCTCATTCATACGTCCCTCAGTAATGCCCCCGTCTGTTGGGGCTCATTCATACATCCCTCAGTAATGCACCCGTCTGTTGGGGCTCATTCATACGTCCCTCAGTAATGCACCCGTCTGTTGGGGCTCATTCATACATCCCTCAGTAATGCACCCGTCTGTTGGGGCTCATTCACAGGTCCCTCAGTAATGCACCTGTCTGTTGGGGCTCATTCACACGTCCCTCAGTAATGCACCCGTCTGTTGGGGCTCATTCACACGTCCCTCAGTAATGCACCTGTCTGTTGGGGCTCATTCATACGTCCCTCAGTAATGGACCCGTCTGTTGGGGCTCATTCACATGTCCCTCAGTAATGCACCTGTCTGTTGGGGCTCATTCACACGTCCCTCAGTAATGCACCTTTCTGTTGGGGCTCATTCACACGTCCCTCAGTAATGGACCCGTCTGTTGGGGCTCATTCACACGTCCCTCAGTAATGCACTTGTCTGTTGGGGCTCATTCACATGTCCGTCAGTAATGGACCCATTTGTTGGGGCTCATTCACATGTCCCTCAGTAATGCACCCGTCTGTTGGGGCTCATTCACAAGTCCCTCAGTAATGCACTTCTCTGTTCGGACTCATGCATACGTCCATCAGTAATGCAACCGTCTGTTGGGCTCATTCACAAGTCCCTCAGTAATGCACTTGTCTGTTGGGGCTCAGTCACACATCCCTCAGTAATGCACCCGTCCGTTGGGGCTCATTCACACGTCCCTCCATATGGCATCTGTCTGTTGGGGCTCATTCACACGTCCCTCAGTAATGCACCCGCCTGTTGGGGCTCATTCACACATCCCTCAGTAATACACCTGCTTGTTGGGGCTCATTCACACGTCCCTCAGTAATACACCTGCTTGTTGGGGCTCATTCACACGTCGCTCAGTAATGCACCAGCATGTTGGGATCATTCACACGTCCCTCAGTAATGCACCCGCCTGTTGGGATCATTCACACGTCCCTCAGTAATGCAACCGTCTGTTGGGGTTCATTCACTCTTCCCTCAGTAATGCACCCGCTTGTTGTGGCTCATTCACACGTCCCTCAGTAATGCACCCGTCTGTTGGGGCTCATTCACACGTCCCTCAGTAAATGCACCTGTCTGTTCGGGTTCATTCACACATCCCTCAGTAATGCACCCGTCTGTTGGGGCTCATTCACACATCCCTCAGTAATGCACCCGTCTGTTGGGGCTTATTCACACGTCCCTCAGTAATGGACCCGTCTGTTGGGGCTCATTCACACGTCCCTCAGTAATGCACTTGTCTGTTGGGGCTCATTCACACGTCCCTCAGTAATGCACCCGTCTGTTGGAGCTCATTCACACGTCCCTCAGTAATGCATCCGTCTTTTGGGGCTCATTCACATGTCCCTCAGTAATGGACCCGTCTGTTGGGGCTCATTCATATGTCCCTCAGTAATGCACTTGTTTGTTGGGGCTCATTCACACGTCCCTCAGTAATGCTCCTGTTTGTTAGGGCACATTCACACATCCCTCAGTAATGCACTTCTCTGTTGGGGCTCATTAACATGTCCCTCAGTAATGCACCCATCTGTTGGGGCTCATTCACACGTCCCTCAGTAAGACACCCGTCTGTTGGGGCTCATTCACACGTCCCTCAGTAATGCACCTGTCTGTTGGGGCTCATTCACATGTCCCTCAGTAATGCACTTGTCTGTTGGGGCTCATTCATACGTCCCTCAGTAATGGACCCGTCTGTTGGGGCTCATTCACACGTCCGTCAGTAATGCACTTGTCTGTTGGGGCTCATTCATACGTCCCTCAGTAATGGACCCGTCTGTTGGGGCTCATTCACACGTCCCTCAGTAATGCACCCGTCTGTTGGGGCTCATTCACACGTCCCTCAGTAATGTACCCGTCTGTTGGGGCTCATTCACACTTCCCTCAGTAATGCACCCGTCTGTTGGGGCTCATTCACATGTCCCTCATTAATGCACCCATCTGTTGGGGCTCATTCACACGTCCCTCAGTAATGCACCCATCTGTTGGGGCTCATTCACATGTCCCTCATTAATGCACCTGTCTGTTGGGGCTCATTCACATGTCCCTTAGTAATGCACCCGTCTGTTGGGGCTCATTCTCACGTCCCTCAGTAATACACCTGCTTGTTGGGGCTCATTCATACGTTCCTCAGTAATGCACCAGCATGTTGGGGCTCATTCACATGTCCCTCAGTAATGCACCCATCTGTTGGCGCTCATTCACACGTTCCTCAGTAATGCACCCGTCTGTTGGGATCATTCACACGTCCCTCAGTAATGCACCCGTCTGTTGGGGTTCATTCACTCTTCCCTCAGTAATGCACCCGCATGTTGTGGCTCATTTACACGTCTCTCAGTAATGCACCCGTCTGTTGGGGCTCATTCACACATCCCTCAGTAAATGCACCTGTCTGTTGGGGATCATTCACACGTCCCTCCGTAATGGACCCGTCTGTTGGGGCTCATTCACACGTCCCTCAGTAATGCACTTGTCTGTTGGGGCTCATTCACACGTCCCTCAGTAATGTACCCGTCTGTTGGGGCTCATTCACACGTCCCTCAGTAATGCATCCGTATTTCGGGGCTCATTCGCACGTCCCTCAGTAATGCACCTGTCTGTTTAGACTCATGCATACGTCCCTCAGTAATGTAACCGTCTGTTGGGCTCATTCCCACGTCCCTCAGTAATGCACTTTTCTGTTGGGGCTCATTCACACGTCCCTCGGTAATGGGCC
The DNA here is from genome assembly GCA_037952925.1 of Lithobates clamitans. Classification (NCBI taxonomy): domain Eukaryota; kingdom Metazoa; phylum Chordata; class Amphibia; order Anura; family Ranidae; genus Lithobates; species Lithobates clamitans. The sequence goes on from JBBGZY010000254.1 coordinate 7,948,671, forward strand.
CATCTGTTGGGGCTCATTCACACGTCCCTCATTAATGCACTTGTCTGTTGGGGCTCATTCACACATCCCTCAGTATTGCACCTGTCTGTTGGGGCTCATTCACACATCCCTCAGTAATGCACCCGCCTGTTGGGGCTCATTCACACATCCCTCAGTAATGCACCTTCCTGTTGGGGCTCATTCACACGTCCCTCAGTAATACACCTGCTTGTTGGGGCTCATTCACACGTCCCTCAGTCATACACCTGCTTGTTGGGGCTCATTCACACGTCCCTCAGTAATGCACCAGCATGTTGTGGCTCATTCACACGTCCCTCAGTAATGCACTCGTCTGTTGGGTTCATTCACACGTCCCTCAGTAATGCAACCGTCTGTTGGGGTTCATTCACTCTTCCCTCAGTAATGTACCCGCTTGTTGTGGCTCATTCACACATCCCTCAGTAATGCACCTGTCTGTTGGGGCTCATTCACACGTTCCTCAGTAAATGCACTTGTTTGTTCGGGGTCATTCACACGTCCCTCAGTAATGAACCGGTCTGTTGGGGCTCATTTACACATCCCTCAATAATGCACCCATCTGCTAGGGCTCATTCACAGGTCCCTCGGTAATGCACCTGTCTGTTAGGGCTCATTCACAAGTCCCTCAGTAATGCACCAGTCTGTTAGGGCACATTCACACATCCTTCAGTAATGCACCTGTCTGTTAGGGCTCATTCACAGGTCCCTCAGTAATGCACCCATCTGGTAGGGCTCATTCACACATCCCTCATTAATGCACCCATCTGTTGGGGCTCATTCACACATCCCTCAATAATGCACCAGTCTGTTAGGGCTCATTCACACCATGTGCGATGACCTACATAGGTCAATGCAGGCTCAACGCCAGAGCACACCGAAAACAATGGTTCTCTCTGCACTCTAATGTGCAGTGACCAGCATTTTACTGCAATGTAAAATGTTTTCTGTGTGTCCCATTCACACTGCAATGCAGCCTGGAGCTGTATAAATCGCTGTGTGATCCTCTGAATCGCACACCGAGCTGCCCCCTACCGTAGTCGGAACGGACAGCTGCTGGAGAGGAAACCACTGCAGTTTATTAACCTCTCTAGCAGCTGTCCGTTGTGTGTGAACACAGCTTTTTGCAGCACTAGTTACTGCTAGTGATGTGATGGCTACATTATGCAGGCATGCATGGGTCAATTTCTGAACAAAATTTTGTGCATTTCGTTCTTCGATGGTGCCACCAGTGATTTCGAAATTTGACCAACCAAGCCTTAAATTTCACCTCATGTTGCTACAGAAAAGGAATTTTTGAGCTAGGAATCTTCTTTTCTTTCCGGGAGTTTTCTTTTCTTGTGCTCATGCACAATTCTTTTTCGATTATATTTCCCTCACGATTCTCCCCTCATCAATTAGAAAATTGTTAATTTTTCCAAAAAATTGTGGCGGCCCACTAATGGTGCGAAATTCGAACAAAAATTCTTAGTTACAACTTTCAAAAGAAAATCCTTTTGGAATTCGACCCATGTATGGCTGGCCTTAAAGTCTTATTTAACACCCCCCCTCCCCCGCAGTGCCCACAGCTTATTATTATTATTATACTGGATTTATATAGCGCCAACAGTTTGCGCAGCGCTTTAAACATGAGGGCAGACAGTACACTTACAATACAAATCAATACAGGAGGGATCAGAGGGCCCTGCTCGTTAAAGATATAAATCTTTTTACATTAAAATACTGCCACTATATAACTTTTTGGCTGATCTGTATACCATGGTCACGTGATAAACTGCAGGGTCTGCCCGAGTGCTAAGTGTTTAGGTAGGAGGAGATTTCCACTACAGCCTGTGTCCTCATGCTGTTATGAGAGGCGGATCATCCATGAATCAATATGTGACATCCCACCCACTGTGTTCTTTTTTAGTTACTGAGCATGAAGGAGGAGGGAGGGACTGGGCTGTCATTTAGGATCTGTATACACACTCAAATGTGTGATGTCAATACCATGTGGCCTGAAAAGCTCAGCTCAAACAGGAAATATTCTCTCCAGCAATAGAGACCAAACTGAGCATGGGCAGCTTTACTACTCTGACTGTGTCTTATATGGCCTTGCCAAGAGAGACCCTGCAGGAGGGGGAGGATCTGTCCATACAGGATTAAAGAGCCTTTGTACACAATACAGAGGATTAACCCCTTAAGTTACACAATGAGTATAACAAGCATGCTTTTCTGCATATACAGACATATTTTACTGTTATGGGTTTAGTAACACTTTAAGCCTAGTATAAACAATGAGAATAAAAAGTTGGAAGTGATGTAATTAGGGAAGCACCAATACCATTTTTTTTACAAGGAGTACGAGTACAGATACTTTTTTTTTCTTGGCGATACCGATTGGCGATACCTACCAACTGTTTTGTTTACACTTCATCTGCCAGCAATGGTACAAAGCATTGAAAAGTTAATTACTAAACGTGTAAATATATGTTAAAGGTGTAAAAACATTAACTAACAAAGCAAACAAATTTTTTTTTTTAATTATTACTATTTTATAAAATAGAAGTGAACAAATAAAACATCAGCAGGAAAATAATAATTAAAATGGAGAAAGAATAAGGAGTTAATTAAGGCTGATTAGAGTAAATTAAGGGTTAATATGGGGTTAAAACTGAGAAATGGGGGCGTGACCAGAAGCCGACCCGAATGGACTTCTGAGCCTCTAGCTCTCCTTCAGCCCACAGCTCTACGGCCTAAATAGGGGATTTTTCTGCACCCGTACATGGGTGGTGCCAGGAGAACTCGCTCCTCAACAGCCCGGGGACACACCCAATCGCAGTCTTCGATCTTCTAACCATAACCACGACTATGGAACGCTCTACCTACTCACATTCGCATGGAAGAAAACCATCAGGCCTTCAGAAAGAAACTCAAGACCTACCTCTTCTGAGAAGCTTGACAACACAGGACGGATCCAGCGCCTTGAGGCGATTCAGTTCGCAACTGCAGCGCTATACAAATCATTCATTCATTCATTCATTCATTCATTCATTCATTCATTCATTCATTCATTCATCCCAACCTCCGACTGGATCCTCAGCGACCTAACTATATTATCCCACCTTCCATGCTGGCCAGTGGGACGGCCAAGATGGCGCCAGCGGCCACAACTCCTCCATGTGGTCTCTACCACCGCTGGGCTCCCAAACCCCACCCCTCCCGCGGAGCTCACCCGACTCAGCCTGGATGGGAACCGGACCGTCACCTCCACCGATGGTCTCAGTGAGTGATTCCCTAAATTTTACCTCCCAGGGGGGCCGCCTCCTACGGACCTCAGCCTGTCCCCACTAGGCCTCACTGAGGCCTCGTACACACAATGTACAGACGCCTACCCACGCTTGCTGCGCATGGCCTCGGACCCTGGCCTGCCCACAAGCGGTCCCAGCTCACCAGCTCCCTCAGAGGAGGCAGAGGACCTCCCCCCCTACCTGATTCCACTCACATAGTCCATGCCCTGCATGGACACTGAGCACCTCCATGCAGGGCACCAGAAGAGAGCCACACTGCAGCAGGCCTGTCCTCCACTTCCTGCTCCCCGCAAAGCACAGAGACAATCCCGCTACAGGGATCCCGGCATTACCAACTGGGAGGCACTTATGCCCAGGCAGTTAGCTCCCCGACCCCCCCCCCTACTCAGGGGACCTGTGGATACAACCCCGGAGCGAGGTGCAACCCTTCCAAATGCAGCCTCATACATAGGCCCTGACTGAGGCCTTCCTGTATCCCCAACAACCTCCTCATACCTCCCACCACATTCAGCACCAGATGGGGCCAGACCTCCACCACCAGCCACATCCCTCATGGCAGGCACACTTTTCAAGCCATGCCAACTAAGGAGGACCTTAAGCAACTAATTGAGGGTGTCAAATCTACCTGCCGTGCTGAGATCCAAGTACTCCAAACCAATTTCAAACACCTCTCAGATAGAGTGGTAATGGCAGAGGAGGAAATACAAGAAACCAAATTGGCAGTGCACCGCACACCACTACAAGGTACAGATCTGAGGGACATGCAGCGCCATGCTGAGGACCTGGACAACAGGGGGCGAAGGAACAACATTCGCATCAGGGGCCTGCCTGAATCGGAGGGTCCGGAAGACCTACAAGACACCCTCCAAACCCTATTTATTGACCTCCTGGGATAACCTCTGGCCAAACCCATTGAAATAGATAGGACACACCAAGCCTTACGCCCTAAGGGCCCAGCTTCTAAACCTCGGGATGTCATCTGCAGAGTCCACTCCTACCCTTTGAAAGAGGACATAATGCGCAAGGCCCACTCTATCTGAAAGATAGTGTTCCACAACAGATACTCCCGGATCTCTCTTGGATCACTTTACAGAAACGCCGGCTTCTCCAACCCCTGCTTCTATCACTGCAGGAAAAGAACATCATCTACCAATGGGGTTTCCCTTTCAGCCTAACAGCACGACGAGAAGGCCAATCAGCCACATTACGTTATCCAGAAGTCCTGGGCGCCTTCTGCGACACACTGGGACTCCCTGTCCCCCGACTCCAAGAATGGGACCTAGTGGCCACCCACCACCACCACCTACAGTGTGGCAGAAGGTCCCTCAAACAAAGCGCTCTCGGGGTCAGGACGTTCCCTGCAAAGTTACTAAACCCAAAAGTGGCTAACTGCATTGTGCCTCTTCTTTCTGGCACTCCTGATCACGGACTACACCTACCATTGACAGACACTCCTGGCAAACCCTATAGCCCCATTTTCACCCCCCTAGGCCTCTAGGCATATTGGGCGCTTCTCGTTGAAGACTTGAGAGCGGTTACTCTCCCGATCCCTAGACCCCCCTTGGTGCTTAGGGAGTGCAGGCACTCGGGCGCAGATATAATCATGCTTCAGGAAACACACTTTAACAAGGGGAATGCCTTCAGGTTCGCCTCCAGACATTACCCCCAGGCTTACCAGGCGTTTAACCCACGTAAGCGAGCGGGAGTGGCTATACTTTCCAAACGCAGATCCCCCTTCACGTGCTCCGAGTCCTTCATTGACTCACAGGGTACTATATCTTTCCTGCGTGGACAGTGGCAAACTCATACTGTCACCATATGCGCCCTCTACACTCCAAATACCCACCAGATTAACTTCTTGACCAAGGTATTCACACGCCTATTCCGAACGTCTAATGAATTCTTGATAGTTGGAGGAGACTTCAACTTGTCACAATCCTCAGTACAGGACCGTCGCATGCTAATCGCCAGGGACTCGCAAACCAGAGCCTCTAAAGATTCGAAGCTCTTCCGACAGCTCACTAGACGCTATGCCCTATTTGACTCCTGGCGCACCCTTCACCCCAGTGAGAGACAGTATACATTTTACTCTGCACCCCATCATACGCACTCCCGCATTGACTACTATTTCGTAAACAATACCATGCTACGCGCCACCCGCGATACGTGGATCCTTCCAATCTCCTGGTCAGACCATGCCCCCATCCTAAAGACCCTGGACTTAGGTACCCCTAATCGCAAACCATGCCACTGGCAGTTGAATGACTTGCTTCTACAACATCTCCCCTCTAAGACAGAGCTCGGGTCCTCACTACAGCTATACTTTCACGAGAACAACACCCCTGATATATCCTCCTCTACCCTCTGGGAAGCCCACAAGGCAGTCCTCTGAGGCCGCTGCATAGCGTTAGCCTCAGCCCAGAAAAAAGATGCTCTGACAGCCAAATGGGAACTTAGGGTCTCCGAACTCCAACTGCAGACGTCTCCGTCCCTACCTCTCCTTAAAAAAATTGTATGCCTTTGCATAACATTTAGGGACCTCGCTATGGGCCAAGTGGAAAAAGCACTGCTGAGACTAAGACAGCTCTTTTATGACAAAGGTAACAAAGCCCACTCCCTACTAGCCCGCAAACTGGCTGAGCTCTCCTACACATCCACTCACCACCAAATAAAAAACACTGAGGGCTGCCTACTCTCTCACCCCATGACATTGCCCAAACCTTCGCAGAATTCTATACCTCACATAACAACCCAGAGATCCCACACGACCCTCTCTTTCCTGAACTGACTGACCGCCTAAACCAGTACTTGGATCGCAGTGGAATTACCTGGCTTCAGGACTCAGACCTCCTTTCCCTCAATGCACCTATTACAGAGGAGGAACTTACATCCACCATTAAAACCTTGCCATCACGTAAATCCCCAGGTCCAGATGGCCTCCCCTTTGAATATTATAAATCCTTCCTCCCTATCCTCCTACCCCATACAGTGGGGCAAAAAAGTATTTAGTCAGCCACCAATTGTGCAAGCTCTCCCACTTAAAAAGATGAGAGAGGCCTGTAATTGTCATCATAGGTATACCTCAACAATGAGAGACAAAATGTGGAAACAAATCCAGACAATCACATTGTCTAATTTTTGAAAGAATTTATTTGCAAATTATGGTGGAAAATAAGTATTTCGTCACCTACAAACAAGCAAGATTTCTGGCTCTCACAGACCTGTGTCTTCTTCTTTAAGAGGCTCCTCTTTCCTCCACTCATTACCTGTATTATTGGCACCTGTTTGAACTTGTTATCAACATAAAAGACACCTGTCCACAACCTCAAACAGTCACACTCCAAACTCCACTATGGTGAAGACTAGGGATGAGCCAAACACCCCCCTGTTCGGTTCGCACCAGAACATGCGAACAGGCAAAAAATTTGTTCGAACACGCGAACACCTTTAAAGTCTATGGGACTCGAACATGAATAATCAAAAGTGCTAATTTTAAAGGCTTATATGCAAGTTATTGTCATAAAAAGTGTTTCGGGACCTGGGTCCTGCCCCAGGGGACATGGATCAATGCAAAAAAAAGTTTTAAAAACTGAAGTTTTTTCGGGAGAAGTGATTTTAATAATGCTTAAAGTGAAACAATAAAAGTGTAATACTCCTTTAAATTTCGTACCTGGGGGGTGTCTATAGTAAAGGTAAAGGGGCGCATGTTTCCCGTGTTTAGAACAGTCTGACAGCAAAATGACATTTCAAAGGAAAAAAAGTCATTTAAAACTACTCGTGGCTATTAATGAATTTTCGGTCCGACAATACACATAAAAGTTCATTGATAAAAATGGCATGGGATTTCCCCACAGGGGAACCCTGAACCAAAGTGTAAAAAAAAAATGGCGTGGGGCTCCCCCTAAATTCCATACCAGGCCCTTCAGGTCTGGTATGGATATTAAAGGGAACCCCACACCAAAATTTTAAAAAAATGGCGTGGGGGTCCCCCCAAAAATCTATACCAGACCCTTATCCAAGCACGCAACCTGGCAGGCTGCAGGAAAAGAGGGGGGACGAGAGAGTGCCCCCCCCTCCTGAACTGTACCAGGCCACATGCCCTCAACATTGGGAGGGTGCTTTGTGGTCCCCCCCAAAGCACCTTGTCCCCATGTTGATGGGGACAAGGGCCTCATCCCCACAACCCTTGCCCGGCGGTTGTGGGGGTCTGCAGGTGGGGGGCTTGTCGGAATCTGGAAGCCCCCTTTAACAAGGAGACCCCCAGATCCCGGCCCCCACCCTGTGTGAAATGGTAAGGGGGTATAAAGGTACCTCTACCATTTCACAAAGAAAGTGTCAAAAATGTTAAAAATGACAAGAGACAGTTTTTGACAATTCCTTTATTTAAAGTCTTCTTCTTTCCATCTTTTTCTTCTATCTTCTTTCCTCTATCTTCCTTCGGTTTCTTCCTCCATCTTCTTCTTCCTCTGGTTCTTCCTCCGATCCTCTGCTTCTTGCTCCGGTGTTCTCGTCCGGCATCTTCCTCCGCAGCATCTTCTTCCCTTCTTCGTTCTCGGGCCACTCCGCATCCATGATGGGAGGCTCCCGCTGTGTGGCGCTTCTCGTCTTCTGACACTTCTTAAATACCAGTTATGTAACCCTCTGACGTCACGGGGAACCCCATAGGGAAGTCCCCGTCAAGTCCCCGTGCGTCAGAGGGGGGTTGGGTCACCGGGTGGCCCTGCCCTCCATTATTTAAGAAGTGTCAGAAGACGAGAAGCGTCACACAGCGGGAGCCTCCCATCATGGATGCGAAGAACGAAGAAGGGAAGAAGACGCCACGGAGGAAGATGCCGGACGAGAACACCGGAGCAAGAAGCAGAGGATCGGAGGAAGAACCAGAGGAAGAAGAAGATGGAGGAAGAAACCGAAGGAAGATAGAAGAAAGAAGATAGAAGAAAGAAGATGGAAAGAAGAAGACTTTAAATAGAGGAATTGTCAAAAACTGTCTCTTGTCATTTTTAACATTTTTGACACTTTTTTTGTGAAATGGTAGAGGTACCTTTATACCCCTTTTCCATTTCACATGGGGGGGTGGGATCTGGGGGTCCTCTTGTTAAAGGGGGCTTCCAGATTCTGATAAGCCCCCTGCCTGCAGACCCCCACAACCACCGGGCAAGGATTGTGGGAATGAGGCCCTCCCCAAAGCACCCTCCCAATGTTGAAGGCATGTGGCCTGGTACGGTTCAGGAGGGGGGGCACTCTCTCGTCCCCCCCCTCTTTTCCTGTGGCCTGCCAGGTTGCGTGCTCGGATAAGGGTCTGGTACGGATTTTTGGGGGGGCCCCATGCCATTTTTTTTAAATTTTGGCGCAGGGTTCCCCTTAAAATCCATACCAGACCTGAAGGGTCTGGTATGGATTTTGAGGGGGACCCCCACGCCATTTTTTTTTAAATTTTGGCGCGGGGTTCCCCTTAATATCCATACCAGACCTGAAGGGCCTGGTATGGAATTTAGGGGGACTCCCACATCATTTTTTTTTAAATTTTGGTTCAGGGTTCCCCTGTGGGGAAATCCCATGCCGTTTTTGAACTGTTATGTGTATTGTCTAATAGACAATTCATTAATAGCCGCAAGTAGTTTTAAATTACTTTTTTCCTTTGAAATGCCATTTTGCTGTCAGACTGTTCTAAACATGGGAAACATGCGCCCCTTTACAGGCATACTATAGACACCCCCAGGTATGAAATTTAAAGGAATATTACACTTTTATTGTTTCACTTTAAGCATTATTAAAATCACTGCTCCCGAAAAAACGGACGTTTTTAAAAACTTTTTTTGCATTGATCCATGTCCCCTGGGGCAGGACCCAGGTCCCCAAACACTTTTTTATGACAATACCATGCATATAAGCCTTTAAAATAAACACTTTTGATTTCTCCTATAGACTTTTAAAGGGTGTTCCGCGACTTTCAAATTTGCCGCGAACACCCAAAATTGTTCGCTGTTCGGCGAACTGGCGAAATGCCGATGTTCGAGTCGAACATGAGTTTGACTCGAACTCGAAGCTCATCCCTAGTGAAGAGCAAAGAGCTGTCGAAGGACACCAGAAACAAAATTGTAGACCTGCACCAGGCTGGGAAGACTGAATCTGCAATAGGCAAGCAGCTTGGTGTGAAGAAATCAACTGTGGGAGCAGTAATTAGAAAATATAATACATACAAGACCACTGAGAATCTCCCTTGATCTGGGGCTCCATGCAAGATCTCACCCCGTGGGGTCAAAACGATCACAAGAACGGTGAGCAAATGGGACCCGACAGAGGTGTCCGCTCTCACCTCTACTGTTTGCACTGTGCGTTGAGCCCCTGGTGGCGTCCATTCGTAGAAATCCAGACATTCAAGGAATCCCGGTCCGAGGAAGGGAGTTTAAACTGGGTTGTTTGCAGACGACATAATATTCACCCTCACCGAACCTAGGATCTCCCTACCCAACTTGCATGCAGAACTGGATGTCTATAGGTCCCTCTCAGGTTACAAAATAAAAGCCCTCCCGGGATACCATCTCAGCCAAGTCTAGCACCTTCAGCAGTGCTTCCCATATAACTGGAAAACATCAGCCCTGAAATACTTGGGAGTCCAGATCACTCCGTCCTTCACCTTCCTATATCAGGCAAATCCCCCCCCCCTTCCGCTCCATAAGAGACCATATTCAGAAATAGAAAGTCCATCACATATCCCTCTTGGGTAGAGTGGCCTCAGTAAAGATGACCATTCTTCCCAAGCTCTTGTATTTATTTCAGACTTTGCCTATCCCAGTGCCTTACGTGCAGCTAAGAAAGCTTCAAGTGGACCTGGTGCGCTTTGTCTGGAATTACAAAAGACATAGAATACCCCGCTCAGTCCTGCTGGCTTCCCGCTCTGATGGGGGACTAGCGTTCCCCGCTTTAGTGAAATACTACCAAGCGACACGACTACGTGCCCTGACCTCCTGGTTCCCCCAACGGTCATATAACAAATGGATGGAAATCGAAAAAATTTGACTAGCACCCACCCATCCAAACAGCCTACTCTGGAGTGCGAACGCGGAGGTAGAACTTTTGGGATATATGACGCTACTTAGATCACAGCCCATGGACTCAGCTCCAAGAAGTCGCTGCTGACCTCTTTTCTATATAACCCCGAGATGCCTGCTGGTCTCACTCACCAGATGTCATTACCCTGGGCGACACAAAATTTGTTCCACTTTGGCCACCTGGTGGACCCCTTGATTACGCAAACTACTATCATTTACTGAGTTTCAGAGAAAACATGATTTACCCCGCCTGGTGTTTTATGGATATTTGCAAATACGGCACTATGCCCAGGGCTGGTGCTACCACTAGGCAAACTAGGCGGCCACCTAAGAAGCCCTGCTGCCTAGGGAGCCTGGCCACTGGTTTTCCTACTCTCTTCTCTCTGCAGTAAGCAACTAAGTCTCAGCATCAGCAAGCAGCCGCCGCTCCGTCCACACAGTGTCAGAGGAGCAGCAGTGGTGGAGGACTGTGCCTGTGTCCCGACTCCCGCAGCAAGCAAACATTCATTGATGGGCACTGGTAGGCTGCATTGAAGGGCGCTGGTAGGCTGCATTTGATGGGCGCTGGTGAGGCTTCATTTGATGGGCGCTGGTGAGCCTACATTTGATGGGCGCTGGTGAGGCTGCATTTGATGGCCGCTGGTGAGGCTGCATTTGATGGGCGCTAGTGAGGCTGCATTTGATGAGCGCTGGTGAGGCTGCATTTGATGGGAGCTGGTGAGGCTGCATTTGATGGGCGCTGGTGAGGCTTCATTTGATGGGCGCTGGTGAGGCTGCATTTGATGGGCGCTGGTGAGGCTGCATTTGATGGGCGCTGGTGAGGCTGTATTTGATGGGCGCTGGTGAGGCTGCATTTGATGGGCTCTGGTGAGGCTGCATTTGATGGGCGCTGGTGAGGCTACATTTGATGGGCGCTGGTGAGGCTGCATTTGATGGGCGCTGGTTAGGCTGCATTTGATGGGCGCTGGTGAGGCTACATTTGATGGGCACTGGTGAGGCTGCATTTGATGGGCACTGGTGAGGCTTCATTTGATGGGTACTGGTGAGGCTGCATTTGATGGGCGCTGGTGTGGCTGCATTTGATGGGCGCTGGTGAGGCTACATTTAATGGGCGCTGGTGAGGCTGCATTTGATGGGTGCTGGTGAGGCTGCATTTGATGGGTGCTTTATTAAAAAGGTGGGATTTACATGTGCAGGGAAAAGGGAGCGGAGTCAGCCAAGGTGGGGGGGGGTCAAAATGAGGTTTCGCCTAGGGTGTCAAAAATCCTTGCACCAGCCCTGACTATGCCTAATCTTTTACCCCTAGTCTCCAATTTTCAGCACCATCCCCCTTCGAGAGCATTCTATTAGAGGGGTCTGTACGCTGAGGCCTGATCTCAATGCTTACTCCATCTCGAACCAGGGCAAGCATGCATACATGCTTCGCTGGGGAAAAGCATTAGGAGAAAATATTCCGGAAGCAACGTGGCAGACAATCTGGTCTCAGGCGGCTAAAAACTCTTTCTGCACGCTCTACAAGGAGAACGCATATAAAATTCTCTACTTCTGGTACCTGACACCGGATGTCCTCCACGCTATCTATCCCTCCTGCTCAGATAGGTGCTGGTGCTGTCAGGAAGACAAAGGCACACTATACCACATTTACTTTAACTGCCCCAAGATTGTACCATACTGGACGGAGACACAGTCCCTGTTGTCTCGCCTCCTGGGGGTACAGGTCCCCATGTCCTCAAAACTATTCCTCCTAGGGGTTCCACCCCTACAAATTTCCAAACCATCCAAAAGATCGCTTAGACACATCCTAACAGCCGCAAGATGCCTGGTGGCCCTCCACTGGAAACGGCACTCTCCACCCTCCCAAGAAGATGCCAGAATTAAAGATGTAGAACTTATGGAAAAAATGACAGCTAGGCTTGAAGACAGACTAGAAATGCACAATAAGGCCGGCGAAGAATGGCACCGACGGGAGGATCCACCCTGAGTTGAAGGTTGAGCCCCCATTCACTTCCACCCCCTCCCTCTTGTCCTATCTCCTTAATCCCCTCTCCCCCCTCTCTGCAACTCTTTTCCCCTTCCACCTCCTTCTATCTTTCTTCGGCCTAGTATAGGCCTATGGCAGATGCTATCTAATGTTTGACTGCACACATAATGTGCCTACTGCATATACCTACAACATAATATTTTGTTCATTGCTCTTATAAATGCACTGGCTCTTTTCTCTTAGTGCTATCTGCACATTACTGCGTTTGACTCATGTTCATTTACCTGTTGATATGACCAATAAAAATTGTTATTTGAAAAAAAAAACTAAGAAACATTTAATTAAAAAAAAAAAAAATTATTGGTTGGTTATTGGTTTAAACTGACTTTATCTGCAGATCAAAGTTTATCCCTTTGATCTGTAGATGAAGAAACAGAAAGATTCAAAAAGAAACAATGTTTCTTTTTACCTTTCTGTTTCTACGGCTGAGCAATGTTGTTATTTCCCGGCTACTTTTATTTATTACTGTTTTGACAGGTCCAATTGCCAGGACTTCATTTACACTGCAGCTGTCAACAGGGGAACCCCACTGACAGCTAAAGGAGTCATGGTGTGGCGACCCCGCTAGCCGATAATTGGCGGCTTTTTTTTCTACATTTCAGCTGGCAGTGGGGGAATCCCGCTAACAGCTGAAAGAACTGAGCCTGAAAGTATCAGTTTCAGATATCGGCGCATTTGCACGAGTATCGATACTTGTGCAAATGCTTAGTATCGACACTAGATATAATGTATTGTATGAGTATTGTATTTTTGGACGAAAACTGTACTAAATAAACAAAAATTGTCTGATCTGGTATCATAAGAGAAAATTTTTTGTGTTTGTTCCTTTGGAAAATTTCGGACGAAAGCTGCGTATTAACGATCAGATTATCGAATGATCGCTTCGAAATCGGTATTTTTTGTATGATTTTCTGAAAAAATTGTTTGCTGTAATTAAGTGTTCTTGCATAGCAAGACCACTTACTGTTATCTCACATATATATTATTCTTATTATTATAGCCAAATTTACCACCCTAACTCCTCCCACAGTTTTTACACTACATAGACAAGTAATATACCGAAACGTGCGGATTGTTCCCGAATGGTGGGCTATTACTTTGTGGAACGTTTCGCCGAATGGTTCACGAAATATCGTTGTTTTTGCGGCGAAATTGGTCCCATAGGAATGAATGGGGAAACTAGAGTGGGAGATGACAAAAGCTGGAAAATCAGAACATGATTTCTAAACTGCCGCCACTCCCTCATTTTCAAGCCCACCTACACAAGTCTTATATCAAAACGTTCAGCTATCCCTGCTGCCACTAAACATGTCCACGGCTAAGCCATAGTCCTGATAGTTTTCACAATATGACCATTTGTTTGCAACTCACGCCGTCCATTGACATTCATTGAAACTACACTCTAGCCCCCTCCAAATTTGAAGGGCAATTTCTAAACTGCGACTGTGCCTCCATTTTTAATATTTAATATAGACATACTATACATCAAAATCTAGCTCTGGGTCTTGTGATTCTCACAATATAAAGATCTTCGCTGTAGGATGTATAGTTTTTAAAATACGGCCATTTGTTTAGAGGTCATTTCAGGAAATTTTAGCCATTAATCAGAGTGTACTGTTAGTGTTTGTTTTGTTGCCATGGTTACCAAAGCTTCTGTTATACACAGGGGGGAAGGTGGCTGGAGCATCTCAGCTGATTACAGAGCCCGGGGGAGGGGACAGACACACCGTCGTGGCGATCTGAGTCAGAGGTGCTGCCCCCCCTCCTTCCCCACAGTCTTGTGGAACACATCACATGTCCCAAACGACTACAGGACCAGTCCTGAATGGACTACAGGACCATTCACAAGGCACAGCACAACTTGCACATGTAAAGTAAAAAACTGGCTGTGAAGCCTCAAGGCTTCACTTCCTGTTTCCCTAATGCCCCGGACACACGGTCGGATTTTCCGATGGAAAATGTGTGATAGGACCTTGTTGTCCGAAATTCCGACCGTGTGTAGGCTCCATCACACATTTTCCATCGGATTTTCCGACACACAAAGTTTGAGAGCAGGATATAAAATTTTCCGACAACAAAATCCGTTGTCGGAAATTCCGATCGTGTGTACACAAATCCGACGGACAAAGTGCCACGCATGCTCAGAATAAATAAAGAGATGAAAGCTATTGGCCACTGCCCCGTTTATAGTCCCGACGTACGTGTTTTACGTCACCGCGTTCAGAACGACCGGATTTTCCGACAACTTTGTGTGACAGTGTGTATGCAAGACAAGTTTGAGCCAACATCCGTCGGAAAAAATCCTAGGATTTTGTTGTTGGAATGTCCGAACAAAGTCCGACCGTGTGTACGCCCTATTAGGCTGCATTCACACCTGGGCGCTTTGAATCATGGGCAGATTTGACTCGATTCTGCCCGTGATTTCAAAACGCCCAGGTTTGATTGACAAATCGCACGTTTCAGATGGCATTTATTTGAATGGCACCTAAAAACGCTGTTCGGTTCTGCCACAGTTGTTGCTTGATAAATCGCGCTGCAACTGGGGCAAACTGCATCACGTGAAGCTTGTCACCCAAAAAAGTTCAGGTGCTTCTTTTGGGCGACATGCTTCACGTGATGGAGTTTGCCTCAATTGCAGTACGATTTATCGCAGCAGAACCGCAACGCATTTTTAGGTGCCATTCAAATAAATGCCATCGGAAATGTGCGATTTGCCAATCACACCTGGGCGTTTTGAAATCACGGGCAGAATTACGGCAAATCTGCCTGCAATTCAAAGCACCCAGGTGTAAATGTAGCCCTATTAAGTTGACTTTAGCTTTAGCAAAAAAAACGCCAAAAGTTCCTAAACGCAAGTTTAGGAGCTGCTAGTGTATATGAACAAGTGCCTGCACCCGAAGCTGATTGAAGCTCGGGTGACGACATTGCTGGATCCCTAGATTGGTAAGTGTCCTTGTATTAAAAGTCAACAGCTGACTTTTAATTTTTTTGAGGAAGCCTGGAGCTCCTCTTTAAATTCTGCTAGGGACTTAAAATATTCTTATTCGTGCATGTCATTTGGTTTGCATTGATTTCTCACTTACGTTGCCACTGAGGGAGGGTCTGGGGATCTCCATTGTCTGGAGATCGCAGGACGTGCTGAAGCTAGGAAATAATGTAGTATGTCAAGTTTAATATGTATATAGGGACCAGGTTTGATAGCTAGTAATGTAATAGGAGACACGTTTGTGTCCTAATCACCATAATTTATTGGCAGATAATTAGTATTTCATCCCAGAAAGGACAGATTTGACCTTGTTCTCTCTTACAGTACGTACCCAGCAAGTGAAGGCTTTATAGCAATCTGAGGGTTCAGCTGTGATTTATACAGGGATTGGAAAAAATTATGAACACACCAGGTAATAAAACAAAATTGTTAATTAATATGCTGTTGGATTGCCTTTGGCATCCAAGATGGCATGAATTCTTCTGGGAATTGACAAATATAAGTCGTGGATGGTACATAATGAATTCTGATAGCACTTTTCATTCAAAAATAGTTTGAGTTCTCGGCGGTGGCAGAAAACGGACCCAGACCTTGTTCTTTAATTGACCATAGTGACTCTATGATATCGAGGTTCGGCAACTGCAGTGCCCAGGGAAGGTGCGAGACTTCGTCTGCATGCTCTTCAAACCATGATTTCAAAACACCAGCTGTGTGAATAAGAGCAATTATGGTCTTGGTAAATGGCTCTGTCTTCGGGAAACAAGGTCTGCACCATGGGGTGCACATGGTCAGCCAAATTTTGTACATAGTCGCTAGCAGTGACTTAACCTTTCAAGGTGATGACGGGGCCTGCAGAATACCAAGATATGGCTGCCCAAACCATGATTGTGCCACCACCATGCTTTAACGTTGGCAAAAGGCATCTCTAATAATCAGTGTATCAAAACATTCAAAGTGATTATTTGCCAATGAAGACAGAATTACTAAAAGACTGAGCATACTGTTAGCTACAGTTGGGCCCAACACCCCCGGTTCAATATGTGCCAGAACTCTCGAACATCGCAAAAGTTCAGACCCAAACCCCATTGAAGTCTACGGGGCTCGAAATTGAAGGATCAAAAGTGTTCATTTTGAAGGCTTACATGCAAAGTTGTTGGCCATAAAAAAGGTATGGGGGTCCAGCTACTGCCCTGGGGGACATGTATCAATGCAAACATATTTTTTTTTAATAGGATGGTTTTTAAAGGAGCAGTGATTTTAATGATGTTTAAAGTGAAACAATAAAAATTAAAAATTCCTTTAAGCACTTGCCGACCAGCTCACGCCAATATACGTCGGCAGAATGGTGCGGCTGGGCGAAACCCCGTATGGGTACGTCGTTCCCTTTAAGAGCTGCCGGAGGCCTGCACGCGCGCCCACTGCACGGGGGACCCAATGCGTATGGCCGGTGGGTGCGGGCATGAGAGTCAACATGGGGACCTTAGAAACACTAACTAGGGAACACAGTTAACCCCTTGATCACCCCCTAGTGTTAACCCCTTCCCTACCAGCACTGATCGCTGTATAAATGTCAATGGTTCCAAAAATGTGTCAAAAGTGTCCGATATGTCTGCAATCTTGCAGTACCGCTAAAAATCGCAGATCAACGCCATTACTAGTTAAAAAAAATGCCATAAAGATGCCATAAATCTTTCCCATAGTTTGTAGACGCTATAACTTTTGCGCAAACTAATCAATATACGCTTATTGTGATTTTTTCTTACCAAAAATATGTAGAAGAATTTATGTTGGCCTAAACTGAAAGAAATGTGTTTTTTAAACACATTTTTGGGGATATTTATTATAGCAAAAAATAAAAAATATTGTTTTTTTTTTCAAAATTGTTGCTATTTTTTTGTTTAACCACTTAAGGACCGCCTCACGCCGATGTACGTCGGCAAGGCGGCACGGGCAGGCAAAATCACGTACATGTACGTGATTTGCCTCCCGCGGGTGGGGGGTCCGATCGGACCCCCCCCGGTGCCCGAGGCGGTCCCGTTTTGTTCCCCGGCGATCGGAGACGAGGGGGAGGCCATCCGTTCGTGGCCCCCCCCTCGCGATCGCCGCCGGCCAATGGGAACACTCCTTTGCTGCTGTATGCTAAACAGCAGCAAAGGAAGTGATGTCATCTCTCCTCGGCTCGGTAGTTTCCGTTCCGGCCCGAGGAGAGAAGACAGGTATGTGAGTGCACCAACACACACACACACAGTAGAACATGCCAGGCATACAAAACACCCCGATCGCCCCCCGATCCCCCCCCCAATCACCCCCCCCCCCTGTCACAAACTGACACCAGCAGTTTTTTTTTTTTCTGATTACTGCTAGGTGTCAGTTTGTGACAGTTACTGTGTTAGCACAGTTACTGTTACCCCCCCTGTAGGTCTAGGGTACCCCCCTAACCCCCCCTAATAAAGTTTTAACCCCTTGATGACCCCCCGTCACCAGTGTCGCTAAGCGATCATTTTTCTGATCGCTGTATTAGTGTCGCTGGTGACGCTAGTTAGTGAGGTAAATATTTAGGTTCGCCGTCAGCATTTTATAGCGTCAGGGACCCCCATATACTATCTAATAAATGTTTTAACCCCTTGATTGCCCCCTAGTTAACCCTTTCACCACTGATCACCGTATAACCGTTACGGTTGACGCTGGTTAGTTTGTTTATTTTTTATAGTGTCAGGGCACCCGCCGTTTATTACCGAATAAAGGTTTAGCCCCCTAATCGCCCGGCGGTGATATGCGTCGCCCCAGGCAGCGTCAGATTAGCACCAGTACCGCTAACACCCACGCACTCAGCATGCGCCTCCCTTAGTGGTATAGTATCTGATCGGATCAATATCTGATCCGATCAGATCTATACTAGCGTCCCCAGCAGTTTAGAGTTCCCAAAAACGCAGTGTTAGCGGGATCAGCCCAGATACCCGCTAGCACCTGCGTTTTGCGCCTCCGCCCAGCCCACCCAAGTGCAGTATCGATCGATCACTGTCACTTACAAAACAAACGCATAACTGCAGCGTTCGCAGAGTCAGGCCTGATCCCTGCGATTGCTAACAGTTTTTTTGGTAGCATTTTGGTGAACTGGCAAGCACCAGCCCCAGGCAGCGTCAGGTTAGCGCCAGTAGCACTAACACCCACGCACGCACCGTACACCTCCCTTAGTGGTATAGTATCTGAATGGATCAATATCTGGTCCGATCAGATCTATACTAGCGTCACCAGCAGTTTAGGGTTCCCAAAAACGCAGTGTTAGCGGGATCAGCCCAGATACCTGCTAGCACCTGCGTTTTGCCCCTCCACCCGGCCCAGCCCAGCCCACCCAAGTGCAGTATCGATCGATCACTGTCACTTACAGAACACTAAACGCATAACTGCAGCGTTCACAGAGTCAGGCCTGATCCCTGCGATCGCTAACAGTTTTTTTGGTAGCATTTTGGTGAACTGGCAAGCACCAGCCCCAGGCAGCGTCAGGTTAGCGCCAGTACCGCTAACACCCACGCACGCACCGTACACCTCCCTTAGTGGTATAGTATCTGATCGCATCAATATCTGATTCGATCAGATCTATACTAGCGTCACCAGCAGTTTAGGGTTCCCAAAAATGCAGTGTTAGCGGGATCAGCCCAGATACCTGCTAGCACCTGCGTTTTGCCCCTCCGCCCGGCCCGGCCCAGCCCACCCAAGTGCAGTATCGATCGATCACTGTCACTTACAAAACTCTAAACGCATAACTGCAGCGTTCGCAGAGTCAGGCCTGATCCCTGCGATCGCTAACAGTTTTTTTGGTAGCGTTTTGGGGAACTGGCAAGCACCAGCGGCGTAGTACACCCCGGTCATAGTCAAACCAGCACTGCAGTAACACTTGGTGACGTGGCGAGTCCCATAAGTGCAGTTCAAGCTGGTGAGGTGGCAAGCACAAGTAGTGTCCCGCTGACACCAAAAAGACAAACACAGGCCCGTCGTGCCCATAATGCCCTTCCTGCTGCATTTGCCAATCCTAATTGGGAACCCACTGCTTCTGCAGCGCCCGTACTTCCCCCATTCACATCCCCAACCAAATGCAGTCGGCTGCATGAGAGGCATTTTTATGGCCTCCCGAGTACCCCTACCCAACGAACCCCCCAAAAAAGATGTTGTGTCTGTAGCAAGTGCAGATATAGGCGTGACACCCGCTATTATTGTCCCTCCTGTACTGACAATCCTGGTCTTTGCATTGGTGAATGTTTTGAACGCTACCATTCACTAGTTGAGTATTAGCGTAGGGTACAGCATTGCACATACTAGGCACACTTTCACAGGGTCTCCCAAGATGCCATCGCATTTTGAAAAACCCGAACCTGGAACCGGTTACAGTTATAAAAGTTAGTTACAAAAAAAGTGTAAAAAAAAAAATATATATAAAATAAAAAAAAATAGTTGTCGTTTTATTGTTCTCTCTCTCTCTATTCTCTCTCTCTATTGTTCTGCTCTTTTTTACTGTATTCTATTCTGCAATGTTTTATTGTTATTGTTATTGTTATTATGTTTTATCATGTTTGTTTTTCAGGTATGTAATTATTTATACTTTACTGTTTACTGTGCTTTATTGTTAACCATTGTTAACCATTTTTTTGTCTTCAGGTACGCCATTCACGACTTTGAGTGGTTATACCAGAATGATGCCTGCAGGTTTAGGTATCATCTTGGTATCATTCTTTTCAGCCAGCGGTCGGCTTTCATGTAAAAGCAATCCTAGCAGCTAATTAGCCTCTAGACTGCTTTTACAAGCCGTGGGAGGGAATGCCCCCCCCCCCACTGTCTTCCGTGTTTTTCTCTGGCTCTCCTGTCTCAACAGGGAACCTGAGAATGCAGCCGGTGATTCAGCCAGCTGACCATAGAGCTGATCAGAGACCAGAGTGGCTCCAAACATCTCTATGGCCTAAGAAACCGGAAGCTACGAGCATTTCATGACTTAGATTTCGCCGGATGTAAATAGCGCCATTGGGAAATTGGGGAAGCATTTTATCACACCGATCTTGGTGTGGTTAGATGCTTTGAGGGCAGAGGAGAGATCTAGGGTCTAATAGACCCCAATTTTTTCAAAAAAGAGTACCTGTCACTACCTATTGCTATCATAGGGGATATTTACAGTCCCCGAGATAACAATAAAAATGATTAAAAAAAAAAATATGAAAGGAACAGTTTAAAAGTAAGATTAAAAAAGCAAAAAAATAATAAAGAAAAAAAAAAAAAAAAAAAAAAAAAAGCACCCCTGTCGCCCCCTGCTCTCGCGCTAAGGCGAACGCAAGTGGCGGTCTGTCGTCAAACGTAAACAGCAATTGCACCATGCATGTGAGGTATCACCGCGAAGGCCAGATCGAGTGCAGTAATTTTTCCAGTAGACCTCCTCTGTAAATCTAAAGTGGTAACCTGTAAAAGCTTTTAAAGGCTTTTAAACATGTATTTATTTTGTTGCCACTGCAGGTTTGTGCGCAATTTTAAAGCATGTCATGTTTGGTATCCATGTACTCGGCCTAAGATCATCTTTTTTATTTCATCAAACATTTGGGCAATATAGTGTGTTTTAGTGCATTAAAATTTAAAAAAGTGTGTTTTTTCCCCAAAAAATGCGTTTGAAAAATCGCTGCGCAAATACTGTGTGAAAAAAAAAATGAAACACCCACCATTTTAATCTGTAGGGCATTTGCTTTAAAAAATATATAATGTTTGGGGGTTCAAAGTAATTTTTTTGCAAAAAAAAATAACTTTTTCATGTAAACAATAAGTGTCAGAAAGGGCTTTGTCTTCAAGTGGTTAGAAGAGTGGGTGATGTGTGACATAAGCTTCTAAATGTTGTGCATAAAATGCCAGGACAGTTCAAAACCCCCCCAAATGACCCCATTTTGGAAAGTAGACACCCCAAGCTATTTGCTGAGAGGCATGTCGAGTCCATGGAATATTTTATATTGCGACACAAGTTGCGGAAAAGAGACAAATTTTTTTTTTTTTTGCACAAAGTTGTCACTAAATGATATATTGCTCAAACATGCCATGGAAATATGTGAAATTACACCCCAAAATACATTCTGCTGCTTCTCCTGAGTACGGGGATACCACATGTGTGAGACTTTTTGGGAGCCTAGCCGCGTACGGGTCCCCGAAAACCAAGCACCGCCTTCAGGCTTTCTAAGGGCGTGAATTTTTGATTTCACTCTTCACTGCCTATCATAGTTTCGGAGGCCATGGAATGCCCAGGTGGCACAAAACCCCCCCAAATGACCCCATTTTGGAAAGTAGACACCCCAAGCTATTTGCTGAGAGGTATAGTGAGTATTTTGCAGACCTCACTTTTTGTCACAAAGTTTTGAAAATTGAAAAAAAAAAAAAAAAAAAGTTTTTTCTTGTCTTTCTTCATTTTCAAAAACAAATGAGAGCTGCAAAATACTCACCATGCCTCTCAGCAAATAGCTTGGGGTGTCTACTTTCCAAAATGGGGTCATTTGGGGGGGTTTTGTGCCACCTGGGCATTCCATGGCCTCCGAAACTGTGATAGGCAGTAAAGAGTGAAATCAAAAATTTTCACCCTTAGAAATCCTGAAGGCAGTGATTGGTTTTCGGGGTCCCGTACGCGGATAGGCTCCCAAAAAGTCCCACACATGTGGTATCCCCATACTCAGGAGGAGCAGCTAAATGTATTTTGGGGTGCAATTCCACATAGGCCCATGGCCTGTGTGAGCAATATATCATTTAGTGACAACTTTTTGTAAATATATATTTTTTTTTTTGTCATTTTTCAATCACTTGGGACAAAAAAAAAAAATATTCAATGGGTTCAACATGCCTCTCAGCAATTTCCTTGGGGTGTCTACTTTCCAAAATGGGGTCATTTGGGGGGGTTTTGTACTGCCCTGCCATTTTAGCACCTCAAGAAATGACATAGGCAGTCATAAACTAAAAGCTGTGTAAATTACAGAAAATGTACCCTAGTTTGTAGACGCTATAACTTTTGCACAAACCAATAAATATACGCTTATTGACATTTTTTTTACCAAAGACATGTGGCCGAATACATTTTGGCCTAAATGTATGACTAAAATTTAGTTTATTGGATTTTTTTTATAACAAAAATTTTCAAAATTTTCGGTCTTTTTCCGTTTATAGCGCAAAAAATAAAGGTGATCAAATACCATCAAAAGAAAGCTCTATTTGTGGGAAGAAAAGGACGCGTTTGGGTACAGCATTGCATGATCGCGCAATTAGCAGTTAAAGCGACGCAGTGCCAAATTGGAAAAAGACCTCTGGTCCTTAGGCAGCATAATGGTCCGGGGCTCAAGTGGTTAAACCCCAAAAAATAAAAACCGCAGAGGTGATTAAATACCACCAAAAGACAGCTCTATTTGTGGAAAAAAAGGATGCCAATTTCGTTTGGGTACAGCATTACATGACCGCGCAATTGTAATTGTATAAAAAATGCTCTGGTCGGGAAGGGGGTAAAATCTTGCGGGGCTGAAGCAGTTAAATATAGTGCCTGGATGGGCCCCTTAGTCTGCCTGGAAAGTGGGGCATTTGTACCGTGTAAAGAACCTGCTGCAGCAAAACTGACATATATAAAGGAAAAACAAAATGACATTTAAATAGATTTTGTAAACAACGGCTTAGGGAGCCAGTCTGTATGATGAGGCCACAATTTAGTGTACTCAGAACAAGATTAGAGATTTTTTGGATAAATTCTGGTGTATCTTTGGCAGACTTTGGATAGAAATAACTAATTTTTGCACCACATTGAGCAAGCCTTATGTGAAGAAGTCGAATTGGAGTACACTCAGGCCAAGATCAACAATTTTTTTAGATAAAGTTTGATGTCTCTTTCGCAAACTTTGGATGGAAGTAACAGGTACGGAAAAAATTGGGCTTTGGGTGTTGGTTGTGCCTTCACACCATAACCCTATATAGGTACTCTTAAAAAACAATCTGTTTGTTTTTGTATGTTTTGTTAAGAAAAATAATGTCCAACAATAATCTCAAAAGAGAAGTTTCAAATTAAATATACAAAACCAATTTGTAAATTGCTTTACTTTCTCATCTCACTAGTTTCTTCCGCCTCTTCTACTCCTCGTATATACAATACATTATTACGCCTTATTTGAACTTCTCCAAGATCTCCAGACAATGCCCCCTCAATATACTCTTCTGTATCGGCAAGCTGCGTGTTCATGTAGCCATCCACAGAGACCAGGTATCCCTTGTATTGCATATCCCACTTCAGTTTCACCATTACTGGCTTACCAGTAAGGCCATTATGGAATGGTTTTAGGCAGGGCTTTTTTTCAGCAGGAACTAGGGGGAACTCATTCCACCACCTCTGGCTCAGGTCTTCTGCTCCATGCTCACCACTATCACGTGGTAACACTGAAGTCTAGCTTCTGCGACAGGTCAGATCTCCTGCACAGATCCCACTGAGTGCCTGACAGGGACAAGGGAAATACAGAACAGGTGCCCAGGGTTCAGTGCAGTCATAGGCAGGAGAGGGTGCGTGGTAGGCTGCACCCTCTGTGGTCTCCATTTTTTCCCTAGTGACCAGTTGTTGATGCTCCTACTGCATGATCTCCCTTGCATGTGACTGTAGTATAGTATAGTATGATGGGAGATACTACAGCCAGATTGGTGTTTCAGGTTAATATTGCAACAAAGGTAAGACATATGACAGATGGTGAAGCTTTTAAGGAGGGGGGAGAAGATGAGGGCAGTGAAAGGGGGTTGTATGCAGAGGGAAGAGCTACTATTTGATGCCATTTGGCAGGTATGTGTGTGTGGTGGGCATGGTTCAGTTCCTGCACCTATTCTCTGAGAAAAAAAGCCCTGGTTTTAGGTTTAGTGGCAAACTCATTCTGCCTCTTAAGCTGCCACTGATCTACAGACCAGTGAAAAGAATAAAAAATGGGGCCCATGTTTGGCCCATTCACTACGGTTATGGGATTCAGTCAAATACTCTGCAGGTTTAATCTCCCCACACCTTCCCCTACTTTCCCTTCTTCACTGCCCATTGTTCCCACCGGGGCACGATAACCCGCAGCAATTCCGGTGGTGGACTGAGCAAGGCTTTGTGGATGTCCACTCTATGCTTTCCCCAACTAGGATCACAACATTTGCAGCCTTACGCTCCTCACATGACATCCCCCTAAGGGAACATTTTAGATATATGCAAATACGACATTTCCTACTAACCCTTATAAAATCCCATGACACTCCTTATACACTAACTCCCTTTGAAAATCTTTGCAGATCAAGACCCCAGTCCCCAGGTTTAATTTCATTAATTTACGCAGCCATTATTGGCTCCACAAAACCGCCCATAAGAGCATATCATCTCCAGTGGGAAGCAGAGCTGGGTAAAAAGGTAGACCCGGAGGACTGGTAGGCCATGACTATTTAATTATCCAAGTGCTCCAAGAATGTTCTGTTCTTGGAAAATGCATACAAAATTCTTTATAGATGGTACTACAACCCAGCCAGATTAGCGAGGTTTATCCCATCATATTCCCCTTTATGTTTTCGAGGGTGTTCACAAGAGGGCACGATGGCACATATTTGGTGGAAGTGCCCTAAGGTATGCAGACTGTGGGTCAGAGTGTATGCACTCCTCCGAAACCTCTTCAACACTACTATAAAGAGGGACCCCTTTGAGGCCCTTTTGGGGAAACCAATCACTGAACTGTTGCGACCAGAGCGTCAGTTAGCATCCCATATACTTACTGCAACTAAACTAACTATTGCAAAATCATGGAAAACTTCAGCCCTAAGTTTTGAAGCAGTTAAAAACCACATTAATGATACCATGGTTAATGAAAAACTGACAGCAGTATTATCAGATACACATGACAAATTTCTCCGAATATGGCAACCATGGGTAAACTATGCCCACCCCTCCAGATTCGACTCGGCACCACTCTCCTTGTAATGAATTCACAGGCTCCCCATCCCGCGGACCTCTCCCCCCCCCTTCCCCCCCCATCTCTCCTCTCCCCCCACTCTTTCTTCTCTATTTCTCTCCTCTCTTTCTTTTTCTTAATCACTAAGTCAGTTCCTTATTACTCCCTTTTTCCACCTTTATTTTCCGCTACTTTTTATATTTTTAAATCCGCAGGTTTACCCCTGACGGAGATAATGTACAGGCTGACAACTGTTTACGAACATATTTTGCCTCCTCAGTGCTTTATGTATTGTTACATGGTCATGTGATATGATTCCAGTTTTCATTTCCTTTTATTTTTTGTATTAAGACTATGTAAACATGTATTCGCATTATGTTCATTTATATGTTTCTCCCTTTGTACTATTAATGCTCTTTATGTTCAATAAAACTTTTGTACAAGAAAAGAATAAAAAATGTCTCCGCGGAATGCTCCGAGAACACACCGCCAGAAAAGCAGGAAATGGCTAGAGGTACAGTGCCTTGAAAAAGTATTCATACCCCTTGAAATTTTCCACATTTTGTCATGGCAACATTTTTTGAATTGGCACATGTCCCCCAGGGCAGTACCCGGGCTCCCATACCCTTTTTATGGCCAATAACTTGCATCTAAGCCTTCATTTGACAGGTGCATATCATTTACATTTTTTACAGAAAGGCCACATTTTGCTTTCATCAAGAGTATAGTGCATTGAAAAAGTATTCATACCCCTTGAAATTTTCCACATTTTGTCATGTTACAACCAAAAGCGTAAATGTATTTTATTGGGGTTTTATGTGATAGACCAACACAAAGTGTCACATAATTGTGAAGTGGATGGAAAATTATAAATGGTTTTCCACATTTTTTACAAATAAATATGTGAAAAGTGTGGCCTGCATTTGTATTCAACCCCGTTTACTCTGATACCCCTAACTAAAATCTAGTTGAACTAAAATCCTGTGTTGGTCTATCACATAAAATCCCAATAAAATACATTTACGTTTTTGGTTGTAACATGAAAAAATGTGGACAATTTCAAGGGGTATGAATACTTTTTCAAGGCACTGTACTCTTGATGAAAGCAAGATTTGGCCTTTCTGTAAAAAATGTAAATGATATGCACCTGTCAAACAGGTGAAGGCTTAGATGCAAGTTATTGGCCATAAAAAGGGTATGGGGACATGTACCAATGCAAACATTTTTTTTTTTTTTACAGAAGCTTAATGATGCTTAAAGTAAAACAATAAAAGTGAAACATTACTTTAAACATAGTGCCTGGGGGGGTGGTCTTCCAGTTTGCCTGCAAAGTGGCGTATCTGTATCGTGTATAGAACCTTTTTTTTTCCAGGTCCAGTGGTGCAGTGGGCGTCATGACTGATGATGAATCTATATCGAGGGACATGGAGGAATTGTGAAGGAATTGTCAAAAACTGCCTCCTAGCTTTATTTATTTTTGACACTTTTTTATGGTGAATGGGTAGGGATACAATGTAAAAGGGGGCTTCCGGATTTCAATAAACCCCCTGCCTGCAGACCCCCACAACCACAGCCCAGGGTTGTCGGGAAAAGGCCCTTGTCCCCATCAACATGGGGACAAGGTGCTTTGGGGTGAGGGTGGGGGGCAGAGCCCCTATGTTGAGGGCATGTAGCCTGGTATGGTTCAAAAGGTGGAGGGCGCTCGCTCATCCCCTCCCCCTTTCCTGCCTTGCTAAGCTGCATTCTCGGATAAGGGTCTGGTGTGGATTTCAGGGGGGACCCCGCGCTGTTTAAAAAAAATATAATTCTATTGATGCCAATGTTTTTTTTTCATTCAGCTGTCAGCGGGGAAGCCCGTTGAAAGCTGATGACTCATCCATTGTTAAGGATGCAGCGGCCGACTCCATTAACCACTTCAATACTGGGCACTTTTCCCCCTTCCTGCCCAGGACAATTTTTAGTTTGAATGACAATTGCGCGGTCATACAACACTGTACCCAAACTACATTTTTATCATTTTCTTCCCACAAATAGAGCTTTCTTTTGTTGGTATTTGATCACCACTGGGGTTTTTACTTTTTGCTAAACAAACTAAAAAATACTGAAATTTAAAAAAAAAAAAAGTTTTTCTTTGTTTCTGTTATAAAATTTTGATTTCTCATTCATTGACGGGCACTGATGAGGCTGCAGTAATGGGCACTGATGAGGTGGCACTGATAAGGTGGCACTGATGAGGTGGCACTGATAAGGTGACACTGATGTGTAGAATTGATGGGCACTGATAGGCTACACTGATATGCAGCACTGATAGGCAGCACTGATGGGCACTAGTAGGGGGCACTGATAGGCGGCATTGATAGGCGGCACTGATAGGCGGCACTGATAAGGTGACACTGATGGGCACTGATGTGTAGAATTGATGGGCACTGATAGGCTACACTGATATGCAGCACTGATGGGCACTAGTAGAGGGCACTGATAGGCAGCACTGATATGGAGCCACAGACAGGCATTACTGATTGGCACATTTATGGGCACTGATTGGCACTTTGATGGGCACTGACAGGCGTTACTGATGGGGCACAGACTAGCATCTGATGGGCACTAATTGGCAGCTGCTGGGCACCTCTCATGGGGGCTGCGCTGATAAGCAATGTGCTGATTATCATCACAGACCCCCCCCCCCCCGACAGGGAGAACCATCAGTCGGCTTTCCCTGTCAGTGTGAACCGGGGAAAGCTGTTTACCGCCACTTCCTGGTTCACGCTGTGATTGGTCACAGCTGATCATGTGGTAAGGAGTCCACGTCAGAGGCTCCTTACCACGTTCGGAGATGCGGTGTGTCAGAGTGACACACTGCCATACCGAAAGCTGCGCTGCGTGCCGGCATGTTATCCTGAAAGACGTCATATTTAACGTCCTGTCAGGATGACAGAACCACTGCCCAGCCATCATTCTACTATAGGCCGGGTGGGAAGTGGTTAATCAGGGGGTAGAATGCACCGTGCAGCGCACAGTACATTGTGGGGCGCTCTGTGGGCGAACATCCCACTAAGTTCCCTGCAAATTTGGGTGTTCACTGAACGGGTGAACAGGTGATGTTTGGGCTGAACTTTTGCTTGGCTCGCACTGTTTGCCCAACTCTACTGGTGACCTATTGTCTTCTTCTATATTATGTATAAAGTGTGGGTGCTGGTGTGTGTGGTGAGGAGGCCGCCTGATGTTTGTTACAATGACACAAGATGCCCAGTTTTTTTTTTTTTTCACTTTATTGAAATATCATCTATGTTTCGGCGCTGTATAGCGTTGCGATGTGGTGTAGTACATTATAACACACATAAAAATGCAGCACCTCAGCGCAGTGTAGTCGTGTGAACTGAGCTAATAGGACATCAGTGGAATTGTCTGCTCTATGCATAATTGCAAGCTCTTGTGTACCAGCCCCTGGCTTTCTATTCCAATTTATAAGACATTTGATCTCCCTCATGGTAGAATACGGCCCATTCTACTCTGTACAGACATCATCCATACTCCACTGACACTCTGATCTCAGGTTAGAGACCATTAACCCTCTGCTCCCCGCCCCACCACACTGCCAGCCCAGGAAGCAGCCAGAGGCTGCGCGCGGCGCCTTTAAGAGGAGCTTCCTGACGGGGAGAGTCATGCAGTGGGGATTGGTCACATGACCCGAGTCTTGTGACTGGCCGCACACATTACAGGGAGGAGGACACCTGACAGTGTGTAGTGACCGGCGGACGAGGGATCACCTGGCCGGACTCAGCATGGATAACAAGCCGCTCCTAGAGGACCGACCTCCCGCCTACAGCCCGGCTGTACCAGGGGGCTTCGACTATGGGCAGCAAGCCAACTATGGAACTATTCCGGGAGCCCCCCAGACCGCAGCCCAGACTCCATACCAACCTCCTGCCTACCCCTACCACACAGGAACCGGTAGGTATTTGTATAGAAGAGGGCACTAATCATCCTCTTCACTATTTTACTAATAGTTCTGGAGGCTGGAGGTGTACATTACAAATAGACAATCAAAAGCTATTGTGTGTGTACATTAGTGTGTGTGTGTGTGTATATTTATATATAATATATATTATAATATAATTTTTAATTCATTTTGAGATATTATTATTAATAATAATAATAATAATAATAATAATAATAATAATATTATTATTTATATATATATATATTTTATTTTTTTTATAGGTGCCGATATTTCGGTCACCTCTCAGGCTGATATTCTGTACGTTTAAAAAAAAAAGGGGGGGAGGGGAGAAACATCCCTTGTGACAGGTCCCTCCTCTGCCTGTGAAAGTATTCAAAATGTCAAGATCTGCCTTTTTTGAAGAGAAAATAAATATATATATATATATATATATATATATATATATATATATATATATATATATATATATATATATATATATGACATGGCTTCCGGATTACTCGATCCCCGAATGTAGCATCAGCTTTATTTGGATCTTTGGCGGAAGGGGGGGGGGCGTCCCCTCCCGCCGCTTGTAATAACAGCCGATGCACAACTATCTCTTGGGTTTAGAGAATGATCCAAAAAAGAGAAAATATCCAGTGAGCGGCATTTGTGTGGAAGGAAATGCCTCGTTGATGTGAGAGGAGAATGGGCAGACTGGTTTTAGATGATAGAAAGGCAACCGTAACTCAAATAACAACTTGTTACAACCAAGGTATGCAGAATACCATCTCTGAACACACAACAAACCTTGCTGCAGACGACCACACTGGGTGAAACTCCTGTCAGCTAAGAACAGGAAACTGAGGCTACAATACACATAGTCTCACCAAAATTGGACTGTAGAAGATTGGATAAATGTTGCCTGGCCTGAGTCTCGCTTTCAGCTGCGATGGTCAGAATTTGGCATAAACAACCTGAAAGCATTAATCCATCCTGCCTTGTATCAACAGTTCATGCTGGTGGTGTGGTGGATATTTTCTTGGCACACTTTGGGCCCCTTGGTACCAATTGTGCATGGTTTAAATGTCACAACCTACCTGACCATGTCTATCCGTTTGACTACAGCATACCCATTAAATCTATGCCACAAAGAATTAAGGCAGCTCTGAAGGCAAAAGGGGGTCCAGCCCGGTACTATAGAGCTGCACGTTTCTGGATAAAATGAGAATAACAATTTTTTTTTTTTTTTTTTTTTTTTTTCTTACAAGAAAAATCACAATTCTCGGCATAACCTCATCTGCCAGAAACGGCTTTGCGCTTGTTACATCAATCGTGGAAATGCTGGATTAAGATCGTGAGGGGGGGGGGGGTTGAATTGAGATCGTACATTTTTTTTTTTTTTTTTTTACACTTTTAATTGTGCAACGTAACTAGCAAGGTGTACCTAATAATAAAGTGGCCGGTGACTTTAATTATATGCCATATTACTGTGTCGCAATCTCGTGGCAGTCATTGGTTTAAATCTGGTGCTGAGGAGACAACATATCTCCTCCCTCCTCCTCACCACCTGTCAAACACACTCGGATCACTTTTCAGGGAAGCAGCAGTGCCTGCTGCACTTGTGAATGAGCCCTTAAATGCATTTGGCATTGGCACCCTTTAGTGCTCATTCACATGTAAAATTAGGGGGGGGGGGTGCCAATCGTGACCCATTTAAGTAAATAGGGGGGCACTCTGCAAGCACCCCGCAACTGCATGCTTCTGTGAGGTCCAAGGGGGTTAAAGCAGGTGGTGAGAGAGCAACACAGTGCTACCTGCTTTAACACCTTATTTGCTGTACTCACAAGGTTGCAGGGCATTTGCAGAGTGGCCTCATTCACTTGAAAGGGTCATGCTTGGCAGGTGCTACGCCCACCAACCATGACGGGGTGTATACTAAAAATAGATTCAATCAGCGCAAAACTACAATATGAATCCTGATCTAAGCAGCTGAACACTTAAGGCCAATATATTGCAATCCTTAAATAGACGTATAACACAAAAATGGTGCAGCACTGAAACATTGACTAAAAATGCATAAAGATGATAAATAACTGCTACAAAAACGCATAAAAGTCCCAGATATGGAAGAGGCTGAAAGGCCAAAAGATGATGAAGAGAAATCCTCAATGGTGACCAGGGTGCTCAAGACGATCGTAAACGATCATCTTATCTGTGCTTCCACCACCATAAGTACAGGCCGCTCACCTTTAATCTATGGATCTCTGATTTAACAGGTCATACTAGCAGTCCCCACCAGGGTAATCCTAAAGGTGCAAATCTGTTTAACGGCTGATCCAATGATCGAAATGCAGCAGCAAAAGGGCAAGTCTCTTATGCAGACCTGCCCTATTCAAATGGATATGTGTAAGTCACCGGCGCAAAATAACTATTAATTGTGTAAAAAAAAAAAAAAAAAAAAAAAAGATATATGAATAAAACAGTTATCACATACTATAAGATCCTCATCTTTTTCTTGACCATAAACACAAACCCTAAATATGCTTCAACATAAAACCAATATAAATGTACAATATCTGTATTTAGTTTTAAATTATAATGTCCAATTATCATCAATATTGTGCAATGGTGCCAGCGTGGGCTATCCCCTGTGAATATATTATTCCTGTGCTCTTAAATTATTCATCCGTGATTGCTTGTGACAGTTTCACCACTTCAGTGACAACACCACCCCCAGATACTGGCATAAATGCGCCTTTGGTTCATTAAGAAGGGATAACCACTCCACTTGTGGTGTTTGTCCTTGCTGACCCCAGTAAACGATGGGCATATAGTATCCATCCTCATAAAAAAAACAGACAGTGATCATTGCGCCGTATGTTTACACTGTTTATTATAAAATGGTTACAAAAGGGACTTGACTCGCATTTTGTAGTGCCCATGAGCTGGCACCAAGCTATTCCAGCGGTTAGAATGGATGAAAAGGTGTCGCCGTGTGCTTCCTATGCCGGCGTGCGGTGCAAGCCTCGTTTTCACCTGGTTTGCGGTTCAGACCTTGTTTGTTTTCTCCCGACAGTGACGTCTTATGTTTTCCCAGCAGCCTCTACGCGTTTCGCAATAGTAATTGCATCATCAGGAAGGGCTTTCTGATGACGCAATTACTATTGCAAAACGTGTAGAGGCTGCTGGAAAAACATACGACGTCACTTCCGGCCAGGCGAAAACAAGGTCTGAACCGCAAACCGGGTGAAAACGAGGCTTGCACCGCACGCCGGCATAGGAAGCACACGGCGACACCTTTTTCATCCATTCTAACCTCTGGAATAGCTTGGTGCCGGCTCATGGCACTACAAAATGCGAGTTTATAGTCCCTTTTTTAACTTTTATAATAAACAGTGTGAACATACTGCGCAATGATCGCTGTCTGTTTTTTATGAAGATGGATACTATATCAGGGCTCGACAAACCCCGGGCGCCAGGTCGCATTTGCGACTAGAATTAGCGACCTGGCGCCTGGGGCGGCACAGCTGGGGGTATCCTGTCTCTGTGTGGACTCCGACCCCCCCCGTGCGATCGTGTCGGGCCGCGCCGGCCGGTAATTGAGGCCCCGGCTTTGCGGCCTTCTTCGGTAGTTCTGGAGTCCTTCTGAACTCTGGCGCCATCTTGTGGTGGCCGTTGGTATTGCAACCAGCAATGCTAATGCAATGCTAATGCAAAATACCTGCCTGTTTTCACTGCCCATCTCCTTCCCAAAGTGGAGAAGAGAAGGAAGTGAATGTGGGCATAGCCTTTTTTTTTTTTTTCGTAATAGATTTTATTTTTATTTATATTTATATAAAAACTGTTTATTTATTTTTTTCCTAATTAATTTATTTGTTATCTCCCTGCTTGGCCCCTTTCACATGGGCTGTCTGATCAGGTTCGCCTGTCTGTTTTTCAGGCGGACCTGATCGGACCCTTAGAGCCCTTTCACACCGAGGCGCGGGGGGCGTTGGCGGTAAAGCGGCGCTATTTTTTAGCGCTGCTTTACCGTCGTTTTAGTGACACTATTCAGGCCTCTAGCGGGGCGGTCTTTTTCTGTGTAAATTTCAGATTAGTTGTTTTTTTATATTGAAAATAAAGCTTTGTCGGTCGTTTAAAAAAAACCTGGCTCCTAACTTTTTTAGCTGGCTCCTAGATTCCAAGCAAATTTGTCAAGCCCTGTACTATATGCCCATCGTTTATTGGGGTCAGCAAGGACAAACAACACAAGTGGAGTGATTATCCCTTCTTAATGAACCAAAGGTGCATTTATGCCAGTATCTGGTGAGTGGCCAATTCATGTGGTGAAATTGTCACAAGCAATCACGGATGAATAATTTTAAGAGCACAGGAATAATATATTCACAGAGGATAGTCCACGTGGGGATTCCCTGTGAAAACTGGCACCATTGCACAATACGAATGATAATTGGACATTATAATTTAAAATTAAATACACAGATATTGTATATTTAGGGTTTGTGTTTATGGTCAAGAAAAAGATTTTATAGTATGTGATAACGGTTTTATTCATATCTTCTGTGTTGTGTGTTTTTTTTTTTTTTTTTTTTTTTTTTTTTTTTTGAATTATTTTACAGTTGAATAAGAGTGGTGTATGTAATGTTATGATGTTAGACTTGCCCTATTGCTGCTGCATTACTGAAGCTGGATTTCGATCGTTGGATTAGCCGGATTTGCACCTTTGATTACCCTGGTGGGGACTGCTTACGACCTTTCTGTTAAATCAGATGTCCATAGACTAAGGCGAGCGACCTGTACATATGGTGGTAGAAGCACAGATAAGATGATACAAGGTTTACAATCGTCTTGAGCACCCTGGTCACCATTGAGGATTTCTCTTCTTGGCTGCTGGTGTCTTCATCATCCTTTTGGCTTTTCAGCATTTCCTGGGACTTTTATGCGTGGTGTGTGTGTGTGTTGTGGTGTGTGTTTTTTTTTTTTTTTTTTTTTTTTTTTCTTTTGTAGCATTTAATCTTTATACATTTTTGGTCAATGTTTCAGCACTGCACTATTGTATTTATATGACCGGGTGTATAACCCCTTGCTGCGACATGTGTACACCCCTGGCCACTGCAGTTAAAGTGGGTGCGGTTGGGGGGTGATAAAAACACATCTTAACTATGGGGATTTACCCCCCCCCCCAAACTGAAAATGTAAATGAACCCTTAGTGTTCTGAGCCCCTATAAGGCTGCTTTCACACTGATGTGCTGCGGTTTACCTGCACTGTGGGTTCAGCGCAGTGTATTTGTGACTTTCCTGGGTTAGCTGCACTTTGCCATAGATTTCTCATATATCCTGCAAGTGTGTGCACTCTCTGAAAACGCATCAAAACTCCTGCATTCAGAAAGTGCACCAAACCCACAGGATATAATAGAAGTCTATGGCTAAGTGCAGCTAACCTGCAGGTACACTGCACCCGCGGTGTGGGTGAACCACAGCACATTAGTGTGAAAGCAGCCCTATGCTATTACGCCCAGTGTACTGCTTCACACTGACCTGAAGATCTTCTTTCCTGCTGCTGGCACCACTCTGGAGACTGCTAGTTGAAATAAGAGATGGAGTGCAGTTGGTATCACTCCGCATAGGACAGGAGGCATCGGATTATGTGTCTCTTAGGCCCCTTTCACACGAGGCGGACTCAGTTTCTACGGAGCCCGCCTCGGTCCGCCGGCTCAGCGGGAGATCTGTCCGTTGATCTCCGCTGAGCCGGCGGATGACAGGTCCCTCTCTGCTCACTCAGCGGGGAGGGGCTTGTCAGGCGCCGCTGCCGCCTATGGAGGGATCGGATGAAAACGGACAGCATGTCTCATCCGCCAGCGACGGACCTGGACGTAGGGCCATCCGTCTGCTTTTAGGAGATCGGACCGGGTCGGATGTCAGCGGACATGTCTCAGCTGACATCCGACGCTCCATAGACTAACATGGAGCGCCCGTTCAGGTCCGCTGTCAAAACTGACAGGCGGACCTGAACGGTCCGATCGTGTGAAAGGGGCCTTACTCCCTACTACAGCTCCAACTTTTACAAGTAGTCCCTTTTGCATTGCACTCTGTTTGATGCTCTGGGATGGGGGGGTCAGCAAGCCTAGACTGAGATTTACCAGTCACCTGGCTGTAATCTACTGGTTGGTGACCCCTGGTCTATAGTCTATCTTGGGGGTGGCTATGTTCCTACCTACAGTGAGACTATGAAGAATGAATGTAAGCGGTCTCTAACAGGAAAAAGGAATTTGGAAGTTTTGAGGAGGGTTTTTTTGTGTTAAAGCGGAGTTCCACCCAATTTTGAGAGGTGGTCTTAAACGAAAGACCACCCCTCGTTTTTGGATATTTAAAAAATTGTTTTACTTTCTAACTTACCTTTTTTGGAAGTACTAAGAGTACTTCCGATCCAGCGGCGAGCCCCCTGTTGTCTTCTGGGACGTGTGTGTGTCCCAGAAGACAAGCTGGCCATTCACATAGCGCCACGGGACTTGTGCATGCACAGTCGGAAACTGCCGCAGTGGAGCCGCAAGGCTCCACTGCCAGTTTCCCTTAGCTGGCATGGTGGCGCCTGCACCCGATCCGATGCCTGGATCGACCTGGGGGGGGGGGCGACATTGTGGGCTCCCTGGACAGGTAAGTGTTCTTATTAAAAGTCAGCAGCTGCTGACTTAAAAAAAATAAATAAATAAATAAAATAAACTTCGGCTGGAACACCGCTTTAAAAACACACACTTGACCAGTGTGTGTGTCAGAGATGAGATTTCTTCAGCCTAACACTAACTTTTGGACACTACAGTTTTGACTTTATTGTAGCTAGTGATTCACAGATTAGAACAATTAGAAGTAGAACAACCTGGGGTGTTTTGCAGATGGGGAGCATTCGGGACCCATTAGATGTTTGAGCAGTTGTCCACGTGTTCTGGTATGTTTAGGCAAATCCTGCTGCAGCGCGCACGCCTGTATTTAAAATGTAGAAATGTGAGTAGGGTTTAGAATGTGAAGTGGTGTTTGCATGCAGTGTCTCCTTACTTTTTAACGTGCTGTTAAAATGTCAGCAGTGGTCATTCTTTTTCTCAACTATGGATTATTCTATTTCTTGCTGATCACCCATAAATAAAATGTATTGATTATTTCAGGAAGAAAGGTCACTCCTGCAATGGTGTTTAATTGCTTTGTTAGTGGATAGATCTTTTGTATTGTTTTCAAGGGTGTGTTGGCTACACTTTTGTGCCAGAAATCAGCAACATGCTGATTTTCTGGCAGATAAACAAATGGGTAAAATAATTTTCTCTCAGCCTTCCTAATGTGCATTTGCCTGTGTGGCATTTACTAGAGTTATAACCTGTCCTGGGGGTCATCCAGCCTTGTAAGCCCATAGCGTTCTGGATCTACCCTCTAGGTCAGTGGTCTCCAAACTGCAGCCCTTTGAAAGAAAATAAGAAACAGCGCTGGCAGTATATACAGTGCCTTGCAAAAGTATTCACCCCCTTGGCATTTTCCATGTTTTGTTACATTACAGCCCTTAGTTCAATGTTTTAATCGGAATTGTGTGTGATGGATCAGAACACAATAGTCTAAGTTTGTGAAGTAAAATTAGAAAAATATATACATAACTATTTTTCAGAAATTTAAAAACTGATAATTGGCATGTGCGTATGTATTCACCCTCTGTTATGAAGCCCATAAAAAGCTCTGGTGCAACCAATTTACCTTCAGAAGTGACATAATTAGTGAAATGATGTCCACCTGTGTGCAATCTAAGTGTCACATGATCTGTCATTACATATACACACTTTTTTTTTTTTTTTTTTTTGAAAGGCCCCAGAGGCTGCAACACCAAGGAACTCTCCAAACAAGGGACAATGTTGTTAAGAAGTACAAGTCAAGGTTAGCTTATATTTAAAAAAAAAAAGCTAGGAGCACCATCAAATCTATCATAACCAAATGAAAAGAACATGGCACAAGAGCAAACCTGCCAAGAGACGGCCACACACCAAAACTCAGGACCGGGCAAGGAGGGCATTAATCATTAGAGGCAGCACAGAGACCTAAGGTAACCCTGGAGGAGCTGCAGAGTTCCACAGGAGAGACTGGAGTATCTGTACATAGAATGACAATAAGCCGTACGCTCCAAAGTTGGGCTTTATGACAGAGTGGCCAGAAGAAAGCCATTACTTTCAGCATAAAACAAAATGGCACGCTTTGAGTTTGTGAAAAGGCATGTGGGAGACTCCCAAAATGTATGGAAGAAGGTGCTCTGGTCTGAGACTAAAATGTAACTTTTTGGCCATCAAAGAAAATGCTATGTCTGGCACAAACCCAACCAACATATAACATCACACAAAGATCACCATCCCCACAGTTAAACATGGTGGTGTTGGCAGCATCATGCTGTGGGGATGTGGTTTTTTTTTTTTTCAGCAGTCAGGACTGGGAAACTGGTCAGAGTTGAGGGAAAGATGGATGGTGCTAAATACAGGGATAATCCTGAGCAAAATTTGTACCACACTGTGTGTGATTTGAGGCTAGGAAGGAAGATCACCTTCTAGCAGGATAATGGCCCCAAACACACCGCTAAAGCAACACTTGAGTGGTTTAAGGGGAAACGTGTAAATGTGTTGGCTTGAGGTCTGGGCTTTGATTAGGCCAGTCCAATAGAAAATCTGTGGTCAGACTTAAAGTTTGCTGTTCACAAGCGCAAACCATCCAACTTGAAGGAGCTGGAGCAGTTTTGCAAGGAGGAATGGGCAAAAATCCCAGTGGTAAGATGTGGCAAGCTCATAGAGACTTATGCAAAGCGACTTGGAGCTGTGATAGCCGCAAAAGGTGGCTCTACAAAGTATTGACTTTAGGGGGGTGAATAGTTATGCACATTGACTTTTTCTGTTATTTTGTCCTATTTGTTTGACAATTTAAAAAAAAAAAAAAAAATCTTAAGTTGTAGGCATGTTCTGTAAATTAAATGATGCAAATCCTCAAACAATCCACAGAGGCGGAAATTTGCGTCCATGATGGTTAACGTGAACCGGAAGTGTGTTGATGCGTTTCGCCCGTCCAGGGCATCATCAAAGGACATGAATGCAGCCCTTTGCTTGTCTTTTATTCGGCTCTTGGAAAACTATTCCTCCTCCTGACGCCAACGACGGGGCACTATTCTAACCGTCGAGACCACTAAGCAACTTCACTCCCTTGTTATCTCTACCTCTCTGCAAGCTATCCCCTCTTCAATCCATTATGAATGCCGCTGCCAGACTCGTCCACCTTACCAACTGTTCAGTGTCCGCCACGCCTCTCTGCCAATCCCTATACTAGCTTCCCGTTGCCCAACTAATAAAATTCAAAACGCTAACAATAACATACAAAGCCATTCACAATTCTGCCCCGAGCTACATCACCAATCTTATCTCCAAATATCACCCAAACCGTCCTCTCTAACTCCCTTGTCTTCTCCTCCCATGCTCATCTCCGGAGCCTCTTCCATCCTCTGGAACTCACTTCCCCAACCTGTCTGGCTATCTCCTACTCTTTCTACTCTTAGGTGATCCCTGAAAACTCATCTCTTCAGGGTGGTCTATCCTACCTCCAGCTAACAACTGAATCTTCTACTCCTATCATCAGTTCATCCCTCACAGTCCCTACCTTTTTTTGTTTTTTACCAGCCCCTCCCCCTTGGATTGTAAGCTCACAGGAGCTCTTGTTTTGAATTGTACTGTTTTTGTAGTGTCTCCCTTCATTGTAAAGCACTGCACAAACTGTTGGTGCTATATAAATCCTGTATAATATAATATTCCTCCCCAAAACACAGAAGATGCATGGTTTACACCCACTGACCAGCCTGCCCCCACCATAAAGTCCTAACGGATTGTAAAATGGCCCTTTTTGTTTAGAAAGTTTGGAGACCCTTGGTCTAGGGGCACATCATTGTGTTGGTCCAGGCTTATTCAGGAGAGATGTAGAAAACAGTGCCGTTCTCTGCAAGATTTAAAGAATTCCAGGTATGGCTATTTTATACAGTTACATTGGTCCAGCTTGGACCATTGTAACTAACGTTCTATACCTCACCGATCTGTGGAAGCTGAACTTTGCTGAAATAAAGTTCTTAAAAGATGAACAGCTGCTGATGAGCCTTTTTTATTGGTTCACCAGGGTGTCAGTTTTATGCCTTGCCCATGCTCTTCCAATGGGGAAAAATAACTCAATATGTGGGATTTGGGAGTCTGCCTCCCCTCCATTCAATGTTCACTGCTAGTTGCTGTGCCCAAATGGTGCTATCTGTGGACAGGGGGAGCTTGGTTAGCCCTGGGAAAATTTTAACTTGCAGAAAGCCGAGGATTCCTTTCCACCACACCCTTGCAAGCAAGATGGGTACTCTTGACCCTCCTAAGGGCCAGTTCATACCATTAAAAACAGAGTCCAGATGCTTTTCTGCATGCAAATTTTTGATGCACTCGTGTGTGTGTGTGTGTGGTTTTTTTTTTTTTTTTCAGAAAAAACGCACTGGACTGCATGTGGTGTGAACTGGTCCTGAGTCCTATATGTATATATCAGGCAGTTACGGATAATCTCTGCCTTTTTTTTAATACATTTACAACCACTTCTCTGTACCTTTCCTCTTAGAATTGACTGATAAGTAGCAGTAAAAGGACACCTGAATATGGCTGGTATTTTCCTCCTGACATGTGGGGAAAATGAGTAACGTTTACTAGATTTAGAAACCAATTATAACTGTAGTTTCCAGATTTTTATCTCTTATCGCATATGGACTTTGTCACTTGGTCATGACCATTACCGATCTCGGTATATGAAGCTAATGCTGTGTGTTCGATCTTAGACCTACCATAAACCTGGCACGTGTACCTGTGAAGAATGTACCATTGGCTATTACAAGTGTCCCTGACATTTTATGGGAACTGTGAAAAGGCTGCCTCAAGGTGGCTCACCCTGTGAGGTGGCATATACTGTATAATAGCACATAGACCCCTAAAGCCTCCTCTGCACTCCACTCAAGAAGATCATGAACAAACCATACTCTGTCTCCTTGTTTCAGGTTGTTGCATTACTAGCTTTTTGGGGTTTTTATAAACATGAGCTCTCTTTGATTTTTGCCAATGGTAATCTCTGCCACCTGTTGGCGGCCATTGCAGTAGGTGTGTGTTGGGTATGGTTAGTGGGTATATAAATATTTGCTGTCACTATTGGTTGCCTTGATAAAGGTGGGCTGTTCTCCAATAATGTCAGACATGCGATAGATTGCCTTATTCAGAAATTTGCTCCTCCAACCAAGCCTTGGTTGACATTCATCTGTCTGCATTTTTATCAAGTATAGATCGCCCAGGCTATACTTCGGTAACATGCATAGTGACCGCTGTTTGATAAAGATGAAAAAATCATCTATCCATCCTGAGCCCTGGTCTCCTTTTTCACATAGTTGTGCTCATAAGTTTACATACCCTGGCAGAATTTATGATTTCTAGGCCATTTTTCAGAGCATATGAATGATAACACAAAAACTTTTCTTTCACTCATGGTTAGTGTTTGGCTGAAGCCATTCATTATCAATCAAATGTGTTTTACGCCCTCTCCCCTTTTTTTTTTTTTTTTTTTTTTTTTTTTAAATTTATTTATTTATTTTTGTTAAATCATAATGGCAACAATCTACCCAAATGACCCTGATCAAAGGTTTACATACCCCAGTTCTTAATACCGTGTATTGCCCCCTTTAACATCAATGACAGCTTGAAGTCTTTTGTGGGTGAAGCTCTTTATCTTCTCAGATGGTAAAGCTGCCCATTCCTCTTGGCAAAAAGCCTCCCAGTTCCTGTAAATTATTGGGCTGTCTTGCATGAACTGCAC
Source organism: Lithobates clamitans (assembly GCA_037952925.1). Lineage (NCBI taxonomy): Eukaryota > Metazoa > Chordata > Amphibia > Anura > Ranidae > Lithobates > Lithobates clamitans. Next base: position 7,989,817 of record JBBGZY010000254.1, read on the forward strand.
GTTTTAAGTTCTTCTCCCCAGAGTGGCTCAATGATATTGAGGTCAGGAGACTGAGATGGCAACTCTAAAACTTTCACTTAATTCTGCTGTAGCCAATGACCAGACAACTTGGCCTTGTGTTTTGGATCATTGTCTTGTTGGAATGTCCAAGTACGTCCCATGCGCAGCTTCCTGGCTTATGAATGCAAATGTTCCTCTAGTATTTTCTGGCAACATACTGCATTCATCTTGCCAGCAATATTGACCGAATTTCCTGTGCCTTTTGTAGCTCACACATCTGCAAAACATCAGTGATCCACCTCCGTACCTTTTCATCATAGGCCTTGTTGACTCCTCTCCAAATGAAGTGTTTATGGTTGTGGGCAAAAAGCTCAATTTTGGTCTTGTTGCTCCAAATGACTTTGTGCCAGAAGGTTAGAGACTTGTCTCTGTGTTGTTTGGCGTATTGTATGCAGGATACTTTGTGGCATTTGCGTAGTAATGTCTTTTTTCTGCCGTCTCGAATATGCAGCCCATCTTTCCTCTAGTGCCTCCTTATTGTACATCTTGAAACGGCAACACAGCCACACCACATGATTTCAGAGAGTCCTGTATTTCACCTGAAGTTGTTTGTGGGTTTTTCTTTGCATCCCAAACAATATTGTTTGTTTATTTTTCTCCTGGTAGTTGTGGCTGAAATTTTAGTTGGTCTACCTGACCGTGGTTTTGGTTTCAACAGAACCCCTCATTTTTCACTTCTTGATTGGAGTTTGTACACTGCTGATTGGCATTCTCAATTCCTTTGGATATCTTTTTATAACCCTTTCCTGTTTTATACAGTTCAACTACCTTTTTCCCTGCAGATCCTTTGACAATTCTTTTGCTTTCCCCATGACTCAGAATCCAGAAAAGTCAGTGCAGCACTGGATGAAAAGATGCAAGGGTCTGTCAGGAGTCCAGAATTGCATTGACCTTTTTACTCGCACACGCACGCGCTAGTACTTTTTAACACTAGTTGGCTTTGGGGGTTTTTTTTATATCTGAAGTGTATACGCCCACGCATGTTTCCATAGTCATGTGGGCTGCACAGATAAAGGAGGAAATGAATAACTTCTAAGTAAACTGGAGCATGCTCAGTAGAGGTGGCGATGTCTGGTCTACACAATCTCACACTGCAGTGGGGACATAGACAAAAAAGGGAGGGACATTGAACAGCAGGATCAACCAGGTTTTTTTGCCAAATAAAGAAAACAAATCCAATAGTGAATAGCATGTACTGACAGTTTTTATTGTGTGGTTTTAATGTTGCTTTAAGAGCCCTTGCACACTGGGGCGGTTTGCAGGCGCTATTGCACTAATAATAGCGCCTGCAAACCGACCCGAAAGTGCCGCTCCTTGCATTCCAGTGTGAAAGCCCCGAGGGCTTGCACACTGGAGCGATGCGCTGGCAGGACGGTAAAAAAAGTCCTGCCAGCAGCATCTTCGGAGCGGTGAAGGAGCGGAGTGTATACCGCTCCTGCCCATTGAAATCAATGGGACGGCGCGGCTATACCGCCGGCAATGCGCCTCTGCAGAGGCGCTTTGCGGTGGTATTTAACCCCTTCTCGGCCGCTAGCGGGGGGTAAAACCGCCCCGCTAGCGGCCGCATACCGGCGGTAAAACGCCGCTAATAATAGCGGCGTTTTACCGCCGACGCCGCCCCCGCCCCAGTGTGCAAGGGCTCTAACGTTTCCAAATAATAATGTTTGTTACATTATTACGATCATTATTTTATGGAGGGCTCTTATCTGACATGACATCAAGGTTTGTGTTTCTCTTGTAGTCTAGCATAAACTGCTACTGTTCTAACAGTGTTGTGTTTACAATGTTTGCTAGGTTAATATTTAACTATTTTTGTTCATCTTTAATAGGAGCAACTGTTTATAGCAGTTGCTTGTTTTTAAATATTAGCAACTGTTTGCAAAGTAAACTAATTTTGACCACCATACAATTTGTCAATTGCTGTCCTGGGTATGTTCATGTTATTTTAGGTTAATGTGAAGCATTGCTTCATATTATTCATAGATTGGTCTCCTGCTGAGTCAGATCAGGATGGAATCTGTTGTCACATTTGTGTCCTGATTCAGTTCTGTTTCTTTTTCTTCACTTTGATGAAGGAAAAATTGGACCAATCTCTATGGGTGTCCAGATATACAGGTAAATGGGTTTAAGTTTTTGGTGTTCAACTTTAAGGGATCTACTTTATATGTACTTACTAAAACTACTTCCCTTTTTTTTCTTTTGTCCTGGCCATTGAGCCACGTGGTATAAAATACCCAGGTGTGTTTGTGCAGGCAGAGGGTGAGGTTTATGGTGATGACATGACTCATTGGAAAAAGACAATGTTCTTGAGTGTTTGCTAGTATTGCAGCCAAGTACTTCATGGAAGTTTAAATATGATACTGACATCTTATCTCCTACCTTGTATCTCTGGGATTCTTGAACCAAAGGTCTGTGAAAAGCATATAGAAACCATATTGTCTCCAAGAACTGAACTGTTCAGACAGGCCATATTGGAGAGTAGACCTACATTGACTGTATGGACTCCTCCACACAGCCAAGTTTGACAGGCACGCAGAGACGGGTACATGGAGCCCAACTCGGAGCCTGTGCATCCATGGCTGGGCACACGTCCCTGCAGGCCTGTTGACCTCGACTGTGCGTTTAAGTCAGCACAGCCGATGCGTGTCCGTTCACTAATATGGGCTCAGTGCTAAGACAGAAATGTAAATGAAGATAATCCCTAGTGAGTTCCGTCATATATACCAGGGAAAGATGGGGGGGGGGGGGGGGGGGGTGTAAGCTTGCTAAAATCTACAAAAGACAGAAAATACAAGTATGCCATTTCTTAAAAAAAAAAAAAAAAAAAAAATTTGAGAAGGGGAGCATGGACACATGGCATACTTTATACTGTTTGAGATTAAAGTAGCTGCTGGGCTGACTCCATCTCTCTCCAGCCCAACGTGAGGGGCTGTCCATTGCATGCTAAGCTAATTTCTGTAGACCTGTTTAGTTTTAAGAAACAGCTTTACACCCACATGACTGTGCAGAGTTCAGAAAAAAAAGTGTATTTGTGATTGTTTGTGGCACTCTTTGTCTAGAGACCACAGGCAGATGTATCCGAATCGATATGGTAAGGTGAAGCCAAAATTATGAACTCTCCCAACTCCTTAGAAAGTCGACAAATTAAAAGTTACTCCCTTTTTGTGTGGGGTGTTTTTTTTTTTTTTTTTGAGCAGTTCTTGGCCAACTGTCTCATGCTGTGAGCACATCTGCATAAAACCCAACTCCAGGATGAATGTGATACACCGGTCCTCACATTAATAATGCGTGAGAACCATTCAGGGCAGTAGTACTCTGAACCAAGGCCAACGTGATGACTCATAGGAAGAAGGCACCGACTCTTTTGCAGGCTTCTCCTGTGACTTCTGGGAACCTCAAGAATTAAATCTATGGTTGACAGACAGCAGAGGGAGCTGAGAAGGGTACGGAAGAGGCTGTAGGGCCCCTGACCCTCTGTCTGTACAGTGCTGATTGGCCCTGTGCTGATCACATGCACCCTCCCAAGAAAAAAAACCAAAAAAAAAAAAAAACGCTAGCCCTAGATTTCCCTCTGTTTAAAGGCTTGGGCTCACATGAGTATAAGGGGGACTGAATGTGATTGTGCAACACAGAAGGATTTTCACCTTACCGCATTAAGGTGAAAACCTTTAAGGCTTTAGATCCACTTAACTCCCTATATTCTTACTACACTCCGAGCCTGGAGGGCAAGCCTGGCATGTGAGAATTACCCAAAATTGGCAGTGTCTCCAAATGCCCCATTATGGCTCAATTCCTCATTTCATCTCTGTTACCTGAGCCAGGGTCAAATATAAGATAAAAATGGTTTTGCAGATAGTGGCACATCACTCTTTATGACCTTTGGCACAACTCTCCTCAGATTACAATGTCCCCACTACTTATGCTTTTTGATATTTGCAACTCTTTCACGCTTTCATAAGTCAGTTTTACGCAGGCCTCCCCTACTGGCCTATTATCTGACCTGGAACATGTCCTCAAACGATTGATAAGAAACCCACCTCTCATTTATACGGGGGGGGGGGGGGGGGAACTACTACCCCCCTCCCCCTTCACTCTCCTTTTTTTAAATGCCAGCTTTTCATTCTACAAAGATACTGGTACTAATCAAGGTTTGCCCAAGCAATATATTGGGATATGGCCAATGTGATACCCACGACCGCCTCCCCTCTTCTGCTGTTTATGGTCTGTTGCTAAATCCCTTGCTGAACATTGGTCTTCTCTGGTACAGGGACATCTTTCTTTTTCAAGATGACACCCACTTATATTGTGTGTGTGTGTGTGTGTGTGGTGTGTTTTTTATTTATTTTTTCTCCGTGATGATGAGAGAAGATGTGATTCAGGTGATACCCTTGCTTGCGATCCAGCTTTCATGATGGTCATTCCGTTACAACCCCTGCAAGGGTTTTTACTTGTGTATTTGGTTTTGGTTTTGTTTTGTCTGCACATGTTCTAATAAACAGATCTTTAAAAAAAGTTTTTATTTTGAGCACTGCCAAAAAACATATACTGTACATGACTATTTTCAAAACCATAGTCCTACATTGGACTCCTCCTTGAGGTCTGAGGTCCTCCAATTTTTTTTTTATTTTTTTTTTGTAGGATGGACCCTTCCTTAAGCCCATGCAGAGGGCAGTGTTTACCTGCCCAGGAGGCACACTGCATCCTTTATGTGGCAACACTGTTGTCCCTATTGGAGTAGTTTGGTGTCTTTTTTTTTTTTTCCTCCTCCTTTCCAGAGACCTGTGGGTGACTGTAGTCCTATACGGTTTTTGCTGTGTAAGAACTGACAAAGCGGTTTACATCATTGTATTTAACCTCCTAGTGCAGTGGTCTCCAAACTGCAGCCCTTTGCTTGCCTTTTATCTGTCCTCCCTTTTTTTTTTTTTTTTGGGGGGGGGTCTTATTGCCTCTCCTGTTGTGGCCACTTTAACACCACTTTGGGATCTAGTGACAGACACCCTTTTATGGCTGATGCCGTTTTGGGATCAAATATCCTTTGAAATAATAATGTGGGTAAGCATGACTTGATATGATTGTTGCTGATTTGAAAAAAAAAATAAATTTATTGTAAAAAAAAATAAAAAAAAATTTCACATGTTATATACTGCTGATACATTTTTGGCAACACTGCTGCCGAAGAAGCCATTGTTGGCAAAACATGTAGAGGAACATAACAGTGTAGCCTTTATGGGAAATAAAAAAATCAATATATAAATATAATTTTAAAACCTGTATAATGCTTTTGTGTTTGTGTGTTTGTGTTTTGTTTTTTTTTTCTTGGTCATATTTTCTTTTTATGTATATTCAATGAAAAACATTTTTTATTTTTTCAGCACCATAAAAATCCCATGTATGTTCTAGCTGGTGTATATAATTTAAAAGGATGTAGATGCTAAATTTTGGTTGTAGGCACTAGCTCCTGACCTGGTAATATTATGTAAGTAAGAAAATGTATCTGGCTCTTGTGGTAGAATTCCTTTTCATTCACCCCAACAATGACACCCAACAATTTCTCTCCCCCCCCCCCCCCCTCCCAATACCACAGATTAGGCATTGTTTACTCCCCACAGGGCACAGTCCAGGCCCCCTAAGTCTGAAGGACAGTAAACTGGCCCTTTTGTTAGAAAGTTTGGAGACCCCCTGCTCAAGTGGCTGCAAAGGCAATGTGTACTCAGTTAAGCTGGCCATACAGAGCTTGGATTTCAACCAATTTCCTGCTTAATTGGCTGAAATTTGAGCTGTGGATGGCCCATCAGAACTAGTTCCTACCTAGCCTTTGGGTTAGACTGAAATTGTTTGCAATTTATCTCACAGGTTGCATGACTAAAGACAGGCCCTGATTCGATTTGTATTATTTATGTCAAATTTTAATTTTATTCTTACAACTGTATTTTATTTTTTTTCAGGATACATGGCAGCCCCACAAACAAGCTACCCCAACACTTACACTATAATCCAACAGCCAGCAGCAATGACCTCTGTCGTGGTGGTTGGAGGTTGTCCGGCATGCAGGTGATTCTATGGGGAAAACTTTAACAGTATATAAACAACGAGCAGTGATGTGTTACTCATATCAGCCAATCTCAGGTTGAACCCTTCCAATATGAGAGACCTGGAGCAGTTTGCAAAAGAGTGGTCCAAAATTCCAGTGGAGAGGTGTAAAACTAATTGGTTACAGGAAGCAGGAGGGGGGGGGGGGGGGTGTGCCTAGTGTTAGCGGTTGTGCCTAGTGTTAAGATGTGACGTGCCTCAAACACTGGTAAAGTGGACCCATGCTTAGATGTTGGTGTAGCTAAATCCAAGAACAAAAATCTAAACTGTTGCAGCTTTCTTTTCCCTAGATATGGTGGATAAATTGGTCCTTTAGGCCCTTTTTCATAGGGCTTTCAGAACAGGTCCACTTGTCAGTTTTTGGACGGACCTGGATTGAAAGCTCCATGTCAATCTGTGGGCAGGTCATGTGCATTAGTTTTACCTCCTAGTCTGTCCAGGTCCTGAAAAAAAAAATGGAAAAGGGTCTGTGTCCTTTTTCTGCTTTGGGACCTAGACAATCTTGGTAGTCTGATGTAAGAAGACTGGTGTGTTTTATTTTTTTAATAAACATGAATGCCACAAAAATAATATCCATCTCATTCTGCTTTTGATTCAGCAGGAGATCAGTTTAAGGATTCCTTGCTGAAACAGACTTGACGGTGCCCATATGATACGGGCCGCATTCACACCCTGTCCAAGAGTGAAATGTTTTCTCAATGTACTGTCTATGGAGGGACAGCATTGTCGCCCTAGGATGGGAAGTTTAAAGGGTTAGTTTTAACTTTTTCAGAAAAATGAAGAGGTGAACTAACAATCTACAACCCCCTCCTCACCCCCACCCCAGCTATACTTGTCTCCCGTGGGTGAGCTGTTGCAGCCTACACAGCCAGTGTAGCAGTCTGGGAATTTGAAATGCCCATTCTTCCCCCTTCTTTCTGCAGTGACTCTGGGATGGATAAGCTCTCACCCCTCCTGGTTGCCTTAGAGAGAATGGGGGGGAAAAGGGCAGTAATTTCAAATCCCCGGATCACCACACTGGCTGTGTGGGCAGTGATAGCTCCTCAACCAGAGGTAAATACAACCCGCTCCAGTGATGATGGGGTGATTGGGGTATGACAGTTTTCTTCTTCTTTCTTCTTTCTTCTTTCTTCTTTTTTCTTTCTTCTTTTTTCTTTCTTCTTTTTTTCTTTCTTCTTTTTTTCTTTCTTCTTTTTTTCTTTCTTCTTTTTTTCTTTCTTCTCTTTTTCTTTCTTCTTTTTTTCTTTCTTCTTTTTTTCTTTCTTCTCTTTTTCTTCTTTTTTTCTTTCTTCTTTTTTTCTTTCTTCTTTTTTTCTTTCTTCTTTTTTCTTTCTTCTTTTTTCTTTCTTCTTTTTTTCTTTCTTCTTTTTTTCTTCTTTTTTTCTTTCTTTCTTTTTTCTTTCTTCTTTTTTTCTTTCTCTTCTTCTTTTTTTTCTTTCTTCTTTTTTTCTTTTTTCTTCGCACTTTAAGACTACAGCACACCTCATCCTCGTCTCATCCCCAGAACAACGGGGAAGGTGTTCTGTAGTTCAGAGAATTGGGAACAGGTCGGAAAAAATTTCAGCACAGGCAGCGTCCGTAGGAAAACCATATCGGCTCAGTCGATTTTCTGGCAGGATAAACTTGCACTCCAAACCTATAAAACAAAATGTGATCAAATAACAGTAATTTGTTGTTGGTGTTTTACATTTTAACATCATGTTACCAGTGATGGTCAAATGTATTTCTTTGATTTTTAGATTGAGTGGTGAGGGGTTATAAACTGTCAGGGTTGTTGTTTGTTTGTATGTTTTTTTTTTTTTTTTTTTTTTTTTTTAATTTTATTTCTTGCTAGTTAAGAGATTCCTTTCACTTCCTGCCCCAGTAGCCAGACAGGAAGTGAGGGCAACTTTCTCTCTCCAGTGGGGACACAGACAACTATAAAAACTGGACAGAAGTGCCTCCCTTCTCTGCTGTAGAAAAGTGTTTTTATTCTAGTCTTTCTTTGTTACCATTGGATTATTTCTGTCATTTCCTGTCCTGATGATCACACAGGAAGTGAGGATATTTCCTAATGGGGTATCAGAAATCTAAACCTAATCTTTCCTCACTTTTTAGTGTTTGTGGTTGTGTGGGTTTTTTTTTTTTTTTTTTTTTTGATTTTTACTTGGTCAACAGTCATACCACACATTAAGCATTTTCTGAGCTGCTTGTCATGTGAAGATTGTATCTTCTCAGCGATCATGCATTATAACAGACAATGTTGAAAAAGTGTCTGTGGTCACATGACATGATGTAATAAGAGAGGAGGAAGAGGTCACTGTGTTCCCTTTTCTGATCATGTGAATTGTGTGTCATGTCAGAATGCTGAGCGTGAACAGTAAGCTGCTATTGTCTCCAAGAAATGATATTCTAGGTTCATATGATCACTTGCAAATTACTTCTCTAATCTATCATGCCTCTTCTCCACGGATGTTGGTGCAGGAAACAGAGTCATGTACCTGTTGTGGGGAAGAGGTATTGAATTTGGTGTCACAATGAGGCCAGAGAGTCCATAAAGACATTCCATCCTCAATGCAGTTTACCTCCCTCAATTGAAATGTTAATGGTTGTACCTAGTGTTGGCTGCCTCAAACACTGGGAAGGTGGACCCATGCTCAGATGTTAGTGCATCTTAGGGGCATTCTTTCTTTGTGACTGACAGCAGGCAGTCGGTGGATCCATAGTCGGCCTGCAATGGAATCCGCCAACCACTTGCTGTCATTCGGGGAAAGCATAGGCTTGATGGGGGAGTTGGTGTCTCAGCTTTCCCATCGGGCTTTGCCCACTGTTAATGTTGCTAAGAGCCTTGCATCTATGAAAATTACAGCATCCTTGTTAGCCGATACAGGTAGGGAGAAGGTAGTGGTGGCAGCCATGCTGCTCTGCCACACACTGTACAGGGACAAGTAGGCACTCTGCCCGTCTCTCTGTATGCCAACTTACAGTTGGTCTTTTACCTCCAGATTTTGTTATCTGAAAACTGGAAGTAATTTTGAATTTGCAGCCATAGCATCACTTTATAAAATTGGCATTACTTCAAACTAACTGAATGCCCACATGTTTTGGTAATGCTACCAATACTGGTGGCAGGGCCTTTTTAAAGGGCCATACCACCAGAAAAGGGTCTTGAGTGCTTTATTGAATTCCCCCATTGTTTATTGTCTCTTTATCGTACATCACGGGACACAGAGCCATAGTTACTATGTGGGTTATAGGCCACCTTCAGGTGATGGACACTAGCACACCCTAAGACAGGAAGTCCACTCCCAATATAACCCCTCCCACTACTGGGAGTACCTCAGTTTTCTCGCCAGTGTCTTAGGTGTTGGTCACGAGTAAAGATGTGCTATGCTGAGCTCCACTGGATTATTCCTTGCTGGGGCAAACTATGCGACTGGATCCATTCAAAGAGCCTTTTTAGGCTGAATTGAATGGTACCCGGGCCTCGTGGCGGAAGAAAGGAGGTTTAGCCCGTAACCCCTCTCTTTTTAGAGAGCTGGACCCCGGGATCCATTACTTTTGTTTTTTTCAGCCATAAAGTTTTCCTCGCGGGGTGCTTTACGGGTCCAGGAGTGTTGATCACCCGATAAAAAGGGGCCCTAGTTCCTGAAGGTTTTTTAACGGAGCCCACCGTGAGGGGTGAAGATTGGGTCTGATTGGTCTTACCACAGAATCCCTGCGGTGGGAAAGATAAGTGGAGATTTCTAAGGAATTTTAAATTCTCTTATGAATTGTCTTTGTTTAAAAGTAAATGTTGTCATGCCTAAAAGGCACCACTGTGGGGCTGTATAGAGCACATGCCTTGTCATGCTTTCCTTAGGTCACGCTGTCTCAGCAGAAGCTGCAGATCTCCTTTCGGCTAGCAGAAACACCCCCCACCTGGACAGAAGCTCTCCCCCTCTCCCTGGATTGAGGTGGGAGCCAGAACGATTGGCGGATGCCGCTACGTCCTCCACCACCTCTGCACGGCGGTTTTGTCAGATCTCCTCCTTGCAGCCCGCACCCCCACCCCACCACACACCCCAACACACGCGCGCACACACAAGTGCCGATCCCGTCGAATCAGAGGCCCGCTATCGTGCGGATAAACCTTCCTTTATTTTATTTTTTTTTTTTTGGAGGGAGTGTGGCTTAGCGCGGCATTGGCGTCCAGCGCAGTAGTACACTTAAAAAGCTCCATTTTGCTGACTGCAAGCTGTCAGAGGGACTCAAGAGCAAAAAGGGGGCATGTAAGTGGTGATACAAGCATTCCCTTGCACATTTACTAAAGCACCAGGATGAGCACTAGTGGCAGTTGCTGGACTATTTGCTCAAGCAGTGGGTGCAATTTCTTCTAGCCAGATTAAGGGCCCAAGGTATAATGATTATAGCTTACCTAGACGATCTGCTCTTGATAGACCAGTCGGTAGCCCGCTTAGACCAAAGTATAATCACCACAGTCTACCTGGATTACCTAGGTTGGGTTCTCAACCTAGAGAAATCCTCCTTAAAACCATCAGGGAGATTAGAACACTTGGGTCTGATCATAGATACAGCCCAGAAAATGGTATTCTTGCCCCAGGTAAAGATCGGTGCCATAAAGGAACTGATTCAGGTGGTCAAGGCAAAGAAGAAGAATCCTTCTATTCGACTTTGCATGAGGTTGTTGGGAAAGATGGTGGGTGGCTTCATTCGAGGCCGTTCCTTATGCTCAGTTTCATTCGAGGATACTGTTTTTTGCAGCAGCCATCGGCTTGGAACAAGAAGGTCCAAGCTCTAGATTTTCCAATGTGTCTGTCTCCAAGGGTGCGCTGGAGCCTCAGTTGCTGGTTGATAACCAAGAATCCGCAGAAGGGAAACCCCTTCCTACCAGATACCTGGAAGGTGGTAACAGATGCCAGCCTTTCAGGTTGGGGAGCAGTCCTGGAAGAGGCGACTGTCCAAGGGAAATGGTCCAGATCCGAAATGACCTTGCCCATCAACCTTCTAGAGACTCCAGCAGTGCGCTTGGCCCTGAGGGCCTGGACGTTCAGGTTACGGAATTGTCCTGTCAGGATCCAATCCGACAATGCCACAGCAGTGGCCTATATCAATCGCCAAGGGGGCACGAGAAGTCGTGCAGCCCAGAGAGAGCTGAATCACATACTAGCTTGGGCAGAAAACAATGTACCTTGCCTATCGGCAGTCTTCATTCCAGGAATAGAAAATTGGCAGGCGGACTACTTTGAATCGCCAGCAGTTGTTCCCGGGAGAATGGTCCCTTCACCCCGATATCTTCCTAACAATATGCAAAAGATGGGGGATCCCAGACGTGGATCTGTTTGCGTCCAGGTTCAACAAATAGATTGACAACTTTGTGTCAAGAACAAGGGATCCGCTAGCATGCGGAACAGATGCCTTGGTGTTCCTGTGGAATCAGTTATCACTGATTTTATGCATTCCTTCTATTCTGCTGCTTCCACGACTTATTTGCAGGATCAAGCAGGAAGGGAAGTCGGTGATTCTTGTGGCCCAGAAGATCCTGGTATGCAGAGATCATAACGATGGTGGTAGGGGACCCATGGACCCTAACACCACGTCCAGACCTTCTCTCACAGGGTCCGGTATTCCATCCTACCTTACAAATGCTAAATTTAACGGTTTGGCTATTGAGACCCACATTCTGAAGAAGCATGGGCTATCAGGTTCAGTGGTATCTACCTTTTATTAATGCAAAGAAGCCAGCTTCCAGAATTGTATATTATAGAGTCTGGAAGGCATATGTCTCCTTGTGTGAATCCAGGGGTTGGCACCCCAGGAAGTGTGTCATAGGTAGAATCCTTGACTTTCTGTAGATGGGGTTAGACATGAAGCTGGCCTTAAGTAACTATCAAAGGCCAGGTCTCAGCCTTATCAGTATTATTTCAACAACCACTTGCTTCTCATTCTTTGGTCTGTAGCTTTATTCAGAGGGTAACGAAGCCTAATCCTCCAGTTAAGTCACCCCTGAACCCTTGGGACTTGAATTTAGTACTATTGGCATTGCAAAAACAGCCTTTTGAGCCGATACTGCATGTTCCCTTGGTCCTTTTTGACAAGGAAACACATTTTTCTGGTAGCCATATCTTCTGCAAGATGGGTATCGGAGTTGGCTGCTCTTTCTTGTAAGAAACCATATTTAATTCTTCACAATGATGAGGTGGTATTGTGTCCTCATCCTAACTTTCTGCTGGAGGTAATGTCAGGTTTTCATCTAAACCAGGCTATTGTCTTGCCTTCCCCTTCTTCTTTTTTTTTTTTCCCAGAACCCTGTTCTACGGAAGAAGTTGCTACGTTCTCTGGATATGGTGAGAGCAGTCAAAGTCTACTTGAAGGCGACTGCTCAGATTTGAAAAAAACTGATGTTTTGTTTGTTGCCTGAAGGTCCTAAAAAAGGACAGGCAACATTGAAATCTACCATTTCTAAATGGATTTGGCAAGTAATTGTTCAAGCTTATGGTTTGAAGAGGAAGATTCCACCCTCTCAAATCAAAGTGCACTCCACTAGGGCTGTTGGTGCTTCCTGGGCAGTGCATCACCAAGCTTCCATGGCTCAAATCTGCAAGGTTGCAACTTGGTCTTCAGTCCATACGTTTACCAAATTCTATCAGGTGGATGTAAGAAGGCGTGAGGATATTGCATTTGGGTGTAGTGTGCTGCAGGCAGCAGTATAAATCCTCTGGTCTCATGGTGCCCTACTTTTGTTGTTTCTCCCTCCCCTCAGTTGGCATTGCTCTGGGACATCCCACATAGTAACTAAGAAAATAGGATTTTTATAACCGCTTACCTGTAAAATCCTTTTCTTGGAGTACATCACAGGACGCAGAGGTCCCTCCCCTCTTCTAATACACGTATATTGCTTTGCTACAAAACTGAGGTACTCCCAGTAGTGGGAGGGGTTATATAGTGAGTGGACTTCCTGTCTTAGGGTGTGCCAGTGTCCATCACCTGAAGGTGGCTTATAACCCACATAGTAACTACTATGGCTCCTGTGATGTACTCCAAGAAAATGATTTTACAGGTAAGCTGTGATAAAAATCCTATATATATTTTTTTTTTTTTCTGAATTGTTGAAAATTCCCTCCAACTCCTTCTAATCACTTCAATATTTATTTTTATTTATTTAATTTTATTTTTTTTAAAAGCTGCTTAAATGCCCCCTTTTTTACTCATCTAAATCTACAGTTGCAGACTTTCTTTTGTGTACAGGAGGGGGGGTCCTTCTTTGGGTATCCTCTATTTCATCACTGGCTGTGTGATGAGAACACTTCCTGTTGGATGTACAGCAGCGGGGTCTTCCCAGGATTCAAGAGTATGACATCAGCAAAAGGGGACGTCACTGGCATGTCTGTAGCGCTAAATTGTAGGCAGAAGATGGAGTGGGAGGAAGTTAGGTTTTGCGCGCAGATGACCTCGAAATACTAAAAATAACTGTTTGGATACGATTGAACCTGTCAGGAAAGGGCTTCAAGTGGGAGGTTTTCAAAATGTCTCAGTGTTAACGGACCCCAGTGAGGACTATACCATTGTTCTTGTCCAGTGCTTCAGGTATCTGTAAATTGTATGGAAGTTGGCTTGCAGTGTGAACAGGCTGCCATTTGTGTTACTGTGAACCTTGGCTTTTTTTTGCTCCGGAATTTTCTCAGTATGAACTTCTGCATTCCTTTGGCAAGAACACTTTCCCAACACTTTGTTCAGAGTATTTTACACTCGTAGAGGGAGGAAGTGAATTTTATATCTCATATTTCTCAGGAACAATGTACACAGGTAGGTGTGTGTGTGTATATATAATTATAAGATTAGAACTATGTGGCCAGGAGTGACAGGTGTGGCGCTAAGACCAAACAGTGAATAACTAGATGAAATATATTATATACATTTTTAATCTATTTTTTTTATCACAAATCTACTAAAAAAAAATATATTAAATAAATATTATTAATAATAAAATATATCCTATGAAACATCCAAAAACGTGCAAATAAAATGCACTTTATTTTGGACATTATAAATGAAAGTGCTCTGTGTGCTGCACAATATCCTTAATATTTGTTGGCTCAAATTCTTTGACAGTCCATCATAAAACCATAGATAAAAGTGATGCTGGTGCCTTCATGCAGTGCGCACACAATCCTCGTGTACCCCTCCACCATATGTACCCTCACCTTAAGTGGTTGTCGACCAGCTGCCGCAGTTTTACTGTGGCAGAATGGCACGGCTGGGCGAAATGACGTTGCCTCCCGGTTCACTCAGTGGAGAGGAGACAGCTTGTGTGTTCATACTATTTAAGTTATTCTCGCTCTCTCCCCAATTTGTCTGCCGCAATAACGCAGTCCCAATAAAAATCGCAGATCGCTGACATTACTAGTACAAAAAAAAATGTTTTTTTTTTTTTAAAAAGTGGTATATTTATTATGGCAAAAAGTAAGATTTTATATTTATTTATTTATTTTTTTCCAAAATTGTCGCTCTTTTGTTTTATAGCACAAAAAATAAAAACCGCAGAGGTGATCAAATACCACCAAAAGAAAGCTCTATTTGTCATCGCACGACCGCGCAATTGTCGGTTAAAGGGACGCGGTGCTGTATTGCAAAAAATGGCCTAGTCATTGAGCAGCCAAATCTTCCGGGGCTGAAGTGATTAAGGGCTTTGTATAAAAGCCTGTGGTAAATGTTAACAGCATTAAGAGGTCCTCCTGTGATTCCCCCTTCCTGGTAACTATTTGACTTAAAATGCAGAACAACTCCTTCCTCCTGGTTACCAGCAACCTCCTCTCATATATGTCACATGTAGAAACGGAGGCTTGCAATAGTGTGATATTGTTTTTAAAAAGATTTATTACAACTTAAACTCCACAAGATTTACACTTGCATTTCATGATAAAAAAACATGCCTTGGTAAACTCATGTGATGGGGTGATCGTGTCACCTGAAACCAGATCTGCAGCCTCGGTCAGCGGCGTTCACCCCGTCCTAAGCCTGTGCTCCAGAGCACTTCCTGATTCCTTTAACGTCAGCCGATCCAGCCCTTTCTACTGGTTTCGTCACAATCTCGTGACTTCCTCTGGGATTTGCGATTGGCTGACGTTCTTCCCATGTTATTTATAGCAGAGATCACCGCCATTTTCTCGTAGCCCGTAATTTACTATTTTTCATTTTATTTTTAAAAATATTTCATCTAGTTTTTCACTGTTTGGTCTTAGCGCAGCACATTTTATGTAATTTTGTATTGACACATTTTAGGGAAGTGTGGGGAGTGCTGGCAGCTGTCCATTTTTATTTTACACTAGTTTATTTATTTTTTATTTTTCATTTAAGTTCAGCAGCTCACAAGGTTTTCACCTGTTTGCAGGAGTGACAGGTGTTCAGCTGCCAGAGCAATCTGTTTTGAAAACATTGACTGGAGTCGCCATACGAATCTTGTGCATCTGATTACATACATGTATGGATGCCTAGCCCTGGAAGAAGTCTGTCTCTGCATCCAAGGCCATGCATCTGTCTCTGTACAGATGTAGATGCTTGAATGTGTGAGAATATCTGTACAGCTGCTACATCTGTCAGCCTGTCATTGGTTTATAACCGGTTACTGGCAGCGGCTGCATGGAATATCTGTTGCTCCCAGCCTCATAAATACAGGCTGTACAGGTGACTACGCCCATGTGAATGACGTTATTGGTCTGTGTCTGGCAGTTGGAAAGCAATTCCTGATGTGTTGGGTAGTGATCCAACACAACCAACCAGCTTTGTTTTGCTACATTTAGATGTAGGAATATTCCTGATTGGTCTCTATAAATTACTACATTTAATTTTGTGTGTGTGTGTGTGTGTGTGTGTGTGTGTGTGTGTGTGTGTGTGTGTGTGTGTGTGTGTGTGTGTGTGTGTGTGTGTGTGTGTGTGTGTGTGTGTGTGTGTGTGTGTGTGTGTGTGTGTGTGTGTGTGTGTGTGTGTGTGTGTGTGTGTGTGTGTGTGTGTGTGTGTGTGTGTGGTTTTTGCTAAACAGAAAAATGATCCATCTATGGACCATTTGAGAGAGCGAGAGAGAATCCATATTTCTTTCTCGTACATCACGGGACACAGAGCCTCAGTAATTACTGATGGGTTATATAGGGTATCACTAGGTGATTGGACACTGGTCACACCCTAACCAGGAAGTTCAACCCCCTATATAATCCCTCCCCTTACAGGGATACCTCAGTTTTTACGCCAGTGTCTTAGGTGTTGGACGTGTAAAGATGTCCTGTGCTGAGCTCCAAAGGGAATATCCTATACTGGGGCAAGCCAGGTGAACCGGATCCATTTCAAAGTGTCCTTTCTAGGCTGAATTGGATGGTACCCGGGCCTCGTGTCCAAAGAAACAAGGTTTTACCTGTAACGCTTCCTCTTTTTAGAGAGCTGGACTCCGCATTTCAGAAAATGGTTTTTCTAACCACCTTTCTGGCTGGGTGCTTTACAGGCCTCAGAACTGCGGATCCCCCTATCCGTAGGGGGCCCGAGTCTCTGAAGGTTTTTCCAAATGGAGCCCACTGTGAGAGGTGAAGATTGGGTCTGTATAACAGAACCCTGCGGCTGGATAAGATAAGGAAGATTCCACAGAATTTTTTAAATTCTAGTAGGTTTTCTCCTTTAAGGTAAATGCATGCTATGCCTATTGTCGCCACCAGGGGCTGCCAAGAGCACATACCTTCTCATGCTGATGTCTGTCTCAGTGTTTCACGCTGCACAGGCTCCTCCAGCCGAGCTCCAGGTAGGATGGGATGGGGGGGGTTCTCCTCTGGATATTCCCCCCCAGAATAGGGGGAGGCCGCAGGTGGTCTGTGAGGCGGTAATATACCGCATTTTCACTGCCGCCGCCATTTGCCACGTGCAGGCCCCATCACTGCCGGCCTCTCTCCTTCCTGCACCACCCCCAGCCTTTCCTCCATGCTTGCCAGGAGGGTCGGCTTGCGCGGGAAGCGCACGTTTTTTAAAAACGAGGGGGGCGGTAGTGGGGGGGGGGGGCGTAGCGTCAGCGCAGCATCCAGCATGCTTAGACGCCCAGATCGCCGGCTGCAAGGCTATAGAGACATACTTTGCAGGTGCACACAGCCTTTGGAGGGACACAGCGCTGACGGTCGCAAGTAAGGTGGGACACAGGCATTCTCCTAGGCAGCATTTACTAAAGAAACACTAGACTGGGCATTTGGTAGCAGGGCTTTTGCCGGACTACATCGCTCAGCAGTCAGTGTTCATTTGTGATACCTCCACCTTGTTGCTTTGCACTATGGGTAGAAGAGGTTCAAATACCCCAAGAACCAGAGGCTCTAGGGGATCTCCTTCAGGTTCTTAGGACTCCCTTTCTGCAGCACCTCCCCCCCTCCCCCTAATAATAGCAGCGTTTTACCGCCGACCCCGCCCCAGTGTGCAAGGGCTCTTAGAGGAAAGATTAATGGCCGTAATTGCATCTTCACTCAGTGGAAGAAAGACGCACTAGGTCTTCCTCTGTTACCCGGGACCCTCAGGAGAGGAGCTCTGGGATAGGGGAGAAAAATCCCTTTCAGAGGATCGGGATGGGGTGGATGATTCCTTTTCTGAGGAATCAAGTGGAGAAGGGCCCTCTTCGCTTCTCAGGATGAGAAAGTCTTAGTCTTAGTACAGATCATTGCTGGATTGGTCCGCTCCACATTTAAATTACCCGTATTTGAATCAGTTAAAGAACACTCTACTTCTTTGGGGTCACTGAAGCCTCCTCAAACACATGCTTTTCCTGTTCATAATTTACTTGAAAAAGCTCATTTATTCTGAGTGGGATCACCCAGATAAATGTTTTTTCCGCCTAAAAAAGTTTTCAACACTTTATCCTATGGAAGAAATGTTTATAAAGATGTGGGGGATACCGGCCGTTGATGCCGCTATTTCATCTTTAAATAAAAGTCTGACTTGTCCTGTAGACAATGCTCAGATGCTCAGGGATCCTGTGGATAAAAAGATGGAATCCCTATTAAAGGATATTTTCTCCTTAGCAGGTTCAGTAGTTCAACGTGCAGTGGCAGCGATCGGAGCCTGTCAATACTTAAGAGACCATGTTAAGTAGGTCATCAAGGTTTTACCTGAACAGCAGGCCCAGGGGTTGGCTAACCTTCCAGCGGCCTTATGTTTTGCTGTTGATGCCATTAGAGATTCTATCATGCAAACCCCTCGTCTTTCACTTGGGTTGGTGCATATGCATAGAATCTTATGGTTCAAAGATTGGTCAGCTGAAGCACCATGTAAGAAACTTCTGGCTGGATTTCCATTTCATGGTGCAAGGTTGTTTGGAGAAGACTTGGATAATTATATCCAAAGGTTCTCTAGTGGGAGAGCACTGTTAAGAAGAGGAGTAAGCGTCCCTCTTTCAAACGGACTCTTTTCCCAGTGCAGGGGCATCAGCCTCTAGGCAGTCTCGACGGCCACCTCCGTCTGGGTCAAGAAACAAGAGTCAACCCCAGGGACAAAGGTCCTGGGGGAAGAAGCCTGCTAGACAGGACTCTAAGGCCTCTTTATGAAGGGGCGCCCCCGCTCGCTCGAGTGGGGGGAAGACTGCTACAGTTCTCAAAAGCTCTGGCAGGAGGATTTCAGGGCAGATGAGCAATCTCCACGGTAACCTTAGGTTACAAACTGGAGTTCCAAGAATTTCCCTCTCCTCGTTTCCTCAGATCAAATGTCCCCAGAGATCCAGAGAAAAAGCAGTTGCTTCTTCTAGCGTTAGAGCGGCTTTTGTCGCAAGAGGTCATTATGGTGGTTCCCATAAAGGATCAAGGATTGGGCTTCTATTCCAACCTTTTACGGTCCAAAAGCCAGATGGGGATGTCAGACCCATTCTGGATCTAAGGGATCTGAATCGATTCTTAAGGATTCGGTCCTTTCGCAGGAAATCAATTCGGACAGTAGTCTCCATCCTGCAGAGGAGAATTTCTGGCATCGATAGACCTCAGAGATGCATATCTGCAGGTGCCCATTTTTCCTGCTCATCAAAAGCTCTTACGCTTCGAGATAGGAGGGCGCCATTTCCAGTTTGTGGCTCTGCCTTTCGAACTAACCACTGCACCTTGAGTGTTTACAAAAATCTTGGCTCCTCCTGGCCAGATTAAGGGCTCATGGTATAACTGTCATAGGGTACCTAGACGACCTGCTCTTGATAGACCGGTCGGTAGCCTGTTTGAGCGGAAACTTGAGGACCACAGTCAAGTATCTGGAACACCTAGGTTGGATCCTCAACCTAGAAAGATCTTTCCTAGAACCAGTAAGAAGACTGGAGTATTTGGGTCTGATCATAGATGCAAGCCAGGTAGAATGTGTATTTTTTTCCTCAGGCAAAGATCACTGCCTTAAGGGAGCTGATTCTGGTAGACAGGACCAAGAAGGGTCCTTCGGTCTGCCTTTGTATGAGGCTGCTGGGAAAGAGGGTAGCTTCTTTCGAAGCAGTTCCCTATGCTCAGTTTCATTCAGGACTGTTGCAACACAGTATCCTGTCGGCCTGGAACAAGAGGGTTCAGGCATTAGATTTTTCCGATGCACCTGTCTCATGCAGTGCGTTAGAGCCTCAATTGGTGGTTAATACCCGAAAGCTTGCAGAAAGGGAAATCCTTTCTACCGGTCACCTGAACGGTGGTAACAATGGATGTCAGTCTTTCAGGTTGGGGAGCAGTTCTGGAACAGTCTGCAGTCCAGGGGGTATGGTCCAAAACTGAGAGGACTCTACCCATCAACATTCTGGAGATCCGTGCGGCATATATAGCTCTAAAAGTCTGGACTCTCAGGCTTCAGGGTTGCCCAGTCAGGATCCAGTCCGACAATGCCACAGCAGTGGCTTATATCAATCATCAGGGAGGCACCAGGAGCCGAGCTGCTCAAAGAGAGGTGAACCAGATCTTAGTCTGGGCAGAGAAGCAGGTGCCATGCATATCGGCAGTCTTCATTCCAGGGATAGAGAACTGGCAGGCAGACTATTTAAGTCGCCAGCAGTTACTCCCAGGAGAATGGTCTCTGCCTCCCGACGTCTTTTGGGCCATATGCCAAAGATGGGGGGGGGGGGGGGTTCCAGATGTAGATCTCTTTGCCTCCCGATTCAACAAAAAGATGGACAGATTTGTGGCAAGGACAAAAGATCCTCTTGCATGCGGGACAGATGCGTTGGTGATTCCGTGGCATCGGTTCTCACTGATTTATGCATTCCCGCCTATTCTGCTACTGCCACGTCTCCTTCGCAGGATCAGGCAGGAAAGGAAGTCGGTACTTCTGGTAGCCCCCGCTTGGCCCAGGAGGACTTGGTGTGCAGAAATAGTAAGAATGACGGTGGGTTCCCCGTGGACCCTACCATTACGCCCAGACCTGTTATCTCAGGGTCCAGTGTTCCATCCTGCTTTACAAACGCTAAATTTGACGGTTTGGCTATTGAAACCCACATTCTGAAGAATCGTGGGCTTTCAGGTCCTGTGATTTCTACCTTGATCAATGCAAGGAAACCAGCTTCCAGAGTAACTTATCATAGAGTCTGGAAAGCTTATGTATCCTGGTGTGAATCCAGGGGTTGGCATCCCAAAAAATATGTGATTGGTAGAATTCTTCTT
Source organism: Lithobates clamitans (assembly GCA_037952925.1). Lineage (NCBI taxonomy): Eukaryota > Metazoa > Chordata > Amphibia > Anura > Ranidae > Lithobates > Lithobates clamitans. Next base: position 8,010,570 of record JBBGZY010000254.1, read on the forward strand.
GATTTTCTACAATTGGTATTAGAGATGAAGCTGGCCTTGAGTACCATCAAGGGCCAGGTCTCGGCCTTATTAGTATTATTTCAACGGCCACTTGCTTCACATTCTTTGGTCCGAAACTTTATGCAGGGGGTGACGCATCTTAAGCCTCCGGTTAAGGCGTCCCTAAACCCCTGGGACTTGAATTTGGTTCTGTCTGTGTTACAGAAACAGCCTTTTGAACCAATACGTCAGATTCATTTGGTCTTGTTGACAAGGAAGTTAATTTTTCTGGTAGCCATTTCTTCTGCTAGAAGAGTATCAGAATTAGCAGCTCTTTCCCGTAAAGAGCCTTATTTGATTGTACACAAGGATAGAGTGGTATTGCGCCCTCACCCTGGTTTTTTACCGAAGGTGGTTTCAGATTTTCATCTAAACCAAGACATTGTTCTGCCTTCCTTTTTTCCTGATCCCTGTTCTACAGAAGAAAGGTCTCTACATTCTTTGGATGTAGTAAGAGCAGTCAAAGCTTATCTGGAAGCAGCTGCTCAAGTGCGCAAAACGGATGTTTTGTTTGTGCTGCCAGAAGGTCCCAATAGAGGACAGGCAGTGTCAAGATCTACCATTTCTAAATGGATTCGACAAATGATTATTCAAGCCTACGGTTTGAAACAGAAGATTCCTCCGTTTCAGATCAAGGCACATTCCACAAGGGCTATTGGTGCTTCTTGGGCAGTGCATCACCGGGCCTCCATGGCTCAAATCTGCAAGGCCGCAACCTGGTCTTCACCGGATTTTATCAGGTGGATGTGAGAAGGCATGAGGATATCGCCTTTGGGCGTAGTGTGCTGCAGGCAGCGGTACAGGGTCCTCAGGTCTGATTGCACCCTACTTGGTTGTGGTTTCCCTCCCCTCAGATAGCATTGCTCTGGGACATCCCATCAGTAATTACTAAGGCTCTGTGTCCCGTGATGTACGAGAAAGAAAATAGGATTTTTTTTATAACAGCTTACCTGTAAAATCCTTTTCTTTTGATATACATCACGGGACACAGAGGTCCCGTCCCTCTTCTAATACACTTTTATATTGCTTTGCTACAAAACTGAGGTGTCCCTGTAAGGGGATGGATTATATAGGGGGTTGAACTTCCTTAGGGTGTGACTGGTGTCCAATCACCTAATCCTATTTTGGTGTGAACACCCAGCATCTTTTTTTCTTTTTCTTCTTTTTTCTTTTTCTTTTTCTTTTTCTTTTTTCTTTTTTTTTCTTTTTTCTTTTTCTTTTCTTTCTTTTCTCTCTGTCATTTTTCTACACCCCAGTTCCTATGTTTTCGTACATAGCTGAGACGCTGTGGTATGGCTTTTTTGGCTGCAATTCTGGACAGACTTCCCCCAGACAGTAGATGGTTGTACCTAGGTCCCACTGGTTTCCATCAGTTCTATGCCAATGACACTGCTGGACATCTCCCGATGTCAAAGAAGTAAGCAAACTGTGTCTTATCTGCTGCTTTAATTTTCCTTGGTCGACCACTGCATCTACGGTCCTCAACATTGCCCATTTCCTTGTGCTTCTTCAAAAGGGCTTGAACAGCTCATCTTGAAACCCCAGTCTGCTTTGAAATATTTGCCTGTGAAAGACCTTGCTGATTCAGTATAACTACCTTGTGTGCTCAGTCTTGCCATGGTGTATGACCTGTCATATTCAAATGTCTGCCACAACCTCACCTTTAGTAGCAGAGTTGGACTGTTCCTCACCCAGCTTTAAAGGATAAGCTCACCTTTTGTAATATGCCACACCCATATTCGGGGTGTAACATGTTACAAATACACTGGCTCCCGCATGTCCCGAACAAAAAAGTTTGTTTTTTTGCCTTTACAACTATTTCTGTGTTTTTTTTTTTTTTGTTTTTTTTTTTAATTCGTTTTGGTCTTTTGCACGTTTTGGTAAAATTGGTTATCATACACCTGACTCATCCTACAAAATCCCTGATTTTGTGTAAGTGTGCAAGTGGAAGAATTGATGCTGGTTTAAAGCCAAAGGTAGTTGCACCAAATATTGACTTTAGATTTGGATTTTTCTTCTGTTCTCTGACTTTTTTCATTTCGTAAATGGATAAAAATAAACTATTTTTGAAATAATTTTTACTTTACAGCATTTATTCACAGCTGCCTAAAACCTTTGCACAGTACTGGGTGTGTAATATATTGTAGTTTTTCAACTTGTTTAACAAACCGTAATATATAATGTGGCTTCTCTGGTCTCAGATGAGGTATACTTGTTCACATTTCCTTTTAAGAGACCCAAAAGTGGAAAGTTTGGGTGTGACTGTTTTTTATTTTCATATCAAAGACATATTTTAGGTTGTTTGTTTTCTCACTACAATACTGGTTTGTGAGTGTTCATTTTTCTAGAAGCCCTAGTGCTCACACTAAAAAGCAGCCTGAGAAAATGCCCTTTTGCATAGTAGAGGAAGAGGGAACGTGTATCGCCTGTTGACAACCTTGCAAGACAAAACAGGAAATCTGCAGCTTTTAAATAGCATGCATGTCTTTAGGGGAACTGTAGACACTGCAGTGTGTACATTTGCTGACGGTCGTCAGAAGACCTTCTGTGTTTATAGCTCTAGTACATCTCAAAGAAATTGCGGACCATCAGAATTTGTTAAAGGGAATTGCTGCTTGGGACAGTCTCCATATTTCTCTCACTTGCCTGTAAGCTATAATATCAGGATGGATAAAGTCTGTAGTAAAGACCCTAGAGAATACAATGGCGGTCGTTACAACTTTTTATCTCGCACGGTATTTGCGCAGCAATTTTTTAAATAATGTGAAAGATGAAGTTACGCCAAGTAAATAGATACCTAACATGTCATGCTTCAAAATTGCACACGCTTGTGGAATGATGCCAAACTTCAGTACTTAAAAATAGGCGACGCTTACACTTTTTACGGGTTACATGTTTTGAGTTACAAAGGAGGTCTAGGGCTAGAATTATTGCTCTCGCGTTCGTTGCGATACCTCACATGTGTGGTTTGAACACAGTTTTCATATGTGGGTGGGACTTGTGTATGCGTTCGCTTCTGCGTGTGAGCACACGGGAACAGGGGCCCTTTAAAAAATTTTTTTTAAATTTTATTCCTATTACAAGGAATGTAAACCTCCCTTGTAATAGGAATATGGCAGGTTCGGTCCTCTTTACAGTGAGCTGTGGGGTCAATAAGACCCCACATTTCACCTCTAGGCTGGGAAGCCTGAAATAAAAAAAAAAATAAAACGATCTCGGCTTCCTAACCGAGACAGTGCCATTTGTTTGAATGCTGAGGCTGGGTGTGACGTCATAACGTTGCGCCTGGCCTCCGAACTAATATAGGGACTCCAGCGACCATTTGGTCCGCCTAAAATCTCTATAGTAAACATCTGGGGCTGGCGGATCCGTTCTCTGACTCACTGATGGAAGCAGTGAGTCAGTAGAAGCACTGGGGCAACAGCTGCTATGATCCTTTTTGGTGTAGGGAGTCGCCGGCTGATATCTGATGCCTGTAGCTGCAGGCATCATTCAGATATACCCGCTCAAAGTCAAGGACGTCCTATTATGTACCTTGGACAGGAAGTAGTTAAAAAATGTATGGTTTAAATCAAGCCTTTTTACTAGTGATTTAAATTGACTCGATCTAAATCAAATCCACCCTGTATAACGTGCAGAATAAATCTGGTACTGAGTGGTCCTGTAGGATGTGCGATTAACATGCACTTTTATTTTGGACATTCAACCAGCCGCCGCAGTTTTACTGTGGCAGAATGGCACAGCTGGGCAAAACGACTTTACCTTACGTTGCTTCAGTTTGGCCACTAGGGGCACACCTAGTAAACACAGATCCCGGTTCTCTCAGGGAGGGAAGACAGATCGTGTGCTCATACTATTTTCATTCTCTCGCACTCTCTCTTGCGCTCTCTCATATCTACCCCTTGATGGCTGCCTTTTAGGGCTTATGTACACGAACAAATTGAGCATGCTTTTGGATGCATTCTTTGATTTAACCTCCCTGGCGGTATGATTATTTCGGATTTTAGGTGCTGAAAGCGGTACAATTATTTTGCATGGAAATTTGGCGTTTTATATTGTAGGTCTGTAATTCTTAACAATAACACACTTAAATCTGTACAAACAAGAGTCTAGTAGATATCCCGGGTATGATAAAGTTTGAAACACAAAAACATAAATCATAATATAATAAATAATTAAAAAAATAAAATAATAATAAAATAAATTTCCCCACGATTCACTATCGCTCAATTCTGCAAGTGCTCTAATTTACTATGACTGTTTTCTAGTGGATCTAAAGCCACTTTTGACGTAAAGGGACACTTTTTGGTTGCTATGGACAATCTCCAGTTTCCAGCCAGAAAGAACAGTATATATAATATAGAACTGCATGCAGGGCATAGGACAAAGCACTGGGGACAAAAGGGATGTGAAATCATTTCATACAGTACTGTAATCTGTAAGATTACAGTACTGTATGTGTTATGCTTTTTACAGTTTTTTGAATTTGCCGCCAGGCTCCGCCCCCGTGCGTCGCGACACTCGCAGGGAACGGAGCCTGGCACGGAGAGGCTTCGGGCAGAGGACGGAGCCCACGGACACAGCGGGGGACATCGCAGGATCCCGGGGACAAGGTAAGTAACGCCGCCCCAGGATCCTGCAATGCGATCCCGAGTGTGGCTCGGGGTTACCGCTAATGGGACTGAATTTTAACCCCGAGCCACACTTGGGAAAACTGCCAGGGGGGTTAACGCAGAACTTCACTTTTTCATCAACCTTGATTTATTTTTATTACTTACGCTGTTAGGAAAGTATATCCTATTTACTTTTTTTTTTTTTCTACACTTCTTCAGTTACTTTCTGGTTTCCAGGTCTAAACAATGATGTAATATATCCCAGGAGTCATCAGTAGGAGGGGCTTTCTCAGCGAAGCACACATTCATGCCTGAGCTAAGGGCAGATGGATTCCAGGAAGTAAATGCTACCTGAATCAAATGCCCTTACTCAAGATGGCTATAGGCAGAAATGCTAGGGAAGTGATTTCTCAGCAAAATAAAACACAGAGACCTGGATTGGCAGGGGAGTTTGCTTTGAATAATAAAAGCATTTTTGGTTTGTGGTGCTCAGATGCAGTGTAGATCTGCTTTTAATACACCATTCTGAATTTGTGTTCAGGGAATGGGCATAATGAATTGATCTGTGCTATGGTGCTTATGTCCTAACTTGGAATGCTGCTGAAGCAAAGCAAACTAGAGATTGCTGATGTGCTGTTTCTTCTTTGACTGTTCAGTCACAGGCTGCTGCTTAAAGTGGTAGTACACACTGCTTGGTCAGTTGTATCTACAACTAAGCTTACAATAAAACTTACCTGTAATTACAGTGACGATCTAAGTGTGCACACTGGCACATGTGCACTGTGCTCTCAATGGTTGGCATGCCGTCCATTGAGAGGGCTGTAACCTTGCGCACATGTGTGGGAGTGACGCTATCATGGCTCAGCCATTCAAATGGCCGGTGCCTGCGAATCCGAAAGAAGACTGAGTGAAGATGGAATCCCTGTCAGTGACAGCACTCAGCTGGAGGGATCTGTTTTGTAGGTAAGTGTTTCATAATATGGTGCACCTGACAGATTCACATGGCAGAATCCCAGTGGGGTTCCTGTGGGGATTGGCTGGTTTCCTGTCCACCAGACAAGGCTAAGCTGTGTAAATCTTAGAACTGCATGAAGTACAAATTCTTGTCAGGTAATTGGGTCCCCATCACACCCTAACAGCCTCCGTATGAGGGTTGGAGAAGCTGAATTGTGTTGGCTTGAGCAAAATGAGGCCAAAAAGTATTAGTCCTGTGTATTCTGACTCCTCTCTGTACTGCATTCACTTTATTTCATTTACATTTCATTATGAATGTTTAAACCTAGCTTGTAATTTCTAGAACCTAGTAACGTGGTGGTATTGCTTATCTTTTGCAGAGTTGGTGTATTGGAAGACTCCTTTACCTGCCTGGGTATCTTCTGCGCCATCTTTTTCTTCCCAATTGGGATCCTGTTCTGTCTTGCCTTGAGGCAGCGAAGATGCCCCAATTGTGGTGCCACGTTTGGTTAAGAAGACAAACTGAGGCAGCGTTCTTTATCCTCCACTTCTTAATCTCCTCTCAGTGCACAATCCTTCTCTGTAAATTAAATAGCATCTTTGTATCCGGGTGTATGATCAGTCTATATAGGTGGGGACGACAACTCGGTGCCATAGAGACGCATGGAAGTATAACCCTTCCAGACACCAGTGCCTTCAGAGACTCTACCAATATCCCATCCCTTGGCTGATGTCCCCTTTGCTGGTGTTCACCTAATTCTGTGTCCGTTTGTGTGTTTATGCCTTTCTTCTGTCTTTGAAAAAGTGTAATTTTATAGTAAAATGATACAGCACTGTGAAACATGTTTGTCCTCCATTTAAGATGAACAAATGGTCTATTATGCAGCTGCATCCTTTTTTTTCTTATGTGTTTGAAAATGTACAGATCTAAAATGTTCCCATGATCCACTTGTTTTGGCCAATCCTTTTTATGATCCTCCGTAGCCTAAGAAAGCAGCCTATTGATTTTATTAAGAGCCAGTAACAATATTGCTGAACCAAAAGATCTTTTAGTATAATAAAATGCCTATCTTTGTAGAATACAGAATTCAGATGCTTGTTATAATTATTTGGTTTCTGGTTTATTTAAGTTGATGGCCTGCATGTGGGACATGTACCACTGATGGTACTTGAATGACCTGGAGTGGAAGTATGGAGGACCAGAAGGCACATATAAGGCTGGTTCCTGCACAGTGGTGCTTTTTTGAGGTTTCTACTTTTTTAAACCCTAATGGCCATCCTGTGTAGGCCAGCATCCTGACTGGATACTTGCTGCCCAAGGTAATACAGCAGATATTTTAATTACAAAGTTGAAGATGGCTACTTGGGACACAGTTTTTGTATAATACAAACTTGCAACAGCCACCATCTTTTATTCCACAAGGTACATGCAGTCAGAAAATGGTTTTGGGGGTTGTAGGTAATCTTCAACCATTAAATGAGTGCCATGTTAGCAAAAGGGTTAGGGAAAGCTGTGTTCAGAATACAGTTGCTAGTGACACCTGTATGCCATGTTGGGCATCTCCAGCTGCACATTATTTCAACTTTTTATTAAAGCCTAAGCTTACCTAAAATAAAAAATCATCACAAGGGACAATACTTGACTGCAGTGAGATATCCACCTTTTGCTGAAATCTAAGTAACTGAGCAAAAGCTGGCAGTATGGTGAAACTGCAGTAAACAATCCCTTTATTTAAAGACAGATGTGTAAAATCCAGCTAGTAGAAGAGCAAATGCTTGTCAGCCAACCAGGGCCTTATTCATTGCTGAAATCTTTATCCTCCAGTGCTCCACCCCCACTGCCAAATACTTCCAGTGCTGCAGGCTTTAATAGACCTAAGGGGCTGTGATGGGCACTCCATCAAGCTGTAGTAACTTCTATGAGTTGAGCATCTGTGGGAAGGGGGTAATCTGAGGAGGAAGATTTCAGGGAAAGGACGACACATCTCACTAAAGGTAAGTATTATCCCTTGTATTGGTTGATTTATTTTTAGGTAAACTTAGGCTTTGAGCACCCTGAAACTGGGGAGTGCTATTACTCAAAGAGATCCATCCAGTTACTGCAGCCTTGAGCTCCTGTTCTGCTCATGGCTCACTGACTACTTTAACCTCCCTGGCGGTATGATTATTTCAGATTTTTGATGCTCAAAGCAGCACAATGTTTTGCATGGGAAATTTGGCTTTTATATTGTAGGCCTGTAATTCTTAGGAATAACACACTTAAATCTGTCCAAACAAGAGTCTCTAGTAGACATCCCGGGTATGATAAAGTTTGTAATACAAATATATTCAATAATGTAATCAAATAGAAAACACTGAAATTTGCTTAGTTGCAGAATTGTCGCTGTCATTACTTTCAGTGTCTGATGAATTTCCCCACAAATCACTATCGCTCAATTCTGCAAGTGATTCTAATTTATTATCGCTGTTTTCTAGCTGGTTTAAAACCACTTTTCATGTAAAAGGACGGTTTTGGTTGCTATGGACAATCTCCAGTTTCCAGGCAGAAAGAACAGTGTATATATAATATATAATGGTGCATGCAGGGCACTGGACAAACCCCTAGGGACAAAAGGGAGGTGAAATTATTTGATACAGTAATGTAATCTGTAAAATTACAGTGTATTGTGTGTTTCACTTTTTGAATTTGGCGCTGTGCTCCGTCCTCAGGGAACGGTGCCCGGCGCTGTGATGCATCGAGTGGAGGACAGCTCGCACACACAGCGGGGAGACGTCACAGGATCCCGGGGACAAGGTAAGTAACGATACCTGGATCCTGCGATGCAATCCCGAGTGTGGCTTGGGATTACCACTTTTGGTACTAAAAATTCACCACGAGCCACACTCGGGAATACCGCCAGGGAGGTTAAAGTTATTGAAGGAGTCAAATACAACACTTCTTTTTTTTTTTTTTTTTTTTCTCCTCCATCAAAGCAGGTTGAGAGTTTTTTTAAAGGATCACCATGGGCTAGAGGCCTCTGAGGTGCATTATAAGATGGATACAACAGACATACTGGAGGAGATTTACTAAAACTGGTGCACACAGAATCTGGTGCAGCTGTGCATGGTAGCCAATCAGCTTCTAACTTCAGCTTGTTCAATTAAGCTTTGATAATATGCACAACTGCACCTGCGCCAGATTCTGTGTGCACCAGTTTTACTAAATCTCCCCCACAGTGGTGGAAACTAGAACTCATAACTATACTAGCTTAGGTTGTAGCTCTCTTGTGTTTCATTGTGTGTAAACTTCTCTCTCCTTCCCTTTTTTTTTTTTTTTTTTTTTTGTGTCTCCTGGTCATCTGGAACTGTTACAGTATGGAGACAGGTATAAAGTACATTGATCTATCAATAGGTAGGTTATGTTCACAGTCAGATGAATATTACAATTTAAAGGGCACACAATTCTACACAAATGATAACTTGTATTAATGCAATGGACCAGACCTTTCTGCTGTAGTGGGACAATGCTATCTATGTATATAAGTATGTAATAAAAAAAAAATGATAGTGGTGTCACTGTGACACAAACCATGAAACCTTCACAATAAAATAATCCAATCTTCTTAGATCTTCCTATATTTTTACTACAATTGATCTGTATAAAGACCAGTCTGAGGTTATGGATGTTCCTAGTTTAGATTTGTATCATTGGTACCCACTTCTGATATTGCCAAATGAGAGGAAATTGCATCACACAGTATCTAGAAACATAGGGTAATGGCACAAGAGAGATTCCAAATCGGGTACCTCCATGGTACAGAAACCCTTTAAGGATACTCTAAGATGTTACGCAATAAGGATAAAGTGACAGGTTCTCTTGAAAGAACTTCCACCTTCTACTTATATTTACCTTTGTTGCACTTCCCTGTTACTTTGTCAGAATGCTTAAAATAACTATTGCTTTTGGATTTGGGGAGGAGTCTTTGACTGCCAACGTTTCTTCCCAGGATGCAGTGCTCGAGCCTCAGCAGCCAATCATCAGACCTGAAAACTCATGTGAGGGAGGAAAGAAAGTCACCAATCCTTTGGAAACTCCAAACTGGAGCTTAGATAGGATTTGTACTCCCATATCTGATGAGGAAGTGCCACTAGGTAGGAGGTTGTTCCATGATGTTCTAGCTTTAAAAAAAAAAATTTGTGTGATCTGATAGGGGTTTCCCTAGTGCGGGTTGATCCAATAAAACTGGATCGTGCTTTTTGCTATAATAAATATCCCTAAAAAAAAATATATATATATAAAAAATTTTCCCCCTCAGTTTAGGCCGATATGGATTCTACTACACACTTTTGGTGCGCCTGCTAGCCCCGCCCATTAAAGGGGACGTACAGGTATGCCTATTTGCTCACCTCTGCCATTGTGCTGACGTATATTGATGTGCAGCGGTAAGTGGTTGAGCTTTGACAATGAAACTGGAAGCTGCACCAGATTTTGCACTCTACAGTTTTAGTAAATCAACCCCTTGTTGTATTGTCTATTATGCTAGGAATTCATGGACCAAAACGGAGGTAAATATGTATTCACTCTGCATATGGCAGTAAATGTCAATACATTAGTACTTTTTTTTTTTAAACAAAATTCTACACCGCGAATATATATATATATATATATATATATATATATATATATATATATATAATTTTTTTTTTTTTTACTGTGCAATGTCATGAAGGCACACATAGTTTATGTGAGTTGTGTATACACTGGTTGGGCTGGTTCTGCTGCATCACCAGACAGGGTTATATAACATCCTTACAGAAGAGCTATTTGTGGTCTATATGACATAAGACTCACATGTTTGTCTACTTCCCTGTACACTTCTGTTTCAAAACCTCAGCTGACTAGAGGCAGAGATTTTCTGCTGTATTCTCATGTATGTGAACAGCCATTATTTCCACTTTCTCGCAGTGTCAAACAATGATCTCTTACAGAGGAATCAGGAATTGAAAATTCAACAGAATATGCACTTTCTAAACAGTATATCAACTTGAAGACAGCAGATATACATGTACAACTTATATATGGAGATTTGTTTCATACCTGAGGCTGTTCGCTTCACTGGGTAGATGGAGGGTTTACATCCACTTTTAAGTTTGTTTTATACAAAGCAAAACTTTAGAGTCAGTGAGCTCTGCTCAGTCATGTAGCACATTGGTTTTCAGCCTCAGTCCTCAAGTATCCCCCACAGCCATGTTTTGGGAATTTCTCTTGGCTTGGTATTTTGGACAGCTATTCTAGCTATTGACTCTGATTTAAAGCACCTGTGCCAGATAAAGGAAAGCCTGAAAACATGGCCTGTTGAGGACTGAGAACCACTGATGTAGAGGACCTTTGGTGCAGTAGCAATTACATTAACGGCTCGTTCACACCATATATTCATGAAAACTGCACAGATTTCACTTGCTCCCCAAATCAGCACTGACTATGTAAACTTTGCACTGGACATCATGCAACTTGGATTCTGTGCCTCTTCACTCTTCAAGACTCTGGGTCCTTGATTTCCAAATGAAATGCAAAATTTTCCACAGTCCATGATCATTTGGGGAGCCATGTCATCTGCTCGTGTTGGTCAAGTACAAAGTCAGTGCAGCCTTCTAGCAGGAAATTCTAGAGCACTTCCTGCTGCTGACCAGCTTTATAGAGATGCTGATATCATTTTCCAGCAGGAATTGGCACCTGCCCACACTGTCAAAAGTACCAATACCTGGTTTAATGATCATGGTATTTCTGTGCTTGATTGGCCAGCAAACTCACCTGACCTAAACCTCATAGAGCAGTGGTCATCAATTCTGTCCTCAGGGCACACTTATGCCGCGTACACACGAGCGGACTTTACGGCGGACTTTGCCCGGCGGACTGGATTTCGTCAGACAATTCGATGTGTGTGGGCTCCAGCGGACTTTGTTTTCTCAAAAGTTGGACGGAATTAGATTTGAAACTTGTTTAAAATTTATCCGTTGAAATCGAGTCCGGTCGAAAAGTCCGCCGTCTGTATGCTAGTTCGACAGACAAAAAGCCACGCTAGGGCAGCTATTGGCTACTGGCTATGAACTTCCTTGTTTTAGTCCGGTCGTACGTCATCACGTACGAATTCGACGGACTTTGGTGGATTGTGTGTAGGCAAGTCCGTTCGTTCACAAAGTCCATCGGAAAGTACGTCGAAAAGTCCGCCGGGCAAAGTCCGCTCGTGTGTACGCGGCATAACAGGCCAGGTTTTATGTATTACCTTGGGGAGATAGAGACTAGAATACTGCAATCACTGAGCAGCAAATTATATCACCTGTGATGTATTTCAGTTATCTTGCAAACCTGGCCTGTTGATGACCAGTGCCATAGAGTATTTGTGGGGTATTGTCAAGAGGAGGATGAGAGACACCAGACCCAACAATGCAGATGAGCTAAAAACCACTATGAAAGAAACCTGGGCTTCCATAACATCCCAGCAGTGCCACAGACTGATTGCCTCCATGCCACGCTTCATTGATGTGTATAGCATCTATATAAAATATGAGTTTCACTTTTTGAATTGAATTACTGAAATAAATTAACTTTTTGTTATTCTAATTTTATGAGATGTGTGTGTGTGTGTGTGTGTGTGTGTGTGTGTATATATATATATATATAAAATATATGTAGATTCCTACCTCCTGTGGATATAAATACCTCTCCAGTTATCTCTTCAAAGTGTTTACTATGTCTATATGAGTGTTGTGAGCAACTGCTGATCAGTCCCAGTGTACTCCTCAAATAAAAACCACATCCCCAGTATAACCTTATTCAGGGGATGGCAGAGCTGAAGGACCTGCTGAAATACACCAAAGTACAAACATCTGGGAAAAGGGAGATGCCAAATCCATGAGTCCATTGATTTCCAGGAAATTCAATTTCTTATAGGGTGCGTTCACAGAGCTCTGATGGTTGCAAAAGTAAAGTGAATGCTATCTTTGGGGAACATTAGACAGTTCATTGGAGGACGCTCATTCCTTTTGTGGTTTGCGTAGCAATTGTTAGCTTTTTATTTTTTGCAGACACTGAAATAAAAACAATAAATGCTTGTACACTTTCAAACCTATGTGCATTGTGACTTTTTTAAAAGGCTCCCCAGCTGCTGTGCAGGTCCTGTGATTCTCTGCCTTATTGGTTTCTGTTCTGCAAGCTTCATGTCTCAGAGGCTATAGGCTTTTTCACTCCTTCCACCTGGTATGTCGTCATGCTCCTATATTTGCATATGAGGGAACCATCACCACACAGAAAAGTGTGGTGTTTCCAGGTCCTCTCCTGTGTTCTCCCTTCTTATTCCCTCGCAGTGCATTAAGAACTACAGAGCTGTCTGCTGTGGTGGAAGACAGGACTTGTAGTTTCTTCATTCACAGATTGTTGTGAATAAATGACTCCATTGCGCAGGCAGAGCCCCACACAGCTGTGCCGATTGTGACAGCGCCTGCAAAGGAGAGGATCCCCTGCCCATTGCCAGATGGGAAGAGGTAAGGGAGGTAAAGAGTGAGCAGGACATGAGCTGGAAAATGCTCCACCCAAAATACAAGCGTTCCAAAGGATAATTTAGCTTTTAAAACAACTAACAAGTTGCTAACAATAGAGTAGGCAACCTGGAGGGATAGACTGGCCCTATTAGGCTGGGTTCACACATATGCGGCCACAGATGCCTTTCTGTCCACCGGTTCAGGTGCAAATCTTTACCTGAACCAGACCCAAAAACGCACAGGACCCTTTTTAAAACTGCACTGCGCCTGCCCCGTACATGGGGGAACCAGCTCCATCGAAAGCTGGTCCGATTCACATGTTATGTGAATTGAATGCGGTTAAAAAAACATCCACTTTGCATATATGTGAACCGAGCCTTACACCTTAGTTCCTGGCAAAACATTGAAAAGGATGCAGCAGAGAATGTCTTGTGAGAGAATGTTTGCTTACTTCCTGTTCAGATGGCAACACCCTTTCATCACCTTCCACCAATGGTGATGCACAAACTAGGCAAGATGGCATGTGGAAAATATAGCTAATGCAAAAGTAATACAGGTTTGTAGGAATTCATGCATGCACAATTTTTGAGTGTTTGCATGAAAAAAGATACTTTAGTGCTGCTTTAAACTAAGCTTGCTTTGCTCTTGCCACCCTTTCCGACAGTACCTATGCAGAGGCTATTGTAAGCACTTTATTGCTCCCTCTCTGATAGCAGAGTTCTCTAGCAACCCATAGCTTTGTCTCTTCTGCCGTAGAACAAATGCACCTGCCTGTTTTGCAATCTTCTTTAGCATGTACACGGATTTTGCACACCTTGGTGCCAGAATGAATTTGTTAATTTATTACAGGTATTTATATAGTGCTGAATGAGAGTAATATCCGCGCTTGGTAAGGACAACAAAACAAGCAGCTAAGCACTGTAACCCAGATATTAGGCACAAGAATAAATATATAATAAAAAGTGCAGAACTGAAAATTATCAAATACATGCAAACTAAAATTAAAGTGCAGATGTGCACATGTAAACCATAACTAATGTATGATATTCAAGTGAATTCCATACAGTGCAAGAAACAAAAATGGCTGAGTGGTGGAAGAAACTCATGGCCGAATAGCAGTGACCGGCAACTGGTAGATTTTTGCTGACAGTTGGAAACGTTGCCGACACTCCATGCAGCTGTTGTCACGTTGATTGTATGGTCACCGCCCTGAAGTCCCAGCTCGGAAGAGACCTGGAGACCAGAATAGCAGCTTGGTACCTGTGAGGATTTCCTGAAAGGGACGACCCGGGACATCAGATTATGTTTCTACAGGGTCCCAGATCGGAGAGGGACGCACCAGGCTATCAGGTTATCTTTAAACATGATCTTAGATCCAACAAGCGCCTTATGACCCCCCTAAATAAGGGTGGTCACTGGCTCTCTGGTAAGCCTCTTGTCTCTCTGTGGGGATGGGTTTCACATGGTCAAGTTTATATTTCATACTTCACAAGACTTTACCTATTGGATCCATGCTTTATGAGGATTTCTCCTTATGAACTCCTATCGCCAATTAACTTTTTGCACGTGTCTAATTTGCACTTCATTTAATTTTTGTTTGTAACTCAGCCTTTTTTGTTTCTTGCACTGTATTGTATTCACTTAAATATCGCACCTTAATTTTGCTTTACATGTGCACATCTGCACTTTATTTTTAGTTTGCATGTGTTTGTATTTGATCATTTTCAGCGCTGCACTTTTTATTATATATATATATATATATACATATATATATATATATATATATATATATAGTGCTGTTCATTTATGCAGTGCTATACATACAGTATATTGCACGTTCACATCAGTCCCTGCCCTCAATCTAAGGTCCCTGCCTCACATGCATACATATTCTAGGGCCAATTTAGACAGGAGCCACTGGCAGATCACCGGTGCAAAGGAACTGGGACATAAAAGGATAAATAGCACACATTTTGCTGATGGCCTACAGCAGTGATGGCTAATCTTGGCACCCCAGATGTTTTTTCCATGATGCTCAACTACACTGCAGAGTGCATGAACATCATGGGAAATGTAGTTCCAAAACATCTGGGGTGCCAAGGTTAACCATTTCTGGCTTACAGGAAACCAAGAATACAGAGTGATAGGTATTCAGTTGTCCCGGAGCAATGTCTTATGATCACACCGCTCCCCTCCTCTGATTCTAACCCTCTCTGAGGTGCACATAATTCAACCTACCTGACAAAAGCAGATTTCTTTGCCATTATGTCTGAATTCTGAAAACTTGCCAAACTTTAGCCAGAAATGCTACAATTCCTTTCACCCCTCTGATTCTGTTCATGCGTCAGAGTTGGAACCTCTATACTTTGAGGATAAAATAAAGGAGAGTGGTGGATGCAAATACTGTAGCACGGGCTGCAGCGGATTTTGTAACCCCCTGCATTTAAGAGCCACATATTTTGGCTTCTTGAAAAATGCTCTTCACTGTGGACATACTGAATGACGCTGTGTGAACTAGTCTTTGCTTAGCAGCACCAAAATCTTCAAGCCAAAACAAGACCTAATGGGCACCAAGAGGCTGCCAGAATCAAAGAAGACTTTTTCCATCCACGCAGTTTGAAAGTGTACTACATGAGGACTGGCCTAATCTTGAAAGGATATTCCTCCTCTTAAGCCATTTGCTGAAATCCCATATCCTATGGAAAAGAAATTTCTATAAAAATGGGTAGTAAATCCTGACAATTCACTCATCAATAAACACCTAATGCCCCGTACACACGGTCAGACTTTGTTCGGACATTCCGACAACAAAATCCTAGGATTTTTTCCGATGGATGTTGGCTCAAACTTGTCTTGCATACACACGGTCACACAAAGTTGTCGTAAAATCCGATCGTTCTGAACGCGGTGACGTAAAACACGTTGGGACTATAAACGGGGCAGTGGCCAATAGCTTTCATCTCTTTATTTATTCTGAGCATGCGTGGCACTTTGTCCGTCGGATTTGTGTACACACGATCGGAATTTCCGACAACGGGTTTTGTTGTCGGAAAATTTTATATCCTGCTCTCAAACTTTGTGTGTCGGAAAATCCGATGGAAAATGTCCGATGGAGCCCACACACAGTCGGAATTTCTGACAACACGCTCCGATCGGACATTTTTCATCGGAAAATCCGACCGTGTGTACGGGGCATTACAGTTCCCTAGTGAGGAAGCTCTCTTAAGCCTAGCTTCTGTACTACTTTTGGCGACTTTGGCGTGCGATTTGTATAGACTTCTGTGCAGCAACTCGCACAGATGTCTCTGAAATCACCCCCCGAAGGTCGAGACTAACATGCAGGAAAGAAATCGTGCGAGTTCAGCTGAACTCACGCAATTTTAATCCCGTTGTCAGTGTGAACCCGGGGTATAAGGCCACCTCCTTTACACTTGTAGCTCCTGCCTTGCAGCCAGCAAGACTATTGCTGACTATTGCTAACTATAGCTAGTCAAGGTAAATGAACAGGTGAGAACATGAACTGCTCATTGATGACCAAGTTCATCTTATTACAATTATGATGCCCTCTGCTTGTGCTCCTGCTTGACAGGGAAGAAGAGGGGAGCGGCAGAGCCGGGGAGTGCACGAGGCGTTGACTGTCTAGTAGACAAGACACAGGACGATTTTGGTCTCGCTCACCTCTGCATTCCCTCTTCGGACATCATGTCTGGAAACTATGATGATTCAGTCGGAGTAGAAGTGTCAAGCGACGGCTTCAGGGAGAAGACACTTCCGTGAAAGCTCCTAGGACCTCATCCTTTGCTGGTTACCAAGGCTTTACCTCTATTGCCGGTGGGCAATACAAGCTGGTTTGACCCATAGAGCATATGCTGTTTTGGGTTCAAACTTTCCAGTAGGCCTCCATTCACTCCGGTGGTGGTATCTTCACATTTTTCCATTCCTATGCACATGGTGATCATGATGGTTTCACGCGAAGAAGGGCTGTGATTCACTATTAGACATGATCAACATTTAGAAAATATTAGAGATTTTCTTAATCACTATTTGTATTTAACCCTTTAGCGCTACACTTTGTTACACTTGAGGGTTCTCTGTACCACAAGAGCTTTCAGAATCTCTGTCAAAGATGGGGTAATCCAGATGTCGACATCCTGGCCTCTAGGTTCAACAAGATCAACAAATTTGTAGCCAGAACCTGGGATTCTCTGTAGATGTCCTGGTGATTTCTTGGTCTTCATGTCTCTGTAGCATAAAGATTGATCTCACAAGATATATTGCACATGGACATCCTACTTTTGCCTGATGCAAAATTTTAAAAAAACGGAGTACCAGAGAATACTTATTTTTTGGGCTTTCTGCAAAATTGAGCCTCTTTTTGTCTTACCTGCAGGCCCTCTTATGCCGTGTACACACGACCGGACTTTGCGGCATAGTTGGTTCGGCGGACCGGAGTCCGTTGGACAATTCAATCGTGTGTGGGCTCCAGCAGACAGTTTTTCCCCAAAAGTTCGACGGACCTAGAAATGAAACATGTTTCAAATCTTTTCGACGGACTCGAGTCCGGTCGAAAAGTCCGCTCGTCTGTATGCTAGTCCGACAGACAAAAACCGACGCTAGGGCAGCTATTAGCTACTGGCTATGAACATCCTTGTTTTAGTCTGGTCGTACGTCATCACGTACGAATCCGCCGGACTTTGGTTGATCGTGTGTAGGCAAGTCCCTTCATTCGGAAAGTCCATCGTAAAGTCTGTCAAAGTCAGCTCGTGTGTACGAGGCATTAGAGGACATCCTGCTTTCCGATCTACCAGTGCCAGGTGGATCCGCCAACTTATTTCCAGGTTCTATCTCTTTAAGGAAAGGGTTTCTTCTTTCTCTGGTCCTCTGTTTACCGATTCTCTAGGTTTTACCAGGTGAATGTTTAAACCTTGGCTGATGTGAGCTGGCCGCAAGATGCTTCAGGCAGTCATATGAGTGTTTTCTGGTTCCTTAGCCCTTGTTCTTTTGTGCATCTCTTGGCAGTACTGTTTGCTATGTTGTTGTCCGCCCCGCAATTTGATTGGGGGACGTAGCATGGTCTGTGAATACAAGTCCTGTACAGTACAATTATAATGGGAATTTTGACTTGCCTATAATGTTCTCATCTTGGAGTACAGGACAGGACACAGGCCCCCTACCCCGTTTTCTTTGCTCATGCCTTATTGCTTGCATGAAAACTGGAGTCTGAAGGAGTGGGTACTATAGTCCAATTTATTTTTTTGGTACAGTCATCTACTAGTCCAGGGGTAGGCAACCTTGGAGAGATGGAGATCTACTTGAACAACACTGATGAAGTCAAAGATCACCAGGCACAGTGTATAGTCGTTAGGGCCAGTTCACACCAGAATGCGGTGCCAGAAAGGCATGTCCAGTGTGTTTCCTGCACCATGTTAAAACGCACTGTCTTTGTGATCTACTGCGGGTGATGATACAGTGTTAGCTCCAAACGTAGATCGCAACACAGTTTTTTTGGACACAAAAATTAAATAAGTATTACAAGCAAGTTCAGCGTTTAGGGGTGCGTCACGCTCAGAAGGTAGGGTTCAGGAGTGCATCAGGCTCAGAAGGAAGAGATCAGGGGTGCGTCACGCTCAGAAGGCAGGGTTCAGGAGTGCGTCACGCTCAGAAGGCAGGGCTGGGGGGGTGTGAAGGGCAGTAGAAGACATTGCTATGGGGTGGCACCCCCCCACACACACAGTGTCCTCTACTGCCTATAGCAGTGACCTCTGGACCCCTTCCCTCACATAGCATGTGTTCCATTGCACCCTACCTGTGCACAGCAGAGAGCGAGAGGCAGCACAGTTCTGGACAGAGGGCGGGAGCTGGCAGAGTGACTTTTCATATTAACAAGCTGGTGATTGGTTGCTTAGGACCTAGCAACTAATCACCTGCGGGTTAACTCCTCCTGCCCTCCATCCTGAATTGTGCTGCCTCTCGCTTTCTGCTGTTCACTGATGACACTGGAGGGAAAGGAGAGAGAGAAGGACCGAAGGCACGGCAGGGGAGGCTGGGGGCAGAGAGAAAAAACGGTAGCTAGCAGTAGAAGGCGGGGGTTGGCAGAGCAGACCTGTTCACGGTCTACCTGTCTGCGGTCGATAAGTGTACTGAGATCGATGGGTTGTTGACCCCCATACTAGTCTTTTTGCCGGTTGTAGAGAATTCTTTTGACCAAATCAAAGAGGATTCACTCCTGGAATTTTAAATACACAAACTTTGAGGGGCTCCTAACTCTTAGCTGAAGGAGCAAACCAAAATATTATTTTATATATATATATATATACACACACACACACACACACACTAAAAACTTGGTTTGAGAGCGTTTGTCATGTCACAAATGAGTATAAAAGAAAAGAGAGGTGCCTCTAAGTGTAGCAATATAGTTACATTTAATGAAGGTACAACATTTAGCAACATATTGTTACACTTAGAGGTGCCTCTCTTCTCTTTAATACTCTGTAGCTCCTGCTGGATTTTGCTTCTTGTGGGGGCTTCCATTTGTGGATGGACATTTTATGGTTACACAACCTATCACATTGCTATAATCTTTTTATATGGACTATAAACTGAAGGACTTATGAATAAATGGTTGTGGAACAAATCATTTGAGTTTCCATTATTTCTTATAGGGAAATTTGCTTTGATATACAAGTGCTTTGGATTACAAGCAAGTTTCTGGAGCGATTTATGCTCGCAATCCGAGGTTTTACTGTATTGTTTAGTTATTACATTATAGAGATCTCTTTAACCACTTAACAACTGCCTTCTGTAGGTTTACTGCTACAAGGCGGCCGCTGTGTGCAGAATCACACTAATATATATATATATATATATATATCACACACACATTCCTGTGTAGGGAGCATGCGCACCCGGGTGTGCTGCGATTCGTTACAGCATATGCCGATCCCTGGGTCCCAGTCAGTAATTGACCGCTGCCACCCGGTGATTGGCTCTGAGCTTTACCGAACACAGCTCTGTGAATATAAACAACACAGAGCTGTGTTCAGTGACAGGGGATCTCGTTCTTTCATTCCCTGCTAATCAGGGAATGAAAACAACTAGATCCTCAGTAAAAGCAGCACACACGCGCTTGTTAGGCACACCTTTAACCCTTTGATCGCCCTAGATGTTAACTCCTTCCTGTCATTAGTACAGTGACAGTGCATATTATTAGCACTGATCACTGTAATAATGTCACTGGTGATATCAGTGGCAGCTAGTGTCAGATTGCCCGTCACAGTCCCGTTATAAGTCGCTGATCATCGCCATTACTAGTGTGTGTGTATATATACATATGTGTGTGTGTGTATATATATACATATATATATATATATATATATATATATATCCTCCCATAGTTTGTAAACGCTATTACTTTCACACAAACCATCTATACTTAGTGGGATTTTTTTTTTTACCAAAGATGTAGCAGAATACATTAATACATTTTTTTATGGGATAGGTTTTATAGCAGAAAGTAAAAATTAACTGTTTTTGCATTTATATAATAAAAAACAAACCCAGAGGTGATCAAATACCACCAAAAGAAAGCTCTATTTGTGTGAAAAAAATTATATAAATTTTGTTTGGGTACAACGTCGCATGATAGCCCAATTGTCAGTTAAAGTAGCAAAATGTTGCACAGCAAAAAAAAATGGCCTGGTCATGAAGGTGGTAAAACCTTCAGGAGCTAAAAATGGTTCAACAGTTCACCACCCATCGCATTTCTCTGCATCATCACTTTTGTCCTGTGGCCTGAAGGTTATCAAATAGTATGGGCCAAATCAGAATGTAGCAGAGTGATTTTACTGACCAACAGAGGTGTGTGTATTTACAAGAATGGGTGGCCAAATTACAAATGGCAAGTAGAAGGGGTGTGTGTATATGTGTGTGTGTGTGTGTGTGTGTGTGTGTGTGTGTGTGTGTGTGTGTGTGTGTGTGTGTGTGTGTGTGTGTGTGTGTGTATATTTATACACCAGCCAGCCATAATATTATGACCAAGGACAGGTAAAGTGAAAAGTATTGAATATCTTGTTACAATGTAGTGGCGGTGCGTCCATAAAGGGCGCAGGAGTGCCACCCCCTCTCTCCTGGCACCGCTCTATCACCATAGATAGATTCATGCATTGCATGAATCTATCTATGGTAGCCGCTGACACCCCTTATTCAGGTGTCCGGCCCCTTTTCGGGCGCCAGGGACCTGAATTACAGCGGTGGGAGTGTTTTTTGGAAGCACCTGATTAGAGCTGTAGGCTCTAATAGGCGCCCCAAAAAGGTGAACAGCGGGTGCAATGCTGTGCGTTCGCTGTTAACTCAGCTGTGTGTTAGCAAAGCGAAGGAATTCGCTTTGCTAACACTGAACCACCTCTCAAAGACATCTCTCGGGTCTGTTACCTGTCACCCAATTGGCTGAAACGCCAGGCGCTGTGATTGGATGCCTGATAGAGAGGACAGAAGACGACATCGAGGAGTGTGCAGGACACTGCTGCTGCTGACCCGCTGCGAGACAGGTAAGCGCCGGGCAATGCACACTGGCAGCATTTGATGGGGCACAGTAACGGCCATTGATGGGCACACTGGCAGCAATTGATGGGTACAATAACTGCGTTTGATGGGCACAGTAGCTGCGTTTGATGGGCACAGTAGCTGCGTTTGATGGCACAGTGGCTGCAATTGACTTTTTTTTTCAGTTTGTTTGCACCCCCCCAAAAATTTTGAGCACCAGCCACCACTGTTACAATGGCACCTGAAAGTGGGTGGGATATATTAGGCAGCAAGTGAATATGTCCCTTAAGTTAATTTGTTGAAAGCAGAAAAAATGGGCAAGCGTAAGAATTTGAGCAACTGTGACGAGGTCCAAATTGTAATGGCTAGATGCAGGCCTCTTTTTCAGCGGAGACACGGGGAAACGCAGTTCCGGCACCTCCAGCACTGAATGTATCTACTGGCAAGGGGTGCTGGGGTATCTATTGTCGCTGGTGGGGGATCTGTTTTTGTGTGGGGGTCTATTGTTGCTGGGTAAGTCTACTGTTGCTGGTGGGGGGGGGGGGGGTCTTATCTTGCAGGGGGGTCAATTGTTACTGGGTTGGATCTACTGTGGAGGGAGAGGTCTATTGTTGTTCAGGTGGTACTTTGTTGTGAAGGGGTCCATTGTTGCTGGGGGAAAGTCTTTTGTTGTGTGGGGGAATCTGTTGGTGCTGGGGGGTCTATTGTTTCTGGGGTGGAGTCTATTGTTGCTCATTGCAAGGAATCTGTTTTACTATCCTTCTTGTTTTCTTTAACAAATTTCATAGAAATTACTGAGTAGCCCAAAATACTTGATTCTGTATTCTCAGAAAGGTGCTGTACTGGGAGGTGGGTAGGGGGTGAAACCAAGGGATGGTGCTCAGAGACGTGTAGGGGGCAGAGACGAAGAGTGATTCGGAAGGGTGGAGTTCCTGCACCTATTCCCTGCGAAAAAAAGCCCTGGCTAGATGACTGGGTTATAGCATCTCTAAAGCTGCAGCACTAGAATGTTCCCAGTCTGCAGTGGTCCAAAGAAGACAAACCAGTGGGGTCACGGGCGGCCAAACCTCAATGATGCACAGGGGGAGTAAAGGCAGGCCCGGTTTAGTTCAATCCAATAGAAGAGCTACTGTAGTTTAACTACTTGCTTACTGGGCCAATTCTGACACTTCTCTCCTACATGTAAAAATTATCTTTTTTTTTTTGCTAGAAAATTACTCAGAACCCCTAAACATTATATATATTCCTTTTTCATACATCATGGGACACAGAGTCAGGCTCTAGGTTATACTTCATCATTAGGTGAATGGACACTGGTAGACCAAAGGTCTTCAGACAGGAAGTGATCCCCTATATAACATCTCCCATACAGGAAGTACTTTCATTTTTTACCAGTGTCTGCAAGGTGGATGGCACTGTTTGTTTGAGCTCTCTGAGCTCCAGGTCTCTAGTCCCACAAACGGTTCCAAAAATGAATCAATCGATTGACCGATCGGATCCATTTGACACAGGCTTTTATGCTTAGATAAATGGTACCCGAGCCTCACAAAGAAGACTCAAGATCCTGCGAGGTTTTGCCTGTACTGTGGCCTCCGGGCGCTGGACCCTGCGGAGTGAAAATCCTGGACACTACAGGCATTTCCTGCAGGGTGCTGTACAGGTCCAAGGGAGTGAACCCTAAACATAAAAGGGTACCCAGTCCTTGAAGATCCAAATGAAAGGAACATGCCCTGAAGGGTGAAGATTGGGCCCTTAGTTCCTAAGTGGCCCTGAGCCTGGACGGGTAAGTGAAAGGACACTTGCACGTTGCCCCGATCTACTGTCTCAAGGTACTATATTCCACCCCAATTTACAGTCTTTAAATTTGACGGCATGGCTATTGAAGTCAGGATGTTAAAGGACCGTGGCATCTCGGGACCAGTGGTGTCTACTCTAGTAAATGCTAGAAAAGCTATCACTAGGAAGATTTATCATAAGGTCTGGAAGACTTATATTGCTTGGTGTGAAGCCAAAAAATGGCATCCTCAGAAATATGTAGTTGGGAGAATTCTCTTTTTTACAGTCTGCTGTGGAAATTAAATTGGCTTTGAGTACAATCAGAGGTCAAGTTTCAGCCCTATCAATATTCTTCCAAAGGTCTTTAGCCTCCCATTTACTGATCCGAACCTTTATGCAAGGGGCAACTCACTTGCTTCCCCCCCATTAGGTCACCTATGTGTCCTTGGGGCTTGAACTTGGTGCTGTGTGTGTTACAGAAACAACCATTTGAACCTATTAAGGAAATTCCATCAGACTTGCTGTCACGCAAGCTAGCCTTCCTGATGGCTATCACCTCGGCTAGAAGGGTGTTGGCGGCCCTTTCATTCAGGGAACCGTACTTGATCCTTCACCCTGACAGAGTCTTGTTATGACCTGTTCCATCCTTTTTGCCAAAAGTGGCATCGATCTTTCATTTAAATCAGGACATTATTTTGCCTTTTTTTTTCTCTCAGCCTCGTTCGGCGGATGAGAGAAGACTGCATTCTTTGGATGTTGTCCGGGCAGTCAAGGTTTGTCTAGATCTGCGGAGATCCGAGGATCAGACTCTTTTTGTTTTACCAAAAGGACCCAAGAAGGGGCAGGCAGCTTCCATTGTCAATTGGGTCCGTCAGTTGGTCATTCAGGCCTACGGTCTGACACATAAAGCTCCTCCCTTTAGGGCGAGAGCCTATTCTACCAGGGGTATAGGAACCTCCTGGGCTTTTCGCCATCAGGTATCTGTGGCTCATATTTGTAAGGCTGCCACCTGGTCCTCAGTGCATACCTTCACAAAATGTTATCAAGTGGATGTTCGAGCAGCCGAGGATTCGGTCCTCAGGACCCACTAACAGGCCAGGTTTGCAAGATAACTGAAATACATTGCAGGTGATATCATTTGCTGCTCAGTGATTGCAGTATTCTTGTCCGCATCTCCCCAAGGTAATACTTAAAATCTGGCCTGTTGGTGGGTCCTGAGGACTGGAGTTGAGAACCACTGAGCTACAGTGTACTGCGGGCTGCCGTACAAGTTCTGATGGCTATTGTTTGGCAGGGCGTCTCCCTCCCCTCAAGGCTATTGCTTTGGGACATCCCAGCAGGTAATGAATATTAGCCCGACTCTGTGTCCCATGATGTATGAAAAAGAAAATAGGATTTTTACATCATACTTACCTGTAAAATCCTTTTCTTTGAGTACATCATGGGACACAGAGCTCCCTCCCCTCTTTTTTGAGGATTTAGTGCTTGCTACAAAACTAAAGTACTTCCTGTATGGGAGGGGTTATATAGGGGATCACTTCCTGTCTGAAGACCTTTGGTCTATCAGTGTCCATTCACCTAATGATGAAGTATAACCCAGCAGGTAATGAATATTAGCCTGACTCTGTGTCCCATGATGTACTCAAAGAAAAGGATTTTACAGGTAAGTATGATGTAAAAATCCTATTTTTTTTTTAGCAGAGATCCTAGGGAATAAAATGGCAGTTGTTGCAACTTTTTATCTCGCACGGTATTTGCGCAGCAATTTTTCAAATGGTTTTTTTGGGGGGAAAAAAAACCCCCAGCAAAGTTAGCCCAATTTTTTTACATAATGGGAAAAACGTTACGTCGAGTAAATAGATACCCAACTTGTTATGCTTTAAAATAGCACACACTTGTGGAATGGCGCCAAACTTCGGTACTTCACAATCCACATAGGTGACGCTTGAAATTTTTTTTTACAGTTTATCTGTTACAGAGGAGGTCTTGCACTAGAATTATTGCTCTCGCTCTAAAGTTCACAGCGATATCTCACATGTGTGGTTATATGTGCTGTTTACATATGCGGGCACGACCTACGTATGCTTTTGCTTCTGCGGGTGAGCACGCAGGTGCTTTAATTTTGTTGTTGTTAATTTTACGTTTATTTTTCTATTTTGATGCTTTCTTTTTACATTTTTTTTATTTTTTATCACTTTTATTCCTAGCACAAAAAACGTAAACATTCTTTGTACTAGGAATATGGCATGATAGGTCCTCTTTACAGTGAGATCTGGGGTCTATAAGTCCCCAGATCTCTGCTTCCCAGCCGAGGCAGTGACATTTTTTCAAATGCAGAGTCTGGGCGTGACATCATAACATCACACCCGGCCTCCAAACAATCAGAGAACTCGGGGATCTGGCCCACCGGAAAGCTCTATCGTCAACATCTGGCGCCGGTCGGTTCCTTCTACAGCTCACCGACCGCACAGGTGAGTCGGTAGAAGCACTGGAGGGTGGCAGGTCTTCCCTTCCCGCCGCCTGTAAGAAGAATCAAGCTGCTGAACAGCTCTAAAAGAAGATATCTGAATGATGCTTGTAACTGCAGGCATAATTCAGATATCCCCACTCAAAGTCTGCGACGTCATATGACGTTGGGCGGACGGGAACTGGTTAAATTGCTAAAAAAAGTTCATGCAGATTTCAATTGAAAGGTGTTAGAACACACAGTACATTGCAGTTTGTTGTGTATGAGGCTGTGTAGTCTTAGACTGGTCAGGCTGTCCATGCTGACCCGTGTCCACAGCCAAAAGCACCTACAATGGGCAAATGAGCTTTAGAACCAGGAGAAATGGAAGAAGGTGGTCTGGTCTGATGACTTCAAGAATGGTTTGAGGAACAAGAGTTTGGTCTCATTCTTCACATCTCCAGCCATTTGATCATCTGTGGGATGTGCTGGAAAAACAACCGATTGTTCAGCTGGTTGACACTGCAAAGCAGCAAGTGATGATGCTCTGAGGTGGCATTCATTTTGAATAACATCTCAATCCACCGCTAGCTCACACCTGGAATGTATTGAAAAAAATTCAGATTGTATTACATTTCTGTGGGTTCAGGTGCTTACAGCCCATTCATTTAGAATTGGTTGCCTGAACCTCAATGCAAATATTGCTCCATATACTTCCTCTATATGGGGCACTGTACTGAAGCATGGTAATCTACAGGCTACCTGCACAAAGCTGGAAATAGTCTCTTCCCACAAATTGCATTGGGTATGCAATACAAGTGGAGACTTTTAGCAAGGTTACTGAGCAAATGTATACAAATAGTAAACGTCTTTAGGCAAAATACCATTTTTGTGTCACAGGCCTTTGAATGAAAAGCCCCATGGGGGTTTAAAATGTCACACAGATTTATCAGACCCAGAACACGAGACCAATGCACAACAACAACTCCTGAGGCTGGCACAGGGCTGTTAAATCAGTAACAATGTTACATCACTGTCAGAGGAGACTACAATCAATGCTCCCTGAGATGTGTATCCATATACGCTTTTCAATTCTCCTTTAAAAAAGGCGTAAATCCTACCGACCTTTAGCCACATTATAATAATAAAAAGCACAGACACAGCCTGCTTTTGTATGAGAATATTTATTATTTCTAAAGATCTTACAACCTGGCATAATCTGATTTCATTCAAAGAAACATATATTCTTTTTCTGAAGCCATGGCTGTGTGCATATACATATTTATATTATACATAAAGGCAATTCACTTTTAACGTAATAACAATCAAAATAACTTAACTGAATGGCTGTCATTCTGTGACACTTGGAAGCATTAAACACTGAGTGAGTATGGTACAATGTAAAGAAAAGGTTTAAAATAATAACATTAAAAGAAAACAATCATTTCATTCATACGTGAAATTGTATTTAGCGGATAGGAATATATGTGTATCAAAATATATGTATTGATAAATATTTGCTCTTATTTGTGTTAAGAGGAAAGATTATCCTGATTGCCTCAGATGCCTGAGCAAGATGTATAGTGCCTTAATAAGTTGTATAAAATGGATAACGAATGTGGACATCAGAAAGGCAAACAAGCTGGTTTGTAATGCAATGCAAAACTGAAGAAAGAAAAAGCTGCAACCCATCAGAATAAAGGTCTTTGCTGACTGGCTGATATTAGTTACTGTGCAATATTGTTGATCTTATTATAAACATTAAAGTATTTACTGGCTCCTCTGAATTTAAACTGATGATCTAACTGGTATCTCAAGATATGATTAACAGCTGAGTGTAACAAGTACAGAAAAGCTCCTCATTGCTGAATAGGAAATATAAGTTGGCTTACATAATGAAACTATAAAGGGACAATTACCATAGCTCTTATAATTTACTTAAACAAAGCTATCAGTTTCTTTTCCTCACATACTTTCATTATGTCCAATAATCTCATGGATGGGGTCGTTGCTTATGCCTAGTACACAAAATCAGAAAATCGGACAAAGAATTCCGCTTTCGAAGCGATCGCACGATAATCTGATCGGTAGTACACCGCTTTCATAGTTTATGCGAAAATATCCGAAGGGACAAACACAAATTTTTTTTTCTCGTACTATACCAGAAGGTGACATTTTTGTTTAATCAGTGCAGTATTCGTCTGGAAAAAAAAAAATCAGAAGACCAAGACCACGCATGTTCGGAAACAAAAGAATACATTACAATACTTCCAAAAATGTATTCTGTCTTATGAGAATTTTTGTTACCTATTCCTTTTCAATATGAGACTAGCATGCATAAAAACAAACCAAAAAACGGTTGTTCATTTTCCCAATATTCCCACCGACCGTGTGTATGAGGCTTTAGTCTACTATGATGGACAACAAAAAACCAAGGGTTATACACTTCTACATTGCAAGCCTAAAGCTGAACTCCAGACAGATAAAAATACATTTCGTGATGTATCCATGTGTGTCTTTTATAGGTGCAAGCAGTGTAAACAGCCAATATTGTTCACTGAGTATTTGATATTAGCATCTTGTAATGCCCTATACAGCAGCACACAGACTTGGAGAGGGATGGACAGGACTGCGAACCAATTGGGTATGCTGCATGCAAACATGTTGACAAAGAACATAGGAGGAGAGAGGAGAGTGACAGAGAGATGAGCTCATTGGTCTGCTATTTCACCTCTCACAGGTTAGGAGAGGGACAGGACCTGTATGTATTACATTATTGCTACAGGTATGTCAATTTCAAAACCTGGCAGACAGAATTATAAACTACGTCTACAGTTTAGTCCCCTTTCACACGAGGTGGAATCCACTTTGCTCAACAGGAGATCTGTCCGCTGATCCTCTGCTGAGCAGAGCAGAGGTGGTGGATGACAGGTCTGTGTCCACTCAGTTTATGCAGAGCGGACACGGTCCGAGCCCACTCTGTTTTATGGGTGGTTGGGTGTAAATAGACTGGCCTTCTGTTTACACCTGACTGCACTTCGATCCAATCCACCCAGACAAATGGGAACATCCCCTTCCTTTTTTTTTTCAGCAGACCGTATCGGGTTGGAGGTAGACAATACACAAGTCCGTTTACACCCACCGATCCATAGGGAAACATGGACCATTTGATCAGGTTTGCCTGAAAAACTGACAGAGGAACCTGATTGAATCACCTGTGTGAAATGGGCCTAAAACTGCTCCAATATGTGTATTTGGTATGTGTTTTTAGTGTTTTACCAAGACCTTAGCTTTAAAGTGGAGGGCCACCCTAAAAAAAAAAATTGCACCAAAAATCTGCAAAAAAAAAAAAAAAAAAACGTGAAAAAAAAAAAAAAAAGAACTTACCCGAAACCCTTGTTGCTAGGCAGTCTTCCTAATCTGCCTCTTCCTATTCCGCGGCGTGTCCTGCTCCTCGGTGAGCGGCCCCGTTGCCTTCTGGGAACTGTGTGTGTTCCCAGAAAGCCACGGGGCCATTCACAGAGCGCCACGCCACTCGCGCAGTAGGAAACTGGCAGTGAAGCCGCAAGGCTCCACTGCATGTTTCCCTTAGTTAGGATGGCGGTGCCGGGACCTGAGAGCCGAGGGACGGGACGGCCTCAGGCGCCCAACATCCCGGGCACCCAGAACAGGTAAGTCTACTTATTTAAAGTCAGCAGCTACAGTGTTTGTAGCTGCTGACTTTAAAAAAAAAATTTTCACGTCCGGAACCCCGCTTTATTGTGTGTGATACTTCCCATTAAACTGCAATGTGAGTTTCCTAAAAAGCCAATAAGCATAAATGAAAACTTGTGTACACATAACAATAATACATTTGATTAAAAATGTACTATAAAAAATAGCACAGCAAACAATGAAATAACTCCATTACGAGGACAGTAAGGAAATTTCAATAAATGCTTTTAAAAAGGTAATGATGCCATTAGCAGTACCTTGTTGGTTGGACATTAGCACTGCTGTAAATAATTTAATGTATTTACCCTTTTTATTTTTTATTTTGCTGACAACTTCCCTTTACATTTAACGAACCAACAGTGCATTTGTTTTAGATATCCAACATGGGCCTTTAAAGAAATAATAGTTTCTATAATTTTTTGTGAAGTCCAGAATAGTCATAGGTTTTATATAAAAAAAAAAAAGTGCTAATCACCACCTTAATCAATTCATATATTTTATAATGGACCGTAATATGACACATGCTTCAAGTCAGAATTTATATTACAGGAAGTATCAGCTATTAATTACAGCTTGAGTTTTATATATTAAATTGATACAATATTCCAGAAAGTCTCTTCCCAGTTTTGTTTTTCTTTCTTTTTTTTTTTTTAAAGCTGAAATCATTGCACAATCAACACAAAAACAAAGAAACAGAAACAATTACCGTACTTTACATAACTGAAGAAACATAAAAGATTAAAAATAATTAAATTAATAGGCTCTGCTTATCGAATGATTGGTGCTGATCGGTCGTTTGTGACGGTTGGTCGGAGCTTGACGGTAGAAAATGGATTTTCTCCACTGTAAAAGAAGAAATCAAATTATTTGTCTTAAGAAAAAGTCAACTGTGCTAAAAAAAAAAAAAAAAAAAAAAAGCATTCATTGTGTTCTATATACCATAACTCAAAGCAGAACTGTGTACAGACCCTTTGGCTTAAAGGATAACTTAACCTTTGAAAATACATAAATATATGCACATCTTTTTGCAGATCGGGGAGGGGCTGCAGGAGTGAAAACATGTTCCAACCTAAAGACGGGTAGAACATATAACATGTTCCCAAAGGTGAACTTATCCTTTAAAACCTGTTACAATAAAATATTCTTTGGTGAGCATGGCTGAAACAATCCTTCATCTTTAACACACAACGATTTTAAGTAAAGGGTAACCATAGGTCTGTCTATCACCCCTTTAGAGAAAGCTAACGTATATTGTTTAAATATATTTCCCAATTGTACAGTATGGGACACAAGTTGGATTTTCATAGACCCCGAGTTATAGACTGGTATCTTCAGGTGACTGGACAAATACAAAGCTCTGCTGGACACAACCTCTGGGTGTAATCCTATAACCCTATAATGCCACAGGAGGGGCCTGTAATGTTGCATCGGCTACTGGATCCTGCTGGGGGTGCTCACCTCAGCACTTAGTGCAATGTGTGTAGTTAGCCGCAAGGTGCTATACGGGTCCAGGGCTGTGGTCCTTCCCTATGTAACCCAGACCCTGAAGACCCCTTTGGGGGTATGCTCACTGTGACAGGTGAAGTCTGGACCCTGATTTGGGTCCAGCTACATGGACAGGTAAGACAGGTTTACCTTGTACTTGACTGGTACTGTAGCCTCACTATTTACAGGTTTCCAAAATAGTATTTGTTAAAAGGAAACTGGGAATTGTGTTTGAAATGTATTCACCTGCGTAGTGTTAAGCTTTTCAAACTTGGGAGTAAAATTCCATCCTTCAGAGCGTTGTCACAGGTGGATGACTAAGAGGTTACATACCACCATCACTTTTATCTAGAGCCCTTTATAGAGTACTCAGGCACTTCCGTCTGATGAGGAATTTGCTACAGGACCGTCTACACCCAGGTTGCTGTATACTCACTCCTTTGTGGGCATGCTTACCCCATTTCTGCACCCCACTTCATGAATACCCCACAGGGGAAAACTATCATGGATAGCAATGGTAGAAACTAGGCGCAAAAGAACCGCAGCACTAATTCAAGTGAACATTCTCTCAGCCAAAGGCCTGCAAAACACTAACTGCTTAGAGGACACTTCCCTTGTTCCGGAGTAGGACCCCGTTTTTACACTGGTCTCTGTATCTGATTCTAGCTCTCAGTAACATGACAAGCAGCCTACCTGACCAATATCAGACTTTCTTGGACAACTAAGATTTATTGCCCCCAGCCTCACATATCCCAGAGGTAATTGCTTTACAC
Source organism: Lithobates clamitans (assembly GCA_037952925.1). Taxonomy (NCBI): domain Eukaryota; kingdom Metazoa; phylum Chordata; class Amphibia; order Anura; family Ranidae; genus Lithobates; species Lithobates clamitans. The sequence continues at coordinate 8,042,432 of JBBGZY010000254.1, forward strand.
AAGATTCTTGCCAATGTAGATATGCTTACTGTTACTGTGCACAAAAGCCTCCGCATTGTCACACTTGAATCTCCACGGTCTCACCATGCTCCCTTGGGTACAGACCTGATAAATTTAACCACTTCTCCCTGGGTGGACGTCATATGACGTGCTGGGGTTTAAATGGTATCAACATTTTCACCAGCGATGCGCTATAATGTAGAAGTGATCTGAGTGGCTGTACAACTACTCGATCCCTCCTACTGGTGGAGGTTGGAGGAAGGAGGTGATAGCAACAAAGTTAAAGTAAAAATAAATAAAGGCACAGTGTAAAAAAAAAAAAAAGTTTTAAATAAAATAAAAAACAGTTTTTTTTTTTAAAGTGCCACTGCCCCCCATGCGAACGCATACGCAAGTCCCACAAGCATATGTAAACAATGAACACACCACACGTGTGGGGTATCGGCGTGAACATCAGAGCGAGAACAATCATTTTAGCTCCAGACCTCCTATGTAACTCTAAACTGGTAACCTGTGAAGGTTTTTATGCAGATTTTTTAGGTACCATAGTTTAGCGCTGTACCTCCCCCAAAAAAAAGCGTTTAAAAAAACACTGTGAAAATACTGTGTGGCATAAAAAATTGCAACACCAACCATTTTTTTTCAGGGTCTCTGCGTAAAAAAAAATAAAAATAAAAAAAAGATTTTTACATAGATGTGAGAAGCGTCAGAATTAGCCTGGGAGTCAATTGGTTAAAGAAATTCAAATAGAATGGGCAATTTCGGACGATTGGGTTATCCCTGAGATTTTCACCTAAAATCAGTGCTGAACTCTATCCAAAAAAAAAATCAGTTCACTAAAAAGTGGTCTGTTCTGGTAGTAGACCCTGCCATCTCAGTCTTAGATCTTACTGTCCCTACAGACGTTCTTTTGTCTAAAGATTCCACTGACAGAAAATTTGACACATTAAAAAGCTCCCTTTAATCTTGCAAGACCAGCTCTGCAACTGGCCATTGTTGTAATTTGTTTGCCAGACCACAGCTAATTTGACTAGGGCAATGAACAACAGGATCCTGTCTTCCAGAATTGAAACTTGGCAGAGCACTTAAGCGGAGGTTCACACAAAAATTGAACCTCCGCTTTTCGGAACCCCCCCCTCCGGGAGTCTATGCCTCTTCCTGTCCCCCCCCCCCGCACTGTCTGCTGGGACACACACGTGTCCCAGGAGATAGCGGGGACCAGTTAGGATGCGCAGCGCGACTCGCACATGCGCAGAAGGAAATCGGGAAGTGAACCCGCAACGCTTCACTTCCTGATTCCCTCACAGAGAATGGCGGCAGCAGCTGCTGAGAACTGAGGGACGGTTCGGCCTTGGGTGCCGACACCGCTGGATTCGGGAACAGGTGAGTGTCCTTATTTAAAAAGTCAGCAGCTGCAGTATTTGTAGCTGCTGACTTTAAAAAAAAAAAAAAATCACAGGACTCCCTCTTTACAAACAATGGTTCTGCCTTCCTCGTGCTCATGCCCTAAAACAAGTCATGACACCATCTCCAGAATGATTTCGGGGGCAATTTCAATAGACATCTGTGCATGAACCCACACAGATGTCTCTCAAATCGCCCCCGAACTCGGAATGAAATACGGGTTTGAAATCTGCCTCAATTCGAACGCGGGCTAAAGCCAAATCTCAGTCCTTCCATACGGCACAAGACTTGGAATACAAAACCTACCAAGTCAACCCCAAAACCCTCTTCGTAATGAAGGGAGCCCTCGTTCCTAAGGGGGGGGGGGGGGGGGGGTTCCCTTACTTTACTGTTTGCCTTTCTCTGGGCCCCAGACCTGTGGGTTTAATCGGTGGTTTTAAAGAGGCACAAAATCTCTACCCCCTCTTTGTTTACCTCTTTCATTCCAAATGAAATCTAAGGGACAGTCAGATCTGCAGACCACCCTAAAACATCTTCTTGCCCTTTTAAGAACTCAGGACATTCAGTTAACATAGTACCTAGACAATCTTCTTCTGGACTCATCTCTCCCTCAACTATATGTAAACGTCCAAAAGATTACTCAGATACTTCAGGCCCTCTGTTGGATAATCGGCTTTCAAAACTTTCCAACCTTCTCTTCCCCTAGAATACTTGAGCCTAATTAAGGCCTAATTCTGAGTCCAGGTTAATCCTTTCATGCCTAAGCCTTTTTCTGACATTTGTTGCTTACAAGTTAAAATCTGTATTTTTTGCTAGAAAATTACTTAGAACCCCCAAACATATATTCTTAGCAGAGACCCTAGAGAATAAAATGGCGATTGTTGCAATATTTTATGTCACACAGTATTTGCGCAGAGGTCTTTCAAATGCAATTTGTTTTGGAAAAAGTACACTTTCATGAATTGAAAAAAAAAAACAAAAACAGTAAAGTTAGCCAAATTTTTTTTATATAATCTGAAAGATGATGTTACGCTGTGTAAAAAGATACCCAACATGTCATGCATTGAAATTGCGCACACTCGTGGAATGGCGACAAACTACAGTACTTAAAAATCTCCATAGGCGACGCATTCAAAAATTTCTACAGGCTACCAGATTAGAGTTAGAGGAGGTCCTGTGCTCTAACGATGGCGGCGATAACACACATGTGTGGTTTGAACGCCGTTTACATTTGCGGGCGCAACATACTTATGCACTCACTTACTATATTTACTATACTTACTAGATTTACTATAACTAGTGCACACAGAATCTGGTGCAGTTCTGCATGGTAAACAATCAGCTTCTAACTTTAGCTTGTTCAATTAGGCTTTGAAAAATAAAACCTGGAAGTGGACTGGTTACTATGCACAGCTGCACCAGATTCTGTGTCCACCAGTTTTAACCCCCCGCAATCTCTTGAGCTGGATCAAGCACGCTCCTTCTCATCCTCCCTATGCACTTTTTTCAGCCAAGCAAGGAACTTCCCTGGGAAGGAGTGTTCCAGGCTCTCACAGTTAAGTGAACATAGTCACCCAAGGAAGCATTCTGGAGCTCAGAATAAGAACTAGCTATGAATCACTGAACCCCCATTTTTCAGGGTCATCCAGACAATGCCATGGCTGTGGCCTATATAAACCACCAAGAGGATATCAGGAGTCAGGCAGCCTTACTGGAAGTAAGGCTGATCATCTCACGGGCAAAGAAACACTGTCCAGTCCTCTCTGCTGTCTACATTCCAGGTGTGGACAATTGCCAACACCACCTCAATTAAGGGGAATGGGCCCCTCATCCTGACATCTTCAATCTCCTATGTCAGAAATGGGGAACTCCAGATATGAACATCCCAGCCTCCAAGTAGTTACCCATGTTTGCAGCCAGCACCAAGGATCCTCTAACACCGGAATAGACTGCTCTGATAATTCCCTGGACAGAATGCACCTTGACTACTCCGTAAAATAGAGCAGGAGAAAAAATAAATAAAAAAAGTGTGATTTCCATTGTACCAAACTGGCCCAGGAGAACCTGTACTCAAACCAATTAAATTGTGTCCATGCAACAAAAATACGAATAGCAAGCTAGCACACTTCTGTGTATCACCCACAGATGAAAAAATAGGACGAATCAAATTTTGTACAGTGCTAAAAATGTAATTATACAAGTGTCCTTAAACCATACACATAATAAAGTTCACCTTCTATCTTCCAGAATCTTCCATGTTAAATATAAAGTGAAAAGTGACAAAATAATAAAAAAAAGTGACATAAAAGTTTATCTTCAAAGACTTGTGCACTTTTATACAAATTCTTCTGTTTCCGAGAAGGTCAACACCTCCTCCAACATAAATCCAAAATTATAAGAGGTTAAGACTGCACCAAAAAAATATAAACCAGCAATCACTTTACACTTCCACCCCCAATAGTAACAAGAATGTTGCTCCAACACTTTTCCATATGTTTCCACTACATTTACATTTAAAAGCCCCTCAAAACGATAAAGCCACATCTAGTGCTGTCCATGTAACACGTTATTCATTAGAAGATAAATTCACACTCACATAAAAATAAAAGTGTTAGCCAGCATATCATATAGATCAAAAAGAATACAGCTGCTTCCCTGGGGATCGGGACAAGTAAACAAAAATGCCAGATGAGAGAACTGCTGCTCACCGTATGTAGGGGTTGATTTACTGAAACTGGAGTGCAAAATCTGGTGCAGCTCTGCAGAGAAACCAATGAGTTTGCAGGTTTCTTTTGTCAAAGCTTAATTGAACAAGCCAAAGTTAGAAGCTGATTGGCTACCATGCACAGCTACAGCAGATTTTGCACTCTCCAGTTTTAGTAAATCAACCCCACTGTATGCAAGCAACAGTGTGTCAGTGGTGTTGGAGGATGTGTTCACCTCGTCACAAACAGGAGAATTTGTATAAAAGTGCACAAGTCTTTGATGGTAAATTAACTTTATTTTCACTTTATTTGTAACACGGTGGATCTTAAAAGATGGAAGGTGGACTTATGTGTATTGCTCAGCCGCTTCAGCCCCAGAAGATTTTACCCCCTTCCTGACCAGAGCACTTTTTGCGATTCGGCACTGCGTAGCTTTAACTGACAATTGCGCGGTCGTGCGACATTAAACCAAAACAAAATTTACGTCCTTTTTTCCCCCCAAATAAAGCTTTCTTTTGGTGGCATTTGATCACCTCTGTGGTTTTTATTTTTTGCGCTATAAACAAAAAAAGCGCGACAATTTTGAATAAAAGCAATACTTTTTACTATATTAAATATCCCCAAAAATTATATAAAATGTTTTTTTTTTTTTTTCTCAGTTTAGGCAGATATGTATTCTACATATTTTTGGTAAAAAAACCTGCAATAACTGTAGATTGATTGGTTTGCGCAAAAGTTATAGCGTCTACAAAATAGGGGATAGACTTATGGCATTTTTATTATTATTTTTTTTTATTAGTAATGGCGGCGATCTGCGATTTTTATCGTGACTGCGACATTATGGCAGACACATTGGACACTTTTGACACCATTTTGGGACCACTGTCATTTATACAGCGATCAGTGCTATAAAAATGCATTGAATACTGTAAAAATGCCACTGGCAGGGAAGGCGTTAACACTAGGGGGTGATCAAGGGATTAATTGTAGGGAGGGGACTGTGTAGGGGGGATTACAGATCGCTGTTCATACTCTGTACGAACAGACGATCTGTCTCTTCTCCCCTCAGAGAACCGGGAACTGTGTGTTTACACACACAAATCCCGGTTCTCCGCGTGTCAGCCGCGATTGCGGTAGCCCAGTGGTGATCGTGACCGCCGGGCACTCGCATCGGCTCCGGAGGCGAGCATGTGAGCGCCCCTAGTGGCCACAGGGTGAGTCTGCGTTACATAACGTTGCTTCGCCCAGCCGTGCGGTGGCTGGTTGGCAAGTGGTTAACCACTCATCAACCACCCTATAGCAGTTTCACTGCTATAGGGCGGACGCTGTGTTCAGGATCACACACACACATATTATATATATGTATATTTATTAAACACACACACATATATATACATTAGAACCTCAGTTTGTGAGTAACGCGGTTAACGAGCGTTCCGCAAAACGAGCACTGTATTTCTAAAAATCCTAACTCGGTTTGCGAGTGTTGTCTTGCAAAACGAGCAGGATTCAGGCCAAAAGCAGTGTGCAGTACCGCTTTTGGCCTGAGGTGGGGGGCGCCGGAGCCAAACAGCGCCGATCGTCGGCGCACGGAAAGGCCCGCGGACAGTTCGGCTGACCTCGGAAAGGCTCGTGAACGGTGTCTTTCCGAGGTCAGTCGAAGTGTGCTCGGGCCTTTTTGGCCGTTTCCGAGGCTCTCTGGCGCCCCCGCCTCTGGCCGCATGCGGTATTGCATCCCATTGAAGTCAATGCGGAACAAATTATTTGCGTTTCCATTGACTTCAATGGGAAAACTCGCTTTGATATGTGAGTACTTTGGATTGCAAGCATTCTTCTGGAATGGATTATGCTCGTAATCCGAGGTTCCACTGTACACATATACACAGTTGTGCTCATAAGTTTACATACCCTGGCAGAATTTATGATTTCTTGGCCATTTTTCAGAGAATATTAATGATAACACAAACTTTTCTTTCACTCATGGTTAGCATTTGGCTGAAGCCATTTATTAGCTGTTTACTCTTTAAATCATAATCACAACAAGAAACTACCCAAATGACCCTGATCAAAAGTTTACATACCCCAGTTCTTAATACCGTGTATTGCCCCCTTTAACATCAATGACAGCTTGAAGTCTTTTGTGGTATTTGTGGATGAGGCTCTTTATCTTCTCAGATGGTAAAGCTGCCCATTCTTCTTGGCAAAAATCCTCCAGTTCCTGTAAATTATTGGGCTTTCTTGCATGAACTGTACAGCTGAGACCTCCCCAGAATGGCTCAATGATATTGAGGTCAGGAGACTGAGATGGCCACTCCAGAACCTTCACTTTATTCTGCTGTAGCCAATGACAGGTCGACTTGGCTTTGTGTTTTGGATGATTGTCATGTTGGAATGTCCAAGTACGTCCCATGCGCAGTTTCCTGGCTGATTAATGCAAATGTTCCTCCAGTATTTTTTGATAACATACTGCATTCATCTTGCCATCAATTTTGACCAAATTTCCTGTGCCTTTGTAGCTCACCCAAAACATCAGCGATCCACCTCCGTGTTTCACAGTAGGAATGGTGTACCATTCATCATATGCCTTGTTGACTCCTCTCCAAATGTAGTGTTTATGGTTGTGGCCCAAAAGCTCAATTTTGGTCTCATCACTCCAAATGACTTTGTGCCAGAAGGTTTGAGGCTTGTCTCTGTGCTGTTTGGTGTATTGTATGCAGGATACTTTGTGGCATTTGTGTAGTAATGGCTTTCTTCTGGCGACTCGACCATGCAGCCCATCTTTCTTCAAGTGCTTCCTTATTGTGCATCTTGAAACAGCCACACCACATGTTTTCAGAGAGTCATGTATTTCACCCGAAGTTATTTGTGGGTTTTTCTTTGCATCCCGAACAATTTTCCTGGGAGTTGTGGCTAAACCCCTAATTTTCCACTTCTTGATTAGAGTTTGAACACTGCTGATTGGCATTCTCAATTCCTTGGATATCTTTTTATATCCCTTTCCTGTTTTATACAGTTCAACTACCTTTTCCCACAGATCCTTTGACAATTCTTTTGTTTTCCCCATGACTCAGAATCCAGAAACATCAGTGCAGCACTGGATGAAAGATGCAAGGGTCTGTCAGGAGTCCAGAAACTCATTGACCTTTTCTTTTTTTTTTACACACACTAATTACAAGCAAACAGATCACAGGTGAGGATGGTTATCTTTAATAGCCATTCAAACCCCTTTGTGTCAACTTGTGTGCATGTTATCAGGCCAAAATCACCAGGGTATGTAAACTTTTGATCAGGGTCATTTCGCTAGTTTCTGTTGCCATTATGATTTAAAAAGAGCAAACACAGTTGATTGATAATAAATGGCTTCAGCCAAACACTAACCATGAGTGAAAAATGTTTTTGTGTTATCCTTCATATTCTCTGAAAAAAGAAATCATAAACTCTGCCAGGGTATGTAAACTTTTAAGCACAACTATATATATATATATATATATATATATATATATATATATATATATATATATATATATATATATATATATATATATATATATATATAAACAACACACCTAAATACATACAGGATCCTGCACTTCCGGGTATGCCGGGCGTGCCGCCGACAGCTCGCTTCAGCTGTGATTACACACAGCAGGAGCCCATCAGTGGGTACCGCGGACTCTCGCCAGCACCCGCCGATCATCAGCCACAGAGATAGAATGACAATATGCCTATGTAAACAAGGCAGATTGCCATTCTGACAGGAGGGAAGGTAAGAATCCTGTGTCTCTGCAAAGCAGGGACTAGGGATCTGTGTCTTCCCCTAGTAAAAGCACCTCCCAGTGTTTAGAAAAACACTGGCACACAGTTTACCCTTTGATTGCCCCTGATGTTAACCCCTTCCCAGCCAGTGTCATTAGTACAGTGACAGTGCATATTTTTAGCACTGATCACTGTATTAGTGTCACTGGTTCCCAAAAAGTGTCCGGCGCAATATCGCAAAAAAAATAAAATAAAAATTTCCCATAGTTTGTAGATGCTATAACTTTTGCGCAAATCAATATACACTTATTGGGATTTTTTTTTAACCAGAAATATGTATCAGAATACATGACCACGCAATTGTCAGTTAAAATACTGCAATGTCGTATCGCAAAAAATGGCCTGGTCAAAAAGAGGGGGGGAGGGGGGTGTAAATCTTCCGGAGGTCAAGTGGTTAAGGACACTTATATGAAATATATATATTTTTTAGCGCTGCACAAAGTTACTTGATACGTCATATTGTACACAGACACACTCAAATTTACAGAGGATGATCCCTAACCTCTTCCAAACAGGCCAGGTCTTCTCTCTCAATATTATATTTACCTTTTATCGATTTTGGACCTACCAAACAAATTTTGATTTATTAATACGATGACAAATCTATACAAGTATTCCTAGTATAATATTAGTTGCTGTTTTGAAAGAATATTTACTATTTTTTAGTTGGTATCTATCATTTGCTGGTACAGATACTTTTCTTGGTGCATTTTATTACACTTTGATGTTGGCACTTCCTACAGTGGCTCTATCAATACCCAAAACTCCATCAAAATTTGTTTTTGGCACTCTACCTCTTTTTTCTAATAGTTGAGTCACTGACTTTAAACAATTCTGCAACAAGCTAGGTCAGTGGAAAGTCAGATTTGCTTATAGAGTAACTCCACTTTTTTTGAAAAAAACAAAACAAAAAAACAAAAAAAAACGCCCCTCTGGGTGATGCATGTATAAATGTATAGATTTTAACAAACTTTGTTGCTAATTCCTACCTTTTGTTATTCTGAAGAAATACCTGTGTGTTTGCCTGTGTCCATGTGGGAAAGTGAATCTAATGGGGGTAGTTTTATAATTATCAATAAGTGCTGCACCTGCAGGGATTTCCTATTGGGAGTATCCTAACCAAAAATGTTACTTTTGTTGCAGGGGATGCGGAAAATCTGACTTGTATCTTAGTGTAGACTTCTGGGAAAATCAGTGAGCCAATCACACGGCAGGAAATGATGTTTCTGAGAGGTTTCTGTACACATTCTGAACAGAACACTTCCAGGTAGCCATATTGCATTTTAGAGAAAAATCGCAGAGCTACAGATTAAATGGTTAGGTCATTTTTAATAACATTTAATTACAATATGACTTGTCGCAATTGTATATGCTATATACCGTATTTATCGGCGTATAACACGCACTTTTTTCCCCTTAAAATCAGGGGAAAGTTGCAGGTGCGTGTTATACGCCGATCCCCTGCGATCCGAGCTGTCACTTCTTCAAAATCGCGGACCGCGATTTGAAAATGGCGCCGCCGGCGCCGAAGTACACAGAGCCGGTCCTCGGCTCTTTCCGGCGGCTCTCGTTTACTTTCGGTTTCACTCGTAGTCCGGGGCGGAGCTATCCGAGTAGGTTCGGATAGCTCCGCTCGGGACTACGAGTGGAGCCGAAAGTAAACGAGAGCCGCCGGAAAGAGCCGAGGACCGGCTCTGTGTACTTCGGCGCCGGCGGCGCCATTTTCAAATCGCGGTCCGCGATTTTGAAGATGTGACAGCAGGGACAGGGGATCCCAGGCTGCACTGGGGGAAGGCTCCACTGGGGAAGGCTCCACTGGGGAAGGCTCCACTGGGGAAGGCTCCACTGGGGAAGGCTGCACTGGAGAAGGCTGCACTGGAGAAGGCTGCACTGGAGAAGGCTGCACTGGAGAAGGCTGCACTGACAAGGCTGCACTGACAAGGCTGCACTGACAAGGCTGCACTGACAAGGCTGCACTGACAAGGCTGCACTGACAAGGCTGCACTGACAAGGCTGCACTGACATGGCTGCACTGACATGGCTGCACTGACAAAGCTGCACTGGGGAAGGCTGCACTGGGGAAGGCTGCACTGGGGAAGGCTGCACTGGGGAAGGCTGCACTGACAAGGCTGCACTGACAAGGCTGCACTGACATGGCTGCACTGACATGGCTGCACTGACAAGGCTGCACTGGGGAAGGCTGCACTGACAAGGCTGCACTGACATGGCTGCACTGACAAGGCTGCAATGAAGGACATTTAAATGTAAGTTTTTTTCCCTTCAACTTCCCTCCTAAAAGTTTTTTTTCCTTAAAATTCCCTCCTAAATTGGGGTGCGTGTTATACGCCGGTGCGTGTTATACGCCGATAAATACGGTATATTTTTACATTTGCTATTTTTTTTCCCCATGAAAGTGGAGTTACCCTTTAATTCAATGCATCAGCATGAAAGCCAGCTAATTGGCACTTTCAGATAGCATGGTTAGCTATAGCAGCTTCTATAGCACTATTCAAAGCAAGGGAAGAAAATGTATACCTTAGATATGGATGTTTCATAACCCCATTGGGTGTTGGTTTCTGTGCTGGTTTCTGGAAAAGCAGAAAAAAAAAGCATGTGTGAAAAAAAGTTCCATTTTTGTGCCATTTCTAGAAAGTTTGTTGAATCTCCAAATATGTGTTATCACCTATTAAAATGAAAACTATTTTCACGAGTCAAAGAATAGCCAGTAGATGGCAGCAAAATGCCACATAAGTTGTCCACAGCCTATCAGAAATGGTAACTATATAAGCTGTTGTAGAGAAGACCGACCATAGAAGTACAGATTTATAAAGGTTTTACCCAAGATATACACATTTTTCTAATTGGATCTAGTTGACAAAATGTGAATCCTTTGTGAAAGCATGTCTACATAGATCCCTATGTGTTATATGCATCTATTGAATTTAGACAGTTTACAAAACCCACATGCAAACTACACTACCAATAAATACTATAGCTGGGATCTTATCCATTTAACAGTAAGGCATAAAAATAGAACCTACTTGGCACTACTATTTCTTCATAATGAGACACCATCAATTCACCCATGCCACCCGTCCTAGTTAAAGTCACATTACCAGCAATCCAGTACCACTCCTGCCAACAGTCACTGGAATTAAATGTATAATAGCTCTGTCGCTGGCTAGGGGGGTGCAGTGATTTAATCCCACTGTCAATGGAAGACGGTCCCATGCTTTTCCCATACCCAGAAGCGCTGTGCTTTCTATGTAGCTTCAGTGAAGGCAGGAGAGGTGCTGGATTGCTAGTAATGTGAATGCAACTGGGGCAGGAGAGGCTCCTAAGAAGCCCCTGAATGGCCTAAGCAGGTCTGACCAAGATAAAAAAAAAAACATACTGCGAAAAAGAAGCTTTTGATTCAGCTCTTGTAAACTGGCCCTGACTTATCGACATGTAGTGTAGGGTTGGGCAATAAAATGATTTTTTCTAACATTACCGTAGGTCTGCACACTCCCTATTATATGACTGGAAGACATGTACTGTGAGTAAAGTGTAAACTGACTATAACGAAGTATTACAACTGCTCATTTCAAAGCAAATGTATCCCTTCAGGTCATTTTATTATGTACTAATCATGCGCAAAACAAAATCAATTATGTTGTCACACTGGGCGAGTCGTATAATATTTAAGAATCACAGCCTGGTTTATCTATGGACTGGGAGATATGAAGAATATGAAAGAAATTGTGTTGCGCTACTCCTTTATGAATATTATAGTGCCATACGAACTAGTAATTTAATAACATTCTCATTCCAAACATCAACAAACTGTATAGTTTGATTTATAGTCCAACGCATTTCATCACAGGGGACGTTGTCATGGGGCTGGTGAAAACCTTTTGATAAAACGCATTGGATGGTGACTAGCTGCTGACCCGATCACCACCTGGACTCACTGGAACACATTTTTTGCGATGGTCTCGTTTTATGCTTGTGAGTACCTATTTTGTACTTTAATAAATGTGTGGTTTTTAAACAATACATTATGCTATGTGGTACACTCTGCCTTCTCTCCCAGGACCTGTATTACACACACCTACGGTCAAGCTGGATGCATTACAGAGATCGTTTTTTGAGCAGTTGCAGATGCTGTGGTTCTCCTGTATGCGCTAATGGCCTCGTGATTTAGAGGTCATTATTTTCTAGTAAGGGGTGGATCGGGACTTTGGTGGTGGAAAACACAAGAAGTGGCACAAGTTTGGAGTGACTTTTTCCATAATCTGTTACACTGGATGTTTATTGAAATTGGAATGTTTGTACGCATACATTTTTTCACACATATGAAAACTATACAGTTTGTTGATGTTTGGAATGAGAGTGTTACTGATGTACTAGTTTGGATGGCACTATAATAATTCCTAAAGGGGTAGTACAACACAATTTTGTTCATATTTTTAGTAGGGCTGCGGAAATTAACGATTAATTTCTCGATTAATCGTTAATTTTTTTGATCGATCAAAATTCTTTTGATCGGTACTCACCTCTCCGCCGGCTTCTGGGTCTTCAGGGAGTTCCGTCGGAGATCCAGTGACGTCACGGACATTGTCGTCAACGGACTCCTCCCCCTTTCCCCAGTCATTGACGGTGCCCACGCTGGACAATGGTAAAGTAATAGAATACAGCAGGTGCCTGACCGATCCAATCATGGCCTGAAAGGCTTTGACCGAGTGGGCGTGTCTGCGAATCGCAGAGGTGTAGCTGCGAGCCGGTTTTGTGATTGGCCAGACACGCCCCATGCTGACGATACGTGACCCTTTCTGGGAATAAACAAGCATTGGAAGGCATTATGAAGGTGAGTGTGTTGTCTGTACTGGACAGGTCAATTGTGGAGAATGAATCGTGGTGATTTAAAGTATATATACACAGCTTGAATCTGTATTTTAGTTTTAGATTAGGTCATGTAGAGAGAAAACCCCTCTTGTTTAGGCTTTGCCTTGTGCATCCCAGTGTGGAGCTTTCATTTCATTTCCTGTCCCAGAGACACAACGGGAAGTGAAATGGCATTCCCATTTTAGATGGTTGTCAACAGGGCTGGTATACCCATTGGAGGCATTACCCAGATAGCAAGCAATTGAGCTGCAAGTTTGAAAATGTCTTGTTAAAGTGGAGGTCAACCCTAAAACAAATTTAACATTAAAAGACTCCTTAAAAATTTTTTAAAAAGTTTTTTTAAAAAAAAGTGTTAAGTCATGAATTGTGGAAACTAACTAGTGTTGGGTGATTGTATATAGTGTATACCACATTTATCACTGACTAATGCAGAGTTGCAATGCAAGGAGATCAGCTAAAAGTAGTTGGATCTGTATGTGAGTTATAATTAATCAAAATTAGTTGATTAAAAAAAAATTGATTAATCAAACACGAAAATTTTAATCAGTAACAGCCCAACAGCCCCAATCAGCAATTTTTATTTTATCTTGTATTCAGTTAAGTAGAGTGCAGCTATTCCTGGTTTATGGCATTTTATTTAATCACATTTACTATATAGTATTTTATGTGATTATACTACGCACAGAGTTCTACACATTTTATGTTGGATAACGGGAATAACCTGGATTCTATGAGCCAAAGTACACCAAAAGACAACATTCCATCCCATCATCAGCAATGCGCTCATCAATCTTACAATGTACTTTTGTGTCAATGACTGAAGCCTAACATGTGGCAATGTTACAAAACATACAAGGTTTCAAAGTTTACGGCAGACATTCTCGATGAGTATTTCTCAATAGCTTGCTGTCACTTTGACCTCTATAAGCAGCCAACACTGCTAAATCTAAATGGTTGTACCACACATTTTTCCCTTCTAGCATTGCTGCTGGCAAAATCTGCGATGGCAACTTTTATTCATGGTGATGAAAGAACGGGAAGACCTTTACATCTTTCCATACTGGATGGTGCTAAGCAGTACCCTGACCACTTCTAGATTAAAAGGAATGAACAAACAACAGGTTCTCTTCAAACAACCCCTACCCACCTATTTGGGGGGGGTCTAAAACTTGTGTATGCTCCATGTCAGAGCTTACACAGGGTTAATGACCTTTTCCCCTCCCCAGAGTGCTTGGGTCTGGCAACTGGCTCCTCAGGTCTGAGCACTGCAACCAGAGAGGAAAGTGAGAAGGTATACCCTGGAGTATTAGGCGTTTACTAAGGGTGGTGGGGTGGGGAAGCGAAGAAAAGGTTAAGTATTAGTGGGTGGGGTTTGCCCTGTTATTCCTCATCATTCAACCTGCCCTTCTCTGCAGTCTTTTCATATCTATATCCTTTTTATGAACTGGTGCCTAAAAGTGAACTGTGTCTTCAAATATTAGGCCTTACTATGGCTTCTCATAGGGGCAAAATAATGTCTCTCTTGCACTGTCTATGACTATACAAAGCTAGAAGAGAAGCTGCAGCTGCCCAGTACCCAATTAAAGTGGTTCTAACGGCAGAAGTTTTTTTTTTTTTCACCTTAATGCATTCTATGCATTAGGTAAAAACCATTCTGGGGGCAGCTCCCCCCACAGTCCCCCTTATATTTACCTGAGCCCCATCTTGATCCGACGATGTGCATGAGAGCAGCAGTTCACCTGGGTTTCTCTCTCCTCACTGGCTCACACACACCAGTGGGAGCCATTGGCTCCTGCCAATCACAGCCAGTAAACCAATGAGGAGAGAGCGGGGCCCACAGTGTCCATTCACAGGAACGCGGCTCGGGAATGAGCCTGCTTGAGTGCCCCCATAGCAAGAGGCTTACACTTCAATCATATTTGGGGAAAACACAGATCAGACCAAAAGGTAAAAAAACAAAACACAACCAGCTTTTGTGACTTTTTTCTGATATCACTCTGCTTCCCAAGCCAGGGACTGTCATCCATTTACATAAACCTCTATCTGCAGTCTATTTTTTTTTTTTTTTTGTAACAGAAGTGCTTTATTGAGAAAATTACCGTTCACAGCATATATAAAGAGACAGATTGACATCATTAGCAGCCCTGCTGCTGCATTCATTGACACAGACAGCGGTACTCAGCCCTGCCCAATCATTACTTCACTGGAGTTGATTGACAGGAGCTGGAGCCAATGGCTCCCGCTGCTATTGATCTGCCCAGGGAGAAGGGGGGGGGGGGGGTTATAAGGGGGGCGAGTCTGTGACACAGGTTTTAGACCTTAATGCATAGAATAAATTAAGGTAAAAACTTTAACCAATTCCCCGACTGCCCCATAGCAGGATTAGTGCTGCAGGGCGGCCATTTTAGCCAGAATCAAGTATGTATACGTGATTCTGCACTTCTGGGTTGGGGGCGCACCGCTTCTGCTGTGATTAGTCAGTGGGTGCTGGCCACTGGATGTTTGCCAGCACCCCCTGATCATCGAGGAGAGGCGCTGGATGGAGCTCTGCATATATAGACAATGCAGAGCTCTGTCCTGAGAGCAGGGATGTGATAGATTTTCTTTCCTTGCAAAGCAGGCAATAAAATCCATCACATCCCTTAGTAAAAACAGCATAAATAGTACACAAAAACACTTGTAAAGCACACTGTTAACCCTTTGAGCGCCCCAGGATGTTTAACCCCTTCCCAGTTTCATTAGTACAGTGACAGTGCATATTTTTAGCGGCAAAAGTGTCAGACTGTCCACCGCAATATTGCAGTCCCAATAGAAGTCGCTGATCTCCGCCATTATTAGTATAAATTAAAAAAATTCCAGTATATATCCCATAGCTATAACCTTTGCTCAAACCAATCAATATACGCTTATTGGGATTTTTTAAATTTTTTTAACAAAAATATGTAGCAGGATACATATTGGCTTAAATTTATGAAGAAATTTGATTTTTAATTTTTTTCTACTGGATAGGTTTTATAGCAGAAAGTAAAAAAAAATTGTTTTTTTTCAAAATGTTTTGATTTGCAACAGAGTTGCATGACCGCGCAATTGTCAGTTAAAATAACGCAGTGCTGTATCGTAAAAAAAAGGGTCTGGTCATGAGGATGGGTAAAGTTTCCGGAGGTCAAGTGATTAAGTCTGGCTGAAAGAGGTCATGGAATTATTGCATAAAGATCAAATTAAGTTAATCCAAGTGAGCCTTCTTACAGTGCACATTGGCAATGTTTCCTGCACTGCATAAAAAGATTGCTTATCAATTTTATCTGCTGCTCGTAATTGCTTAGGTGGTGAGTTGAACTTGAACCTGTCCTAAATACTTACAGGAGATTCATTACTAGAGATTGAAGCAGATTCTTTGGCAAAAGAAGGAGTGAAGGAAACTTCACGGTCACTTGAACTGCTCAGTGAAGACGAGTCTAAGTAGTCTGGTTCAGGAAGGACCACATTATTCTTCTCAACAAGGTTGGCTGAGCTGAGACTCCTCACTGGGGCGGGGCTGGGATTCATGCTGGAGAAGAAAACAGAATGGTTAGCAGAAAAATAGTAACTTATCAAGGTGTGAGAATTTGATATCCCCACATACAATTGTTTGTGTTTAATACCTTAGCAGTACCAGAATTGCAAAGTCATTTTAATGCCAGTGTGCCAGCTGCTTGTTCTCCCAAAACAGTCACAGACTTCTGGCAACATGCCATAGCCTGCAGGGAGGCATGTTCTAGGTGCGGCAACAAAGCTTGTCTGAATATCACACCCATACAAACATTTGTTGCCTATCGTAATGTTTGTGGTTGTGTAAAACATGGCTGGGTGTAGAATGATAATGCACAGACTATTTGTGTTCAGTCGCTAAGCCTACAATATCCTGTGTAGTTGATAAACATTTTTACTTGAAATACATCAGTGTCATTATAAGTATATATGTATAAGTACTAAAGCAGTGTAAGGCGCAATGAGGATCTGTAAAGTGTGTGATCCCATACCAACAAATCTGATATCTTAATTTTGAACTGTGAGGAGAGAAAGAAATGCTGATTGGTTACTATGGGTTAGTTAAGCACTAACCATTACACTTTGTTTTCAAAATATCAGTCTTGTAAGGAGCAGTGAAGGCTTAAAAAGGGATTTGGTTTTGCACGTCATACCTTGGCACCTGCATCGCGTCTCTTCCATTTGCTTCCAATGGCCTGCTATAAGATGATGGGAACCAGCCTTTGCTGCAAAACAGAAAGAAATGATATGCAAAAAAAAAAAAAAGGAATCTTTCTTCACAACAGTTAACTTGTTTACACCAGTGCTGCTCTGTGAAACATGATCTGCAGTTGAGTGCTGATACTGCTGCCTCCCGAGTGCCTGTTATTTGACAGAGAAAAAAGCTTTCTGCATCAGAAAACTGCACCGCAACTGTGAGCCTAGTGCTTGGCTTGCAGTTGCAGTGTGGCTCCATTCATTTAAGTGTAAACGAAGCCTTATAATATTCAAAGCAACATAAATGGCCCTGCAGCAAGGAATACAATGAAATACATAGGCAGCCCATTAGATCATATTGTTGATCTTATTGTTGTTATTAAACCCATTGTTTTCACCTGGTGATCTTGCCAGTAACACACCACCTGTATTAGAGTGCCCCCACTCTGGATAAAGGCGCACATGGGCACTTCTGGATAGCAGCTTTGTCAGTCTGAGCGGAGGGGGGTGTTAGATGTACTAGCAGTTTTAAACACACTAATAAATTGAAGTCAAACTTCAGCTCTATTGATCAACTTGTGTACAACCAGCCCGTTGGGTTTTTTCCTGAACGATCCATGCCGCCGGCTATAGCTGGCAACACTGACCATTGTATTGTGACGGCGAGGAAGTCTCCCCACTGTCATAATACAATACCACAGTGGTAGGGAAGCCCCCATCCACATTAAGTGGGCAGAGGGACGAAAGCAAAGCTTTTTGTTTCTTTCATTCAACCCACAAAAAAATGCATAATATATGGGCTGCCTAACTGGGAGGATCACCAGGTGAAAATAAAGCAAAGAAAGTCTAAAATAGAAAATGAATACAGCCATCACATGGAGAGTAAATTTCACAGTGAAAATGAAAGAGTGAAGACAGAGAAAATAGAATATTTTCAACTTTTTATAAATAACTGGAAAGGGAAGATGCCAATAAACTCTTGAAAAACAACCTCCATTTCTTATATATCATATAATATATATAATAAGCCAGTTGAGCATTCTTAAGAAACTTTAGTCTACATTATCATTTTAGGTTGACAATTTTCTCTGCACTATGAAATCTGGCCACAAGATGGTGCTGTGTAATGCTGTCAGAGTCAGGATTCTACATTTTTAGCCTGATTTACTTATCAAAAAATGATTCCTGTAATCAAAAATATTAGTCACAACAAGTGCGACTTAACCAAGCGCTCAAAAGATAAAAATCGTAAACTAAGCTGCTATTATAAAAATCACAATATATAAAACATATGCAAAGGTAAAACTCAGCATTAACAGCGCTAATAGTTGAAATTAATAAGTGCAATAATAAAACATAAAGTGAGCTATACACATAGCAAACTTGTGTGGTGAGTTTGATAAACAGTCCATGCAATAGTCCTTAAAGCTGTGTAAGGTGCCATAATATCAGAAATATGAGACAGCAAAAAGTCCTATCCTCAATACCGTTCACCAATCCACCTCGTGAGCACCCTTTTGGTGATGCACTCACCACAATGATGTAAAAAATAAGCCTGATATCTCCAAAAGGAAATTAGACACTCTTCCAAGGATTGCCAGAGATGAGTCTTCTATATCATCAGTATAAGGGATGCAGGGAGCCTGATTAAACACTAGATGGCACCAAACATTCAGATAAATCCCAAATGGGGCTGAAAAAACTGATCTGTTAAGGGTTCACAGCCCATCGCATCAATAGATGAACAGGGCTGAATTGTAAGGAATGGAGAAAGGCAAACCAACACCTCTAACGCCCCTCTAAGAGAGGGGTGTGAGCCACCCCAACCTACTCTCACTCTACCACTGGTGTTAGGCTCCCTGGACTTCCACAAACACCAGTGGTACAGTGAGAGCAGGTTGAGGTGGCTCACACCCCTCTCTTTGTTAGAGGTGTTGGTTTGCCTTTCTCCATTCCTTCCAATTCAGCCCTGTTCATCTATTGATGCGATGGGCTGTGGATCCTTAACAGATCAGTTTTTTCAGCCCCATTTGGGATTTATCTGAATGTTTGGTGCCATCTAGTGTTTAATCAGGCTCCCTGCATCACTTATACTTATGATATAGAAGACTCATCTCTGGCAATCCTTGGAAGAGTATCAGGCTCATTTTTTACATCATTGTGGTGAGTGCATCACCAAAGGGGTGCTCACGAGGTGGATTGGTGACGGTATTCAGGATAGGACCTTTCCTGTCTCATATTTTTGCATGGACTGTTTATCAAACTCACCTCACAAGTTTGCAATGTTTATAGCTCACTTTATGTTTTATTATTGCACTTATTAATTTCAACTATTAGCGCTGTTAATGCTGAGTTTTACCTTTGCATATGTTTTATAAAAAATGATTCCTATTCAAGGAGACCTATTCTAAGAGAAATACATATAAAGTCTTTGCTGACCTCTTCTTCTGAAAAAGGTATATGCTTGGTTGTTTATGTTGGTGCATAATGGGGCATCAACCTGGAACAAGTATGCAAATGAGAGACAAACTGGACGACAAAGTCAGAAAATATTGAAGCCGCAAAAAAGCATGAAATCAATGTAACTAAAATTTTCAGGAGAGGTCAGCAAGAGAAACATAGTTCCAGCTTACTTTAAAGCCCAACTCCAGCCATTGTATTTGTATAAAGTGAGGAGGAGTTAACATTACTGTCAGGTATTTAATTCTGTCTGTGACCCCACTGGGGGAGTTTTTTCCTTTACTTCCTGTCCCTATGATGTCTGTACAAGAAAACAGGGGTGCAGACATCACAAGGTCAGGCAGGCATGGGCTGCAATAAAAAAACAGATGTTCTAACCCTTCTCTGCTCGACTAAAAATGTGTTTTTCTTGTCTGTGCACCTCTTGGAGTGACTTCCCAATACTTTCTGTCCTGACAAAATTTTGACACAAGTTGGGCTTTAAGAAATAGCTGAAAAGTTAGGATTTGGAACCCTTCAATGCAAGGTTCACAACCAGCTTTGGAGACTTACAGTTTTGTTGTGTCGTGTTCACCGTACAGCCAGCCATCCTTCTCCTCTGGGATAAGTAGAGTAATAATGTCACCTTGTTGAAAGCTTAGTAAAGTCTTGTTGTTTCCAGTGTGAGGAAAGATGGTTCTGACCTTTGTCCTCTTCATTATATTCAGCCCGGTGGCAACAGACATAGACCGTGGCAAGCTGACCTCCTCATTTTCACCTGTTAGAAATAATGAAAGAGGCGAGGGGTCACATGACTGAGTGTCCCATAGCAAACCCCCACATGCACATGAGTACAGCACCCACACAGTTCTGTGCACTTCTTGTCATGAAGCATCTACCAACAGTATACTGCAATAGCATTTCCTTAAAGCAGGGCTTGACAAATTTGCTTGGAATCTAGGAGCCAGCTAAAAAAGTTAGGAGCCAGGTTTTTTTTTTTAAACGACCAACAAAGCTTTATTTTCAATATAAAAATTAATCAATCTTAAATTTACACAGAGACGACTAGAACGAATGTGACTGCTTTTATTTCCTGCCATGCAGGGACACAAGACCACCATATTCCCGCTGAGGGTCCAATCAGATCCGCCTGAAAAACTGACAGGCGAGCCTGATCAGACAGACCGTGTGAAAGGGGCCAAGCAGGGAGATGACAAATAATAAATTCATTTTAATTAACCACTTCCTTCCCGCAGGATGACTAAATACGTCCTGTCTTTGAAGAGAAATACCGTTGTTATGGTAGCAGCTAGCTACCATAACCCCGATATCTTCTTCAAGAGCCGGCGGTTCTCTTTCAGATAAAAGTGGTCTCTGCAGCAGATTCGCAGCGAGATCACTTTTATCGGCGGCAGGAGAGGGCCCCCCCTACCGCCGCGCTCCGGTGCTCTTCACCGCTTACCGTGGCCGTCGGTAACAGCGGAGGCGATCCGGATCTGTCCCTGGCCTGACATGGAGACGACTGAGAGGAAGATGGCCCCCCCGCCCATCTCCAAGTCATTGCAGGGCGGAAGCGACGTCAAATCTTCATTTCCACCCATAGCTCTTAAAGGGACATTTTATTATTTATTTTTTTTCAAATGACAATTTTTTTTTTTAATGCATTTTAGTGTAAATATGAGATCTGAGGTCTTTTTGACCCCCAGATCTCATATTTAAGAGGTCCTGTCATGCTTTTTTTCTATTACAAGGGATTTTTACATTCCTTGTAATAGGAATAAAAGTGACTTTTTTTTTTTTTTTTTTTTTAAAGAACAGTGAAAAAATAAATAAGGAATATCTTACGATGGACTTCTGCGCTACTAAAGTAATGGATAAATAATCTGTGTCTTGCTGCAAAATCAATAAGTGAACACCACTCCACTCCCTATAATTCTAAAAGATGCTACAACAATAAATTGTGTCTGTGATTCTGCGCAAAGACTAATAACTGGTATAAAATGAGCAATAATAATAACTGTGCAAAATACTGCTCTATATAAAAACATGCATGTAAAGTGACTTCAGTGCTCATATAGTGAAGTGACTATTGCATAAAAATGACTGAATAAAGTGCATAAACGTTGATGAAAAATCTGGTGACTTAAGTGGTGTTATGTCCCCACTAGGGGATAGTAATATCTGTACAAAATACTGCTCTATATAAAACTAATCATTTTTAAAGTGACTTCAGTGCTAATATGGTGAAGTAACTAATAAAAAATGAATGGTGACTGGATAAAGTGCATAAACGTTGATAGAAGATCTGGTGACTTTCGTGGTGTTATGTCCCCACTAGGGGCTCCCAGAACTCTCACCTTCCTGGCACAATAAAAGTGCCTATTAGACTCCTTAGGGTGCAGGCCTCCTTTCCCCTGGATCGATGCTGGTGTTTATGGGTGCCTATCAGTCATCGGCGATGTTCCCTCCATTGCATCGGTTCCATATGAGAAGTAATCAAAAGAGGGGACCCCAATAGTGTAATAAAGTATGACCAGTGGTTTTATTAAAAATAGTAATGCTTACATAAAAGAAGCGCTGAACAGCAGCGAAAAAACAGCAAAAACACAGCGGTTTCGATCCCCGCTACGTCACTTCCGGTCCGCGTGTGTTGTGTTTCCGGTTACGTCCAACCGTAACCGGAAACACAACACACGCGGACCGGAAGTGACGTAGCGGGGATCGAAACCGCTGTGTTTTTGCTGTTTTTTCGCTGCTGTTCAGCGCTTCTTTTATGTAAGCATTACTATTTTTAATAAAACCACTGGTCATACTTTATTACACTATTGGGGTCCCCTCTTTTGATTACTTCTCATATGGAACCGATGCAATGGAGGGAACATCGCCGATGACTGATAGGCACCCATAAACACCAGCATCGATCCAGGGGAAAGGAGGCCTGCACCCTAAGGAGTCTAATAGGCACTTTTATTGTGCCAGGAAGGTGAGAGTTCTGGGAGCCCCTAGTGGGGACATAACACCACGAAAGTCACCAGATCTTCTATCAACGTTTATGCACTTTATCCAGTCACCATTCATTTTTTATTAGTTACTTCACCATATTAGCACTGAAGTCACTTTAAAAATGATTAGTTTTATATAGAGCAGTATTTTGTACAGATATTACTATCCCCTAGTGGGGACATAACACCACTTAAGTCACCAGATTTTTCATCAACGTTTATGCACTTTATTCAGTCATTTTTATGCAATAGTCACTTCACTATATGAGCACTGAAGTCACTTTACATGCATGTTTTTATATAGAGCAGTATTTTGCACAGTTATTATTATTGCTCATTTTATACCAGTTATTAGTCTTTGCGCAGAATCACAGACACAACTTAGTGAAAAAATAAAAGTTAAAATAAATAAGAAAATTTTTTTTTTTTTTAAATGTGCCCCATCCCTTGTAATAGAAATAAGTGACCCATTTTTTTTTTCTTTTTTTTTTTTTTTTTTTAAACAGTGTAAAAATAAAAAGTAAAATATATAAGAAAAAAAAATAATTTTTTTAAACGCGCCCCGTCCCGCCGAGCTCGCTTGCAGAAGCGAACGCATACGTGAGTAGCGCCCGCATATGAAATCGGTGTTCAAACCACACATGTGCGGTATCGCCACGATCGTTAGAGCGAGAGCAATAATTCTAGTCCTAGACCTCCTCTGTAACGCGAAACATGCAACCTGAAGAATTTTTTAAAGGTCGCCTATGGAGATTTTAAAGGATAAAAGTTTATCGCCATTCCACGAGCGGACGAAATTTTGAAGCGTGACATGTTGAGAATCAATTTAATCGGCGTATCATTATCTTTCACAATATAAAAAAAATTGGGCTAACTTTACTGTTTTCTTATTTTTTTTAATTAAAAAAAAAGTATTTTTTCCCAAAAAAGTGCGCTTGTAAGTCCGCTGCGCAAATACGGTGTGACAGAAAGTATTGCAATGACCGCCATTTTATTCTCTAGGGTGTTACAATAAAAAATATATATAATGTTTGGGGGTTCTAAGTAAAGGGAAGGAGATGAGCAGGCAGTGAAAACAGGTAGGGAAAGCTCCATTAGCATTGGTGGATGTCTTGTCATACCAACGGCCACCACCAGAGGGCGCCCGATTACAGAAGGAACCATAGGACTGCAGTAGGCTGCAAAGCCGCGGCCTCAATTACCGGCGCGGCCCATCGCGATCGCGTCGGGAGGGGGGGTGTCGAACGGACACAGGATACCCCAGCTGTGCTGCCCCAGGCGCCAGGTCGCTAATTCTAGTCGCAAATGCGACCTGGCGCCCGGGATTTGTCGAACCCTGCCTTAAAGTGATACACACACACACACACATTGCCCTTTCC
The DNA here is from genome assembly GCA_037952925.1 of Lithobates clamitans. NCBI lineage: Eukaryota > Metazoa > Chordata > Amphibia > Anura > Ranidae > Lithobates > Lithobates clamitans. Next base: position 8,066,288 of record JBBGZY010000254.1, read on the forward strand.
ATTTCCGTTTGTGGATGATGGCTCTGGAATTATATTCATTTTAAAAAACCCATTTAAGTACCTTTTTCCTAATCAATATACAGCTGTCACATGACCCAGCTCTTTCCCAGGGAAACATAAGCAGGAGGAGCTTCTAGTCCGCTGCTGGTCACATGTTCAAAATAAAAAAATAGCCTTTGGGATACAGAGTAAAAATACATAATATCAAACCATTTTAACTACTTCCCTACCCGCCTATAGTAATATGACGTCCACAGATGGGATCTCCCATCCTGGGTGGACGTCATATGATGGCCTCGGGTTCCCGGCCGCCTAGGGGGCGCGCTGCGATGTCCGCCGGGCACCCGCGATTGCCCGTTAACCGGGCCGGACCGTGAATCTCTGTGTGTAAACACAGAGATCCACGTCCTGTCAGCTCAGAGGAGAGCGATCTGTGTTCCCAGAACGGAGGAACACTGATTGGTCTCCTCCCCTTGTGCGTCCCCTCCCCCTACAGTTAGAAGCATTCCCTAGGAAACACATTTAACCCCTCCCCGCCCCCTAGTGGTTAACCCCTTCACTGCCTGTCACATTTACACAGTAATCAATGCAATTTTATAGCATTGATCGCTGTATAAATGTGAATGGTCCCAAAAATGTGTCAAAAGTGTCCGGTGTGTCCGCCATAATGTCGCAGTCACGAAAAAAAATCGCGATCGCCGCTATTATTAGTAAAAAAAATAAAAAAATAATTTTTTTAAAAAAATGCCATAAATCTACCCCGTATTTTATAGACGCTATAACTTTTGCGCAAACCAATCAATATACGCTTATTGCTTTTTTTTTACCAAAAATATGTAGAAGAATACGTATCGGCCTAAACTGAGGAAAAAATTTGATTTTTTTTTTTTTAAATTGGGATATTTATTATAGCAAAAAGTAAAAAATATTGTGTTTTTTTTTCAAAATTGTCGCTCTTCTTTTTTTTATAGCGCAAACAAAAAAAAACCGCAGAGGTGATCAAATACCACCAAAAGAAAGCTCTATTTGTGGGGGAAAAAATGACGTCAATTTTGTTTGAGTGCAATGTCGCACGACCGCGCAATTGTCGTTTAAATTGTGACAGCGCTGAAAACTAAAAATTGGTCTGGGAAGGAAGGGGGTGAAAAGGCCCGGTATTGAACCGGTTAAATTGTCATACAAATATACATTTGAAATCAAATCTTTATTATTTTTTTTGCAATAACATGGTGTGGGCAGATTTCTGACAGTCACAAGCTGTGTCACACCCCTCCAGCCTGTGTCTTAGAATAAGAGGGAAGTGAAGCCTCCATTAATCTACATGTAATATCCCGCCCCCATTGTGTTTAGCTGGTTGGTGGGCATGGAGAAGGAAGGGAAGGAGTGGGCTGTCATTTACCGGAGCGCAACATGGGCTGCTCAGATGTGATCGGGCAGAAATGCTCAGCATAGAATCGCACTAAAAACTGAGCATGTGCAGATTTCCCACCACAGCTGTAAAATCCCTAGCTGAATTGGGGACATGAACAGAAGGTGGAGATAGAGAGCAGCAGGATCAACCAGGTTTTTTGCAGAATACAGAAAAAGAGACTCAGTGACTCAGTGCTATGAATGGCATTTATTGATATTTTTTGATGATGTGGGTTTAGTGACACTAATGCAAAAACTGGAACATCTGTTAAAGGGCCACTAATTTATTACATCTTTTCAGGCTATTGCTGGTCTATGTGATTCATGTAACAAGTCTAATTATCTGTTACTTTTTAAAATAAAGTGAAATCAGATACAAGTATTTATGGGTGACTAAAGAGAAATCAGATGCATATATTCAGTGGTTATAAAAGAAATACCTGCCTATCTTCTGAAAATGCCAGTTGCTTGGATGTCATGCTAATCTACCTGTTGTCAATGCTAGGTGCCAGGCTTGCATACTAACCCAGTGGCTTCCTTACTTTGAGTAAAGCCTAGCACACACTACCGATTTTTTTTCTATTCAACCCAGCAGGCTGAATGAATTTTCTTTTTAAAGTGGAACTTCAGTCATTTTTTCATCTTTCCATCTATTAAATTTTCTGCCCTTGTTGTTTTAATTTTAGATAGTAAAACTTTTTTTTCTGCCAGTAAATACCTTATACAGCGCACATCCTGTTTCTTGTCTGAAAAACAGCCTAGGCATATGACAACATGCACAGGTCTCTCTCTCACTCTAATGAGAGTTTGCCAGGAAGGGGGGTGGGGGGAGTTGCCATATAAGAGCCAATGAGAGCTGCAGAGCTGGAGGTGCGTCTCTGTGTAAATCCAGGAAGTGAACAGGCAGCAGCTTCAGCTGCCACAGTTAAAATGATTGCAGCCAGACTCAGTGGAGGGAGATTTCTGCAGCATATTTGGCAAGTACAGATCACAGTATATATAAAATAATATGAAAACTGGTTGGAGGGAAGCTTCAGAATGGCAAAGATGTTTTTATTACAAATTATGTGAGCACACTGCAGTTCCTCTTTAAGAGCTCAAGAGGAGATCCTGTACTAATGTTAGCACAGTGATCTCCCCACTGAGCTATTGTGTTCTGACAGGGAGACTGCCTCCTACCAGAACACACCAGTCAACGCTCTCAGCCATCAGCCAATCGGCAGTCCTTTTTCGGTCATGCCTCCTCAACAGAAGCCAGACGTTCGGCCTTTGTCTGTTGGACCAGCTGCCGTACACACGGGCCGAATGTCAGCTGGTTTCCATTGATCTGGCCGATACCGCTCAATATTCGGTCCCTATGTACGGGGCTTTAAATATCCCAAACAGGCAAGCAGTTTAGGAGTTCTGATTTCACATATTTGTTTGGGATCAGGGGCAGCCGGTCTCGTCATAACTTCTTTGACAACAACCAACAAATACAGGGACATTTGCAAATAACAGCCAATAAATGAAAAAAAAAAATCTACACAAACACACACACTGTATGTATATATATTTGTAGAGTCCAATCCTTGTCATGTTAACCATGGCTAGTTTGCTTGGTTGTTACACTGCTCCTCCGCTTCAATGATCCAGAGCAAATATTTAGGTGTTCCACCTTCACTTGCTGCATACTGGTTTCAGGTTAGGGAGTAAGAAAATACTGAAAGTGTAAGGTTAAAATAATGGCCAGGCAGAAGGAAAGAGGCACGGATTTCATGCAAAGTTTCCTTCAGTCTATACATCGGATTCTGTTTTAACTAGCTTTCCTTGATTGCTCCAAATTGCACGATGGTAAGTTCATAACAACTTGTTACAATTGCTGGGGTAGCTGTCTAAGGTCTTAGTGCCAAGATTTCATTTTTTAGCTCTTTAAATATTGATTGCTTTGGCCCTCTCTTTTCTGATATAAAGTCAGAATTAAAATGATCATTTAAAGGCTCCTTAGCAACTTTGTGACTTCCCTCCAATCCAGATGCATACTTACCTACATTATCAAGCTCTGGCCTGATGCAAATTTAAAATCTTAAGTGAAATCTTCTCTTCACAGTCAATCACCACAGACCTCTATGGGGCCATCTCCAGAAGCAGACAGTCTCATAGACAATCTCTATGTGGATCCATTAGGCCTGCAGAGAAAATGTCACTGTAGGATATAAACTATTGCGGGGAGCTGTGCTGTGCAAAGCCGATTGTTACCATCTGGGGTGGGGCAAATGGGGTGCAGAGAGGGATGGGTGCACTTTCTGAAAGTGCACTTATCTTTTAAGCAATGTGCGTAACCTGTGTTAAACATGATTTAGGATATGCCATCAGTATTTTGGTTGTTAACCCTCCTGTGTTAGTTTACCTGCAGGCAGGTCCATACCTTGGAATGATTTTATCCTGTCAAATGTTGGCTTCTCAGTAACTGCTGGATTGTTGAACATATCTACTAGGGGACTGGGATGTGCCCGGCTTGGGGGTGCTGGAGGCATTCTTAATGTGTTCCTGGAGATGGTGTCACCATCTAAAGCCATCTGAAACATAACCAAAATGTTTACACTGTTACATCATTCAAATGAATAGAGACCTGACATTGCTTATGTTACTCAAAATGGGTGAGGGCTACTACACCATGCAATATTACAAATTATGAACATTTCTTAGTAATGTATCAGTGTTGAAAGCTAAACAAGTGAAAGCAGTAGAATGGTATTACCATATATCTAGAAAAAGTAGATATATCTATCCAATAATTAGGTTGACACATCACTGATATACAACTACTGTATGCTATACGTGAACAGTGAAATATTAAAACACGTTTCCCGATGACAGAGTCCCCTCTATAAGTTATATTTATACTCCAGAATCAAATAAATGAAAAAAAAAGCAGATCTGTAATGTGTCTCATATATCCGAAAGTTATTTGTCTTTAAATTAGTATAAATTAGACTGTTTTTCTCTACACCCTTTCTCCCTCATTGAGCAGCCAGATTTTAGCCTGCAGGGTCTTGTGTTGCAGATTACTTTTGTGTGCAATATACGTTTTTGTCTTAAAAACATCCACAGAAAACAGCGTTCACTGCACCACTGCAGCATACTGGCCCAACCAGAATTAAATTCATAAATAATCTCACCATGTGTGGTAGGACCCAAGTCCTACTCAGGGGTGCTTTATATTTGAGCACCCCAGAGGTATTTTTTTTTTATCTGATATTACAGTGGAACCTCGGATTACGAGCATAATCCGTTCCAGGAGTATGCTCGTAATCCAAAGTACTCGCATATCAAAGCGAGTTTTCGCATTGAAGTCAATGGAAACTAAAATAATTTGTTCCGCATTGGGATGCAATACCGCATGCGGCCAGAGGTGGGGGGCGCCGGAGAGCCTCGGAAACGTCCGAAAAGGCCTGAGCACACTTTGGCTGACCTTGGCAAACCTCGGAAAGACTCCGTTCACAAGCTTTTCCGAGGTCAGCCAAACTGTCCTCGGGCCTTTCAGTGCATTTCCGAAAGCTGAAGATCGGCGCTGTTCGGCTCCATGGCCCCCCACCTCAGGCCAAAAGCGGTACTGCACACCACTTTTGCCCTGAATCCTGCTCACATTGCGAGACAACACTCGCAAACCGAGTTAGGATTTTTAGAAATACAGTGCTCGTTTTGCGAAACGCTCATTAACCACGTTACTCGCAAACTGAGGTTCTACTGTAAATAGAATATTTACAGATATCCCTTTTTTGCATAGCCATAGGCTTTGTTGGAGAAGATATGTAAATGTATAATTTGCTTCTTGTTTCTAAATTTATAAAAAATGATATTCAATAAACTGATTTACTAATATAAGCTGTGCAGCTTGTTCATTTCAGAGAAAACTTTGTTTACAGGATTGTCTTGGAAGCATCTTAAATGATTCTGTTCTAGCCAATGAATACAACAATATCCAGATAACGTTCATAATTTATATGTAAAAGTGTCTCTTATCTACATAATGCAAATTACATTACAAAGACAGCACTATAAAATTAAAACAATGCAACAGTCATGCATTGAATGGAGGTTTGACTTCTGATGAATGCTTTATCATGAAGGCCATAAACGTGATACACTTTCTAACACAACAAACAGCAAGATAATTTATCACTGGCAATCTCACTGAGATATGCAACAGCTTCAAATCATTTTAGACACCTTGCTGTGCGACGGGCAAAAAGCAGCCCATGTCACTTAGTAGTAAGGAGAAATGTCACCCCCCGGCAGTTATGAGGTGGCTTGTACTGGTGTCTTACCAGTGCCTTCTTGTCCATGAGTGGAGATGGTTCCGGGGTACCAGAGATAGGAGTAGTTCTAGGAGTCTTCAGATCCTGGATCATGTTACCGATATTGTCTGGGACTTGTGAGACATCCGTACAGGTTTCCTGCCACTTGGGTATTTTGGTTGTGAGCAGATCAGTACTCTGTCATGATTATAAAAAATGGTTGACATAAAAAGGCTTTTCTACAATGTCTGTAAATTACACCTGCAGCTTATTAGGGCTGATTAACAAACACTGGTGCAAAACTCCAGCTCTTACTCGTAGCAACCAAATCAGATTTACTGCCAAATTTGAAAAATGAATCCTGTGCATTTTGGTTGTTTGCTAAGGGCAATCGTCCCATTTCACAAGAAATTGATTTAAGAAAAATGGAGCCCCCCTGGGTCTCATCAAATCAGACTGCGAATATGAGGAACAGGATTTACAACAGCGTGGCAAAATAAATAATGTACCCCTACTTCTCAAAAGGGAACTAATAATACATTTTAAAGCGGTGCTCCACCCACAAGGGGAAAGCTTGTCTGCCCCCCCCATCCGGTGCCAAATTTAGCAGCTTATGGGGGGAGCAGGTCCCTGGGTTCGACAGGGGGGGATCTGGAGCTCCGCTTTAATACCACTTGTAAAAACTGAATGAGACCAGAGTTTTGTAGAATAGGTGGGTACCAATGGTCCAAGTAAGGGTTGGCAGATGTATTAACGCTTAAAGCTTTTTTTTATAATAAATTATTTAGAGTCAACAAATTTGGCCATGCACAGCTAGAGAGTATAAATTCTGTCCTTAAGGGGTGTTCTCACATCTAGTGCCCCAACAATCAAACACATGTATAATAGGGCCAAAGTTTGTGACCTATGAATAACTTGTCTGTATCCTTTGGAATATAAAAGAAAACTCATAAAAACAAAAAGGTACAACATACAAACTCAGATAATGTCATGGAGCAGTTTGTACATCCAAAGATATATGGACTAATCAAACCTGATTTTCTCAATAATTCAGGTATACAATTGCACATAAGCTAGTGAACAGTGACTTAAGATAGACAACTATATCCTTGCATTCTTTTTAGTCTGATGTTTACTAAATCACATTTTGCTAAGTAAACTTTTACCATTCGAAAACAAATGTAATGCAGGGTGTATGGCTTTGGCTTGTATTCTAACAATAAAAGACAACATTATAAATCTATAATCTGAATTCTCACCTGTATGTGATAATAATTGAGATAATTTGCAAAATTACAGTGCCTGTCCACCAGAAAACAGAAACGTCTCTTCTCCTCCAATAGTGCTTCTTTGCAGCCATCAGCTATGAATCTCTGGATTTCATTCTCGCGGGAAGTGATGGTCTCTAAGTACTATATATACAAAAAGAACAGAAGACTTAATTTTCACCAACTACTGACGAGACGGGTCAAAAACTGCTGTAATTCAAAAGTATAATTTTGATGGTAGGAATTTTGATATATTTTCAATGTGTTATTGGTAGACAACTAATGTTTTGTATACTCCTTCATTTAATATACATTTTATAAACCTTGCCACCCTATGCGGAATAACCACTTATGAATTTATATATAAACATATTTTACAATGCTGTGTATAGTGACCAAATACAAGAGACACCCAGAGATTATAAGAATGCGTTAGAATTTTGATGGCATTATATGCTGAAAATAAGAGTTTAAAAACTGGGGTTTCTCAAGCAGGGTTCTATGGAAACCTAGGGTTCCTCCAGAGATTGCTAGGGGTTCCTTGAGCGATGAGCAATTTCTGCCTCTCAGATAAGTTCCAACTGACCACATTAATCGTTTTAGCGATCTGTAAGGGGGCAATTCTTCCCAATGTCCACGAGTGTAAGAAGCCTTTTTCCCATTGTCCATCACACTAATGCAGATATAGAATTTTTTAGCAGGGGTTCCCCGAGCCCAGAAAGTCATTTCAAGGGATCCTCTGTATTGAAAAGGTTGGGAGAAGCTGCTTTAAACTGTATTCTGTTGGCTACAGGAAACCTGTACAGAGACTGCCAGTAAAAAGCAAAACTGATATAAATGAAAGAAAACCTTAGAAAAATTGGACATATAGATAAAATATATGTAGTAGCTGCACGGATATGTAGCACATACAAACCTCTGATTCTTTGACGTCATACTTGGCTGCATTTCTGGCCCCATGGCTTTTTCTCCTCAATTTCTTTAGTTCTGTCTGTGATTTCTCAAGAGAATCAATTTTATGTCTGTGTTCTGTCTGGAATTTCTTTAATGTGGCCTGACAGTAAAAGACAAAATATGATTTAATATACTGAAAAACACAACCCTAGAATCCTTTCAGTTTTGTGTAAGGCTTACAGCATTGCTTTTATTTATCAGGATGGAAAACTGTGTGGTGCAACATACTATGAAAGAACCAGAATGCTCAAAAAAGGTTTACAAATTACAATTTAATTGTATGCAGAATCATAAAGCAGGTGGCCCTTTTGTGTGGTTTATTTAGAAAGATCTCCATTGAAAGTTATAAAACTAATTTTGGGTGTAGTCCTTGCAGTTAAGTTAGCATGTGGTTGCAAAACATTGCCCAAATATGTTGCCGAGAACCTGAGCCACGGAGTCTAAGGCCCTCTTCACACGGGCGGACCGTTAAGGTCCGCCTGTCAATTTTTTAGGTGGACCTGAACGGAGGCTCCATGCAGGTCTATGGAGCGACAGATGTCAGCGGTGACATGTCCCGCTGACATCCGACCAGCTAAAATCAGACGTACAGCAATACGTTTTCCACCCGACCTGGCGGATCGGATGAGATCTGATGAAAACGGACATACTGTCCATTTTCGTCTAATCTCTCCATAAGAATCAGCGGCGCTGGACAGGCCCCTCCCAGCTCAGTGAGCAGAGACGGACCTGTCATCCGCCGGCTCAGTGGAGATCAACGGAGAGATCTCCTGCTGAGCTGGCGGACTCCGCTGAAATGAATCCGCCTCGTGTGGAAGGGGCCTTAGGGAGAGGGAAAAACACAGATGTAATTACAGAAGTACAGAAAGGAGTACCAGACCAAAATCAGATAAAAGAGGCCAAGATAATTTTAATTGTTGCTAAAAAAAAAACAAGAGATTCATATAAAAATATCCAACAAATTTCAAGGGCAACAACACTCCCCCTTCTTTAGGGTTCACTGCAGGATAAAACTTGGAAGGACTTGGAGAAAACAGTGACTTCACAGTTCTAGATTGGACAAGTATTGAACTTGCCATTGTTGCTAGGCAACTGCTTTCAAGTTGGCTGTTTTTATATTATTATTATTTTTATATTATTATTTTTTTACCAACAATTACAACGATCTTAAACTTTTGTCAGATTTTGATCTGGAGCTCCTTTGTGTATTTCTAGGATTTGAAATACTGTTGGGAGCTCATCAAGGGAAGCCTTGCTGTGTGGGAGCTGCCTCACCACAGCTATTGAGTTGGTTTTTCTTCATCTGACTACACTTGCAAGTCTAAAAGTTCCCAGAGCCTCTGAGTATATTGCTCTGGGGCAGATGTAATTATGACACCATCTCCCTCCTTACCAGCTGCTATAACCTCACAGCCGGAGTTCTCATGTCTAAACAGATTTTTCTAAATTCTCAGCAGTTAATGCAAAGTAAAACTACATAACACACCTCAGTGTACACAGAAACAAAGCCACAAGGTATATAAATAGCTAAACACTATGGCAAGTGACAGAGCAGTTTACGTATATATGCCAGTCCTATCTGGAAAGGATGAAAGACAAACTACTGCAGCTCAAATCTTCAAATTCTAGCACAGGCCATGTACTTACATTCATATATTTGATATCTTGGTCTGTCTTCTTCTCTAGTTCTCCAATTATTTCTCGGTGGAACTTTCGAAACTAAAGAAAAATTTAATATTGGGAACATATTTAAAAATAGACACACTAGATGACTAGAACAATGTGGTGGCTACAAATATTATATTTTTAATGTATGCACACACGCACATACACAGTTGTGCTCATAATTTCACATACCCTGGCAGAATTTATGATTTCTTGGCCATTTTTCAGAGAATATGAATGATAACACAAAAACATTTCTTTCACTCATGGTTATTGTTTGGCTGAAGCCATTTATTATCAATCAACCATGTTTAAAAAATGTTTATGTTTTTAAATCATGACGACAACAGAAACCACCCATATGACCCTGATCAAAAGTTTACATACCCTGGTGATTTTGGCCTGATAACATGTACACAAGTTGACACAAAGGGGTTTGAATGGCTATTAAAGATAACCATCCTCACCTGTGATCTGTTTGCTTGTAATTAGTGTGTGTGTATAAAAGGTCAATGAGTTTCTGGACTCCTGACAGACCCTTGCATCTTTCATCCAGTGCTGCACTGACGTTTCTGGATTCTGAGTCATGGGGAAAACAAAAGAATTGTCAAAGGGTCTGCAGGAAAAGGTAGTTGAACTGTATAAAACAGGAAAGGAGTATAAAAAGATATCCAAGAAATTGAGAATGCCAATCAGCAGTGTTCAAACTCTAATCAAGAAGTGAAAAATGAGGGGTTCTGTTGAAACCAAATCACAGTCAGGTACAACTGCCAGGAAAATTGTTCAGGATGCAAAGAAAAACCCACAAATAACTTCAGGTGAAATACAGGACTTTCTGAAAACATGTGGTGTGGCTGTTTCAAGATGCACAATAAGGAGGCACTTGAAGAAAAATGGGCTGCATGTTCGAGTCGCCAGAAGAAAGCCATTGCTATGCAAATGCCACAAAGTATCCCGCTTACAATACGCCAAACAGCACAGAGACAAGCCTCAAACCTTCTGGCACAAAGTCATTTTGGAGTGATGAGACCAAAAATTGATATTTTTGGCCACAACCATAAATGCTACATTTGGAGAGGAGTCAACAAGGCCTATGATGAAAGGTACACCATTCCTACTGTGAAACACTTAGGAGGATCGCTGATGTTTTGGGATGCATGAGCTACAAAAGGCACAGGAAATTTGGTCAAAATTTATGGCAATATGATTGCAGTATGTTATCAAAAAATACTGGAGGAACATTTGCATTCATCAGCCAGGTAGCTGCGCATGGGATGTACTTGGACATTCCAACATGACAATGATCCAAAACACAAGGCCAAGTCGACCTGTCATTGGCTACAGCAGAATAAAGTGAAGGTTCTGGAGTGGCCATCTCAGTCTCCTGACCTCAATATCATTGAGCAACTCTGAGGAGATCCCAAACGTGCAGTTCATGCAAGACAGCCCAATAATTTAAAGGAACTGGAGCCTTTTTGCCAAGAGGAATGGGCAGCTTTACCATATAAGAGGATAAAGAGCCTCATCTACAAATACTACAAAAGACTTAAAGCTGTCATTGATGTTAAAGGGGGCAATACATGGTATTAAGAACTGGGGTATGTAAACTTTTGATCAGGGTCATTTGGGTTGTTTCTGTTGTCATTATGATTTAAAAAGAGTAAACACAGTCGATTGATAATAAATCAAACGCTAACCATGAGTGAAAAACGTTTTTGTGTTATCATTCATCTTCTCTGAAAAATGGCCAAGAAATCATAAATTCTGCCAGGGTATGTAAACTTATGAGTACAACTCTATATATAGTGCCTTGGTCTAGCAGATATTAGTGTTTTTGTCCTCCTTTTCATTAACCTGCTTCGAGGTTTAATCATGCTCTAGATAGCAACAACTATAAAATGTTATAGTAAAGTACAGTGGTGGTCAACTTACTTGACAAGGGGAGAGGGCTCAAGTGTAGCCCTTGTCATCACAAAGAATTCAGTAAATCTAATGTTACAGGCACCAGAGACTGCAGGCATGCCATACAAAACGGACAGAGACTGCAAACATGCTATAGTTGTTGGGAGACTGGGGAAATACTTAAGGAGAGACTTCACAAGAGACTGGGAGAGATCAAGAGTATGTCAAGTTGACCACCACTGTACTACAGCTGTCCCTACATCTCCCCTAACAAAATGACTGACATTTTTATACTGAAATTTTCCCTAGTGATTGGTGAAATAAATTATAAAAGATAAAAGGAAAAAAAACATATACAAGTAGTGGACAGTACAGAAAAATTAATAGTGTGAAAGAAATAACCCAAACCATTTACAACCCCAATTTCAAAAAAGCTGGGATGCTGTGTAAAATCTACATGAAAACAGAATGCAATGTTTTGCAAATCTCAAAAAACATTTTATTCACAATAGAAAATAGAAAAACATAAAAATGTTTAAAATGGAGAAAATAGGGTAATTTTGAAATGTATGGCAGCAACACATCTCATAAAAAGTGGGCAAAGTAAGTGGTACAAGGAAGACCTGGAAAAACATTTTGCAACTAATTAGGTTACCTGGCAACAGGTCAGTAACATGACTGGGTATAAAAAGAGCATCTTAGAGAGTCAAGAGTGTCTCAGAAGTAAAGATGGGCAGAGGTTCACCAATCTAAAAAGTTGCGTCTAAAAATTGTTGAACAATTTCAGAATAATGTTCAATGTAAAATTGCAAACCCATCTACAGTACATATCATCAAAAGATTCAGAGAATCTGGAGAAATCTCTGTACGCAAGGGTTAGGACAAGGCTGAAATACAATTTTGAATGCCCGTGAATTTCGGGCCCTCAGAAGACACTGCATTATACCGGCATGATTCTGTGATGGATATGAACACCAGTGTCATCCAAAAAAGGCAAGTTAAATCTCTATCATGCAAAGAAGCCACATCTATACATGATCCATAAACGCAGCCTTTGTCTCTGGGCCAAAGTGCATTTAAAATGGTCTTTTGCAAAACGGAAAACTGTTCTGTGGTCAGACGAATGGAAATCTGATATTCTTTTTTGGCAACCATGGGGGCTGCATCCTCAGGACTAAAGCAGAGACCTTCTTGCTTGTTATCAGCACTCAGTACAAAAGCCTGCATCTCTGATGGTAAGGGGGAATATTAGGGCTCTTTCACATGGGGCGGATCAGTGATGATCCGCCCCGTGAATATCCGCTTGCTTAGCGGGGATCGCTCCGCCAATCCCCGCTGAGCAGGAAGATGACAGGTCCGTCGCTGCACACTGTGCATCGACGGACCTGTCAGAGCGCCGCTCTCCCCTATGGGGGATCGGGTTATGACGGACCGTAGAGTCCATCGTCACCCGATCCGAAAACGGCTGGAAAAGTAGGTTTTTCCTCCTTTACACTTTTTCGGATCGGAGCGGGTCGGATGTCAGCGGACGTTCATCCGCTATTCCATAGGGATACATGTATGTCCGTTTTTAAAACGGAAGGATGAAAAACGGACATACGGATCGTCCGTGTAAAAGAGCCCTAAGTGCATATGGAATGGGCAGCTTGCACATCCAGAAGGGCAACATCAATGCTGAATTTTTTTCCAGGTTTTTTGAGCAGCATATGCTCTCATCCAAACAACGTGTTTTTCAGAAATGACCTTGGATATTTCAGCAGGACAATTCTTAACCACATAATGCATCTATGACAACAGCACAGCCTTGTAGTAGAAGAGTCCCAGTGCTTAAAGTGTCACTAAAGCCAGGACCCTGCATTTACTATATCTGGTGTCCAACAGTACACAGAACATGGAAATGCAACTTTTTAGTAAATATACACTGCTAAATACCATTTCTCATCAGCAGTATATAGCAGTCTTATGACTTCTATCGGTGTCTGGTTAAAGCTTGTAGGAAGAGTTTTTTTTTCTCCTATGACTGTCCTATGAGGCTGCAATACCTCTGACCCTCTGGAGAGTGCCGATTAGCCCTGTGCCGATCACATGCACCCTCCCAAAAAAAAGTCTCTAGGAATACACACCAAACTGAACATGTGCAGTGACTTCAAAGGCTCTGAACAATCAGCAGATAGATTGGGAACACTTGAAGAAGGGGAGGATCAGAGAAAGAAGACAGGATTAAAGCAGCCCTTTTACACAATGCAGAGGATTAACACCTTAGGTTCCACAGTGAGTATAACAAGCATGCTTTACTGCATATATAGGCTGATTTTACAGTTGTGGGTTTAGTAACACGTTAACTCGTCTGCCTGCAGTCCAGACCTTTCACCGATTAAAAACATTTGCCGCATCCTGAAATAAACCAGACCCAGGACTGTTGAGTAGTTAAGATATGTTTGTGAATAAAATTTTATTGGTTTATGAGATTTGCAGAACATTGCATTCTGTTTTTATGTAGATTTTACACAGCGTCACAACTTTTTTTGGAACTGGAGTTGTAACTACAAGAATCAAGTCAAAACAATATATTTTTCCTTCCCTCTTCTGAGAAAGCAGCAAAACCAACCAAGGGCCCAATGAATGTCAAAGTGCCGCATGAGGCTCTTAGGGCTCTAAAGGTAGAGTACAACAGTCAGATGTAAAACAGGCATACAGTTTGCAGTACATGTGTTAAAGGACATGTTTACACTAATGTAATAAAATGATTACTGTTAATGTGTCTTGTCTTACTACCACATACCTGTGAGATTTTTATAAACATTTATAATGTTCATGTGCTGGAGTACATGCAGGGGATAATATTGTCCAAAGGAGTGCTCTATTGCTATGGACTATATTTGGTAAAGAAAACTTCAGGTAAAAGCACAGTTGAGATACATGTTTACTATTTAACCCGCCGGAGGATTTGTATTCTATGCAGACAGTAGTTTCACATATTTTCCATACTGTCACATAAGTGATATGTCATTCACAAGCTTCCTGTGTGACCTGTTTATCTTGAGCTTCCTCAGACAGGACATCATTAACTCTGTCCAGTGAGCATGGAATAGTAATGTAAACTAAGAAGAAGCAGTGATCTAAAATATCAGAAGATTAGCTAGCCAAAACGTCAGCCCCTTTGCCAGGTAAAGCAGTAAAACATATACACTACTGTGCAAAGTTTTAGGCAGGTCTGGAAACATGCTGTAAATTTAGACTGCTCAGAAATAATGGTTTGAATCCCAACCATGGCACTACCTGCATGGAGTTGGCGTGTTCCCACTGTGCGGGTTTTCTCCAGGTACTGCGGTTTCCTCTTATGCTTAAAAGACATGCTGGTAGGTTAACTGGCTGCTATCTAAATTGTCCCTAGTATGTATGAATGTGAAATAGGAACCTTAGATTGTAAGCTCCTTGAGGGCAGGGGCTGATGTGAATGCACAATATATATGCGTAAGGCGCTGCGTAATTGATGGCACTATATAAAGTACCCCTATTAATTTATATAACTTAATAAAAACATATAGACACGTCAATAGTTTATTTTGATCGATTAACACAACAAAAGGGAAATCCAAATCAAATCAACATTTGGTGTAACCACCGTTTGCCTTCACTGTACTTCATTTTTAGTCTTTTGCCTAGAATTCCACTATAAATAACCGGTATGTCATATTTAAATCATATTAACATCAACTTCATGATTCAGCTTATACGAAATGACAATCTCTACCATTATCTGGAATGAGCTGGTATGTCTGGGAACATATACAGTATATGTTGGTATGTGTTCTTGCAGGCCCATTGACAGAAAGCAGAATATTTGTGTGCTGCCTAATCACATTCTAAAAATACTTTGACAAAGTGATGTCATTTCCTCCAAACTGCTCAAACTGGCTTGGAAAAATTAGCGGCTATCATAAAATACAGGCAGGTGTGCGTTACATGCTAGGGATGGGTCAATTAGAGGTCTAAAACATTTCTTTTCTTCACATTTGGAGATCCTTTTCTTCAACAAATTTCTAACTACGAATGTGGTTTTCTATACATCTGGGATCCCATTGAAATAGCTGATCTGAATGAAATTTTACGGGCTTTTAAACAAAATAAGTTGATTCAATAACAGCAAGAAAGAAAAGTAAACAATTTTCCTATGAATGATCGACGAAAAATCGCACTTATTGCTCGGGAAAAATTCCCAACAGGGTGGCTGTACAGAAGTCGATTGATCAATAGGTCTGAAGGTATTGACAATTTTAAAGAAACTAAGCTTTTACTATACAAAATTTAAAAAAAACAGTACACCCGTCATCAACAAGTTTGTTGGATTTTGCATCAGTATTGGTTTCTATTAGCTAGTAAAAGCACAGCTAAAAAAAAAAAAAAACTATGTAAAAAAACATTTCTAAAGTGATGTTTAGACGCTCCAGTATCTTAAATAAGCTTAACCAAGTAATACACACACTATATTATTGCATCTATACTTACAGTGCCTTGAAAAAGTATTCATACCCCTTGGAACTTTCCACATGTTGTCATGTTACAACCAAACACATAATTGTATTGTATTGGGATTTTATATAATAGACCAATACAAACTGGCACAATATTGTGAAGTGGAAGGAAAATGATAAATGGTTTTCAATTTTGTTTACAAATAAATATCTGAAAAGTGTGGCCCACATTTGTATTCAGTCCCCTTTACTCTGATACCCCTAACTAAAACCTAGTGAAACCAATTGCCTTCAGAAGTCACCTAATTAGTAAATAGAGTCCCCCTGTGTGTAATTTAATCTTTGTATAAATACAGCTGTTCTGTGAAGCCCTCAGAGGTTTATTAGAGAACCTTAGAGAACAAACAGCATCATGAAGGCCAAAGAACACACCAGACAGGTCCAGGATAAAGTTGTGAAGACGTTTAAAGCATGGTTTGGGTTATTAAAAAAATATCCCAAGCTTTGAACAGAGTACTGTTCAATCAATCATCCAAAAATGGAAAGAGTATGGCACAACTGCAAACCTACCAAGACATGGCTGTCTACCTAAACTGACAGGCCGGGCAAGGAGAGCATTAATCAGAGAAGCAGCCAAGAGGCCCATTGTAACTCTGGAGAAGCGGCAGAGATCTACAGCTCAGGTGAAAGAATCTGTCCACAGGACTACTATTAGTTGTGCTCTCCACAAATCTGGCCTTTATGGAAGAGTGGTTGAAAAAAAGCCATAAGAAGTCCCGTTTGCAGTTTGCAAAAAGCCATGTGGGGGACACAGTAAACAAGTGGAAAATTACATTTTTTGGCCTAAAAGCAAAACGCTATGTATGGCGAAAACACCGCACATCTCCCTGAACATACCATCCCCACTGTGAAACATGGTGGTGGCAGTATCATGTTGTGGGGATGTTTTTCTTCAGCAGGGACAGGGAAGCTGGTCAGAGTGATGGGAAGATGGATAGAGTCAAATACAATGCAATCTTAGAAGAAAAGTTGGAGTCTGCAAAAGACTTGAGATTGGGGCAGAGGTTCACGTTCCAGCAGGACAACCCTAAACATACAGCCTGAGCTACAGTGGAATGGTTTAGATCAAAGCATATTCATGTGTTAGAATGGCCCAGTCAAAGTCCAGACCTAAATCCAATTGAGAATCTGTGGTAAGACTTGAAAATTGCTGTTCACAGACGCTCGCCATCCAATCTGACAGAGCTTGAGCTATTTTGCAAAGAATGGGCAAAAATGTCACTCTAGATGTGCAAAGCTTTTGGAGCCATACCCAAAAAGATCTGCAGCTGTAATTGCAGCAAAAGGTGGTTCTACAAAGTATTGACTCAGGGGGGCTGAATACAAATGCATGCCACACTTTTCAGACATTTGTAAATAATGTTGAAAACCATTTATCATTTTCCTTCCACTTCACAATTATGTGCCATTTTGTGCTAGTCTATCACATACAATTCTAAAAAAATACATCTACATTTTTGGTTGTAACATGACATGTGGAAAATTTCAAGGGGTATGAATACTTTTTCAAAGCACTGTATATATCATTTATTGTGCTTTTTTTGATTCATATTTTAACTACAAAGTGATTTCACATTATGTAAAATAGGCTGGGCTAAGATTCTGTGGGCAGATTTGGGGTACTTTTTGTTAGGAATGCTGTTTGTTTGTTATGATATTCAACCTGAAAGGTTTGTTTTGAAGTGTTTTTGGCATCAGAAAATAAATATTTTCCTCAATGTCAATGAGCTATTGAAGTGGTTTTATTAAAATACTACATTATACTACAACAATATTAGCAAAATACATACGTTTTCTTCTAGGTTTTCATTTAGCTTTTTGTGTACAGTAGAGATCTCCTGCAGGACCATACCTGTGAACAGAACATATAACATAAGCTATTTCTGAAATGTAATCAATAGAACTATATAATTGCTCCTATCGAACAAAGTACACAGAACAATCATATCATACACAATGTCTTTTGAAAGTTCTGGGAAATTCCACACAGGTCATAATTCAGCAAGGTTTGCTGCTATCTGTAAATTATAGTAAATGGCCAGTCAATATCTGCAGTATATCAAGTGTAAACTGTACAGCAAATGTATGATTCAAGAACTTCTAGAGATGAGAGTAATAACTCGATGGAGCATGTGCAATCAACATTTATTCAGATCACCCTATATTTCTCATTAGACACGAATACGAGGAAGGTTGTCAGCCTCATATAATATTACATATATTTGGAGAGTAATAAGCAGTGGGATCTGTAGCATTACATTTGTTGTTTTCAGTAGAGTGGTGAAGGAGTAGAACTGCTGTGCTAGGCCCCAAGAGAAGAGGCATTGGACACAATGTTCATGGTGGGTTGTTTTTAGTTTTGGATGGAGTGGAGAGGTATTAGAACACCTGCCAGTTTTTTGTTTTGTTTTTTGCCATATGGTGCCCCCGTTGAGATTTACTTCCACTTTTAATGAGAAGGGTGAAAGAAAATTACCCAAATTTTGGGTTGTCCCCAGAAAAGTAAGAGACATCTTCCAATGGGTACTCAAGAATTTCCCTTGATTTACAGGGATTTCCTCTCACTTCCTTTTTAGCTATGGGATAGGACATGAAGGGAAATCTCCACAATGGGACACAGATGGCAAAAAAATTTTTTTCCAGGGGTTATAACCCTGCCGTGCTCTATCCAAAATGGAAAAAAGGTTTTGCCTATAGTTCTACTTTAAGAGTTCTGATTCTTTGGGTTTATTTGGATTTTGTGGCCATTAGTCAAACCGTGCTTACAAACTTTCTCCTTTACATCCTAACATCAACTTACTATATCAGCTTGTTAGAGATAACAAATCGACTCTTGGCTGATCTATAATAAGAAATGGATGATCTGAATACAATTCGCAGACTGCATGCGATTTTTGTTTATTTTTGTTTGCTTTTACTTCACATGATGAAAGGGAAAGGTGTGACCTTGCTGTGCCGAACGATCAGGAAGCGAAGCTGCTCATACTTGCTCAGCTGCTTCTTGGTTTGTTTACCTTATTAATGTATTTTTCCATTACAATTCAATGCAAGATGAATATTTAAGAGGCTCCTGGCATGTGTACAGATCTGCACTGCCACAATGACATCAGATGTTTGCTAAGGCTAGTGCAGCTATTTACTAGGTGGAGTTCATTCTTTGTGGAAGCTTAAGTTATATACACTACCTGTATGTATAGAGTAGCTATATGCTTATCTGTTTCCTACTAGATTAAACAAGTCCTACTAGTATAAATCATGTTGCCCTGCCTCCTCTCCCCTTCCCTCTCTTTTGATTGGATTTGATTTTTTTTTTTAATCTAGGGATATTTTTTGGTACCTAGGCAAGGATTACATTTTTTTCCCATGCACAGATGCACTGCAGAGCTTGGAGCTCCAAGTGAGCACTGCGGCACATCTGCGTACACACAGGTTTTGCCACATGCATAGGTGTGCCAAAGGGCTCTGCCAGGATCTAAAGGTCAGGTCCTTGAGTACATCTGCACATGCGCTTAAATGGCAATGCCAGATGGGGGAGGGGGAGCAGGGGTTGGGGGGGGATAGCTGGTACAGAGCAGGACTGAAGGTCCATTTAAAATAAATATTACAGCATGGGCAAGATTTTAAGCACAAACCTCTGACAATTTCCAGTAATGCAATAAAGGTATACTACAGGCACCTCCTCCTGTCTACCATGGCTGCTACCGGTAGCACAGAGAAACACAATCTAATAAGGCCTCATTCACACAGGGCAGTTTAATGTGTAGGCCCATGTTTACCGCCACGGGTAGGCACAGGTGTTGCATTGGCAGTCCCATAGTTATCTTTTGGAATTCAGCGGCTGCATGGATGTCACATGTTTGAGCAGCCTCTCTGTCACAAAAGACAGCGATGGGACTTCCATCACAGGGATGCATGCAACACCTGTGCATCCTCATGCTGGTAAAACACAACCCTGCACGGGACATAAATTAAAACACAATGTGAATGAGCCCTAAAGCTACATAAATCTCATACATCTCAGGACTGTACATGCACGGATACTTTTACATACATCATTCCGAAGGTTATTAGCACTTATATACTATTAATATGCATCTTGTTTGCATTAACCATAACAGTACTGTAAAACAGACCCATATAATTTAACATTCACTAGCAGCTGCCAATCTGCTAGGAATAATCAGCTAGCTAGTTATACATGCAAAATGCACCTTTCACTACGTGAATCTGAAATAGTATATAAACTGTTCAATGGGCATTCAAGTACCAGGTTTCTAGCCACTGTCCAGAATAACCGATCATAATTAAAGTATACTGAAAAAGGACAGTCTAAGTGCCCCATTCATCTAACAAGAATTTACAGTGTCAGTCCAATCCGGTCATTGTTCTCCTGCCAATAAACAATGAATGAGACCCAATAACCGGAAATACAATGCCTTAAGATGTAACCTGAGCATTTCTGCCCTCATGTCAACCCAGTTATCGTCTACATCCAACTATGCGGCTTCTCAAGAACACAGTCTATGTGATAACCTAAACTCTAGTTAAGGAAACTGAGAGCCTCACATTGTCTGGATGTCCACAGAAAATCACCAAAAGTGAGTATCTGATGAAAGAACAATTGTGTGCAGAGAGAACAGGAGCTGGTACAATACAGAGTATGGAACACTTCAGTACCGGGGAAACCTCATGTTTATTAAATGTACATACATCCCCTGGTAATAAACATGAAGCTTCTAAAGTAACCTACAGACT
The DNA here is from genome assembly GCA_037952925.1 of Lithobates clamitans. Taxonomy (NCBI): domain Eukaryota; kingdom Metazoa; phylum Chordata; class Amphibia; order Anura; family Ranidae; genus Lithobates; species Lithobates clamitans. The sequence goes on from JBBGZY010000254.1 coordinate 8,087,057, forward strand.
ATAATCAGATTAAACAGTCAGAAAGGGAATTAAAATCTTTGATCAGATTAACATTTTGAGCAGGGAGTAAAATGTTCCACTGCCTGCCATTCACCTACTAGCATACATGGAACAAAAGGACTTCTACATGACTTTGTTAACCATTCCAGGTGTCAGGATACTAGCATTAAATACTCCTCAATGCCAACATGAAAATATTTTAAGTTAGAGATTTGGAGGTCAGTTTCACATTCAAGTCTGTTGCCCCATAAAAATGACCAGTTACATTTAAACCATCTAACTATTGTGAAAAGAACACAAAACATTTTATAAATGGATGTGTGGAGGGGACAAGCGACCCTCTATTATCAAACATACTAGTGCCAGAACTGTGGTGCTTACAGTACCCCCTGGGATGAATGAAAAAAGTTTGAACCAACGCGGCATAACTCATAAGTGGTGCACCCATCATTAAAGGTAATTTATTTTTACACAGCAAATGTCCTAAAAAAATGTTTCAGCTCCAAAGCCTTCTATTGGATGCAGTGGTAATCAACTCTCACTGTCCATTGTACTTTTTATTTATGAAGTGCGATATTTCTATACTTATCTAAACCAAGTTTTACCTAGGCATTTGTCCTCACTCCCAACATTATATTATATGGATAGTTATTCCTGCACTCTCAGCACACGCACACAGCATTATAGCTCTTACAATCTATTGAGAAGACTGGCAGGCAGCTGGTGCCCAGTGTGGCGTGCTGGAGATATGATACAGTGCAGGCTTTGAGTCAATATTTGCTAATTGGTGCAACATTAACAGTATTTTTCTTTCTCATAAGGTCATAGGAACAGTTAACAATGAGCACAATGCACAGATGATAGACTATGGCCTAAGGTTGGCGTTGCTGAAAATAAACTGGGATTAGCTTTATTCCTTGGTGGGCCATCCTCCATCTGTAGAATTTAGAAAGATCTGAGAGAGCTCATGAATCTGCCATTGTCATATAAGCTCATGCATATTTGGATCAATTTGGGGGTGAGAAAGTTAAGCTATAATGTTTTTGGGTTGAGAGAGTTTAGCAGATTATTTGTAGAATCACCATATCTTCACACGTCCATGCAGACATTGACCCCAAGGTGGATTGTATGCAGGACTCCAGTGCTAAAAGACAAAATTGAACTTAAACCTAAATCCTCCATAGACAGTTGAGGAGTACAGCCACCCTAAACCAGGATGTGTGTTACTGGCTGGATTACCAGGTGTAAATTAAATAAAAAGCCCAAGCCCCCATTAACACTTGACTGATTTGAAGTGCATTTCCATGTTATTCTATTGCCTGTTCACATCTTAGCATTGTGTTGTTGGTCAACACTCAGGAAAAGTACAGGAGTTTCTTTGAAGGATGAGCATGCACATTTGGCCCCAATAGAGTTTTTCACACTTTACAACCATTTCCTCCTCCTTGTAACTAGCTTTTGGTTGGTAAAACAAAAACCCTCAGGCCTACAGTAGTGTCATTTGCCGTGGCTACCACATAAATGCTCAAGTCAATCGTAGTGCTGCTTTAATGGGATGCCACAGTAAACATATCTTATTGTAGGAGTAGCTGGGGGATGCCTGGAAAGTTCTCTGGGCTCCTGTAGTTCTGTAAACCAGCCTTTTTGAGGATTTTTTTTTTATAGCAGACTGATTAAGAAGATGGTTCATACTGGAAAAATAAACCTCATCAAGTCAAATTTGAAGTTCGCCAAGAGACATATTGGATACCCAGCAAACATATGGAAAAGGTTCCCTAATCCCCCCCCCCCCCCCCGAGTACAAAACTAACCTTTTTGGGCTCAGCACAAAATACTATTTATGAAAACATCATCCCACAGCAAAGCATGATTGTGGTAGAGTCATAATGTGGGAATGGTTTTCATTGGCAGGAGTGGAAACTGGAATAAGGGTAAAATGGATATGGAGTCAAAGAAAGGGAAATTTGAATGCAAGGTTTGTCTTAGTGTTTCAAGAGACCTGATACAGCCGAAGCTACGCTAAAGGTGGTTTAAACCAAGAGCCCGAATGTCGCAAGAAAAACTGTGTTGAGCTCAGACTTTAATCCAGTTGAGAATCTTTGGATAGACTTAGAACTTGCTGTTCCAACAACAGTTCCTATTCAACCTCACAGAGCTACAGCAATTTTGCCAACAATGATGGATACACTAGAAGGGACTACATGTGCAAGACTGGTAGACATTCACTACAAAAGGCTTCCATCTGTAACTGCATCTAAAGATTCTGCTGCAAAGAACTAATTTGTTGGCGAGTTCTCATGCTGCTAGCAATGTTTTTTTTTCATTTTTTCCCCTATTATTTAATACTAATTTGAGAGGAAGAAAGGCATACACTTTACCAACATCAAATATAACATTATACATGTCTATATGCTAATCTAATATACAAATAAATTCATTTTCTTCTGAAGCCAAGACCATACACTCTAAATACAACAAAATCAACTATCTCATTATAGTCAACCAATATCATCAAGACAGAGGTCATCTCCCACCCCTCATCAAAGTATGTCTCAGACTCTGCTCTGGGGGGGCACTATCTATATATTCCTAAAGTGTCTAGCTCTCTCTTACCTCTATGTTTATAAACAAAATAAAACCTAACAAAAAAAAAACAAAAAAACAGGGCTTATAAAATTTAAGGGGGGGGGGGGGGGAGAGAGAGACAGAATCCATCTCCCGCCTCCCCATCCTCCCTCCTGCCTAGCTACTTCAACCTACCGAGAATCTAATAGCCACATCTTCTATTTTCAGTCATTGAGATTCACATCTATAAGGGTTTTTCCCTCTTCTGTGTTAATAAAAAGATTCCATGGAGACCATGTTTTCAGATATATCCCTCGTTTTTGCCGGGACGTCCAAACCAAATCCTCCATAAGGTTCAATTGTTCTACTCTTTTAAGCCACAATCCTACCATTGGTGGTTGTGTCTGCTTCCAGGTAAGTAGAATATATGATTTAGCTGCATTCAGCAGGTGGCATAGAATAGATAGCTTATATGATCCAACTGGGATTTTAGTATCCTGTAATAGGAAGAAGGATGGGTCCTCCGAAATCTCCTGGTCGCTAAATTTTTGAGCAATTCTCCAAACTTCCTTCCAAAAGTTCTCCATTCTGGGACAAGACCAAAAAATATGCATTAACGTCCCCTCCTTCCCCCCGCAACGCCAGCAGTTGTCTGCTACTTCTGGATAGCATCTGTTCAGAAATGCTGGGGTGCGGTACCACCTGGATAGATTCTTATGCAGATTGACAACTCAAATGTATTGTGTATTATATTAGTGCGCTGCTCTTCCGTAAAGGTTTGATCCAGATCTCTCTCCCACCCCCTAAAAAAAGCCAGCCTAAAGTCCTCCGAGGGTGAAACCAACAGCGCATACGTTTTAGAGAGGGTTTGGTGAAATACACCACTTCCGTTACAATATCTCTCAAAAGTTGTTAAAACGCGCTCATAACTTCCCGGTGGGATTAAAGTATTTAGAAAGTGTCTCAGCTGTATCGCATGCCTTAAATCCAAATGATATGGTAAAGGTCTCGTTGCAGTAAGGCACTGCTCTGAGCCTGCTCCAGGCCAGGCCATATCTTCCTATCCCTGTGTCTACTCCAATCAGGCGGCTTAATAAAGCCGCTTGGTAATATTTCTACGGGTCTGGTACAGCTAGTCCACCATTTTGTTTGGGTATAGTCAACAGGGCTCTACTGATCCTTGGGTATTTATTTGCCCAAATAAACCTAACAAAGAGGGAATGCATCTGTCTGAAATAATATTTAGATATAGCGATGGGTAATGCTTGAAATAAGTACAAAAACTTCGGCAAGATATTCATTTTTATAATATTGCACCTCCCAAACCAGGAGTGGAACCCTCTCTGCCATCCCTCCAAAAGGACTCTTACTCTATGTAATATTGGTGGAAAATTAAGTGCGTATTCATGGGAAAGGTCTGCTGGAATACAAGTTCCCAAGTATTTCAAGGCTTGATCTGACCATTTGAATTTGTAACTTGCCTTCAGTGTTCTTAATATGTCGTTAGAGATCAACACCCATAGCTTTACATTTTGATACGTTAATCTTAAAGTCTGATAGGGAGCCATATGTCTCTATTTCTTGGAGAAGGTTAGGTAAAGATACTATCGGATTAGTCAATGAGAACAACATATCATCTGCATATGCCAAAGTTTTATACTGCATACCTCCTATTGATAAACCCCCAATATCTGGATTTGATCGGATCCTACACATTAAGGGCTCCAACGACAAAACAAATAATATTGGGGACAGTGGGCATCCCTGTCTAGTTCCATTCGTGACTCTAAAACGCTGCTTTTGGAAGTGTTAGCTTTATGGATTAAGTTTAAAGTCCTGACCCTATTGTCTCATGCTTCCGGTGTCTGAACAAACCCTACCTGGTCCAAATGGACCAGGAAGGGTAGGTACTGTTTGTTGGAGCCGCGTCGCCAAAATCTTAGAAAAAAAGCTGCAGATCCGCATTGAAAAGGAATACGGGTCGATAACTCCCACAATGTGATGGGTCCTTGCCTTCCTTAGTTAGGGTCGTGATTAAAGCTTTCAGGGATTCCATCTGAAACGAACCTGACTCTCCCAATCCGTTATACATTTTAACCAAACAAGGTCTTAAAATAGGAAAGAGCAGCTTATATTATTGGACAGTAAAGCCGTCTGGTCCAGGGACCTTCCCCAATTTTGCCAAATTCACCGCTTCCTGAACTTCCTCCAACGTGATTGGTTTTTCTAATTCCTGCCATGTATCAGACGCCAGGCTAGGCATTCCAGAAGTTGCCACATACTCCTCCACTGCAGTCTGATTTTGGGGGTTCGAGTGTAAGTTGTACAAAGCTGAATAAAAATCCCCAAAACTCTGCGCTATTTCTCTGGGCAGCAGATATTTTTCACCTTCAGTGCCCATAATCATTGGGACATACGTTCTTAATTGCTGTTCCTTCAGCGAATTAGCGAGTTGTTTACCACATCCCATATTCATAGCTCTTTCTTCCTACTTGTATTGCTCTTTTAGCTTTATACCGAAGTATAAAGGATCTGTCTACACGTCGTCAAAAGATCCCGTTCCACAGCTAAATTAGGGGTTTGTTTATGCAACATCTCTAGACGATGTATATCTGCCATTAATGATGTTAGCTTGGCTTCTCTCTCTTTTAATCCTAGCCCAATGCTTAATCAAAACTCCCCGCATCACTGCTTTGTGGGCTTCCCAAATCACTCCAGAGTTACATTCGGGAGTGTCGTTGATCTGAAAATACCACATTGCCTCTTTACAGACCTCTTCTATCACTGAGGGGTCCTGTAGAAGGCTTTCAGCTTTCATTCAGTTTCCACATCTCAGGACCGGGGAGTTGAATATCTGAAAGATTATACTTCATAAAAATTGGTGCATGGTCTGACCAGGTAATCTTTCCGATATTTACTTCCTCTATTGCATGTAGTTGGTTGTGCGGAGTAAAGAAGTACTCAAGTAGTCTATGCAAGAGTATGTCCTATGTGAGGCTGAGAAAAAAAAGAGTAATCTCTTTCTCCGGAATGAAAATGGCGCCATGTATCCATGAATCTTGCTCCGTAAAGTGACCTAACAATTCGCTTCCGGACACCCGAGGGTGTAGCTGAGACCCCTGAAGAGGTATCCTCACTTGGAACTAGAGATATATTAAAATCTCCGCCCATGATCAGTTGGCCCTCTGTGAATCTCTTAGTTTTATCCAAAAGTTTCCTAACAAAGGAATCTTGTTGTGTATTAGGGGCATAAAAAGCAGCAAGAGTTACCCTTATCCCCCCAATCTTACCCTTCAAGAGCAGGTATTGCCCCCCAGCATGCATCAAAATTTCTGTATATGTCCATGGAATCTTACTCGAAATCAGAATAGACACCGCCTTGTCTTAGCAACAGCGTTAGTAGCATGGTAACCTATTGGGAAAGATCTGTTCCTAAGTAAAGGGAGGTTATTTTTTTTAAAGTGCGTTTCTTGAATAAATGCTATGTCGATCCTTGATCTTTTCAGATCCTGAAAAAGTATACGTCACTTTTCCTGGGTATTTAGTCCCTTATGCCGCGTACACACGGTCGGACTTTTCGGCTACAAAAGTCCGACAGCCTGTCCGACAGCCTGTCCGAAAGACTTTCGGACTTGCGGCAGACTTGCCTACATACGATCACACAAAAGTCCAACGGATTCGTACGTGATGACGTACACCGGACTAAAATGAGGAAGTTGATAGCCAGTAGCCAATAGCTGCCCTAGCGTGGGTTTTTGCCCGTCGGACTAGCACACAGATGAGCGGATTTCTGGGTCCGGCGTAGTTACGACGTAAAGATTTGAAGCATGTTTCAAATATAAAGTCCGTCAGATTTGCGGCTGGAAAAGTCCGCTGAAAGTCCGGGGAAGCCCACACACGATCGGATTGTCAGCCAGCTTTAGTCCGTCAGACTTTTGTAGACGAAAAGTCCGACCGTGTGTACGCGGCATAAGGATTAATTGACATTATTGAAATGGTATCCATTTCTTGTACCTCCCAGCCCACCTAGAGGGAAGATCTCTACACTCAAGAGGGACTGGGACAAGAGAGAGGAGGAGAGAAAAGAGGGGGAAAAGAAAAAAAAAAACCCATAGGGGGCCAAACACACACAAAAAAACCCCAAAAGAGGGCAAAAAACAGGAGGTAAAAGACCTCCTTTCAAATAAATCCTCCTGGAGAGGGCACCCCTCTGCAACCTCACCAGGGGGGTCTAAAGCAGATCATCTTTATGCACTCAACCTTCCTAAAACCCCTATTCTTTGAGTGCTAACCTAATGGGCAGATGTGGTTGAGCATGACCTAGAGGGTCCCCGGGTTACCTCCACCAGCTCCTCTAGTCTACCTTTCAATGTTTATATTTTAATTACGATCCTTATATTATGTAGCTACTGTATAACTAATGCATTTCAAATAGCCAAATTCATATACATTTGTATACCTACATATACATTTTTATTACTTTAAACCAAGAGAACCCAGTCTATAAATCAAGAGACAATCCAAAAAAGAAAAAAAAACAAACAAAAAAAAAAACGGAAGGGGTAAGGGAAAAAAACAAAACAAAAAAAAAACCCTCCAAGTCAGACTCTCTCCAGAGAGTCTGACTTGGAGGGAAGGGAAAAAGAAAAAAAGAAAAAAAAAAAGCCGAACATTATTCCGACGGCTTCGGTCTTAAAGGTCCTCCAGCTGTAACTGTAGGGTCACTGCGTTGTCTGTCTGAAGAAACTTTTCCTTCTCCAGATCTTCCACTCTTTGCTCCAGGGTCTGCAATACCGCCTCACCATCTATTACACGCTCTGTTAGTACTTGCAGCTCTGTATGCACCTGTTGGAATTCTTTATGATGTGCTTCCTCCACCTTTAAAATAAGAGCCTCTATATCCGCTCTAGTAGGTAGAGCTTGTATAAGCGTTCTCAAATCCTTCATTCTCAGATTGCCTGACTTGATATCCCCACACTGCAAAGGTAATCTTCCAGCCACCACAGCCTGCATCTGAGGGCTCTGTGGGATAGTCTGAAGATGGGGGAGGCGTGGTCTGAGCATGGCCGAGTGAGGATGCACGCTGTGAAAGCTCCCGGTCCACGCTAGCTCCAGATGAGGCAGATAGAGAGAGCCCGAGAACGGCCAAAGCATTAACCCAACAGCTCAGCGGCATGCAGGCGGGGAGACAGCGGGAGACTAAAACCTTCCGCAAAGCGGGCGGTGTAGCTAAGGCGGTAACGCTAGCCAAGGATGGGAGGCTGCAGCCGGAGATTCAGCAGTTCTTCCGGGTGAAGCAGGGATTTGATCCCGGAAGCAAGCGTGTTGATGTGCTGTACCATACCAGCGAGATGCTCACACCAACAACACAGATACGGAGGGAGGTGAGGATGAGCCTGAAAGCTCTTCAGACTGTCTTTATTTTTAATAACTTCTTTATTTACAATAAAAATATTTTTTATTTTTGCAAGTCTAATGGTAAAATAAGGTCCCATTCACACAGAGCTGCTCTGGTCCACTCAGCAGGGGATCTGTGAACAGATCCTTTGCTGAATCAGAGCTGAACAGGACGGGTGTCAGTTTTTTTACATCCTTGTCCCATTTACGGCGGACGGGGGAAGACCTGCGATAGCGCTATGGGTGTCTGAATGTAAACACACGTCAGGTTACCTTCAATGCGTCAAGTTTAGGACGCAGTCAGTGTTTTCTTTTCTTTCCCCTGATCTGGATGGAGGTAGGAGGGTGTAAATGGACACAAGTTTGTTTATATCAGCCTGCCCATAGAGCTGCTAGTTATGTCCGCCTGAAAAACTGACAGGCAGACCTGATCGGAAAGCCAGTGTGCAGGGTCCCCTAATTCCAGGCTGTAACACTATAGAAATTCAAGGAGTTGGATGCATATACAAAATAATAGGCACATACCACACAAAAAGGATTTCCTGTCCCTAGCCCACATAGAAAGCTATATACGTTTTATCTATTGATAAATATATACACAAGAACACACACAACAAATAGTATACACATTTTTTTTAGATTGACCTATTGTTCCTTATTTTATAAAAGACAAGAGCTAAACAAATTGCCATTTCAGCTGCCTCATTATAAAAGGCTGAAAATGTAAAGGACAGCCTGGACCATTATACCTCACAATAACTTGTAATTACCTAGCAGTATCTTGTTATTTGGTAACTATGGACACAGAGCACACAAATACACACCCTATGCGAAAGTCAGAGAACTTTACTGCAATACTTAGGTAAACGCTTTACATGATGTTTTCTCTGTCTGAACTTTTGAATGTGTGCTATGTTAAAGATACACCAACCTTAAAAATGTACTTTCTACATGAGGTTTAATGCAGAGAATGGAAAATGGCAACGTATAAAGGCCGATCTATAAAGCAGCAGTACAACCGCACAGCAGCTTGAAAAAAGATAAAAAACGCTGATTTGTTCTACAATCGTGCTTAGTACTTTGCTTGCTTCTGAAACAAGCACAGCAGTATTGGATGACTATTCGTTTACCACTGATCCTTTAATCAGCACACTACAGATGTGATCTGCCCAGTGCTCCTTGTCAAGCCGTGTTGTTTTAGCAGTGCAAATTGAGGATCTGTCTGGCAGGGGTGCATTACAAAAATGGCTGTAATGAATTACAAATCTTTTGGCATTTCTTTTGGTTGCTACAAGTAGATGCCGCGCAAGTCAGTTGCATTTTACAGCAATGCCTGTTTACTGTCCTTCACAGTACTAATGGCTGTATTTTAGATGAAGCAGAACTGGAAGATAGATTATATATAAAACGTGCCACATTTGACCCCTGCACTCTGCATTACTTGCTTCTGACCTGTGCTCTCCATGCATTGCTTACTCCTGACTATTGCAATCTGCATATTATTTACTCCTGACCTTTGCTTACTTACTGCTGACCCCTGCACTCCATATATTATTTACTCTCTACCCATAGCAGCAGTCTCCGGTTTTATTCAACCATACCTTCCTTAAAGAGGTTGTAAAGGCATGCATTCTATGTGCAGCAGCTGCCCCAGCACCCCCTAATACTTACCTGAGGTCCCTCTGTCCAGTGATGTCCACGAATATCCCAGCTGCCCAAGATTCTCCTTCCTGATTGGCTGAGATACAGCAGTGGTGCCATTGGCTCCCTGTGCTGTCAGTCAGCTAGCCAATCAAGGGAGAGAGAGGGCGGGGCCGGGTCAGGGTTCCGTATGTAAATGGACACAGGAAGCTGTGACTCTGCTCTGATGCAGCTTGCTATGGGGGCACTGAACAGGAGGGAGGGGCCAGGAGCAGCAAAGAAGCACCCGAGAAGAGGAGGATCTGGGCTGCTCTGTAAAAATCTACTGCAACAGAGCAGGCAAGTATATGTTTGTTATTTTTATAGGGGGAAAAAAAACGCACCTTTACAACCACTTTAAAGTATAACTAAAAGCAAAACTTTTTTAAGTTTTGGATAGAGTGGAGAGGGATTAGAAACACTTGTCAGTTTTTATTCCTGTCTAAGTCCCCATTAAGGAGATTCACCCTATTTGTCTTGTTTACCATTATTATTAAAAGCGAAAACCCCAAATTTTGGGGTCATCCCCAGAAAAGTGATTGAGGGGAAATCTTCCAATTGGGACACTATTTCCGGTGACCTGGGGGTCCCCAAGGAATTCCCTTAGTTTGCAGGGATTTCCTCTCCCTTCCTGTTTTGCTATGGGACACAGATGGCGATAAAAAAAAATCTGACAGGGGGTATAACCCACCCTTGCTCTATTCAGAATGGAAAAAAAAGTTTTGCCCATAGTTCTACTTTAAGCCCCTCTCACTATTTATGGCAATTTGGCCACACCCACAAGTTAAAAAGGTATTTGTAGCACACCACATCATTCTTCTGTTCATGGTACTTTTTGTCTTTATACTGTCAATGTCTTGCTTCTTGCTCCAAAAGTCTTGGACCAACAGTTTCACGGCATGTTAAAAAATTTGTATTTCTACTTCATCGAAAATACAGCCACCAGTACTGTGAAGAACAGTAATTACGCACTGTAAAGTACAATTATCTTGCACAGCGTATAAATGTAGCAACTGTTCTACTTGTCAAAGGATATGTAATTCTGTACAGCTATTTTTGTAATGCATGCACACTTGCACTGCAGAAAAGCATGGCTTGACCATGAACACTAGTCAGATCAAATCTGAGGCATGCTGGTCAGTAGGGTGTCTCCGAATTTCATTTTCGAAATCTGGTAACCTTATTGTGGACCGAAAAATCCCAACATGTTCTACTCAACTATAACACATTTGCATAAAACCTAAAGATCTGTCTGTATTCTATCTGTATACATGTAAAGACGTCACTCTATACATGTAAAGACGTCACTCATTGAGCCTAGTCGCTGGAATGCTGCAGGCAACGCTTGGCTGACTTTTTTCCACCCAACTTCTTGACTTGTTGTTGGCAGGGCCTCTCACTACTTGCATTTTGCACTGAAGCGTTCAGGTCACTGTTTCTACTTGATCACTACTGTATAGGGTAAGAGTTATTTTTAGGAAGCTCACAGTTAGCATTGGTATCTGCTGAAGGATGTTAAGCTGCTATAAAAAGTCTGAGCACACCTCATGTTTTAGGAGAAGAATGGGTAAGCTCTTACACAAAAACAATTACAAACTAGCACGTAATGCATAAAACCTACAAAGACAGGTGCTTGACTAACAAAGGGGTGAATAGGTTTAACAAATGGCTGATACGGTTGGTATTATGAATGCGTGACTATAGGCTTATAACAGTGTATTGTAACTGTATATTTTCAGCTGCGTTCTACTGGCTAAATTATTGCTTGTTACTTTACCCATTTCAAAGATACTATTCACCTGCACTTTAGTCACTAGATGTGGTTATGCAAGTGCCCAGCACTTGATTATTTTTTTATTTTATCTTAATGCATTCTCTGGTGGGGATGTGATGATGAGGCAGACGGGTGTTGCCAGGAACGGCGGAAGGGAACCCAAGAAGGAGGATTGGTGCAGCTCTGTGCAAAACCGCTGCACAGAGCAGATAAGTATGGCATGTACCCATTTTAACCCTTTCATGCCTACGCCTATTTCTGACATTTGTTATTTACAAGTTAAATCCATATTTTTTGCTAGAAAATGACACAAACATTATATATATATTTTTTTAGCAGAGAAGTTACATAGTTAGTCAGGTTGAAAAAAGACACAAGTCCATCTAGTTCAATCATAAAAAAAAAAATAAGTAAAAAAAAATATCATACAATCCCATATACCCATAGTTGATCCAGAGGAAGGCGAAAAAAATCCCAGAAAAGCAGGATCCAATTTGCTACAGCAGTGGAAAAATTTCCTTCCTGATCCCAGAGAGGCAATCGGATAGAATCTAGAGAATAAGTCGGCGATCGTTGCAATATTTTATGTCACACTGTATTTGTGCAGCGGTCTTTCAAACGCATATTTTTTTGGGGAAAAAAACACTTTCATGAATTAAAGAAATACTAAACAGTAAAGTTAGCCCAATTTTTTATAATGTGAAAGATGACGTTACGCCGATGGACTGGAGGCCCGGGAAGAGCGGTACGCCCCCTCTCGCTCCTTCGGGATAACAGCCGAGCAGCTTTTAGCCGCATCGATTGTTATCCCTAAAGAGCCGACCACCCACTCTAAAAAAAAAAAAAAAAAAAAAAAAAAAAAAATGGTATTGGGAGGATGCATGCAGCTGCATGCATTCTCCTGGTATAACCCCTTAAAGCCAAGGCCGCATATGTGCGTAAGGTCGGCGCTAAGGGGTTAATAGAAAGCAATTTAAAGCTTTACAATCACTTTAAAGCAGAGTTCCACCCAAAAATGGAACTTCAGCTTTAAGGGAGGTGACCCCCTGCCATGCCACATTTGGCATGTCATTTTTTTTTTGTGGGGGGAGCCGGGACCCTCCTTTCAGAGGGTCCCAGCTCCCACATCCTCCCGGTGCACCGCGGCGCCGGAAGGAAGTTCACCTCTCCCCCCCTCCCTCTCGGCAATCATCAGGGACACCTCACAGGTCCCAGATGATTGCCCGGCCAGTCACGGCATGCGGCACAGCTCGCGCATGCGCAGTGGGTGCCCGGCTGTGAAGCCACAGGCGGGTGCCCACACTTACAATGCTGGCGCCACAGAAAGGAAGGGGAGACTAGCGGGGCTTCTTCCACCGCATCGCTGGACCCTGGGACAGCAAAGTTTTCGATTATTAAAAGTCAGCAGCTGCAGTATTTGTAGCTGCTGACTTTTAATTTTTTTTTTAGCAGAACTCCTCTTTAAAAAGAGTTTTCCACTCTATACCTGCATACTCTAGCTACTTAAAAGGGCAACTCCCCTTTCGTGGGAAAAAAAATAGCAAATAAAAAGAGATAGCATATACAATTGCGACACAAGTCATATTGTAATTGAATGTTATTAAAAATAACCTTTCCTCTTCAATCTACAGCTCTGTAACTTTTTGTAAAATGCAAAATGACAACCTAGAGGTGTTCCGTACACAGATGGTGCACGTAATGACTTCTAGAAATGTCATTTCCAGCTTGTGCGATTGACTTACTAATTTACCCAGAAGTCTGCATTAAGTTACAAGTTAGATTTTGGGTATTACCTGCCACAAAAATATTTTTGGTGAGATATCTCCAAAGGGAAATCTTGTCTAAAGGGATGCAGGCCTGGCAATTTTCCCCCTTAGAACCCTGCAAGTGCAGCAGCTAATTGATAATTAGGAAGTCACTCACATTCACATTCATTTTGCACATGGACACAGGCATACAGCTATTTCTTCAGAATAATAAAAGGTCGGAATCTGCAACGTTTGTTTAAAAAAAATTCCTGCAATGTACATAGATCACCTAAAGGGGAATGTTTTTTTTCTCAACAGAAAACTGGAGGTACTCTTTAGGCTGGGTTCAGACATAATGCGTCATTGGCTCACAGCAGGGGGTACGGTGCATCCCTGTTCTCCATTTCAGGTGCGAATCAGGTCCGAATTTGCACCTTATTCAGGGCCAAAGACGCACAGGATCCTTTCCAAATCCGGGCCGTGGCGGCCCCGGAGCTGTGTGAACCAGCTCCATTGAGAGCTGGTCACACTCTCCTGTCATGCAAATTGGATGCGGTGAAACCCACATCCAATTCGCACAAGTGTGGACCCAGCCCTGGGCTACACAAACACTATAAATACAAGAAGAAATCATAAGAGCCTTGTATATTCCTGAAATATGGAGCCCTTTGTGTATTTATTACTGATCTGTGCAGTAGTCCAACAGGAGACAACTCCTACACTGACGCTCCTCTGTACAGGAGCGTCCTGTAATACAGGCTGCTCTCCTTGTGCAAGGTGATTGATTCTTGTATCTGCCCCCTGTAGTTTTCTGCACGGAGAATGTGGTGGGAGGACCTGCTGATACTTTTGTGAGGGAATATCTGAATATGTGAAATTCACATTAAAATTAAAGTAAAGATGTACTGTGAAAAACATGTAGGTTGCCATTACAGATTTTTCTGAAAATGCCAGAATCTTGACTGTCTTCGGCTTAAATAGTTTCTTAGTCACTGGTCAGGTATAAACATGCAGCCACAGATGTCAGAGTTAAAGTGGTTCTAAAGGCTGAATGCATAAAGGTGAAAAACCCTCAGTGTGAAGCTCCCCCCTCGTCCCCTCTCCCCTATATAATCACCTGAGCCCGATCCAGCGAAGGTCTCTCCCCCCTCAATGGCTCTGACTGCTGTCAACAGTGAGGAGGGAGCTGGGGGCGGGGGTCGAGAGCACCTCAGGAGCAAGCACACAAGAGTGCTTTCAAAGCAAGCAGCTATGGTGGCACTCAACAGGGGGGAGGGTCCAGGAGTGCTGGCAGGGGACCCGAGAAGAGGAGTCGGGGCTGCTCTGTGCAAAACCATTACACAGAGCAAGCATGGCTTTTTTTTAATCTGAACCTTTACAAACGCTTTAAAGTGGTTCAAAATTTTTCTTGAGATAAAAAAAAAAAAGTGGCTTCTTAATACATTCTTTGCATGAAGTTAAAAAAACACCCCATTATCTGTCCCACTCACCTGTCTGTAAACACTTAGCAGGCTCCATGTCACCGCTCCAGCATTATCTCCGGCTCTAGTACTGATCCCCTGACTTCCTGTTTTCACAGGAGCAGTGTGGTGTGTCCCCACAGACAAAGCCCAACTCTGGGTCACACATGCACAGATGCCTCCCTAATACCCGGGTCGCTTCAAGAGGCATTTGGAGTAGGGAAAAGCTAACAGTGCCAGAGGGGGACTGCAAGAAGAGGAGAAAAGTGACTTCTCTATGCAATATAGTTGCACAGAGTGGCCTGCTTATACTTGTAGTGCCTCTTTAAGCAAAAAAAAAGATGCTCAGGAATGAGGTGTTGGCATGGAATATCACCATCCAGTAGTGTCTAGTATGGTTAGAAAAATCACTGCTCTCCCAGTCTATGTTGTTAACGTGCGAGTTGGCCCTTAGCCTTACACCACTCCACAAGCCACACCCTCTGACATGTTTCATCCCACCTGGGGCTTAGCCAAACATGTCAGAGGGCATGGCGTGGAGAGTGGTGTAGTGTGAGGCCATCTCACACATGTTAACAACATAGACTGGACTGGGCGAGTGGCGATTTTTCTAAGCATTGTTGCTTACCTCATTTTTATTTAACCAAAAAAAAATAAAAAATTCATCATCATAGCATCATTTCAAGTCAGAAGGTATGCATGATATACATTCTTGTCCCAAGTCAGTCTATGGAAGTACTGCAATAAAAATCCCAAATATGTGCTCTCTGAAAACATAACATACTTCACCTACAGAGCCACAGTTCATGGAATGTTCACCGTTACTCTGCTTTGCTCTATAGTCTCACATTTAATAATAAATGTCACTAACACTGATTTGTATGCAATTCCACATAATCTGAAAATAATTAAAAAAAATATCTGAGAAAAGCATTAAAGATAAACGTACCAAGAGAACAATCAAAACTCTGCTTAACAACAGTTACCTTCAAGGTTGCCCTTCATCCTTATTGAGCACGGTTTCAGTGTGCAAGGAAATTTAATTGGGTTTTCACGCTTAGGTAGCCTTAAGGACAGGTTAACTTTAAGTTATCACTGTTCCACTTTTTATCTGAGCTTTTTCCAAAAATTAAAGAGAAAAAGGAGGATATCAAGTCTTATATAAGACTACTATAAAGAAATTGATTTCTTTAGCAGGAAACACATCAAAATCTAGCATTTGTTTAATTATTTTATTCTGCAACTTACTAATTGTAAATGTTAATGCAGTTGTGTATTTTATATAAATATGCAGAAAGGGCATCACACGGGTGGAAGAGTCCAAAATAATATTGGGGCAGCAACTATAAAGGCTTGCTTTGATTGCTAATCAACCAATAAAATATATTTCTGGGCTCTATGAGCATGGTGTGGTGCCCTGTGTTCTGCACATTTGGATCCACCAAAGCAATCTAGCAGAACAAGGAAATGGTTGTTCATAACTGAACACCATAGAAAATCTAGTGCCTCATATTATTTTAGTTTTTTATTTTCACTCTCAACCCCCCCCCCCCCCCCCCAATAAAAAAAAAAGATTTCGGTTTGTTTTTCAATTGAGTTGTACGGTTTATAGGTCACATTAAAGGTGGAAAACATTCAGAAATTATTTATCATTGCCTAATTTTTTTACATTACAGAAACCTGACATTTTAACAGGGGTGTGTAGACTTTTTATATCCACTGTATATATATTTAGGTATTTTTATATACAGTATCTACAATGTTGGTACACGAAAACACCATTTTATTCTACTGCAGAATCACTAAGGTTTCCTCATCTTTTACACCAAATGTGTATTTTAATCTTTTTGACATGAATAGTAATTCTGTATAGTTGGCACCATAATGAGGTGCATGAGCTTACATTCACTGCTAATGAAATACCTCTAGAAACCCAAAAAACATTAAAGCGGAACTCAGCCACAATATGATAAAAGATGAATAATTATTAAACTTTAATGAAGCTTTTCAACTTTGGCATGTGTTTTTTTTTTCCAGGGAAAATTGGAACTTCATTTGGTGGTAAACTGAAATGGATAAGCTTTTTTCTCTACATTTTATTATTAAAAGTAAACAGACCCAAAGTAGTAAAAAAAAGAACTTAAACTGTACATTTCGGGACATTATTTCCCACCACCAAAGAACAAGCCATAATAAAATTCTCCTTATGGTCGCAGCAATACCATATTATATATTCTTTATTGTTTGCATTTGTAGTAGGGCTCAGAAACATCCTATCTAAATTGCAAGACCTTTGACCCGACCTTGATCCTAAGGCCTCATGCACTCTGGTAATTTGCCCAGCACCTCTGAAATACTTTTTCCTGGTTTTGCAAATGCGTTTAGGCGTTAATTCATTCCAATGGACAGAATAATTATTTATTGTGGCTTTCCCCCGACGGGAGCACAAAATAGCTCCACAGGAGGGATTCCCCCATCAACACATTCAATGGTGGTTGCAGGAAAGAAAACCGCTCCATCCATGGCTGGTTTTAGTGCAGACTTCTGGGAAAATCAGTAAGCCAATCACACAAGCAGGAAATTACGTTTTCAGGGGGTGTTTTGTACACCATCTGTATACAGAATGCCCTCCAAGTAGCCTTATTGCAATTTACAGAAAATTAAAGCACTGCAGATTGAAAAGGAAAGGTGATTTTTAAACACATTGAATTACAATATGACTTGATTTGTAATTGTATATTTTATTTATTTTTTTTTTTTTTTCCTTTTTTCTTTGCCCCACAAAAGTGGACATAAAGTCCGTACATACTCCTAATGGTGTCAACATCATCTTCCCTACTTCTTCTGGTGTTGGGTCTTCAGCCATCTTGAATTGCCAGGCTAGGATGACGTAAATCCTGCATGTGTGAAGCTCACTGCACACATGCAGGTAAGTTTGTTTCATTACAGAACA
Source organism: Lithobates clamitans (assembly GCA_037952925.1). NCBI lineage: Eukaryota > Metazoa > Chordata > Amphibia > Anura > Ranidae > Lithobates > Lithobates clamitans. The sequence continues at coordinate 8,104,634 of JBBGZY010000254.1, forward strand.
GACATAGCATGTCACTTCTGCAATAAAGAGCCTATCTGTTTACAGTTGGGTAATTTGGACTTCAGTTCCACTTTAAAAATAAAAGGAGCAATTTTGAATTATGCAATGTGAATAAAAATCCTGTAACAAATATAAAAGTAGGTGTTTAACAATTGTGCTGCAAAACTGAAAATACATTTTAAGCTGCTTCATTCGTAATGGTACACTACCGTCAAAACTTAACGTTTATCCCTGGGATGCATGCAGGAGCATGTAAACGAGGTCAGTCCACAGCTTTTAAGTGTTATTAAACTCTCCTTGTAAAAATGTAAATTTATTTGCATTCCTCGAGTACTTTTGCTGTTGGTTTTGCCTTTTGCATTTTCGTGTCTCTAGAGTTGGTACATGCAACAGTTCAAAATGTGTGTCCCCTTGATTTTCACCTTGAGCTTGGCTACACTGCCATGCATGGGCTCCCTAGAGCTACCTTCAAATGCATGCTCTTGGTGGATACTACACGTGTTTCAGAACACCGATATGCACAAGCAGTATGATTCCCTACTTTAGAAGCTGCTCACACATGGGCTGCTCCAGTCTATACACCCTTCCTGCCAGCATCATGTATTAGTCCAGAACTAAGCGAAAACACCTTCAAACACATGAACAGAGACATGTACAGTGCCCGCTCCCAGATAAGATGTTCGGGGGAAGTGCTGCAAGGCAACATGAAGCAATATAAATATGAACATTGGTGAGTGTTTGGAGCAAAATAACGGCAGAGGAAATGAAAATAGTTCTTTGTAATTGGTTTTTATGCTACTTTAACTCTTCTTGTGGCCTGATCTTCTGATAATCAGGAACTCCTTCCACCTCACTTGAGCTGCCATAAGCTCCATACCAGCCTATACTCTGCTGCTAAATGTCACATATGTGCCCTATAACTTGCCCACACCCACCACAGCCTGCACCTTAATTTACCGAAATTATGGAGTTGGTACATGCGCTAGGGAACTGCCTCAAAGTATAATGATGCAGACTGTTTTTGCCCAGTAGGATTTTAGTGGAATTGAGCAGATGGCATACATTTTGAAAGGTCTATATAGAATTGTTTAACATAAGGAAAACAAGCTTCAAAGTACAAAGGTGGATTTCAAATTAGATATTATTAGCACCAAAGTTGACTTGGAGACTCTTAAGTAATTAGCTAAGCCCATGGTCACATCGGCTTGGCTTGATTTATTCTTTGGCATGTGAAATGACAAGGGAGAGGCTACATGTAAATAGAAATTTCTCTCTACATTTTATGAGACATGAATGTACATTTATAAAGAAGCAGGATGTATAGACATGTCACACAGTCTCATTATGGTAATAGTCAACTTTCCAATAATCTCTTATATGAAATCTCTACAGAAAAAGAATGATCCTCCCATGACGGACCAAAAACTGCTCCCTACAATGCAAAGACACTTACATAAAATAGTTCTGAAAGGTCCTATGCATACAAATTTTTAACAGCGATAGGGAGAAAGGGCTCGTCATTCATATGGCCACCATTAGAAGTTACAAGATGGAATTTTACAGCCAATATCAGGTGGACTACAAGTCGGTTTTATACTTCCTAACAATATGGGGCTCACTGGAGGGGCTGGCAGCTTATGGCAAGGGGCAGGGATTTCTGAGAGAATTTGTTCAAATGCACCAGACCTATTAAAAAGCTGCTGTGCTCTTTGAAGAAAAGTTTTAAGGAAAACCCAAAAACGTCACATGATCTGTTTTATACACCTCAGATTGATTCTCTTACTGACAGCCTCTAGCTGCACACTGTGTAGCTGTCTGCTATGCTGCAGTTCTCACCTGTGAAGTTCCCAGATAAAAAGGACTGTGCAGAACAGCAGTTTTCAGACAGAAAACCAATCTGAGCTGTGTTGCCTGTGGTTTAGTATGGGTATATGAGAAGAAGCCCACCCTTAAAATCTGGAAGGAGGGGGCTTAGGAAGGTTTTTAGCAAATGCAGCCACATCTCCCAGTTTAGGATGGACAGAAAGAGGGGGTGGATTGCTGAAGTTGTAACACCGCCCCCTCTAAGCCAGCCAGGGGTATACACATGCCGTGGCAGGAATTTGGCCTCTACCGCTCACCGAACGTGACCCATTCAAGTAAATGGGCCGTGCTGCAACTGCCCTGCAACTGTGAATGCACACAGTTGCAGCAAGTTAGTCCTGCATTTAGGGGGCTAAAACGGGTGGTTAGGAGGCAAAGCATGGCCTCCCTACCGCCTACAAAATGCTATCTTAAAAGTGAATGCAGATCACTCTTCAAAAAGCAACACAAGTGTAAACAAGACCTTACTAACCTCTGCAGCTGCAGTTACTGTAAGCCAATTCACCCCCCAAGCCCACATCAGAAGCACTGAAGCAGTCATCACCCCATTCCTAACAGTGGCTCGGCAGCCTTCTGATCTCAAAAGCCCCTTTTTACACTGGCGGATGACAGGTCAGTGTCCGCTCCGCTGATGCAGAGCAGACACAGACACTACCCAGACTGTCATCCGATACACCAGTTTTTAGTGGACAGGATCGAATCGGATGTCGACAGTTGTCAACGGATACATATCTATTGACATCCGCCCACTCCATAGAGAGCAAAGGATGATCCGATCGGGTCCGCCTGAAAAACTCTCAAGCAGACCCGATCGATCTGTCCGTGTGAAAGGGGCCTTAAGTAAACACAGAGCAGGTTTCTTGAAGAGGAGCAGGGGGAGCTGAGGCGGCTTAGAAAACTGCATTAGTGCCTCTGTGAGCGTTGGGAGTCATGCATCCTCATAGGACAGTTAGAGGAGAATGAAAACTCCTCCTACAAGCTTTAACCAATGCTCAGCTGGTTATTGATAGAAGTCGCAAGACTGCTATATACTGCTGATAAAAGGGATTTAGCCGTTTATATTTGCATTTCTGTGTACTGTGGGAGATCAGATATAGTGAATGCAGGGTCCCAAGTTTAGTAATACGTTAAAGTGGAACTTTAGTCAGAAAATTAGGTCCTGCTAGATCACTTTAGGCTGGCCCCCTTTTCAGGTATAGCTATGTAAAACATTAATAATAGGTGCCTATACTCTTTAAAATCCAGTAATACACCGACTCATCCTACTTTGCACATGCTCAGTTATTCAATTTTTTGGCATAGTGCTGAAAATCAGAGCCACTAGAGGCCGATCTGCTGACAGCCTAAAGTTTACTGCTGCTCCTGGCTTCAGCAAAATGACAAAAAGAAACAGGAACAATGCTAGAGGCAGAAATAATAATGTGGAATGTAGGGTTGCACTGATACTGAGCATGGAAAGCATGAGCATGTCCCGATGCTTGATCCGATACCTGGGCAGTCAGGGGTGATCGGGGGGGGGGGTTACAATCACAGATCTCCCTGTATAGGATTTCAATAAAGCTGTCGACAGCCGCTTCTCCTCCTCTCCTTCTCCTCCTCTCCCTCCCACAGCTTTCAGCTGCTTTATTAAAATCTATACAGGGGGATTCGGTGCGTGTAACTCTCCGCACCGATCACCCCTGACTGTTCCTTTATCCTCTTCCAGTCCCCCAGTGTCTTCCTCCATGCTCCGCTCCGGTCCCCCTTTGTCCTCAATCTGTCAGGATGGAGAGCGGAGGAAGGAGCCAGTAAATCTGTAATTTACCGACTCCTTCCTTTTCCGAACGAACAGGGTCAGTGGTCACAGACTCTATCCATTCATAACTGAGCATTGTAAACTGGGTTTACGATGCTTCATTTTATTAATGGAGAGGAGCCTCTGTCTCCTCTCCATTCATCTCCAGTGCAGCTGAGGCTGCAAAGAAAGGGGGACTGGGGAATCTGTGCCCTCAGTCTCTTCCCCTGTCTCAAAAGGGAGATGTTAGCTACAAAAGCCACATATTTAAAAGCTTATATTGTAAAAAAAAAAAAAAAAAAACACCAACACCATCCATCCCCCCCTCCCCCCCCCCCCCAAAAAAGAAACCATTGAAAAAAAATTATTTTTTTTTACAATTTTATTTTTTTTAAATAAGGACCGACACAGTCCACTCATCATGAGTGCTGCATTTTAGTGCCACTGTCACATGACATTAAAAGAGTATCGGTAATTGGTATCGGCGAGTACTTGGAAAAAAAAAAGTATCTGTACTTGTACTCGGTCTTTAAAAAGTGGTATCGGTGCAACCCTAGTGGAATGTATGTTCCTTGCTAAAGAACATTATTTTCAAATTATGGGTAAAGATCTACTTTAATTTAGAAGCAGGAGTGGAGGAGAGCAGGAATGTGTTTTTTTCAGCATAACAAATATGGCAAGAAAAAGAAAAGAAAAGGGCAGGAAAATAGAGAAAAAGACAGTGAGAACAAAGAAAAGAGAACCACAATACATTTTCTATAATACAGTGAGTGAAAACAGGTAAGAGAGAAGAGAAGGGATGTGATTTCAAAACTTTATGAGAGCACATACCTGGTAAACACATGGAAGCAAGGGATGTTTAAATGTGCTATATTTATGCCCTTCCCATTGATCCTAAAATGTTACAAAAAATCTTCTAAAAGTAGTTTTTGTTCTATGGTCCAGCCATTTCTCCCCTATGTTTATTGAGATGATTCACATTAAAACATCCTGTTTTTCTGGGTTAGCGTGATGCTTCATTACAGGTAAGTTTGAAAATACTTAACAGGTTAAACTTGTTTTGCCTTCAGTTTCCATAATGTCCAATCTTTCCATCCAAATAATTGACATGAAGAGTTAAAAGTCAGGACAATTGCCTGTTATTATGGATGTTTACATCTCGTGTGTAATGAAAAAGGTATGTTAAGCCCAACTATTAGCCTACTCTAACCATTTAGATTGCCAATTGATGGATGTCTTAGAAAATATAGGAAATGGCAATTAAAGGACATTAAGTCACCAAATGTCTATATTTGGCAGTTTGATTAGCATAGTTTATTAACAGTGACAGCCCAGAAAGACTTCAGCAAATGCTACTGCTCAAGCTACTAAGCACCTACTAGTCCCATAGTGCACTGCCAGCTACAGGTTGGCTTAACATCAACAGGCATTTTTTTTTATCCTAGTCTCAAACAAGAAAGGTCTTATTCCAGAGCAACCAATGTGATTTAAACATCAAGTGTTCAGAGCTTCTAAGGGGCATAACAGGCAGCTGTTCTGAAAAACACGCAGATAAATATGGTTTAAATCATCATTTGTTAGTCATCACAAAGCAGCCGAACCTGTTGTTGGAGAATGCACCTTTGAAGGGATTTTGACAAATTATAAGCCAGTTTATGTAAAAGTGTTTTTAATAACAAGAATGTTTATGGAAATCTTCAGAATGGATTACATTCACATCGACAAATCATTCCTTACACTTCTGGCAATTAAATTAAAATGGTTTGCATTACGTGTAAAATTATTTCATTTCAGTAGAATTTTAACATCTAATGTCTGAATCTTTTTTAAGTTACTTAAGAGGATTCCTTGATTCATTTGTCACCAATGTAAAGCAAACCTGTCATAATGGAAATATCAAGTCTGCGTCACTGACGCTTCCTTCTAAGAATACTTTTTGGGACTGGCAGCAATGACCTCGCCTTGCGCAGGGCATGGGTCAGGCAAGCCTTTCACGCTACCTAATCCACGTACGCCAGACGGGGTTGCAATACTTATTAATAAGTCTCTTCCCTGTAAGGCGGTGAGGGTCATAACAGATCCTGGAGGAAGGTACATCATATTACTACTGGAAATGCATGCAGTTTAGTGGGCATTGGTAAATATCTACTTACCCCCAACAGTAGACTTCTCAGTATTGTATGCAGTATATGAAAAACTTGCCCCTTATCAATCTACTCATGTTTTAATTGGAGGGGACTTAAATTCCATTCTAGATGCCATTCTGGACACCTCTAATCCGCAACGGAAGGTGAACCCTGACCTCGGGCTGACACTTTTGCATTAACTGAACTTTGGAGATGTAGGAAGGCCTTCTGCCAAGGCCTTTTCACATCAGTCCTTGTCTTATAAGTCAAGCTCAAGGATTGACCTGGCATTTGGCAGCGCCTCTGTCCTCTCAAAGTTGCCTGAGACCTACTATCTCCCGGTGGGATTATCTGATCATTCACCTCTGGAGATACGTCTCAATATTGGCAGACAGTGGCCCAGGCACCTGGAGATTGACTCCAAAATGATAAGGTTGCTGAATCAGTTTCCCCAATATTAGACTATTACTGGCCTACCAATGTAGATATGGCTTCTGTAGAAACTGTGTGGGACACCTTTAAAGCGACCATGAGGGGTTATTACATTTCAGCCATTAAAGCGGCAAGGGCCGACTAGAACTCCTTAACCCCACAATTCAAAGATCGTGAATCTGAAGCGGCTGACCATTTTGCACAACCCCCCCCTCATCAGAGGCCTATCTGCTATTGGCACAGGCGAGAAAAGAAAATCCCCATTACACCACTTTAACACATAATGATGTGAATTTATCAGCTCGTAGAATCTTTGAGTCGGGTGACAAGAATGGCAGATTGTTAGCTAATCTTGTGGCTGACCCCCGCTACCAAACGGTGGTATCTGAACTACATACACCTGAAGGGGAGATAATTGTAGATACAAAAGCCATACTTGAGGAATTTAGAAACTTTTTTAAGGAATTGTATAGCCAATCTCTGCCTATCTCTACTGAACTCATGAGGGAGGAGATTCAAAATCTATCCCTTCCCTTTCAGGAGGATGTGGAGGCTATGGATGCCCAGATCTCCACTTTAGAGATCGAGGCAGCTATTTAATCTCTCCCTCCTGCAAAGACACCAGGCCCAGATGGTCTGCCGGGTGACTGGTATAAGATGTATGCAAAAAAGTTGGCCCCCAGGTTGCAAGATCTTTACATACGTTTAGAGAATGGGTCTCTCCTACCCATGTTGTACCAGGTCCACATAGTTCTCATTCACAAACCAGGAAGGACCCAAACTTTTGTCTCTCATATATGCCCATTTCACTTTTTGAAAATTTTGGCCAAGATACTCGCTACAAGATTAGTTCAGGTATTGCCTTCCCTTGTTAATATAGACCAAACTGCCGGGAAAGTCCACAGATATAAATTTTAGATGAGTATTAACACACCTGCAACCCCCTCGCTCTCCTCTCAGACTCAGATGTGGCCTTGGATGTGGAGAAGGCTTCTGACACCGTCATTTGGGATTACATACTTGTTGTATTACAAGCCTTCAGATTCGGTCACACCTTTTGCAAATGAATCACCATTTTGTATAAATCCCCAACAGCACAAATTAAATTAGGAGGCATACGCTCTTAGTAGTTCCAGATACAACGGGGAACCAGGCAGGGATGCCCACTTTCTCCTTTTTTGTTTGCCCTGGTGATGGAGCCCTTTGCTACTGCTTCCATCAATCAATCCACTGCTGTGGTAGGCATATAAGTGGGCTCTAACTGAAAAACTGTCTTTGTATGCTGATGACTTAGTGCTTTTTCTCAATGATCCTGGACCGTCTCTTCGAGAGGCCCTTAATATTTTTTCCCGTTTTACAGTTTAATCTGGACTGAAAGTTAATTGGGGAAAATCCCAGCTTTTGCCTATTGACCCAGCAGCTGGTCAGGCGGCAGATCCCTCACTTCCCTTGTCCTGAGCCTCGTCAATCCGTTTTCTGGGCATTAACATTACCCCCAATGGGACGGACTTTGTTGACTTGAATCTTACTCCCCTACTTTCAACACTTAAATCCAAACTACAAGCTTGGGATAAGAATAAACCTATTTAAAATGAAGTGCCTTTCTATTTTGCTATATGTCATAAGACACACCTCAATATGGATACCCCAATTTTTTTTTACACAATTAGATGCTCTTATTTCTTCATTCCTATGAAAATCTAAAACTCCCAGGTTTAGCAAATCAATTCTCCGGAGGCCCTGGACAGAAGGGGGACTGGCCTGTCCAGACCTTCAAAAATATTTCTTTGCAGCCCTACATACCCATGCACATAATTGGGTAATCTCTGACGATACAAACGCCTCGGTGGTGCTGGAGGCTGCATCGCTGGGGTCCTTTGAATCATTAAGAAAAGCACTATACAGAGTTCTTCAGGCACCTTTTGTTCTCACACTCTCTATGAAAACAGTAATATGGGTGTGGCGGATGTTTACGCATGTAAACATAAAGCAAAACCTAATAGATGGTGTCTGGCTACCCCCTTATGGTTCTCATGGAATTTCATACCCCCTTATGGTCCTCACGGAATTTCATACTATCCTTGAACCAAGAATATGGGCAACAAGGGGCATTAAGTTACTTGACCATAGATGTGAAAACAGGGCTACGAATTTGCCAATCATTATTTGTTTAGATATCTTCAGCTGAGACATGCCTTTTCTTCCCAATTTGGGTCTCAACCAATATTACTCCTCCACTCCAATCTCTACTCCGAGATGATGAGCTGGAAAAACCCTTATCCACCATTTATAAAGGCACTACTACCATCAATGCACTTCGGTCTTGAAACGCTACAAGCTAAATGGTGAGTGGATTTTCCTGAGCTAGATACCGACGTTTGGAAGATATGTGGGAATACCCTTTTCTACAACCATTACCCTCATAGGAGTATTGCTCTTTTATGCCTGTAAAGCAATATTACTAACATGGAAACAATCGGAGGCTCCCTCCCTGAAATCTTGGAAATCCCTGATCAATTCTGCAATTCCATTATATAAAGCCACATATCACGCTCGTGGATAAATTGCTAAATTCAACAAAGTGTGGAAAATATGGCTGGACTTTATCTCCACTAACACTGCTCAAGAATAGGGGTTGTATCTGATGTGCTCTAATCACTCTCTCTATACTATTACCAGCTAACACTCTCACAATATTCTGTTTTAATCCCTCGGTATACTAGGCCTAGTACAAAAGTTTCCTCTTGGGGCATTTCACTGATATTGAAGTGTAGAGCATTCTAATTCCAGAATTTTAGGTTGATCTATTGTATTGTTAGGTAGATAACCTGTTATGTACCTGTTTATAAGTTGTATTTCTTGAGCCGGAGAATGCCCAAAGGCTCTGTATTTTAACTAACATACTTCTTTGAAAATACCAATAAAGAGAATAAAAAAATAAAATAAAAAATAAGAATACCATTTGGCAGGATGTCATGCGGACCTCTTTTCTTTAATACCCAAGCTGGGCGCACAAGCAAGGTAGATTCAGGAATCCCCCCCCCCAGAACATTTTATATTCTGACAGAGAGGACTCTCCACTGTCAGAATACACTGATCAGCGCTGCAGCCGATTGACCGCAAGCAGGTGATCGGTGAAGGTTTTCCAGCAGGTTCCTATCATCTTCTATCGAACAGGGAGGGTTACACACAGCTTGAAATTTGGCCGGTCCTTGCTGAAGTGGCAGAATTTTCGATCTGTGTATACCCAGGTTTAGGGTCACTGACCGGAAAAAATAGATGCAGATTAGGACTTTGGACCGTCCTGATCTACATTCATTCCCTGGGTCAGTGACTCAGAAAGTAGCTAGTGGGTCATCAAAGCAGTAAGGCAGCTAACGAGGTCAACAATGGCAGTCCCTGTGTTCCTCTCGATTGGCTGGCTCACTGCTCCTCCTAATACACATATAATACAATTATATGTGAACCTAAGTATAAATAGAGAAGAATAGACAGAAGGGTGCAGCTAAGTAACAAACTTAAACCCAATTAATAGTGCACACAAAACATATGTAGAAATAAAATGGTTATAAAAGTGACCCTGCACTAGCTATGGGAGGATGAGAAATACTTTACCATAAGTGTGTCCTGGCTTCCTTCATTCTTAATTTGTATCTACAAAAAAAATAAAAATAAAAAAAGGATTGTTTGCTCGTGTCCACCCTCCTCCCGTTTTAGCTGTTCAATGACTGCTGGATTGCTCTGCATTTGTCAGCACAATGTGGTTTCAGGCACAGAAATCCACTTCACTTATATGGGACTACCAGCAGAGCCATTTCCCTGACAGTAGAGGTCCCTATTAATTACAGCTTTTTCCATCTGCCCATGCTGCCACAGTATGTAAGCACCTGTGACAACGATGAAATTCTATAAGCTTTCTTAAGAACAGTGGCCTCCTATCTGAATGACAAAATGGCTCTCATCAGACAGCGTCAGCCAACGGGCATGTTTTGGTCTAAAGTAATTTGAAGTACATGCAATATTTGAACTAGCAACATCCATTGTTTCGCATTACAGGCATTATTTGCAATCCTGGCAGATTACTTTCACATATCTTGGCACAGGCCACCAGAGATACTGGTTTTGTAGCTGTAAAATCATCTTCTGCTCAATTAAGAAATTCAATTTCTGTTGCAGGAACTAAACACCTTCCCACACTAAGAGTCTGTGTTTCATGCTTGACTTTCAGAAATCAGTTAATCCAAATAGTAAAAACTGCTTGACGCCAGTTAGTTTAGGAGATTGAGGCACTTGACAGCTGCAAGTGAAAAAAAAAAAAAGGAAAGGTCTTGTTTTTAAACAGTAAAACATACGCTTATTAAAAAGGTCATACAACTAAAAGGGCTTTGATAAATTAGGGATCAAACATCTCTGGAGACTTTTGTAATGAAAAGCAACTGTAGATGCAGGCTTGGCCCAAACTCCTGTAAAGTCCCACTCTTCCTGCTACAGCAGAGAGAATATCCCTTTCTCCTAGCACATTCTCTGACACAGAATAGATGAAAACCACTGATTGGAGGAGAATCTTGTTCCAAAACAATACCCCACTCCAGGCTCTTGTGTGCTGTTCAACAACAGGGAGGAGCTCCTGCAAGGTGTTCCACTACCAATAAGGATTATAGCATTGTCAAATCCCAGTGTGCGGCTTTTGTATATTTTGAGGTGAGAAAAAATATAAAACTCAGCTCCAGTTTCCTGACTGTCATTCTCAATACGTCAGTACTGGTCCTCCTTCCAAAATTCTTCCTAGTCCTCTCAGATTTTTCTTTGCATCTTTTCTTTCCTCTTTAACTTCTTTTTCTCCCCTAATCCTAAATTCATTTGATATTTACACTACACTGGAGCCATGTAGATTAACCTAACCAGGACTAAGGATGAGCTCCGGCGTGGTCGCATGCTGAACGTGCCGAGCCCGCCAGGAAGTCGGCATGGCGCAGCGCTAATCACAATCAGTGAGACATTTCCCGATGTGCGGCTGCAGAGATCGGGAAATGTCTCCCTACCTTTGATTAGCGCTGCGCCGTACCGACTTCCTGGCGGGCTCGGCACGTTCAGCATGCAAACACGCCGGAGCTCATCCTTAACCAGGACTAACCAGGAGAAGGGTATATAGTGCGTAATCCCCAATATTAAAACTAAGCACATCTACTTAAAGCGGAGTTCCACCCAGAAATGGAACTTCCACTGATCCGGTCCCCCCCCTCCTGTGTCACATTTGGCACCTTTAAGGGAGGAGGGGGGAGCAGATGCCTGTCTAATCCAGGTATTTGCTCCTACTTCCGGCGAAAGAGCGCCACAGAATCCGCAGTGAACTATGCCATGTCTGGCTCCTCCTCCGCCCCCCCGCTGTCTTCTGGGAGACACACAGGTCCCAGAAGACAGCAGATACCATTCAGAACCTGCAGCGCGACTCAAGCATAGGCAGTAGGAAACAGGCTGTGAAGCCGCAAGGCGTCACATCCCGATTCCCTTACTCAAGATGCCAGCGCCACCACCCAGAGCCAAGGGACAGGTCGGCTTCAGGTGAGGACATCGCGGGTGCCCTGGACAGGCAAGTGTCCTTCTTTTAAAAGTCAGCAGCTGAAGTATTTGTAGATGCTGACTTAATTTTTTTTTTGCAGGCGGAACTCCGCTTTAATATTCGTAATGTGTTGACTTTTGTTGCCTGTTCATGTGCATTTCCTGCCATGTTTTCTAAAACAGATCAAGGTCTGAGTAGGTCATGGAGCATTTTCAACAGGCTTATTTAGTAGGGCAATATTCACATCTTTAGTGATGTTGACCATTGTGCCCGAAAAAATAAACGACAGACCTCGGGACATGACCACCACACATGCAATGGTGAACCTATCTGACCACAGCTCCTGAAACAAGTAGCTGAGGTGCCTGGGTACATTTCTGACAGACGCTCCAGCACCAAATACCATCTGGCGTGGACTTTACAACTTGCCTCAATCAAGGCAACATTAAGGATCCCTTAATAAATTTGCGTACTACATTTACGCCAGTCCTCCACCTCAGGGATTATGGACAGATCCCTCTCCCATGCCACTTGATAAGATAATCTAGCAGTGGAGTCAACCAACAGTTTGTATAGCATGGAGACACCACCTCGCATAGCAGCATCCTGTATGCATACGTTTTCAAACATGGTTCGACTGCGAAGTCAGAGATTTTCTTCTGCAAAGAGTTGAGAAACTGGTAAATTTGTTGCAAGTGGAAGCTCTCCGCGGGGGGCATCTCCAGACTGCCCGTGAAATAGGAGGAGGGCGTATGCCCCTATGATCGAGATAGTCGCCTGTACGGTACAATGCCTTGTTCAACCACCAGCCAAACCTTTCAGGTTGCACCACTGGTGGGAACAGGGGATTGCCAAAAAAGAGCAGCTACTGGGATAGGTGTGGTAATGAGTGGGAGAGTGTGGGGCACAGCATAGTTTTACGATATTTTGGTGGAATCCAAAGTACAAGATCTATTGTAAGTAGAGAGCATGCCTGGGCCTTTATAGAAACCCAATCTGGTCGATAATGTTGGCTCTGAAGCTAGCACAGGTTGGGCAAGCTGTGCAGCCACATAGTATTTCCTAAAATCAGGCATGCCTTGTCCGTCTGAATCCTTAGAAGCATACATTGCGGTTCCCCAAATGTATTGAAAGATTGGATTGGCAAAGTGTGAAAATAATAAAGTAACCTAGGTAGAACTGTCATCTTTACTGAGGCGATTCTACTCATCCATGACAGATTTACATCAGACCATGCCTGCACATCCTCCAGTAACTTAGTGAACAAACTCGGATAATTAGCTTTGTAATCCATTACTACTTTTACTGTATTCTGTTAAGCCCTGTACACATGGGCCGAATGTCGTGAGACATTGGCTGGTTAAGAAAAAACACGGTCGACATTCGGCCTATGTGCATTGAGGTCTGTCCCAGAGAAGCCGGCTTCTGTCGAACTAAGTACCCTAAGTGCCAGACCATTGTTCCTAATTGTTACCGACAGTCTGACTGGAATAGTACCAGCTGACTGGAGAAAAGACAATTTAGCACCAATATTTAAAAAGAGCCCAAAATACATCCCTGGGAATTAGAGACCAGTTGAACAAATGAATGGGGTGGGCAACTACATGGCAAATGAGGTTTCATGTAGAAAAATGTAAAATAATGCATTTGGGTGGCAAAAATATGAATGCAATCTATACACTGGGGGAATCTAGGATGGAAAAGGACCTGGGGGTCCTAGTAGATCAGGGATATGCAATTAGTGGACCTCCAGCTGTTGCAGAACTACAAGTCCCATGAGGCATAGCAAGACTCTGACAGCCACAAGCATGGCACTCAGAGGCAGAGGCATGATGGGACTTGTAGTTTTGCAACAGCTGGAGGTCCGCTAATTGCATATCCCTGTAGTAGATGATAGGCTCAGCAATGGCATGCAATGCCAAGCTGCTGCTAACAAAGCAAACAGAATATTGGCATGCATTAAAAAGGGGATCAACTCCAGAGATAAAACGATAATTCTCCCACTCTACAAAACTCTGGTCCGACCGCACCTGGAGTATGCTGTTCTGGGCACCAGTCCTCAGGAAGGATGTACTGGAAATGGAGCGAGTACAAAGAAGGGCAACAAAGCTAATCAAGGGTCTGGAGAATATTAGTTATGAGGAAAGGTTGCGATCACTGAACTTATTCTCTCTGGAGAAGAGATGCTTGAGAGGGGATATGATTTCAATTTACAAATACCATACTGGTGACCCCACAATAGGGATAAGACTTTTTCGCGGAAGGGAGTTTAACAGGACACGTGGCCACTCATTAAAATGAGAAGAAAAGAGGTTTAACCTTAAACTACGTAGAGGGTTCTTTACTGTAAGAGCGGCAAGGATGTGATATTCCCTTCCACAGGCGGTGGTCTCAGCGGGGGGCATGGATAGTTTCAAAAAACTATTAGATAAGCATCTGAACGACCACAACTTACATGGATATACAATGTAATACTGACATATAATCACACATATAGGTTGGACTTGATGGACTTGTGTTTTTTTTCAATCTCACCTACTATGTAACTATTTAATACAGATTTTAGAGCTGTTCTTTTTGTGCTTTAAAAACATTTCTGCTAAAAGAAAATTTATTGTGAAAGACTTAACCTAATCCTGTTTGATTGCACTGAACTGCAGCTACTGCAAAAAATAACAGGCATTACAGGAGGCTCTGTGGCTGTATGCACTATACAGCTGAGACCCGGCCAGTACAGAATAGCCGCAAATTTGCTCAGATTGTGCATATATTTGGCTAACCAATAATCATAAAATACCACCTGACCCACTGGTCCTACGACTGAAAGAATAAAAGAGTAAATGGTTAAAGACCTTTGCTGACAGAAATTACCGCCATCACAGACCTTCTTCCTAAAACGCTAATTGCCTTCATTACTGTTGCTGACTCTGAATTAATGTATGTATTAAATGTTCTAATTTTGGTCTGTCATCACAGATGCATACCTGGTCTAAATAGGCTAATCAGAATTATTATCTAGGATGACTAAGCATTACAAGAAATAGCAACGTTAACTATCATTTTGTACAACTATCCTTTAAAGTGTTTTACGAAGTCAACAACAATAAAATCATTCTGAATGTGCAGTACAGCATGCTTGTTATACTCACTGTGAAACCTAAGGGGTTAATCCTCCACATTGTGTAAAAAGGATGTTTGATCCTGTCTTCTCTGATCCTCCCCTTATTCTACTGTCACCAATCCGTCTTCTGATACTACAGTGCCTTGGGGCAGTTTGGTGTGCATTGCTAAAAAGTTTTGTTTTTTTCCCTGGGAGGGTGCATGTGATCACCACAGGGCCAATCAGCACTCTCCAGATAGAGGGTCAGGGGTCCTGCAGCCTCATGGGACAGTCAGAGGAGAATGAAAAATGCCTCCTACAAGCTTTAACTAACAAATAGAGGCCTGATAGAGGTCACAAGATTTTTTATATACTGCTGATGGGAAAAGGTATTTAGCAGTTTATATTTACTAAAATAATTACATTTCCATGTTCTGTGTACTGTGGGAGACCAGATATAGTGAATGCAGGGTCCTGGGTTTAGTAATACTTTAGGTTATTCCCTCACAGCAAACCTTCTGGCCAGTCCCCTAGTGCATCTGCACTAGAGGTGGGCTCAGGCGTGTTTGGGTTCCTAGTCCCAAGACACCTGCCCGATCCCGCTAGGAAGCGGACACTGACCACAACTGGTTAAAGAGGAAGCTCAGTCAAATCCTAACTATACCTAAACCTGCTCCCATTCTAAGCCTATTCTAACTACCCTATGAAAGGAAAAAGGTTTATAATTATGTATGCCGAGGGTGCTCTGGTCCGGTCACATGATCCATTTCCTGCATTGGTAGAGGAGGAACAGTGGGAAAGGATGCCACATAGTAGGTCTACGAGTGACCTTGCTGCATAGGCTCTACAGCTGTTGTTGGCGAGCTCTCCTCTTCACTGAAGTCAACCACTGGAGAGATCATGTGACCAAACCAGAACGCTTTCAGAATAGGTAAGTATAGACATCTTTCCCTTCAAATGGGTAGTTAGAATAGGCATAGAATGGGGGTTGGGAGCAGGTTTAAGTAGTTACGATTTGACTAAACTTTTACTTTATTAAATTTGACCCGTACACACAGGTCAAATGTCGGGAGACATCAGCCGGTTCAAAAAAAAAAAAAAAAACAAAACTAAAAAAAAAGTCTGACATTCGGCCGTGTGTATGCCAGCTGGTTCGAACTACCGGCTTCTGTCAGACGTGCATGCTTTGAAACAAGCAGTCGGCCACCTCCTGATCAGCGCTCTCAGCTAATGGCGGAGATCGCTGATCTGAGTGTTCTGGTGGGAAGACCGTCCCCCTGTCAGAACACAAAAGCTCAGCGGGGGAGAACACTATTACCGTCGGATCTTTAGTACAGCGGCTCCAACTGGAGCTGACAGCTTTTTTTTTTTCGTTCAACCCACTGGATTGAACGAAAAAAATCTCAGTGTGTACTAGGCTTTAATCGTAGAGTGTGTCACAGTAAAATGCTCCATTGCCATCATAACAATACTAACTTGTAGATAACAGCTACCAATAAGATGTTCATTAAGCCAAAGATCACTTTTTAAATTCAAAAGAGATTCAAAAGGCCCTGTTGCTGCTTAGTAGACCTACAATACTGAGGAATTCTTCATTGAACTGTGCACCAACATGTCTGCCATCCTACATGATGATGTATTTACAACAATAAAGTGTTTTACCTACTGTTTCAGTACAAGGGGTGTGACAATTCATAACTGAGCGTTCTGTGCCTGTGGCTATTCCACATACAATAGAGGACGCAATAGTTCTGCTGCTATTAATCTTAGGAGTTAATCTGTCAGACCTCAAAGACTTCCCTATTCTATTGTAAGGGAGTCTGGCATTGTTTGAAAATAACTTCCCTGTATGAACGCATGGTGTTTTCTCATAATATTGCCACAAAAACATTACTAGGCTTTCTTCTATAGCTTGATCATAAATCCATTATTAATTAGTAAAGTAACAAATCTAACAGACGTAACATATGTGCCTACAGACGTAATTTAACCGATTGCCGACCAGCTGCTGTTATACTGCGACAGGTCAGCTCTCCTACACAAACCGCCATAGGTGTACGTTCGGTGTCTGCACAGGAGATAGCAGGCATGCACCTGCCACGAGAAGTGGGAGCGTGCCTGTGGGTCCAGGGGACTCGATGTCCGCCAGTGACCCACGATCGCAATGTACAGAGGCAGAATAGGGAACTGCCTATGTAAGCAAGGTGATTCTCCGTTCTGACAGATGACATGTCAGATATTCTGTTCTCAGTGATCGGAAACAGAAATCTCTGTCATGTCTCAGTGAGCCCACCCCCAATCAATATACGACTATTGCGATTTTTTTATACCAAAAATATGTAGAAGAATATCAGCCTAAACTGATACTTTTTTTTAAAGATATGTATTATAGCAGAAAGTAAAAAAGATTGTTTTTTTTTTTCAAAATTGTCTGTCTTTTTTTGTTTAAGGTGCAAAAAAAAAAAAAAAAAAACGCTGGGGTGATCAAATTCCACCAAAAGAAAGCTCTATTTGTGGGGGGGGGAAAAAAGAACACAAATTTTGTTTGGGTACAGCATCGCACAACCGCACAATTGTAAGTTAAAGCAACGCAGTGGCGTATCGCAAAAAATGGCCTGGTCATTAAGGGGGCAAATCCTTCTGGGGCTGAAGTGGTTAAGCAGAGATAGTCAAGAAATTGACATATAAATAACACTGATAAAAGCATAATGGAACAAAAAATAATTAAAAAAAACAGTACAGAGAATTATCCTTCGTGATTGGAGACTGGCTGAGGTAAGCCGTACAGAGGCCAGTGATCTTACAGTGTATATTCTCTACTTCCCTGTCATTGTGTGTTGTAAAGAATCACTGACTTCTTATGGTTTCAGTAGACATAAAAGATAGTAAAAGATCATTAAGCATTATACTACTTGCGGATAATAAAAATGGAGCCGTAACCTTGGTTTTACCAATACTTTACCCATTTGTAGACACTAATCTAAGCAGAGGCTTGAAAACTTTCAAACATGATCAGGTACACAAGAAAGCTTCCCCATACAAACATATTCAAATCTTCATCTGAGCAAAATAAATTGCAGGATGGAGTTTAAACCATTGGGTATAGTTTTCTTGCTGTAATAGAAACTAATCCACAAACGTATTGGATCACAAATTAAAGAGAACCAGTCATATATACCCTTTTGCAGGAACACAGGGCTTCTAGTATGATATGTATTCAGGTTTGTTGCCTCTGAAGAAGGGTGTAAGATCCAAAGCACATGTTAAGGAATAAAAACGTACCCAACTTCAGAGACACAGCTACAAGTGAAGCAGAGTATATTTAAAGCCCAATACACACAGGCCGAACACCAGGCGACATCGGCCGGTTTTCTTTGAACCAGCCCGTGTGTATGGCGGCCAGTCCAATAGAAGCCGGCCGTTCAGGCGGCTTCTGTCGGACGAGCATGCTGGAAAACCAGCAGCCGAAGACTCCTGATCAGTGCTCTCAGCCAACGGCGGGGGAGCCACCCCGTCAGAACAACAGCTCAGAGAGGAGATTGCTATTCTTACGTCAGAGGTTTTTTTTTGTTCAACTTGAAGTGTGTACCAGGCTTAAATCTGTTCCCCAGAGCAATCCTACGACCAACTGTTAAATACAAATGGTCATGATTGCACAACCTCCAAGAGGTAACTTAATCATAAATTCTGACACACACACACACACACACACACACACACACACACACACACACACACACACACACACACACACAAACTGTGCAAAAGTTTTAATGCGTCAAAAAAAAAATCTGTAAATTAAGAATGCTTTCAGAAACAGAAGTGTTAGACTGTTTATTTTTATCAACAAAATGAAAAGCAAATGAACAGAAATCTAAATCAAATCAATATTTAGTGTGTCCGCCCTTTGCCTTTAAAACAGCATCAATTCTTCAAGGTACACTTGCACAGTTTTTGAAGGAGCTCAGTAGGTAGATTGTTCCAAACATCTTGAACTAACCACAGATCCTATGTGGATGTACATTGCCTCCAATACTTCTGTCTCTTCATGTAATCCCAGACAGACTCCATGATGTTGAGATCAGGACTCTGTTGGGCTAAACCATCATTTCCAGGACTCTGTTCTTTACACTGAAGACAGTTCTTAATGACATAAGTATCTGCCTGTATTTCTCAGCATTGAGGACACAATTGATCCTGACCCAATTTCCAACTCCATTTTCAGAAATGCAGCTCCGAATTTGCAAGGAGCCTCCACCATGCTTCACTTTTGCCTGCAGACACTCATTCTTGCAATGCTGTCAAACTGCCTCCTGCTACAGTCAAATATTTCAAATTTTGACTCATTAGTCCAGAGCACCTGCTCCTTTTTTTCTGCACCTCAGTTCCTATGTATTTACAGAGATGCAGAAAAACGACAGCAGGTGCTTTGAAATGAGGAGACAAACTTTGAAATATCTGGCTGTAGCAGGAGGCAGTTTGTTTGTGAAGGGCTGGAGAGCGGTACAATAATGCATGTCTGCAGGCAACAGTGAAGCATGGTGAAGGGTTCCTTGCAAGTTTGGGGCTGTATTTCTGCAAATGAAGCTGGAGATTAGGTCAAGATCATTGGTGTCCTCAATGCTGATAAATAGACAGATACGTATCCGTCACACTATACTACCAGGGAGGTGTGCAATTGGCCTCAATTTTTTTTCTGCAGCAGGACAATGACCCTAAACATACAGCCACTCTCTATAAGAACAATCTTTAGCATAAAGAAGCACAGGGAGTCCTGGAAGTGATGGTTTGACCCCCACAGAGACCTGATCCCAATATCAAGTCTGTCTGCAATTACATCAAGAGACAGAAGGATTTGAGGCAGCCTACATCCACAGAAGATCTGTGGTTAGGTCTCGAAGATATTTGGAACAACCTACCTGCCAAGTTCCTTCAAAAACTGTGTGCAAGTATACCTAGAATAATTGATGGCGTTTTAAAGGCAAAGGGTGGTCACACCAAAATATTGCTTTGATTTGGATTTTTCCTCTGTTCATTTACTTTCCATTTTGTTAGTTGATAAAAAAATAAACACTTTAATTTCTGAAAGCATTCTTAAATTTCTCTTCTGATAATCACTCTCACATTTGAACCAAACCAACTATGCAAACAGTGATATAAATTCTTCAGACGTTGAATATACTATGTTTGCTTTCAGCCACACCTTTAGCAGGAAAACAGAACACATTACTTTAGTTACACTGAAAGTTACAGATTGAACACAAACAGAAAAAAATGTTATCCAGAACTTACCTAGTTCTTTTGATACCGGTGACACTGTAGTCATCTCCCCCACCTTGGCCAATCCATCATAATAAGCTTTTCCCGCTTGTACCATTGCTAGAAAAAACATACAATTAGTAAAACAGGACATACGCAACATAGTAACACTATTTGCCCCACTTTTTAAAAGTGATGCTCTTATAAACATTGCACAAAACCAGTAAACCATAATTCTAGAGCCCTTGCCTATATACCAAGATTTGTTGTAAAGGAGATTACAGCTTTAACAGAGGTATTGGTGTGCCATACTCTAGGTTTGAATTTTACTGCTGGTCACATTGGTCTAGATCAGCATTTTTCAACCTTGGCAAAATGGCTAAAAATTGCCCAAAAAATGTATACAAGCCAGCAGGTGGATCAAGCGTGCCTTTTAGTTGCACAAAGCCACAGGTTTTTTTGTGCACCATTTCAACTTTCCAGCCACCGGCATCTTAACAGCCAGCGATGTCATCAGTGTTGATAAGGGTGTGGATCGCCTGCACAGCATCCTTGTTTGACCCTCCCCTGCCCCTCTCCATCAACACTGGGAGTCATATTAGCTGAGTGATGGTGAGAAACTGAGGGAGAAAAGAAACACTGGAATACTAGTCAATACTAGTGTCCAAAAGTGTATTCGCTTTGGAAGAATAAATCACCTCTAACGTTTAGTGTCCTACGTGTGTCAATGCTGCCGCATTATGTAAACCTACATTTTAGAATGAGATGCCTTTAGACTGTCCATCATTTTAAAGGGTGCCTTGATTGAAAAAAAAAGTTGAGAAACACAGGTCTAGAACATACCACCACCCTGCCTCTTCCCCTTGTCCAGAGGATGCCATGAATGAATTGAAAAAAATGCAAGGCATTCTTTACATGGCACCTATGCAGAATGAGTAACCCCCTGTGGTTAATATGCAGCTGCTCAGCACGGGACCTGGAAGACCATGTCAAGCACTGTAGCAAGCAGCAGTGACTACTACAGTGATTATCTGCTTCTACAGCGGTCCCACAAGTATGCAATCAGTGTATAGTGAGTTACTCTCACGCTATCACTATATGTGAAATGAGAATAAAAATGTGATTTAGCTGCTGCCAGCACTCTATAGCTTATCCTTAGCTACTGTGTTGTGTGAATGTAAAGTGAAATAGTGCTGCACTGCTAAAAAGTGCTAAGTATCTCTTGCAAGGTCAACAGATAAAAAATAGACAACCCTTGTGTAATTTCAAATATATAAAGCAGTGTGCAAATCTGCTAAATAATATATACTGCAAAACTAAAAAGGAACAAATCATATAAAACTTCAAATACAGATTGTGAAGTGTGCAAAACCATCACTAAAGGTGTGAAAATCTGCAAAAAAAAAAAAAAGGAGTATGTACTATTGTGTCTGGAGTAAAAGGTAAATACAAAATTGTGCTATTCATATCAAATAACATAAGTATTAAAAAAAAACACAAATCACAGTGATAAATGACAAACTTTGAGTGACTGTCCCAACTAAATGGTTGTCCTTTTTTTATCAATGGTCCATCCCTTCACACCATTAGCTATGAGTGTCTGTAAAAATGTATTATCTTCCCTTTTCCAACGTGGTGTCACCTCAGTGTCCACTAGCCTCTCACCTTGATATAGCTTTTTTAGATAAGCAGATATTAAAGTGATTGTAAAGTCTCTCTCTCTTTTTTTTTTTTTTTTTGCTCTGTGCAGTTGGTTTTGCACAGAGCAGGCCTAATCCTCCTCTTCTTGGGTCCCTCTTTGCTGCTCCTGGCCCCTCCCTCCTATCGAGTGCCCCCTCAGCCAGCAGCTAGAGAGAGATGGAGCTCAGTAATAAGCACTTTACAAATTGCTGTGTATGAGGCGGCACAGTGGTGTAGTGGATAGCACTTTCGCCTAGCAGTAAGGGTCGCTGGTTCGCATCCCAACCACGACACCACCTGCCTGGAGTTTGCATGTTCTCCCTGTGCCTGCGTGGGTTTCCTCCGTGTACTCCGGTTTCCTCCCATTCTCCAAAGACATGCTGGTAGGTTAATTGGATCCTGTCTAAATTTTCCCTAGTATGTATGAATGTGAGTTAGGGACCTTAGATTGTAAGCTCCTTGAGGGTAGGGACTGATGTGAATGTACAATGTATATGTAAAGCGCTGCGTAAATTGACGGTGCTATATAAGTACCTAAAATAAATAAAAAATAAAAATGAATCAATTTTAACCTGCTTCGTTTGCTTGTAATCTGCCTTTTTCATGAAGTCACTGGCACATGCGTATATTATGCCCAATTCACAACACGCTCATTGTTTATTTTATATGCATAATAAGGACTTGCCTCTATGCCATAAATGTGCAAAAGAGAATGGTAACCTTCTGCATATGGTGTGGCACTGCAATAGTTAGACCTTTTTGGTCGAGTATTACAGCCTTTATATCTGACACCTTCGATATTCCAAATATCTGCAACCCTAAATGGTGTTTATTGGGCGTGTTTGAGGACCTAGACATCTCTGCCACATCCAAACCTTTCTTGAGGCTCATGTTATATGCTAGGAAATTAATAGCCCTCCACTGACTTTCCTTTGAACCTCTGCCTTTAAGCTTGTGGAAAAAAATTAACCAAACCTTGCCTCTGTACAAGCTGACATATGAGACTAGAGGGTGCCCGGGGAAATTTTATAAAATTTGAGGGACCCTGGCTAGATACACAGGATACTGCGGACTCTCTCCTTTTTTTGATAGCAGATTCTACACCAAAGTTTCTTTATTTGTGTATTGCCATGATGGCCGTATCCAATATTGGGCCATCACATGGTTTAATACACGGAGACGAAACTGGTTAATGGGTTTTTTCAGGCAAAGGCCCTCCAGTTTATTATTCTTAAGAACATGGGGGAGCACAATGATGACCCTTTTTTCTAGGGGGTCAAGATACTGTATTATTTATAGTTTGGTTATGTGATAACTGGCATTATGCTATCAGTTTCTTGCCAAATTTCTGAATGTATCCACTGTAGATGCATTCGATCTATTTGCTCAGGATACTTTCTTATACTCCTGTTATTTGCTCAGATGTGTACGCCTGTATTCAGAATATTGCTATATGAATGTACATTTGCATATGCTCAATAAAAATAAGTTTAAAAAAAACAAACAAAACCTAAGCATTGTCATATAGGTGGCGGAGTGCAGATTGGCGAGTATAATTTGCTGGGGACCAGGGACAGGAAGTGAGGGAAAAGCCCTCTCATCAGATCAAAGACAGACATTTAAATTCTTCCCAACTCTATCCAAAAGTAAACAATATAAAATTATTAAAGTATATGCACACTGAAGAAAGGGCACGATCGTGCAGTTTCTAAGGGGCTCGTGCTGTGACTGGCAGCTCCTGCGCACATGCACGCAACTCCAGCCAATCACAGAGCCGGAGTCCAGGGCCCCGGGAGGAAGAGGGGGTGAAGATGGACGCGGCCGCCGGAGGGGACATCACGGGCTTCGTTTGCAGGTAAGTGGCACACAATGAGCTAGTATGCAATGCATACTAGCCCATTATGCTTTTACTTTGCAGGGAGGTAAAACCCATCAGGTTGTGAGTGAGATTCGATGGTGTCACAACTCTCCTCTCACCATTTCATCATGCTACAAATGAAGCTCTACATGAGGACCTGTTTGTTATGCGTGCATTTCTCTGCTTCATTCATTCTATGGATCTGTGCTTCTTTCACCTCTCCTATTGCTTCTACATTATTTCCCCATCAATCCTCAGATCAAAAGTCTTTAGGAAGTAGCTGTGACATGAGACAAAGCCTGCCTCTACCAAGTAGCACATTGTGTGGAACAAGGTGTGGCATGTCAGTAATGAAAAACAGATCAACTTCAGGGAGCCCACAGGCGATTCTGCAACTAGTCCTCCTTTGCTTGTCTTCTTGGCAGTTTGCATAGTACAGGTCCTCCTTAAGAGATCGGTATGTCAAATATGATCAGAACTAATAGTTCATTCCCTGTTGGTTTTAGGAAGTTCACTAGAAATTTCGATTATTAAAATACAGAAAAGCCACTGGGTGTATTTTATTGCAACAAATGCAAATCTTGACAGCCAATAACTCATAGTAAATCTTCATGAAGAACCTTCTAGGCAGTAGGTAGGAATCTGCACAATGGTAGTTTAGAAAGTTCAGGCGGCAACGCACGCTTAATCTATCTAAACTGCTTCTGTATTTGATACGCCACATCAAATTTCAACCTGCTACATTTGAGCAGCACACAAGGTCTTAATTATTTAGGATAACTTCACTTAGATCCAGATACTATGCTCTGCACATGGCTATGCTTTCAAGCCTTAAATAGACACTTCTTTGCAGAATAAACTGACTCTTTTCAATTTTAAAAATATAAACTCAAAAGGAATAAATGCAGAAACTGAATGTATAACAATTTGTATACACAAGCGGGTCAGGTAAAATATAAAAAAATGACACATGAATATTTCATGCATATCTATTTCCAGCCAGCAGCTGGAGCAATGAAATCCTTTCACTGCTCTAGGAAAAAGTGTGTCTTAGTTTCTGACTTGAGTTCTAGCAAATCCCCCCCCTTTACCCAGCTATTTCACAGCAATGTTTAGTGGCCTCTCTGCTGCCGACCAAGGCTCCTGCGTTAGGTTTGTGATAACAGAAGGATTGGGGAATGCCAGAGATATAGGTGTAAATACAGTGTAAGATGTTTTGAGCCAACCACTGTTAAGTCATCTTTTGCGCTAAAAAAAAAAAAAATTTGGAAAAAAAATAAAATATATATTTTTACTTTCTGCTATAAAACATATCCAATAATAATAAAAAATAAAATAAAAAATAAAAGGTAAAAAGTCATTAAAAAATAATACGATATTGGATCCCAGATATTATAGTATTCTAATGATATATAGTTGTTAGACTATTTAATATATACTATTTGGATAGATATGGTACAATAGAAGTTCAATATTCTTGTTGTTTGTAATCCCAAGTTCTTCTCTCCCTTCCTCGTTCCTTATTCTTTTCATTTTTTCCCATAATTTTTGTTGTTTTGGTAAAAATGAAAAATTGCTCTATAAGCAGAGATAATATTTAAACAACATATTTGTTGTTTGTTAAAATTGTTCCACTTTTTTTATTTCCCTTTTTGTAAGAGCTAAAATGCCTGAATATATTTTTCTGTTTTTTTTTGTATTGGTGTTTAAAATGGCAATAAAATGTAATTAAATAAAAAAAAACAAAAAAAAAAAAAAACAAAAAAACAAACTTCTGGGGTATCTCTTGGAAGTGGGGACGAGTATCTGTAAGGTACCCCCCCCCCCCGAAAGGTGTCAAATGTGGCACCGGAGGGGGAGGTTGATGCAGATAAGTGGAGCTTCCACTTTTGGGTGTTACTCTGCTTTAAAGCGGAGTTCCACCCATAAAATTTACTTTACAGAAATAAACATTATAATCCTTCAGCAACAATTGGACATTTTTATTTTTTTTTTACTCATCCCTTCTGCACTGTTGCTATGGGGTCTCCTGTATTCTGCCTCTTCAGCTCCGCAGTGATTTACGTAATTTCCCTCGGCGCCTGTGCTCGTTAGGGCTTCTGGGAGATGTGTGCGTGTCATTCTTTCCTAGGAGTCAGCGGGCAGCGCTGATGTGTGCTTACTGCGCATGCGCGAGAACAGGGGGTGCATGCTGGTTATTCAGCAGCACCGTAAACCCGGAAGTTTATGCTTGTGGGCTTCGCCTGCCCACAAGCAAGGTGGGAATGCCCGAGCAGGGGGAATATAAGGTAAGTTTTTTAATAAAATACTAACAAAAACAGCGCTAGTTACCAGCCTAACGAATGCAACATTAGCATAATATGATAGTAACAGATAGATTTTAAAAAAAAACAAAAAAAGTGTGGTTGGAACTCCGCTTTAAATGCTTTGTGTTAGTCTATTGTTGTGACTGATGAGGGTCAGATTTATTTTTTTGGCAAATGACAGCAGAAAATAATTTAATTCTAAGGGGTTCACATCATTTTTCATGCTGCACAAATGTTCTCTAAGCCATTTATGTCACTGCTTCAGTCAAATCAAGGAAATTAACCAACGCCAGACATACTACATGCAAATCCATAAGAAACCAGGGAAAAACACTGGTATAAAAGTAACAAAAGGAAACCAATACTTCCAATCCATTGTATGAACCTTGTGCAGCCAGACTGTTACTATGGAATGTAGGCTCTAGAAGTGATTGGGTTAATAAACAAATACATGTAGTAAACAAAAATATGCAAACAGGATATTCCAGATACATGGTGTCACCTAGCAATACTGTTAGCAGATATGCAAAGCATAGAGGAAGTTTCTAATGCTGAGTTAATCCACTCATTGGGTATCCAGGAATTCAGCGTTATTTCAACTAATATCATCATTTTTATAGTGTAATAAAAAGTGCTGGTAAAATAGTAGTAATAGTTAACAAGTTGCAATGTTAGGATGAGAAAAAAATAGCAACTGGTACACCAGGGTACCAAGGTAGTGTAACGTTATTTAGAAATGACAATCAAGGGATTGACAATGGCATGACACTATATAAATCCCTCACCTTAAGGCTACTTTCACACTGAGCCGCCCGTCTGTGCCGCTCGTTTTGGTCAGAAAAATAACCGCACCAAAAAAAAAAAAAAAAAAAAAAAAAACGCACCTCCCCATTGAAATGCATTGAAAATGCACCAAGAATGCATCAATAATGCACCAGTGTTATGTTTTTGAGTCACATGACCAATAAAAAATGCACTATAAGCACAGTAAAATCGTGGTAACATCATGGCAAAATCCTGTGCGTTTTTGGTGCCATTACTGGCACCTTTTTCTTTATCTGCAAAATGCCAATAACACAATTTTAGGCTGACATGTTTCTGCTACCGAAATCTCAGTGCATCGCTAGTAATATAGTAAAACAATTCAATCAGATTAGTTTGACAGGATGTACTCTCAGTAACGCCATGCTGCTTTGGGTCCAGCAAGTTGTGTATTTTTAAGTGATCGATGATCCTCCTTTTCAGGAGTGATTCCATTAACCACTTCAGCCCCGGGAGGTTTTACCGCCTTCCTGACCAGAGCGATGGACAGATCGGACACTTCTGACACATTTTTAGGACCACTGACATTTATACAGCGATCAGTGCTATAATAATGCACTGAATTCTGTGTAAATGTCACTGGTAGGGAAGGGGTTAACACTAGGGGGCGATCAAGGGGTTAAATGTGTGTTCTAACTGTATGGGGATTGGACTGAGTAGGAGAGGAGACATATCGCTGTCCCCTACTTTCTTTGAACAAACGACATGCCTCTTCTCCTCTGACAGCACAGGGATTTGCGTGTTTACACACACAAATCCCTGTGCTGGTGCTTGTGCACGCAGTCCACGCACATGGGGTCCTCCGCCGTGCAGCGCGTGCGCCCTCTGGAGGCTTTTAAAGGAAACCCCATATGGGTTTTCACGCAGGGGAGCCATTCTGCCCCCATAAATATACGTAAGCTGGTCGGGAACCGGTTAACTTGACTACAATTGATGTTAAAGTCATTGGCCTGTAATTGTCAGCTTCTACCTTGCTGCTTCTTGTGGATAGGTACAATATTAGCTAGGGGTGCAACGGATCAAAAAACTCACGGATCGGATCGATCCTCGGATCAGAGTCACGGATCGGATCCTTTTCGGATCAGCAAAAAAAAAAAAAACGAAAAAAAAAAGACAAATCTTGTTACACCCACCGGAGTTTTAGACTTAAAAGCTATTTTCCACACAAAACGGAGCTTATATGCATAAATACAGTATTTGTAGATCGGATGGACTGTTTAGATGCTAAATTTTAAATACAGCAGCAAACCTGTTGACCTTACATGGTTGCTAATGTGACAGAATACCTCTGATTTTCACATTTAACATTAAATGTGAAAATCAGAGGTGTTCTGTCACATTAGAAAATACTGTATTTATGCATATAAGCTCCGTTTTGTGTGGAAAATAGCTTTAAAATCTAAAACTCTGGTGGGTGTAACAAGATGTCCGCTTGCCCCCTTCTAACTCTATAATTACAGTACTGTGCAAGGGAGTGTGGGGTGTAGCAAGATGGCGGCGACGAAACGTCACTTCCTGACGATACAGCGGCCGCTGCCGGGTGTACCAAGATGGCCGCCGCTCCGGAGCTAGGCCGAAGCCGCGGACTTTCCTATGGCTGAGGCCGCCGAGCGCTCCGCGGATCGCGGGTGTGCCGATCCGCGGAGGTTGGCCCGAACGGATTACGGATCAGTGACGATCCGTTGCACCCCTAATATTAGTTGTCCGCCAGTCATTGGGAACGCCTCCTGTTAGAAGTGATTGATTAAAGATCCGTTAAGGCCATTTCACACTGCCGCGACTTGGCTGCGATTTCGGGGGCGCAATTTTGACGTAATTTCAGGGGATGCCTGTGTAAACTTGAGGTCTATGGACCTCAAATTGCATCAAAGTTGGACCAAAGTAGTACAGGGACAACTTTGAAGTCGTAAAGATTAGAGGTCGACCGATATGGGTTTTTCTCTGGCCGATGCCGATGCCGATATTTAGAAATTGCGGTGGCCGATGGCCGATATGTGATGCCAATTTTTTTGGGCCGATATATTTGGCCGATTTTTTTTTTTTTTCTTTTTTCCCTTCATCTCATAAAATCTAACAGTTATACCCCTTTCACACTGGGGCGTTTTTCAGGCGCTTTTGGGCTAAAAATAGCGCCTGTAAAGTGCCTGTAAAACGGCTCCCCTGCAGTCTCAGTGTGATATCCTGAGTGCTTTCACACTGAGGCGATGCGCTGGCAGGATGTTAAAAAAAAAATCCTGCAAACGGCATCTTTGGAGCGGTGCATACCGCTCCTCCACCACTCCTGCCCATTAAAATGAATGCGCACCGCTGCTGAAGCGCCTGCAAAGCGTTTTGGCAGTGGCGCTTCAGGGGCGCATTTAACCCCTTCCTCGGCCGCTAGCTGGGTTATAAGCGCCCCGCTAGCAGCCGAATAGCGCCTCTAAAATGATGGTAAAGCGTCGCTAAAACTAGCAGCGTTTTACCATCAACGCATGCCCGCTCCAGTGTGAAAGCAGCCTTAAGTAATACAGAATTTTTTTTTCATTTAAACATTAAACAAAACAAACCTCCAATCAGTTCACTTGTATGTATAATTTAGAAAACAAACAAACAAAAAAAAAAAAAACTATCTTAAATATTAAATACACAAAAACAGGTAATCAAAACTTTTGGACGAAAAAAATGGGCTAACTTTACTGCTTAGGTTTTTTTTAAATTCATTACTGTATTTTTTTTTGTAAAAATTGCGTTTGAAAGACCGCTGCGCAAATACCGTGTGACATAAAATATTGCAACAATCACCATTTTATTCCCTAGGGTCTCTGCTAAAAAATATATATATAATGTTTGGGGGTTCTAAGTGATTTTCTAGCAGAAAATACAGGATTTTTACCTGTAAGCAACAAGTTTCAGAAAAGATTTAGTCTTTAAATGGTTAAACTGAGAAATTCTACACACGGAGTTCAGTCTATTGATAAAAAGAACCTGAAAGATACAAATGTATCTTCTTATCAGACTTGGCAGGCTGCCCAGAGGAGGAGAGAAGAAAACTTCACAGATAACTTAAGGCAACTTGCATTAACTTCTATTACAGAAGTCATTTGCAAGTCACGGCTGAAGTTACAATCGGCCTTTTTTATCAGCACAATCGGCCGATGCCGATTAAGTAAAAAACGCCAAATATCGGCCGATATATCGGTCGACCTCTAGTAAAGATATGATTGGTACTCATTTAAAATCATGGGGGATGACTTGTCATGTGACTTTGCCCCAAGTCGCAGGACAAGTTGCACAAATGTGAAAGGGGCCCAATGGTTCAACAACTATACCTCGAAGTTCTCTTAGAACTCTGGGATGAATACCATCAGGGCCCATTGCTTTATTAAGCTTCAGCTGAGCCAGTTTCTCTTCTACCTCTGTCTCCAGAAATCCTGAAAATGAACCGTCACTACTAGAACCAATATGATTCCCCTAATTTATTTCTGAGAAGACTGACCAGAAGTAATTTTTTAAATGGTTTGCTACATCCAGGTCTCCCTCAACATACATTGCCTTGAAAAAGTATTCATACCCCTTTGAAATTTTGCAATATTACAACTAAAAATGTAAAGGTATTTTATTGGGATTTTATGTGATAGACCAACACAAAGTGGCACAAAATTGTGAAGCGCAAGGGAAATGATAAAGGGTTTTCAATTTTTTTACAAATATGTGAAAAGTGTGGTGTGCATTTGTATTCAGCCCCCCTGAGTCAATACCTTGTAGAACCACCTTTTGCTGCAATTACAGATGCAAGTCATTTTGGGAATGTCTCTACCAGCTTTGCACATCTAGAGTGACATTTTTGCCCATTCTTTACAAAATAGCTCAAGCTCTGTCAGCTTGGATAGAGAGTGTCTGTGAACAGCAATTTTCAAGGCTTGTAAACAAAATACAGTGCTTACAACTTTGCAAATATTGCAATTGGTGCAAACAATCAAAACAAAGGTCCATAAATTCAAGTGCTCGTGCCCAATCTTCTCAAAAGTGCTGCTGTGCAATTATCGCAACTGGTGCAACAAACAAAATATTAATCAAAATAACAACAAATATCCTTATATTAAAGTGCTCGTGCCCAATCTTCTCAGAAGTGCTGTCGTGCTCCAAATAAACTCGTGCTGTGAAGTGTCACACACCCCTCATGTATCTCTACTCACCAAAAACAATGGACCCCCAGCTTTTCAGTCTGGAGGTCAGCTAAGCGCGATAAAGGGATGGTGGGTTGTGAGTGTTCAATAGGGAAGTTCCCCAGCAAAATTCTCAGATATAATCCAGGATGTACACCATACTCGAAATAGAGGGAAAAAAGGGGCCAATAGTGAAGTACTGTATGATCTGTGTTTATTGCGCCATCAAAGATTTGTACTTGCAGGATAATCCAGTAAAAACAGGCATGTGTATATTGCAAGGAATCCTAGCCCTGAACTCCATAACCGGCTTGCATTCCAAGGTTAACGGAAGTGACATCGTTAGGACTCTTAGCCAGAAATTACGTCAAGGTGTTTTGCCTTCCTCCAAGGCGTTATTTAGCAATTGCCTTCTCTTTCTGTGCTTTGGCAGCACTGATGTTTTTGGCCTCCTTTTGTCTATTTTTTATACTCTTCTCAGTCATCTACACTTTGTTTCCTTGAATCTTCTATATGCTGATTTTTTCCCCTTTACTATCCTACATAGGTCGTTAGTGAACCATACTGTTTTTTTTCTTCCTTTTTTTCTTACTAACTTGCCTGACATATAATCTAGTTGCGTCCAGGATGGTATTATTATAATACAGGATTTATAGCGCCAACAGTTTACGCTTTACAATATAAAAGGGAGACAATACAGTTATAATACAATAAAATACAAGAGGATTAAGAGGGCCCTGCTCAGAAGAGCTTACAATCTAAAAGGGTGGGGCAGGTGGTACAAAAGGTTGTAACTGTGGGGAATGAGCTGATGGAAGTGGTAAAAGATTAGTTGGAGACGTGATAGGCTTTCCTGTAGAGATGAGTTTTCAGGGATCGCCTGAAGGTAGCAAGAGAGGGGATAGCCGGACAGGTGGAGGTAACGAGTTCCAGAGGATGGGAGAGGCTCTGGAGAAATCCTGGAGATGAGCATGGGAGGAGACAAGAGAGCTTGAGAGTAGGAGGTCTTGAGAAGAGCGGAGAGGATGATTTTGGTGATATTCGGAGACAAGATTGGTGATGTTACTCGGGGCAGAGTTGTGAATGGCTTTGTATGTTGTGGTTAGTATTTTAAATTTAATTTGCTGGGTGATTGGGAGCCAGTGTAGGGATTGGAGGAGAGGGTTGGCAGACACTGAGTGGTTGGTAAGGTGGATAAGCCTGGCAGCAGCATTCATGATAGACTGAAGAGGGGATAGCCTATGAAGAGGTAAGCCAATGAGAAGGGAGTTGCAATAGTCAAGGCTAGAGATAACAAGGGAGTGAATGAGGAGCTTGGTTTTGTTTGTTAAAAAGGGGCGAATT
This sequence comes from Lithobates clamitans, assembly GCA_037952925.1. Taxonomy (NCBI): domain Eukaryota; kingdom Metazoa; phylum Chordata; class Amphibia; order Anura; family Ranidae; genus Lithobates; species Lithobates clamitans. The sequence continues at coordinate 8,136,903 of JBBGZY010000254.1, forward strand.
ATAGAGATGTTACGGAGGTGAATTCTACAAACTTTTGACAATGATTGGATTTGAGGCTGAAATGACAAGTCAGAGTCTAGCATTACACCTAGTACACTGGCAAGAGGGGAGGGACTGATAGTTGCATTGTTGAGTTTGATGGAAAAGTCATGGAGGGGGGCACGGGCGGGGGGGAATATTAATAGCTCAGTTTTAGAGAGATTTAGTTTGAGGAAGTGGTGCGACATCCATGCTGATATGTCAGTTAGTGTTAGTAATGCGAGAGGAGACTGAAGAAGTGAGGTGAGGAGTAGACAGATAGATTTGGGTGTCATTGACGTATAAGTGGTATTGGAAGCCGTGGGCGGTTATCAAGTGACCAAGGAAGGAGGTGTAGATAGAGAAGAGAAGGGGTCCAAGAACAGAGCCTTGGGGGACCCCCACAGAAAGGGGCAATGGAGAGGAGGAGACAGAATTGTAGTGAACACTGAAGGAGCGTTGTGATAGGTAGGCAGAGAACCAGGATAGAGCAGAATCTCTGAGACTTTAGCAGTGCCCACTGATTACTTATTCCTCCTGTCATTTTACTCCAACCTTTCAACTCTTTTTTTTTTTTTTTTTTTTAGAAATTTCCCCATTTTTGCAAAAGCTTGTCTTTTTAAAATCAAAAGCTTTTGTTTTTGTATATGATTTTTCAGTTATTATTTTAATGTCAAACCATAAACATTGGTAATCTCTTAATCTCTAGAACCAAAATTTTCTCCCACCTCACCAGAGTTGATCGCCATTTGTCAGTACTAGGTCTACTGTAGAATATGGTCACCTCGGGCTGGGTTTTTTACTAACTGTTTTAGAGAAACCCCATTCAGTGCTTACATTACATCCCTGCTCCTACTTGTAATACCAGTTTGAGAATTCCAGTTAATGTCAGGCATGTTGAAGTCACCCATAAATCAAAACCTCTCCCTTCATTGCCATTTTATGTTATTACTTGAGTAATCTTCCACTTTGCACCAATCCTTTAACCAAACATTGAACTCTGCTATACAAAGTACTTTTTTGTCCATTATGCACAATAAGAACTCTGAAAATGTAACAATACACCCTAACTGTTGAAGCTCCTGGTGCAAATTCTGAAAATCCTACAGAACGCACATCATTCTGGGAAAAATCATTTGTGCCAAGGTGCACAACATCACCATTGCACTCTTCATTAGCTTTCTTCATTAAGTCATCACAATCTTTGTTCTCAGCTGCATAGGGAGCTCAGAGACCCGTGGGGAGAAGAAACAGCATCACACTGATCTTCCCAGTGAATTGCTGTGCAGGTTGGGGGAGGGGAGGGTCAGGACAAGCCTGATCACTGGTAGAGAGCAGGCTGAGTTCCCAGCAGAGCTAGAGAACTAAACCACCGTGTGCTCTCCTGCTTAGTGTGGTCAGTTTTTAATAGGAAAGCAGAGGTACTGGTAGGAACACCAGGGATTTCACACAAAGGGAATGATACAAAAAACAGGATACTTTTTCATCCAATTACATTGTACAACAGGCACATATTAGGAATAGGACATTTTGTGTTTACATATTTTTTAAATACATTTTGAAACTTACCAGATACTGTTTTTTCATAATTTCTTCCCAAATTAACCAGATTCCTTAATCCGGGGTTGAACTGGTCCATAACATTCTGAAATATAAAACAAAATACAATCTTACTTAAAGTCAATAAGGGCAGAAAATAAATAGCTTCAACTGTTCACATATCAATGAAAATCAATATAGAAAAATGTACAAAAATGACTGCGCTATATTATGACAGTAGCAGCCAGCACCACAATCCAACAGAAGTTGTGTAAAAAAATGAAATTAAAAAAGTGCAGCGCTAAATAAAACCAAAACAGTCACTCAATATTGAGATAAACATAATAAAGTGGACTGTGCAAGAAAGAAGACTTTCATATCATCAACTTAAATACCCCAGTTGAAGTCTTTGTGGACAAAACGCGTCAGTTTGATGAGTCCGTTCCATGTCATTGCACCTATTTCCCTATGCCTATGTGATCACAATAAAGGAGTTGTTTTATTGATGCCTGATATCCTCAGTTAGGTCTCTTGTTTTTTATGGCTGTTGGAGTCTATAACCTCAACAAGCGGTCCGGCTGCGGTGGAGAACCTTGCTGCCATACTATTTGGATACCATCTCTGTGACTATCATCCTGATCATTACTACTACACACTTGGTTAATGCTGCCTTATGGTAAGCGTATTTAATCTCCTCTCTTGGGTGGTGGATGCACTTGTCGTGGTGACTCCTTAAAGTGGTGTTCCACCCAAAAAATAAAAAATACAGGAAAATTCCTAAAAAAAAAATTTAAAAAAACATTTGGAATTTTTTTTTTTTTTTAACTCACCTCTAAATGCCTGTTGCTAGGGAGTCCCTCGTAGTCTGCCTCTTTCAGTGCCTGGGCTGGTGACATCACTTCCCCCTCGGCACAGGAAGGACTCGGCTCTGCTCCCTCCCTCTTGTCAATCACCTGGGACCCATTACAGGTCCCAGGTGACTAAGCGGCCAATCACGGCGCCGCTCGCGCATGCGCAGTGGGTGCCCGGCTGTGAAGCCACAGCCCAGCGCCCACAGTTGCATAGCCGGCGCCGCCGAACGGAGGGGGAGGCGAGCGGGGCTTCGATTCACCGTATCGCTGGACCCTGGGACAGGCAAGTGCCCAATTAAAAGTCATTAGCTGCAGTATTTGTAGCTGCTGACTTTTAATTTTTTTTTTAATGGGCCCTCCTCTAAGTCAAATTTTGGATTTCTCTTCACAATCACCATTGAAATGAACTTTTGTTGATATGCACACAGTGCACTTTATTATGTTGATATGTCAATATTAAGTGACTGTTTTGGTTATATTTAATGCTGCACTTTATTTCAATGAAAATTAATGGCCAAAAGGTAAATAGTATTTAAAGCAGAGTTCCACCCATCACACACTCACCTGTCCCACGGTCCAGCAATGCAAGCACACGGAGCCCCGCTCCTCTCACCCTTCACTCTATGGCGCCGGCATTGTTACTGTGGGCGCCCGACTGTGTCTTCACAGCCGGGCGCGCACTGCGCATATGCGAGACGCTCTGTGATTGGCAGGGTAATCTTCTGGGACCTGTGATGTATCCCAGAAGATTGCAGGGAGGGAGGGGGGAGAGGTGAACTTTGTTCCAGGGACAGGGAGAAAGTGGGAGCTTGGTGCCCGTAAAACAGGGTACCCGCTCCTCAACCCCCCAAAAAAAATGACAACATGCCAAATGTGACATGTCAGGATGGGTAACCTACACTTAAAGTGGAAGTTCCATTTTTGGGTGGAACTCCACTTTAATAATCTATCATACATACCTTGTGTTACTATTTTCTGAAGAGTACTACAAAAGCTTCACATTGTAAATTTATTTGTGATATAATATACTTTCAATTTATTTGACATACAGATTATTAATGATGTTAGCAATAATACTCTAAACATTTTATTTAAATCTACCTTTATATTTTAGTAGATGAACGGGAGATTCATATTCCAATTTTTATAGTACATAGATGCCTCTGGCAGTCAATACCGAATACCACATTAACCAAGAATGAGCAGGTGTGTTTATTAAGGTTTGGATATCACCGTCATTAGCTGTGGCAATTCACCGCAGTATAGCAAAGCCTAGTACTAACACAAAGGTTGGGGAAAACGACTCCAAGGCAGTGCTTGGAGATTTGCCAACCCCGGATAAAGAATTCACTGAGGCATCGTCTACAAAACGGTTATCCATTTAGAACTGGAAAAGGAGTACTACTGTTTGATGACCCAAAACACAAAGCTGGGATTCCACTCACTTAAAGTGGACCATCACACATTTAAAGTGGTTCCAAAGTCTAAATTGTTTTTAACTTAATGCATTTTCTGCATTAAGGTTAAAAAAAATCCCTAAATAAATCCCTAAGGCTGCATTTACACCTGAGCGTATCGTTTTCAGGCAGAAAGTCGTGTGATTTTTGCTGTGATTTTGTACAGGTCAAAAGTTCACCAGAAAACGCCTGTAATCTGCCAAAAAAGAAGCTTGTGTACTTTGAGTGATGGGCGTTTTGCTTCAGACGACAGAACGCTCAGATGTGAACAGGGGCTATTGAAACGAATGGGATTTGTCTTTTTGGGAGTTTTTAGAGCCAAGGCTTACCGCAGAAAAACGCCCAAAAAAGCCTAGGTGTGAACAGAGCCTTAACACTCCCCATTCCAGCACTGTCCCGTCTACAACACAGCTCCTCTCACTTCCCGGTCTCACAGGAGACACCGAGGGCAGTGGAAGCCATGGGCTCCTATGGTCAAATTCCTGGTGAATTCTGTTCTGTCTCCTCCCCGTTCACTTGAACACAATTGTTTAAAAATAAATTTTTTAGGGTGAAGATTTTTTTTTTGTAACCTCCACAATAGTTTGAACTTTGAAGTGTAATTCCAGTAAAATTCTAAGGTCGTTCCGGTCTGGTCACATTATCGGGTCCCAGCGGCTTCTTAAATGCCCCATAGTAAGTCTATGGGTGACATCCTTGCCCAGGCTCTGCAGCCATTGTCCCTCCTCTACACTGAACCCGCCAATGGGACCCGATAATGTGACCAGACTGGAGGGGCTTCAGAAATAAGTAGACCTCATTTCTTTCAGGGGGTATATAGAATAGTCTTAGAATGGTGATGAAAGTAGATTTAGGCTTAGTTAGAATTTGACAAGAATTCCCCTAGAAGGCTTAGGTTCCCCATTAGTAACAGGTTACATCTAAATTTACAGTGTAACATATTCTGCAGCTTCCTCCCACTCACCCACCTGTGACAGCGGGCGGACGGTTCTTCTCTCCGCACCCGCAGTCACATTTTAAAATCGGCACAGCTGTGTAGGGCTTCACCCACAGAGCTGCATCATTCATTTGTGAATGAATAAACTACAAGTTCTGCCCATCACCGTGCCAGACGGACTTATCAATGAATTGCGAGTTTGCTGATCAGCATTCCCGTAGTTCATTCACATTGCTTACAGCTTATAGCAGTGCTGTGAACAAGGCTTATCAGTCTCATCGTCCTTCTCATGTACCAATAAATGGATTAAGAATCATTGGAGTTGCCGACTAGCTTCTGAATTTGTACCCAGAGAAAACTCACACAGGCACAGGGAGAACATGCAAACTCCAGGCAGGTAGTGCCATGGTTGAGATTCAAACCAATGTCCCTAGTGCTGCTAGGCGGAAGTGCTAACCACTTAGCCACTGTGCTGCTCATCACAGGTGATGCAGTCATGAACTAGTCTCAAGGCGCTGGTACTTGGCTTAAAGCTGTCAAACAAAGTTACATGCACATCCATATACAGAAATATCAGGTATTTGGTATCCCTGGCAGCTGAACAGAGTGGCAGCAGAGTGAAGGAAAGGGGAGTATGTGCTGCCAGGGAGGAGGCATTAAAAGGAAAACTGTTGCTTTGCCCTCCACTGACAAAAGTACAAGCTTGCTTTAGAGAGTGTAACTAAAGGGTAAACCTAATTTATTTTTATTTTCTTTGGATAGAGTAAGAGAGGGCTAAAATTACTGTCAAGTTTTTTGTTTTTTGTTTTTTTTTCCCATCTGTGTCTCATTGGTGACATGTCCCTTCACTCCTGTCTCAAAGCCAGGAAATGGGTAGTGAAAGGATCTCTCTAAAGTGAGGAAATTCCTGGTTGTCCCCAGGACTAGTGTCCCCATTGGGACCAAAGAGGAGCAAGTAAAGTTCATTGTTAGAATTTACACACACCAACAAACCTAATCAGTAACATTCTTAGGTAGATAAGGCTTGGCGTTATCTACGTCACAAGAAAGGTTTATGCCCTAGGAAGGAAGGATAAGTGCTTTCATGTATAGCAGTCCTGCTGCAGTCCAAATTCCATGTATGGAATTCACATACAATAAACAATCTCTGAGCTGTTAAGGATACAACAGGATACGTGGATCAAAATTTGGCCATTTCAGCAGGGACCAGCCAAATTTCAATCCATATATGGGGCACTATGGTGTAAATCTAAAAATCGATCAATCTCGATGCACTGATAGCTAATTTCCTAAAGCCCAAAAATAACAGGACAGTGCAAATACCCCCAAATGACTCCTTTTTGGAAAGTAGACAGTTCAAGGTATTTAGTACGAGACATGGCATATTTTTTGAAGTTGTAATTTTTTGTCACAATTATTTGGAAAATGAAGAAATGTAAAAAAAAAATTAATAATTTTACATACATCACCAGTGCAGTATTATATCATATACCTGGTGTGGCGATGATCAGGGACTCTACCATGGTAAGACTGTACTACCCTGGGGAAGTGACCAGGCTATTTTTTTTTTTTTTTTTTTTTTTACACATTATGATTGCATATACCACTAAATTTCATTGGTATAAGCAACCATTTTTACTGAATTAAACTAGCTCATTCAGTGTCTTTTGTGGTGATTATCTGATGGCTCAAAGCTAAATGACATGGCACAGATGTACTGTGATTGCCCTGTCTGTATCATGTGTTCACTGTGACCAATCACAGCTAGCAACACAATTGTATACAATGGATGACATGAAAGGAAGCCATCCATTGTTTACAACTGTCATGTGATCTGCTGTGATTGGTCCTGCTAGATCACTTCAGACTGGCCCCTTTTGCAGGTATAGCTATGTAAAACATTAAAAATAGGTGTCTACACTGTTTAAAATTCAGTAATACGCTGACTCACCCTGCTCTGCACATGCTCAGTTGCTCTCCATTTTTCCGCTATTCCTAGTTTGTAGAGGTCAATCTGCTGACAGCCTTAATGCAGAATTAAACCCTTCTATCCTTTACAGCGAAGGAAGCTGCTTCTGTTTGATCTGCAACTGCCATGGTGCTACACATGTGATCAATTATGACACCAGCCATTTGATAGTTTGACAGATTGGTTGAGGGTACAAGCAAATGTGACAATTAGCAATCCCGGCATTCCAGGCATGTAACTTTTTTTTAAACCAATGGGTTTAGTTCCACCTTATGATTTACTGCTGCTAATGGGATTTGGGCTTTAGCAAAATGGAAGCCTTCAGCAAGAAGAAACAGGAACAATGCTGGAGGGAATTTACAGCACACACTCATTTTGGTAGCATAAAATATTAATAAAATATCAATGTGGAACGTATGTATGTTCCTTGATAAACAGTTTTTTTTTTATCAAGTTAAAGTTCTGCTTTAAAGTGGTATTAGACTCTAAAGTTCACCTATTTTTTTCTCCCTAAATTCCAGCTTCTTTATATACCATTAATGTACCTCTGCTGCAGAAAATATTTTTTTCTATAGTCTAGTTCCTCCAATATGTCCTGGTATACATCCTTAGGTTGTGAAAACTGTTATACACCTAAAAGGACTAGTTGCACTTTTGGTGGCATGAATAGTAAACGGCACCCCAAACATGGAGGCACACATGTGTGATAAGTGCGGTAAAACGCGTGGTAGCATTGTTCCCATTTCGTCTTACTGGGGGCTGCCATTTTGTTGAAGTCCAGAGCCCCTGAACAGTAGTAAAGCATAAAGTGGAACTAAACCCATCGATTTAATGGTTTCAAAAAAACAGCTACATTCCTGGACTGCCGGGATAGCCAACTGTCTACTTTGCTTGTGTCCTCAACTAAACTATCAAACCATCAAATGGCTGGTGTCATAACTGATCACATGTGCAACAATGATCATACCTGCGAAACGCAACATATCAGAATGCCCCATGAGCTACGTTGCTGCATTTTTTGCTTGTAGGGAAGCCCATTGCAATCAATGGGCTGCTGTATGCATGTCACAGGAAAAACTCGCCAAAAAAAAGTGTGCTACCACTACACTAGATGTGATTGGAGCCTAAAAGTGATATTGCTGTGTTTACACAAGAACAATGACAGCTGAGAGTCTCCGCCCACTCCATTCCATGTACTATTATAAAGATGGCCATACACTATGCAATCTGATTGTACAATCTCTGTAAAATTTCTTTATTTTAGATTTACCAAAACTATAGAATAAGAGGACCCACTTAAAAAAAAATCCATTCAATTTGTATCAAACCAGGCAGGCCTTTGCACTACATAGTTCATTGTAGATCTAAAGGAGATTGCACAATCAAGACTGTACAGTGTATGGTCATCCTAAAAAGGAAGAAGTAGGAAAGTGGGGATACATAAAGAGGATGTTTAGTAATGAGGAAGGTGTGGTCCAGAAGTAAACACGTCCTATTCTGCAGTATGGCAGTGCATGATGGAATATGAAGTTTCCTGGAAGGTCACATGATGCTACGGAAAGTGATGGCCTCAGAATGCAATTTTTCTTGAACATTTTGAACAGAGAGGTGAAGATTCAAAGCTTCCATGTACGAGGTAAGTGAGAAATAAGCACCTTGAGATGGCTTGAGCAGAAAAGACATGAGAAAACTCTTCTATTAAGAAAAGTGCCTGAAAAGGTGAACTTGGCCTTTAAACCCAAAATCAAAGATGTATTATGTTGCAGCCTACCAATTCTTAGATGTGGCGACTACATTCGTTTTACCTGGTGCTCGGGCTAGTAGGTCTGTTGGTTTTTAAACAGAAAAAGGCCATCCTACAGATTTAGCAGTTAGAGGGTTGAGTGGAAATTCCTTTGGGTGAAGCTGCACTTTGTCTTTTTAAAGGGTACAGAAGGATGCACTGGGTGATATTGAGTCTATCACTGCTTTGTTTTAAGAGACTGGAAAGCACCAATAATAGTGTCTGCAGTAGCGGTTATCCATACACTGGTGGGGCAGTGGTATATGAGGCATGCAAATCTGCTATGCATACTTGCACATTGTGGCAAGAGCACCAGGGGCCTATTGTATTTCAGTTTTGCTTTAAAACTGAAATCAAGGGTAGAACCGTATGGGCTCATTCACGCAGGGCATTGAAAATAGGAGGCTGGGTCGCAGTTTTACTGCTTCTCGACCACCTAGGAATGCCACTCAAAATGGTTAAATAGAGGGAACAGACTGGAGGAGCACATGTCTTTCCGGTGAGGCAAGAACAACGCTGCCTGCAGAGTTCAGCAGGTGTTGAGGTTTTGCAACGACGCTTGCAGTAAACACACCTATGGTGTTTACAGCTAGTTTGAGGTGGAGTTGCAAGACATCAAAAGAGATTTCCCATTTTAGCTTTGGAAAAAACAAAACAAAATAAAACAAAAAAAAACAAAACATATCTTTCAGGGCATTTGAGGCGGATTGCCTGACACGATTTACATGCCTGTGCAAAACACTGATTAATGCTATAGCTTAGTTAATGCACATTAAAGGTTGCTTTAGAATTCATTGAAAAAGTCTTAAAAGCCTCATTTACACTTGCGATACTCTGAAGAGCGATCCATGTTCAGCTCATGCTTCAGAGTGCATTTGATGGGCAGCGGGGAGGCATCACCACCTGTTTTAACCTCCTTAAAGCCACACTACTGTGCTGAAACCACATGAATTGCATGCTGTTGCAGGGTTACCCCACTCCCTTGAATGGGTTGGGTTTGGTGGGCGGTAGTGCCTGCTGAATGGGACAAATAATAATTTATGCAGCAGCCACAAAGCAATACATCGCAGTCACAACATGTGTACACCCCCAACTGCTGACTTTCCAGCTAAAAATAGAGCAGTAGGGGGTCAGAAAAACCATAGGGGATGACCTACCCGCTAGTGTAAACAAGCCCTAGGAGAGAATATTCAGACTGGACTCCTACAGGAGGGAGAAATCCTTCATCTTCCACCTAAAGCCTCCTATTCACTACTAGTTTTTTCCATTGAATCCAGTGAGTTGAATGAAAAAAAAAAACCCACAGCTCAAGTCGGAGCCACTTTACTAACAACCCAATGTTAGTACAGCGATCCTCCCTGCTGAAATATTATGCTCTGAATGGGGGCGGCCCCCACCCGCCGGGATACTCTGGTCAGCGCTTTCAGACATTGGCCGGTCATGACCCTTCGACAGAAGTCAGCCAAACAGCCAGCTTCTGCCAGACCATCCGCCATGCACACGGGCTGGATGTCGGCCTGTTCCTATAGAACGGCCAATGTCGCCCGACATTCGGCCCGTGTGTACTAGGCTTAAGAATATTTGAGTCAAGAAAAAAAAAAGTCAGGTAGGAAATGTTAATGACATCCAGAGGGCTTTTTACATTACTCCTGGATAGAAAAGCAGCCTCTCACATGGTTCTGTGCAACCCAACCACATTCTCTGTGTAGTACAGAAGACAGCAGCCAGTGCTGAGAACAAACCAGCCCTAGTTTCAACAAGCTCAGATACCGGCAACCACAGGAATTTAGCAAACAGCAGAGCCAACTGTACAAGAGGAACGTCAAAGATGAAAATTAAAGCACCACGAGGCATGCAGTGCCCCCATGAGTTACACATCCAAATCTGATCAGACTGTTCTCGGTGTTGTAGGGTATACAATCTGTGTAAAGGAGTGGCCAGGAAGATTACTAAACCCTTGAGAAACTGCTGGCACATATATTTTTTCCTCCTTATCATCTTTGGCATCTTTACAACTTCAAGATAAACTCATGGCTCACTCACACATCCAAGGGCTTATTGTACTCAGCTACACCTACAGCACTATACAAAGAACTTACTACTTACTCCTTATTGCTCAGGCTTTTCTTTGGATCTCATACATGTTTGTACCGGCAAGGTTTTTTTAGTTATTTTGTCTGGATCAGATCTAAATATCACAACAGCAGTATGACAAACTTTCACTGCCATGGAGCTGAAGACTGACAAACCAATGGGCTGGTTTATAAAAGAGATAAAGTGAAAGGAAATGTGTTGTTCATAACAGCCGTAAAATGGTCACTCCAAGGAATTTTGTAAACTTTTCACTCCAGATAAAACTCACATGGAGTATGGAGGAAGCCACTGCTGACCTCTTCTTAAAACACAAAAGTTACCTGATCTTATGCTCAACAATGGCAGCCTCCATATTTCTCTCAGCACAGATTTTCTTAAAAAGGAGAAGTACAGCCAAAGCTTGTTTGATTTTACTGAGTGCAGTTTGTTCTGCACTCCTGTGACCCGCTTTCAGCAGACAGTGAGCTGAAGCCCGCTGTCGGCTGCTGTCACAGAGCCAGTCTAGACTTGGGCAAGATTCCGACAATGAAGTCCAGATTGGCCCACATGCCTGGACCGGCACCCGACTCTGCCTCTCAGAGAGCCTGAGCCAGCTGCTCTCACCCCCTCCAGTGAGCGTGCGGCGGTGTTTGATCACTCGCTTCTCCGTCTCAGAGCTGGCAAGGAACAGATGTAGCATCAGAGCGTTGCTGCATCCACCTAGGAAAACAGTGCCTTGAAAGTATTCATACCCCTTGAAATTTCCCACATACGTAAATGTATTTTATTGAGAATTTATGTGATAGACCAACACAAAGTGGCACATAATTGTGAAGTGGAAGGAAAATGATAAATGGTTTGCAAATTTTTTTACAAATAAATATCTGAAAAGTGTGGAGTCAATAATTTGTAGAACCGCCTTTCGATGCAATTACAGCTGCAAGGCTTTTTAGGTAAGTCTCTATCAGAGACATCTCTGCACATCTAGAGAGTGAAATTTTTGCGCATTCTTCTATGCAAAATAGCTCAAGCTCTGTCAGATTGGATGGAGAGAGTCTGAACAGCAATTTTCAAGTCTTGCCACAGATTCTCAATTGGATTTAGGTCTGGATTTTGACTGAGCCATGCTAACACATAAATATGCTTTGATCTAAACCATTCCATTGTAGCTCTGGCTGTATGCTTAGGGTCGTTCTTCTGCTGGAATGTGAACCTCCGCCCCAGTCTCAAGTGTTGCCGGTATCCTGTCGAGAAAGGTCCCCCGTCGGATAGTGTCCGCCCTGTACTGCGCAGTACGGAGGACAAAGGAGACGCCGAAAGTCTCCGAACATGAACAGCTGTTCGTGCAACTCTGCAAGGGGCGGGTGTAGGGGCGGATGCATACAGAAGAGGCCGCATGATGGGCAGAGCTCATACAATGGGGGTGGATTTCTCAAAGGGGCGGATCTTTGCAGGGCGTGTTTACACAACTGAAGGGTGGGTTTTGCAACGTTGATGGGCGGGTTTGCTGGACCTATTTAATTACCTAACACAAGCAATTTGCCACAGCCTCTTCTGTATGCATCCGCCCCTTGCAGAGTTGCACGAGCATTGGGAGTGTGTGGCACAATGTAGTCTTAATTGCGCAGGCGCCGTGTACAGCCGATGAACTGTTCATATTCGGAGACTTTCGGCGTCTCCTTTGTCCTCCGTTTTGCGCAAGCGCTGCTCCTGTGCAGTACAGGGCGGACACTATCTGACGGGGGACCTTTTTCAGCAGAAAACCGGCAACAGACGAGCCTGCGTTCCACGCTGGTTACAGGCATCTGTCCTTACTCCTTGCCATTGGTACGGAGTAGTCGCATCATCCAGGCACGCTGAACTCGCGGCTTGGCTTCCCAGTCGGCTTGCTGCATCTCCTCATCCAGAGAGACTCGATCCTTCAGCCACCTCTCCCGGACGGCTTACACCATCCTGCAATTGGCAGCCACATCTCCCACACACGCCTGTGCTCTCAGGCCTCTCGGGCAATCCACCCCTTCCTTGGACCAGGCTTTCATCTCCACAGAATGGATACTGGCACCCCTCTGTGCCACATCAGCTAGTCTGCTGAAGGAGGCTAACCCCTCAATGCCCATGGGAACCAGTGTGGTATCATTGCCAGTTTTATTCTATTCATCTCATTTTAATCTTTAATAAATACATTTTTTTGCTCATCGAGGAATAAACAACTATATCTTATCTATGTTATGATGGACTCTTGTGGTTCTTATCACGATATCATGTTATCCATTGAGCGCTGTCCATCTGGTTGTTGGGAAGTACCAAAGCACCCAGAGTTTCATGCACTTAAAAGAAGAACTTATCCCAAGAACAAAAATTTTATGTGTTGTGCTTACTAGTAATTCAAGCAATCCTTCATCCACTTTAGCTCCCTGCCCCCTCCCATAACCATTCCCGCCTAAGCAAAGTTCCTCTTAAAATGCAATAGCTGCATTCATTTTTCTTTTATAGGCCAAGCTCATTTTTAGCAAGTACAGTAAGTACCTGTAAGATCATGCCAGGATCCTTTTCAGTTCCTGTGAGCAGACCTGGAAGTGTTCTCTTCCTTCTACATATTACTAATCCCCAATACCCTATGTAATGGAGATTGAAAAAAAAAAAAAGCAGACATGTTTTTGGGTTTAGATATACTTTATATATACTATTGATATACTTGAGGCAAAACAGGTAAATCAGCACTAGGGATGAGCTCAGGTGTGCTAACTAGACTCCAAACCCACATGAGCTTTCCCCCGAGAAAACCAATTATAAATGGCAGAGGCATTCCCTGCCCTGCTGGGTCTCCATCGACTTACATGGGCTGACTGTACACAATATCTGGCAGATTGAGTCTTGAAAGCAATTGGTGGATTCATGGTGTATGGGCCTAAGTGCCCATGTGAATGAGGCCTTAAGAGTCTGGATAGGTAGTTGGAGGATAAAACACTTTAGTGATGGTTAGGAGAGGGCAGAGACTAGCTTTTAAATGCTTTTCTGGAATAAGGCTACCTCATAGATATCAATTCTGACATCCCCCTTCCCTTGACTAGCCATGCATTTGCTCTATGATGACTAACTGCACCACTGGATGCACAATTGTACAGGTGAGGTACCATTGGATCCCGGGCAGCAGATCAGTAGGAATGATCTTATTTCAAGTTAATTGCAATGATCAAAGTCAACAACCAACAACTGATTTTGTAGCAAAGTTCTACACTACAGTTTTCACCAAGGTCTTCCGCTAGTTCTATCACGCGGTCTACTTCTTTAGGTAGAATCTCCAAAAGAGGTACAACTACATTTGTTGGCAAATATTCAAATCTTCTATATTCCTAAACATTCAGCTACAATAACTTTTAAAAGCTCAAATGTTAACTTATAAAAGGCCATTAAACAAAACTAATATCTACTCAAGAAGTCAATAACTTCCTTTTTTCAGACTACAGGGTAATCTTTATTCTTCCATTCCCTGAATTTTTTGTACAACACCCATATTTAAATAACTCGTACAAAAGCCCCTTTTTGCTCCAGCCTCTAGCTATTTACACAAGCCTTAATTATCTGGGGTCAAAGGTCCTGACACAAACCGCAGAGTATGGCTATATGAAATGAGGGACAGAGAGTGAGAAAACCTTTCAACCCCTGTCCTGTCCCAAGCAAAACATTTTCCCAGGACCGCTCTGAGTCACAAATTTGCAGTAAACATTGGAAAATGGAAATAAACTTCAAAAACTCTTCAGAGCGTTGGAAAAATAAACCAGACAGGTGTTAGTCTGCTTTATAAATAAAACATGCTGTTCTATTGCTGGTAAAGAGGTTTTCCGCAGTTACCTGACCAATGGCCGAGATGCAGATTTCTTCCATCTCTGCGGATTTCCAGGTACTGTGCTGTTACTATAAATACAGCTGTTCAAAGACATATGGCTGCCAAACAAGAGAAGTCAAGTCACAATCAAAAGCTTCAACGCTCATTTACAACCTTTACATATATTGTATGAACCTATCCACATTGGTCTATATTCTACATATGGGTAATGTTTATTGTTACTTAAAGTTGGAGTCAACTCCCATCTCTGACTTTTACCTATAGGTAAGCCTATAATAAGGCTTACCTATAGGTAGTGTAAATATCTCCTAAACATGCACCGTTTAGGAGATATTTACTGTACATGCAGCCAGTGACTTCACTGGCACATGTACTCTAAATGAACGGCCACTAGGGCTGTTCCTTAAGAGCCCTGTGCTGTAAATTGTGGCTTCCGTGCGCATGCACAGGAGTGACATCATTGTGGCTCTGGCCAGTCACATGCCAGTCTGCAAACTCGGAAGGAAGATGGGTGAAGATGGGAGCGCCTGCAGCTCTGACATCTCGGCGCTGGAAGGGCTTTGTTTTAAAGCAAGTTTAACCTAATGTGCTAGTATGCGATGCGCAGGGCCGAAAGTAGGAGGGGGCTGGGGGGGGTGCCTGCCCCAGGGTGACGCATCTAGGGGGCGCGCCGCCACGTGTGCCGCCCCCACCTGCAATGAGAACTGCTGCTCTAAGGGTGTCACTGCCACCCAATCAAGTGTAATGGACAGGCAGGTCTCCCTCCTAGTCTTGCCCAGTGCAGAAACAGCCTATGTCTTTTCTGCGTGAGGCTTCCCTGAGACGGGGAGGCTTAAAAGAAGGCCCTGGGCTGGGGGAGCGCACTGAAGGCCCTAGAGGGGGGTGCAGAGGAGGCGCTAGACTTGGGGGGGTACAAAGGAGGCCCTAGACTGGGGGGTTACAAAGGAGGCCCTAGACTGGGGGGGTTACAAAGGAGGCCCTAGACTGGGGGGGTTACAAAGGAGGCCCTAGACTGGGGGGGTTACAAAGGAGGCCCTAGACTGGGGGGGGTTACAAAGGAGGCCCTAGACTGGGGGGGGTTACAAAGGAGGCCCTAGACTGGGGGGGTTACAAAGGAGGCCCTAGACTGGGGGGGTTACAAAGGAGGCCCTAGACTGGGGGGGTACAAAGGAGGCCCTAGACTGGAGGGTGCAGTGGAAGCCCTGGGCTGATGGGGGGTGTGGAGGAGGCCCTGGGCTGGAGGGTGCAGAGTAGGCCCTGACCTGGGAGGGGGACGCAGAGGAGACCCTGGACTTGGGGGGATGCAAAGAAGGTCCTGGGCTGGGGGGGTGAAGAGGAGGTACTGGACTATGAGGGGAGTACACTGGAGGCCCCGGACTTGAAAAGTGGGGTTGGATAAAAGACCTGGATTGGTAGCAGGGTGCAGAGGAGGCTCTTAACTTGGGGTGGGCTGTAAAGGAAGCCTTGGACTAGGAGAGACATGCAGAGCAGGCCCTGGACTAGGGGGATGGGTGCAGAGGAGGTCATTGACTATGAAAAGGTGGTTGGTGTGAGAAAGGGCCCTGGATTGGGGGGGGTACAAGGGAGACACTGGACTAGTTGAGGGGGTGTCTGGAGGCCCTGGACTATGAGAGGGGGATTGTGGAGGCCCTCTGGACTAGGAAAGAGGGTGCCTGATCGACCTTCCAGCTTCAGGGAGAAAAAGCCTGGATTTAAAACCTGTGCTGATGAAGAGCCTGCCTGGGCCCTGGACAATGAGTTTACAACATAAATGGGGCATTTATCAATTGTCACAAGTAATGCCAAACAGGAGCAGAGACACAGGTCGTGTCATAGATTTATTAAAAGGCAGAAGTACAGCCAAAGCCTGTTTGGTTGTACTTCTCCTGTTGATCACATCAGTGCAGATTGTTTTGCACTCCTGTGACCCATTTTCAGCTGACAGCAGGGTTAAAGTGGGTTGTAAACCCTTTTTGGTGACATTTACCTATAGTTAAGCCTAGAATACGGCTTAACAATAGGTAGTGGATATATAACCTAAATGTGCGCTGTTTAGGAGATGTTTCACTTGTGGTGTCGTCATCAGCGCATGCGCTGTGAAGAAACGGACCACCGTGCCATTTCTTCCCGCAGCGTATGCCGTGACTGACAGCTCCCGAGCGCATGCGTGGGAGTGATGTCACGCGACTCCGGCCAGTCACAGAGCCGGAGTCCGTGGCCCTGGAAGGAAGAGGGGCGAAGGTGACGCGGCCTGCACAGGGGACAGAGCGGACTTCGTTTGCAGGTAAGCGTCATATAATGGGCTAGTATGTGACGCATACTAGCCCATTATGCTTTTCATTTGCAGGCCTTGCGGGGAGCAAGAGAGGAAGTAAAACCCATTTGGGTTTACTTCCTCTTAAAGCCCACTTTCGGCTGATGTCAGAGTCGGTGGAGACTGGGGAAAGATCGCAACTATATGGTTGGGATCTGCTCACAGGCCTGGACCAGTATCCAGCTCAGAGAGCCGCTGAGAGCCTGAGCCAGCCACTCCCACCCCCTCCACAGCCCAGTGAGCAACGGGGGAGGGGGGGCAGAGCACAGCCAGAAAAAAAAAAAGTTCAGCCCCTGGTGCCAGACGTGCTAGCTACACCACTGGCGATGCATACTAGCACAATATGGCATTACCTTGCAGGGTACAAAAAAATAAATAAAAAACCTCTAGGGGTTTACTATCGTTTTAAATCAGTGTCTTGTGTGTTTCTTCCAGTTCTATTCAGTAATGTAGTGTGAAATTTTACCTTTGTGTAGAAGCTTCCTGTAATAAAGACCGGTCACTCCTGCTCCCTGATTGTGCTGGTCTTATACACCCTCTAGTTTTCTGAAGGCAGCCAGTAGTGGGTGGAGCCTGCTGGCCCCCTCCCAACGCTCTGCTCTATGCACAGACCATGGACAGCACAGTGATGACATCACAGCTACTTTTACATAATATCTACATTTGTAAAGACATCTGAGGAGCACAAAGTAGATTTATATACAATGCGGCTAGGAAGGAATATGAAATAAAAAGGTTTGTGCCTGGAGTTCAACTTTAAAGTGTACATTAAAAAGGCAGAAAACACAAAAGGATATTTGTTGATCCTAACACAAATCCAGTGAGCGCCTTACTCTCTCGAGAGCCAAAAATGCTGCCTCAGCTACAGAAGAGGTGAGAGATTCCTGGCACCGTTATTAGTCAACACTTCTGTTATTGAAGAGAGGGGAAGGTGTTCTGTAGTCCAGCGAGGGGAGAATTCAGTCAGCTATATCACTTTTTGGGAGCCCATCATGCTCTGCTGACTAGACGTTGTGACATGGAACATACTGACAGGCGGTGCGAGACAAACTTATCAGTCTATTGCTACTCCTTCACTGGCCAATCACATGCTGGGAAAGGCAGATGACCAAGCTGTAACACTTAAAGTCTGCCACCCCTGCTGTGGTATCCACAATACACACACCCAGCGGTGTTCTGTGACCAGCCATTCCTCTGCTGCACATCAGGTCCCACATCCCATCTTCTACTCTCAGGCCCATTCGCACTACCCGCACAGTGTTTTGAGCTGCAGGACCATGTGTGGCAGGGGGCGGTGTCATGCACATTTTTTTTTTTGACCTAACTTTATATGAAGTGTACAAACTTCATGTTACTGCACATGCAGGACCATACAGAGCGTACAATATTATGCAAACATGTTGCATTATATTGCACAGCTCTGGAATGCAATGTAACACTGCATTCAGGTATGAACATGACACAGAAAACTTGTTTTGTGTGTGTCATTGTAGTTACCTTCATTTTTCCAGGTAACTGCACATAGTTTGAATGAGCCCTTATGTCATCAGGGGCCAAGTGTCTCTTCCTGATTCTAGAATTGCCCAGCATCCCATGATAAGCCACGGCACAAATTCTCTAGGTTTGCCTCAAACGACAAATGGAATTCGCAACATAGATATCCACAGGAGGCTGGAAGGGCCTAGGTCAGTGATGGCGAACCTTGGCAAACCAAATGTTTTGGAACTACATTTCCCATGATGCTCATACACTCTGCAGTGTAGTTGAGCATCATGGGAAATTTAGTTCCAAAACATCTGGAGAGCCAAGGTTCACCATCATTGGCCTAGGTGAGGAAGGCAGAAGGCAATTTACAGGAACCCTAAAAAAGAAAAAAAAAAAAAAAAAAAAATTTGAAATTCTGTAACACAAGAGTACTTAGTAGGCTTATATTGGATTGTCAAAACAGCTTATGTTATAAAAAGAAAGTGTGTGCTGTGATTTTAGATCTCCTTTAACCAGTTTCGGACCACCCGCCACAGTTTTACTGCGGCAGGTTGGCTCCACTGCGCAAAATCACGTTATAGTACGTGATTTCGCGGGACTTGGATAGCAGGAGAGGAAATGCTGATGTAAACAAGCATTTCCCCGTTCTGCTTAGTGACAGGACACTGATCACAGCTCCCTGTCATCAGGAGCGGTGATCAGTGTCGTGTCACACATAGCCCCTCCCCCCCACAGTTAGAACACATCCCTAGGACACACTTAGCCCCTGCAGCGCCCCCTCCTGGTTAACCCCTTCACCTGCCAGTCACATTTACACAGTAACCAATGCATTTTTAATTGCACGGATTGCTGTATAAATGTGAATGGTCCCAAAATAGCACCAAAAGTGTCCGATCTGTCCGCCATAATGTCGCAGTCACGATAAAAATCGCTGATCGCCGCCATTACTAGTAAAAAAAATATATTTATATATTAATAAAAATGCCATAAATCTATCCCTTATTTTGTTGACGCTATAACTTTTGCGCAAACCAATCAATAAACGCTTATTGTGATTTTCTTTTTACCAAAAATATGTAGAAGACGACGTATTGGCCTAAACTGAGGGAAAAAAAATGTTTTTTTTTATATATTTTTTGGGGATATTTATTATAGCAAAGAGTAAAAAATATTGCTTTTTTTTTTCAAAATTGCCGCTCTTTGTTTAAAGCGCAAAAAATAAAAACCGCAGAGGTGATCAAATACCACCAGAAAGCTCTATTTGTGGGAAAAAAAGGACGGTAATTTTGTTTTGGAGCCACGTCACACGACCGCGCAATTGTCAGTTAAAGCGACGCAGTGTCGAATCTCAAAAAGTGCTCTGGTCTTTGGCCAACCAAATCTTCCGGGGCTGAAGTGGTTAACCACTTAAGGACCGGAAGGATTTACCCACTTAATGACCAGCCCATTTTTTGAGATTCGGCACTGCATTAATTTAACTGACCATTGTGCGGTCCTGCGATGCTATTCCCAAACAAAATTGACGTCCTATTTTTGCCACACATAGAGCTTTCTTTTGGTGGTATTTGATCACCTATGCGGTTTTTATTTTTTGTGCTATAAACAAAAGAAAACAGACAATTTTGCAAAAAAAAAAAAAAAAAAAAGTTTTTTTTAACTTTTTGCTAGAATAAATAACCAAAAAAAAAAAAAAGAGCGGACACTTTTTGGGACCAGTGATATTTATACAGCGATCAGTGCTATAAAAATGCACACAGATTACTGTATAAATGAAACTGATAGGGAAGGGGTTACACTAGGGGTGATCAAGGGGTTAAATGTGTTCCCTGGGAGGTGTTTAACTGTGGGGGGATGGGACTGACTGGAAGTACAGAGAGATCCCTGTTCCTAATCACTAGGAACAGACGATCACACTGTACTTCCCTGTCAGAACGGGATCTGTTTACATTGACAGATCCCGGTTCTGGCTCCCAGAAGCGATCGCTGGCGGTTGGCGAACATCGCGGCCGCTGGCCACGCGCATCAACTCCCCTGCCGTGCAGCGGGCGTGTGTGCCTGTTATAGCTTTTGAAGGGACCGAAGTACAGCTACGCCGATTTTTGGGAACGAGCCGACCTGCCACAGTATAATGACGGCGACTGGTCGGCAAGCAGTTAAGCATATCTAAAGCCAGGTTAGGACCCAATGTAGGCGTTTCCTTTCTGTCTGTTTCGCTGGTTAGGCAGATATACATGGTCTGTCCTGACCATCATTGTCAATGACACTGAAAGTGGTGGAAAAACCAAACAACTTTAGCTGTCACAAGCAAAAGAAGAGAAAGGAAGCCTGTCAATAGGGACACTTTCTGGTGAGAACTGAACGTTGGCTCCCCAAACCCCCCCCCCCCCCTCCTCACTTTGGAAAAATATCCTCACTTATTGATTCTATAGGTCAGGAATTGAAGGAAAATTCCACAATGGGAAATATATGATAAAAAATACCCATTACGCATTTTAAGACAAAAAAGTTATTTGGCTTCAGACAAATTTTAAAGTGGTTATAAAGGCAGAAGTATTTTTTTTATCTTAATGCATTCTATGCATTAGGATAAAAAAAACCTTCTGTATGCAACAGCCCCCCTTAGCCCTTCTACGACTTACCTGAGCCCACCTCTATCCAGCGATGTTGCAGGAGAGACTCGGCTGCATGGGACTCTCCCTCCTGATTGGCTAAGACAGCAACTGAGTGCCATTGGTTCCTGTTGCTGTCAAAGTCAGTGTGCCAATGAAGAGAGAGAGGGGGCAGGGACTAGCAATGGCTCTGTGTCTGAATGGACACATGGAGCTGCAGCTCGGCTCGAGTGTCCCCATAGCAACCTGCTTGCTCTGGGGGCACTCGGCAAAAGGGAGGGGCCAGGAGCACCGAAGAGGGACCCGAGAAGAGGAGGATCTGGGCTGCCCTGTGCAAAACCACTGCACAGGGCAGATAAGTTAAACAGTTTTTTTTTTTTTTTATTAACAATTAACACACACACACACACACACACACAAGACTTTAGTATCACTTTAAGAAGATGAAAAAGATCTGCCAACGAGCACCTAGAAAAAACAAATTTTTCCAGTATGCAAAGTAGGTTTCCACTTGCCATTACATATGCCACAATATAGTAAAATAGGAGCTTTTTTCTCTTCCTCTTGCAGAATATCCAGAGATACAAATCCTGGAGGAAAATGTACAGCTTTCATTTACTGGCTGCGCATGTAAATTCAATAAACGGGCAATGTTATTAATGTCAAAGTAGAACCCCCGGCAAAGTGTTTTGTTTGGGAAGTGCGAAGAAGAGGTTAATGTTACAACAAAACATCTGCAGTCTCATATCTCTTGCTGTGATGGTAACAATCAAATGCACTGGTGCTGGCAGAGGTAACACCTAAGTGGATAGAAATTGTAGGACCACTTAAAGCATACAGTGCCTTGAGAAAGTATTCATACCCCTTGAAATTTTCCACATTTTGTCATGTTACAACCAAAAATGTAAATGTATTTTATTGGGATTTTATGTGATTGACCAACACAAAAGTGGCACATAATTGTGCAATATAATCATGTATCCAATGCATTTATACTGTATTTTACATTTACAGAGGTGGTAATAGTCCCTGATGAAGATTATATTGTATACACTTTTCAAAAAGTGCCAGTCTTTCCCACTACTTACCATCTTTGGTGATCTAATGTAGTAGGATTTTACCACTTCTGTCAATTACTGTGTAATATCTTCAATGCATGCACAGTTGTTTTTCTTGTGTTTTTTTCCCATAAGAAGTATGTTTTTATGATTCATTGTATATATATATATATATATATATATATATATATATATATATATATACACACACACACATACACACACACACACACACATATATACACACACACATATATATATCCTTATTTTTTCCAAAATTGCCTTTAAAATCCCATTTTGAGGTTTCCTTTCTTCACATGTGGAATAAGGTGCTCTTTTTTGAAATTGAACTTTTTGGCCTGTGGTGGAAAACCAACACTGCACATCACCCTGAACACACCATCCCCACCGTGAAACATGGTGGTGGCAGCATGATTTTGTGGGGATGCTTTTCTTCAGCAGGGACAGGGAATCTGGTCAGAGTTGATGAGAAGATGCATGGAGCCAAATACAGGGCAATCTTGGAAGAAAACCTGTTAGAGTCTGCAAGAGACCTTACAGCAGGACAATGACCCCAAACATACACCCAGAGCAACAATTGAATGGTTTGGATGAAAGAATATTCATGTGTTAGAATAGCCCAGTCAAAAGTCCAGACCTAAACCCAATTGAGAATCTGTGGCAAGACTTAAAAATTGCTGGTCAGACGCTATGCTATCACATGGTGCCTGGGCTAATCACAGTACCCTGTACCATGTGATAGCCGTGGGCCAATCACAACACAGACAGTAAATCACAGCTGTTATGGGAATGTAACCCATTCATGACAGATCAAAACATTGCTGTTACATGATCATCACTGTAACAGCTACCCCCACAATGTCACTATGGTGACACTGAACCACTCATGAAAGAATGTAAAAAAAACTTTTTTTTTTATATAAAAATAAGGATTAATTAATTTTCAAATGTACTAGGGGGTCTTCAAAAAGTGTCCACACTTTTTCATATTTAAAAGATTAAAAAAATGTGGAAACTTTCTGAAGAGCACAATTATATATATCTCTATACACACACCATAGTTTGTAGGTGCTATAACTTTCACACAAACCAATATACACTTATTTGGATTTGTTTTTTTACCAAAGATATGTAGCAGAATACATTTAGGCCTAAATTTATGAAGAAATTTGATTTTATTTGCGAAAGTTATAGAAAGTTAGAAAGTTATAAAACATCCTTTCCTTTCAAAATGTTCGGTCTTTTTTTGTTTATATAGCAAAAAATAAACCCAGTGGTGATCAAATACCACGAAAATAAAGCTCTATATATGTGAAAAAATTATATACACCCATACAGTGTTGCATGACTGTGCAATTGCCAGTTAAAGTAGCACAGTGTTAAATAGCAAAAAATGGCCTGGTCTTGAAGGAGGTAAAACCTTCCAGAGGTCAAGTGGTTAAGTTATCACAACATAATTGCAAAAGTGGCGTTTCGGAGCCTTGCAGGATGCATGGTCACAAGCCTGAAGAAGGAGTTCTGTTAGGCTCAAAAACATCACTTTTGTAACTATGATGTGATCACTTAAAGCCCTGGTTCACATTGCAGTGACTTGCCAAGCGATTTACCAAGTCAAATCGCATGACAAGTAGCACCCTATTGTCAGCAATGGCACTGTTCAATTGGTGTAATGCTGACTTTGTGGTCCCGCATCGATTTGAAAAAGTACTACTTTTGGCGATTTTGGGT
This sequence comes from Lithobates clamitans, assembly GCA_037952925.1. NCBI lineage: Eukaryota > Metazoa > Chordata > Amphibia > Anura > Ranidae > Lithobates > Lithobates clamitans. The sequence goes on from JBBGZY010000254.1 coordinate 8,160,592, forward strand.
AAGACTTGCATAGACATCTGTGCATGAATTTGTAAAAGGTTTAACAAAAAAAAAAAAAAGGTGTTATTTGCATGCACCACCTCCCCATAAGAGAGAAATTTCAAAAAGAGAAGTAGAAATTGGGCGTTTTTAGGTGCATATTGATCGGATTGAAGACAAAATGAGATTAATAAATTTTATTTAATTAACATCATTAAAATTGAAGATTAAAACCAACATGATACGGACCAAGTCATACGGTCCTCATACAAAAGTTTAATCGATGCTACATGTGTCACCAAAGTCATGGCTTCCTCAGGAGAAAGACTTTATGTACAATATCACTATAAATAAACAATGAGATTAAAAACACAAGATGAAAGGATCTAACAACCTCTAACCTTAGTCCTACTCAGAAACCGTCTCTCGAAAACGGAACTTCAGTCCTTATTCATCTTTCCATCTATTAAATCTTCTGCCCTTGTTGTTTTAACTTTGGATAGTAAAACATTTTTCTTCTGCCAGTAAATACCCTATACAGCCCACTTCATGTTTCTTCTCTGGTAAAAAGCCTAGGCATATGACATTATGCACAGCTCTCTCTCTCTAGTGAGAGTTTGCCAGGAAGGGAGGAGGGATGAGTCATAAGAGGGCCAATGAGAGCTGGAGGTGTGCCTCTGTGTGTCTGTGTAAATCTAGGAAGTGAACAGGCAGCAGCTTCAGCTGCCCACAGTTAAAATGTTTGCAACCAGACTTAGTGGAGGGAGATTTCTTCAGCATATTTGGCAAATACAGAATCACAGTATATATAAAATAATATACAAGGTGGTTCAGGGGAAGCTTCAGAATGGCAAAGATGTTTTTATTACAAATTATGTGAGCAGACTGCAGTTCCTCTTTAAGAGATAATTCCCAATTGGTTATAAAACCATCTGACAAAAGGTGGAAATATTGTGGTCATTGATGTTGCTCAGTATGAACAAATTGTTTTGGAAATACTGGGTAACCAGGAATGGTACAGGAGGGTACCAGAAATATTCCTAGAGAGGATGACTAAAAAATATAGGCACCTCATTACTGAAGCCCATGTAAAAGGAATTATTGACAAGAAAACGCTTGAGTTTCTTGATGTTAAAACTCCCACCATATATGCTCTACCAAAAATCCATAAGAGCCTGATTCAACCACCAGGGGAGGCCAACAGTGTCAGGAAATGGTTGTTTAACTGAATCCGTAAGTCAATCGACTATTTGAGACCACATGTAAAAGCACTTCTTATATTCAGGACATAAGGAATCTCATTCATGCTCTGGATGGTACTGAAATCCCAGAGGGAGCATAGTGAGTGGCCCTTGACGTAAAGGCCCTCTAAAACTCCATCCCCCATGAATAGGGGGTGAGGGTTGCGGAGGGCTACATATTGCAGTGGGGTACCATGGCAGGTCCCTATAACCAGTTTATTCAGAGTCTTTTGCAAATTATTCCGATGAATAATGTCTGTTTAAATGCTCCCACTACCTCCAGGTGCAGAGGGTTGCGACGGGGACACGTTGTGCCCCATCGTATGTGAACCTGTAACTGGGGGGGGGGGGGCTTAGGGTGTGCTATTAAGACTCCTTTAACACTGGAGCTGCGGCCGCTTTAGCGCCGCTCGTTTTAGCAGTGTTTAAGCTGCATTTTTCAGCCGCTAGCGGGGCGCTTTTAACCCCAAAGAAGGGGTTAAGAACTGCAGTGTTGCGGCACTTCCGAATCGCTTTTCAGGAGCGCTGCCCATTCATTCCAATAGGCAGGACTAAATACAGCGCTCACAAACCGCTGCTTGCAGGACTATTCGGAATATCCCGTAACCGCACCACCCCGGTGTGAAAAGTCCCACTTGAATGAATGAGAGGTGGTTTTCAGGCCCTTTGCAGAGGCTATTTCCAGTGCTAAAGCGCCTGAAAACAGCCCCAGTCTGAAAGGGGTCTAAATGATACGATCGAATACAAAAGCATATGCGATTCCATACGACTACCCTTTACCATCCACTACCTAGAATATTTTCTGTAGTTGTTGCATATCTGCTTTTCATTTCAAAATACTGTAACTAACAATGAGAAGTGTGCGTTTTGCCCATAAGATAGAGGAGATGCTACCAATAGCCATTGGACAGCTCATGTGTGGTTTTTTTAAAGTCTGCTGCTGTGATATCACCAAGTTAGACCCCAAATATGAACCCACACAGTGATATTACGTAGAACACAAGGTGCTCCAGTTTGCACGCACCAAGATAAGAGCTAATCTTGCAGATATATAATGGTCACTTCCTTGTGTGTTCATAGGAACATGTGACTACATAGAGCTTTTAAATGCTAAATAAAAGTCATTTAAGGCATTTATAGAGCACATTTCAACGTATTTCAAAACCTGGTCTTGGTATTTCCGTCAACCATCAACTGTGGCTTTCATTCCTGAAAATGTTGAGCAACTAGATTTTATGTGCCTAATTTTTTATAGGAACATCTGAATTTCATGTCAAAAGCCATTTAAAATTGCAAAATAGTTCTAGTAGGTAACAGAACTTTCTTTTCATCTCGAGATGGATGCCAGATTTCCAAGATGACCTCAGAAGGATAAGCAGGAATCTGCAAATGTCTTTTACAGAATCTGGTTGCAAGACATTTGGCATCAAATTCTGCAGGCGAGGGGGGGAGGCTGCTCTGTATGCAATCACAGAAGGGACAAGTCCGTATATTTCCAGTCTTGCAACATCTAAAGTTTTTTTTTATTTCATGAAAAAAAAATATATTTTTTAATTTCATTTTTATTCATTTTTATTATTTAAAAATGATTCATGGAATAACTTTGGTCACAGTATAATAAGATGGTGAGGTGGTCAGTTAAAATAGTCGTCTAAAATTATTTCTGCTAATAATCCATTTAAAAAAAAAGGTATGAGATTCTTCCCAATAGGGCTTCCAGATATATTTTCTCTGCTTACTGGGGAAGTCAAGTAAGAATTCTCACTTCTACTGCATGCAAAATGAATTCTTGTATCATCCTGAGTAGTAAAAAAAAGTAAAGGAACAATTAAAGCCCCCAGAAAATGGCAACTTCAGAGTTTAGGTGGCCCTGAACCCAATAGGTGAAGATTTGCTATCTTATAAGAATATATTTCTTGGAAACTGCCTGACATGTGCACACAATGTGGCTATGCATTTCTGTTCTGGAGCCTAATAGCAATAAATCTGCAATGTGAGATCTTCTGGCTTCATGTACACGGGACGTTTTTACAATCTCTCCTGAACAATTTAACTTGACAGAGAGTAACCCACATTTAAAATGTCCTTTTGCTGCATTCACATGCCACGTTTAGCCACATTTGAGTTTAGAAGTTTTTTAAAAATGTTTTTTTCCCAAAAATGCCAAAAGTGAAAAACGCCTGTAAACGAAATGTGACTAAACATGAGTTACCACGTTTAGAAGCATTTGGCGCTTGAAACGCCTCTAAACTCAGCTTTTGAATCCTTTTTTGCATTCATAAAAAGCCTCTAAACTCAACTGCCTAGAAACAACTATTAATGACCCTGTGTACCTGTACTGATAAGATAACATAGAGGAGAGTTCAGGAGCAGTGGAAAAAATGCCCAACTGTTCCTAAACATCCGTTTATCAGCAGCCGTGTACATGAGGCCTAAGACACGGCTACTGCTTCTAACTGCTTTGTTTGCTACAGTGGGAAAGAGATTTAGTAATGTCACTATTGTGCTTCTCGTTATCCATGTTGGAGAGGAACCTTGCTATACCTGAGGACATGCATCTTCCTACTTCTGCTTCATCCATACTGTAAATCTGTGCTTCCTTCTCTCCTGCTTCTTACTGAACATTACCTCATTAGTCCTCAGATCACCAGTCATCAGGTAGGTACCTTGTCCCTCTGCTTGTGTATTACAGCTTCCAAGTTTCAGGTCCTCTTACCCGTATCACAAATATTTTTTGCTCCATGATAGATTCCTCTTAAATGCACCGGCTATCAGATACAATAGATTTTAAAAGCCTGGGCCAAAAGTTATCTAGGGGTACAAATATTATAACTCTAGAGCACCACTAATGTGATAATGGATGGAATTTTTAAACCAACCATTTTCACTTAAAGCGTTTGTAAAAGGTAATTAAAAAGCAATAAAACAAAACATGTTATACTTACCTGCTCTGTGCAATGGTTTTGCACAGAGTGGCCTCAAACCTCCTCCTCTGGGGTACTCCACCAGCATTCCAGGCTCCTCCTCTTCTTGGTGTGACATCACAGGAAGCTGCTTCCTATGGTGGTACACCTGCAGGAATAATCCTGATTTGGGCTGCGTATGTCTATTGACACACACACTGTGCCTCTCAGCAACGCCCCTCACTCTCTGCTCGCAAGATTTGATTGACAGTAGCAGGAGCCAGAGAAAGGAGAGTGAGCCTCTGCAGACAGGCACAGCGCTAAATCAAGGTAGGACTTGGGTAAGTAGAAAGGGGGGGTGATACAAACACGGGGGACATTAAAACTTTATGCAGGGAATTCATGAAGTTAAACAAAAATGTCCAAGCTTTAGAACCACTTTAAAGCCTCATACCCACGATTGGATTTTCCGCAAAGACTTTTGTCCGAAGGGCGTTGGCCAGGAACTTGTCTTGCATATAAACAGCACACGATTGTCGGCCAACAAATACGAACATAGTGAGGTACTACGTGGTTTTTCAGCTCTTTAGCGCCACCCTTTGGGCACCTTCTGCTAATGTCGTGTTTGGTGAGCATTGATTCCGAGCATGCGTGTTTGTACTTTTGTCTGATGGACACACGATCGGAAAATCTGGCAACAGACAGTTGTCCGCGGAAAATTTATAAGCCTGCCATCCAACATTTGTCCGTGGAAAATCCGACAATTGTCTGATGGAGCGTACAGTCAGATTTTAGGCCAACAGTCTGTCAACACACTATTCCCAGCGGAAAATCCGATCGTGTGTACGAGGCTTTAGAGGCACTAGGATTCAAAATAAATGCTCACTTGAAAAACAGTAGTTGAGAATTTAGGGAATCTTAAGGCCTCATGCACACAAGACGCTGTTAAACGCGCGTTCAGAGGCAGTTGGACACTTTTTTCAACTGCCCCTGAACTCATTCAATGTAATCCTATGTGTCCATGTACACTTTACACATTTTTTGGCGTTTTTAGGCAGTTGCTTTTAACCTCATTTTTCCAGAAGCAAAAAAATGGGTTCAGTTTCAGTGAAAGTTTTCCACATTTCAGACGCCAAACACGGCTAAACGCCGGTACCGCATTTAGCCGTGTTTGCGTTTATAGGTGTTTTTAAAGGAACCCTAGTTTTTTGGACCAGAAAACACAGAAATATGATGGTAAACTGCAGCAGAGAATGACATTTTGTGACCCGACTTTGGGGCCCCATATCTCGGGGCCACTTAGTGCTAGGAAGCCCAAATTTGGTGTGCAAACACAATGGAACTAGTACTACAACACATCCAAGTCAGGTTGGAAAATGTCATTCTCTGCTGCAGAAGTGCTTGACATTTTGCGACCCAAATTTGGGGCCCCATATCTCAGGGCCACTTGGTGCTAGGAACCCCAAATTTGGTATGCTAACACAGTGGATCTAGCACTACAACATATCCAAAGCTGGGGTTCCTAGATCCCCGAGATATGGGGTCCCAAAGCCAGGTCGGAAAATGTCATTTTCTGCTGCAGAAGTGCTTGACATTTTGTGACCCCACTTTGGGGCCCCGTATCTCGGGACCCCAAAATTTGGATATGGTGTAGTGCTAGTTTCAATGTGTTAGCACACCAAATTTGGGGTTCCTAGCACCAAGTGGCCCCGAGATATGGGGCCCCAAATTTGGGTCGCAAAATGTCATTCTCTGCTCTGCAGACGGTTCTAGACGCAAATACGGTAAAACGCAGCTAAACGCCGGTTTCAGCTTTTAACATGTGTTCAGCAGAGTTTGCACCGGCATCTCGTGTGCATGAAGCCTAAAAGTACACATGTAATGATAGTAATAAGAGAGCGGCCACTGCTGGCTTTGTATGTAAAAGGTGCACACTCTGGAGTGACATTTTAATCCTGCCTTCCCAACAAGGTGAGTCACTGACCTGGGACAAGGACAACCGAATTTCAGGCATTGTTTACTGGCTGCATACACGTTCCAACTCAGTCACTCTTTAGGCAGGGAGGCCAGAAGATGGATCCCCAAGATCTGTACCAGAAAAGTAGACTCTCTCACATGCTCATATTAATCTTCAGAACACCCTGACATCCCAAAACAAAGCAAATATATAACAAAATATCCCTGGTCAACTTTTGGCCCACCTTCTTCCACCCACCCTACTGGCCAACAAATTCAATTGGTAGCCAAGAGGATGATGCAGAGAAATAAGAAAAAAGAATGCCAGGGCTTGACCACAGAAGTTGTGTTTGAGATTTATTTATTTATATAACACGGGTCTTGGGAATCTCGGGATGCACCAATAATTCTAGCAGGTAGGTCAGCACTTGGAGATACCTCATTTATGGACCTAGGACTTTAGAAGGTCAGCAGCAGTGGTTTCCTTAAATTCAGTATGAAATGTGGTTTTATATCAAACATTTGTACAACCAACTTGATAATTTAGCAGCCCATACAATTATCTTTTTTTTCAGTCAATCAGTGGGTTGGACGAAAAAAAAAAAAAAAAGGATCAGTTTTCCCTTATCTGCACATTACTGTGGATAGAGGAATCCTCTTGATGTGCCATTGTGTTCTGATGGCAGGGAGCGTTCAACGATCAGTGCCACTGGCTATAGCCAGCAGCACTGATTGATCAGGAAAATCCTGACAGGCTGGTTGAACAACAGTCGATCAGTAGATTGACTGCTATACAACCAGCCAGCCCATATACAGATCAAAATTCGGCTGATCCCTGAAGATTGATGCGTGGCTGGCTTCAGCGTTTTGTGGAAACACCGATATGGCAAATTACTGTATGTAAATTTTACATGCATGGCAAGGGGTTTTCAGATCTGTAAATAGCTGAAAGGCAAGCAACAGTTCTAGTAATAAAAGATTACTCTTTGGCCATGAGGTTTACAATCTAGAGAAAGTTTAAGAGGAAAAACGTAAGTGAAACTTGTAACACTTTATTAGCTGGATGGATAGTTCCTTAACATTAACCCCTTCCGACCCGCCCACTGTGGATTCACATCACTACTTTGACATTAAATACTGTTGTTATGGCAGCAGATAGTTGCCATAACCCCAGTATTTTCTTCAACGGCGGGTGATCTGCTTTATGATAAAAGTGGTCTCCGCCGCGAGATTACTTATCGATGGCAGAGGTGGTGTTTACCCCCCTACCGCCGCATTCCGGTCGTCTCTTCTGCTTACCAGATCTGTCGGTAGCGGCGGAGACGATACGGTCTTTTCCCCTGATAGGCAGAAATTTGAGTGAGGGAATGATGGCCCCCCACTCGACTCTATACCATTGGATGTCACATCAGTCCAATGATAATGCTTTGAAGAGTAAATGTGAGATCTGAGGTCTTTTTGCCCCCAGATCTCACATTAAAGAGGTCCTGTCATTTTTTTTATTTTTACATATTTGAAAAAAAATAATTTTGGATCAGTTTAATGCCTCCTTGTAATAGGAATAAAACTGATGCAAAATTTTTATTTTGAAAAGGGACAACGTAAAAATAAAAGTTACATAAGAAAAGAAAAAACAAAACAAAATTTAAAGCGCCCCTTCCCTCCGTGCTCGCATGCAGAAGCGAACGCATACGTAAGTCGCAGCCGCACATGTAAACTGTGTTCAAACCGCACATGTGGGGTATCGCCACAAGCGTTAGAGTGAGAGCAATAATTCTAGCAAAAGACCTGCACTAACTCAAAACTAGTAACCTGTAAAAAAAAAAAAAAAAAATGTAAACTTCGCCTATGGAGACATTTAAGTGTCAAAGTTCACCATTCCACGAGCGGGCGCAATTTTGAAACATGACATGCTGGGTATCAATTTACTCAGTGTAACATTATCTTTCACAATATAAAAAAAATATTGGGCTAACTTTACTGTTTTCTTATTTTTTTAACTCCAAAAGTTATTTTCTCTAAAAAAATTGCGTTTGTAAGATCACCATGCAAATACGGTGTGACAAAGTATTGCAACAACCGCCATTTTATTCTCTAGGAGCCAAAAATCTGAAAATGAAGACAAAGGCTCACAGGACCCCTGTGCAATTTGCCGCCCCGGAGATGTGTGAACCGACCTCTATTGAGAGCCGGTCACATTCTCCTATCATGCGAATTGGATGTGGGGAAAACGGGGAAAACTTGCATAAGTGTGAACCCAGACTCAAGATTGCTTTGATCAGATGCTTGTAGAAGCCGGTAACGACTTGTAAACATCAAACGGAAAGCAGAAGTGACAAAATCCTCTACACTTCCGCTTTCTGATCTCACTGAATGCTGCCAGCCTGGAGCGGGAATGGGGGGGGGGGGGGGTGGCAGCCCCCTTTCGCCACCTGTAGAAGTGATCGAGTGGCTCTACAGCCACTCAAATCACTTCTAAGGCAGGTCTTAGACTGTTCATGCTGCTTTTTCTTGCAACCACGGGTTGCAAGAAAGAAATTTGCACGATTCCCCCATCAACACAGACAGTGCTGACACGGGAATCTCTCCTGTCGATCAATTGTCTGCTCCCTGCAGGGAAGCTGTACCGTCGGGAGAAGACAGCGATTATGGCTAGTGACTATAGCAGCTGCTAGCCATAATCGCTATGGAATCCAGCAGGCTGGTTGTACCCAAGTTGATCAATCAACTTGGTACATTTAGCCTGCCCACACAATTCGAATCTTGGACTGTTTAGCAGGATTCGAACGGTCTATGGCCGGCCTTCGTTAAAGAGAAATGCTGCCTGAAAATGTGGATACCAGACTTGCTGAGGGGGCAATCGAAGGAGAAGAGGAGCAGACAGCACCGATGGGGGGATAGGGAAGAGGAGGCAACAGAGCAGGTGAGTATACCCTCTTATCTTTACTAAAAAAATACGCTTTACAATCACTTTAAAGCTGCCATTTTACCTTTTTACTAAGGCAAACCAGGCTTCTGTAATTGTGCTTTGGCGTGCCATTCCAAATTATTTCTATGTTATGAGAACTCATAGGTGCCAAGTTCAATGGGTTTATTGACCTATTCTGAAATAAGGACTGGGATGTTGGTGACTTTCGACATGTTAAATATACATTAGACTTTGGATCTTAAATAACCTCACAAAAAAAAAAGCCTAAATATGATTGGCCACGACAACAGTTTTTCTAAATAAGACCAGTAATGTTTCTGGCAATGTTCTCCAAGAACGGGATTCTCAGACAGTACACCTGGTACTCACCGGCAGATGCAGACTTCCTATATATGGTGATCTTCTCATGAAGCTCTTCCATTGTTTTAAACACTCAGCCTGGGGCTACAAATGTACGAGGCTTTCCCCAGTACATGTGTACAAAGATATACAAACAGTATGGCTAGAAACCACATGCATTAGTAATCATACAATTCATACTTTTGTAGCATCATGACACCAAGGATCATGACTTACACCCAGCAATAAAAAGAAATTAAAATCATTTACTTCAATTATCTACATTCAACAGACGAAGGAAAGAGCAACTTCAAAATGAACTTATGAGAAAGGTAACAAATCTATTCCAAGCGTGTTGCTGGAATGAACAGTAGTAGAAGGCCTTCAGAAATTACCTTTCCTGGAAAACAATGCTGCTCCAGGCTCCCAATTTCCATGTGGGTTTTTAGCTACTACAAAGCAGTTTATTGTGGCTAAAATCTCACACATTCAGAGAGCGGTGGGATCACGCCATTTGCAGTAAACATACAAACTAACACACATGTACACTGCTTTAGTGTGTTGGGGTGCTATTTAAAATGAATAGCAATGCATGCAAGATGCTTTGACGCACGTTTTCACAATTTATGGATGTAACTTGGTCCTTAGCGATTTATCACTAGCTGAACTGAGCATCTAAAAATCACCCATGTGCTCTTACACTAATAGGTTAGAATCCTGTGTGTACACATGGACAAAATTTAATAAAAATAGGAAAATAAATACAAAGCAGATGACACCGATGATATCACAACCACATGTATTTTGAATCTTTTATCTCTATAACTAGGCAACAATTTTAAAATGAGCATGTGATCCTCATACTAGGAAAATAGAGGAAGAGGAGGTCCTAGGTTTCTAAAATGCAAATTTATGAAAATAATCACATCAAGGCAAAATCAATCCGCAACACTTGCCTAAATCATAACAAAATACAGCTTGACCTCAGAACAGAATGTCACTGAAAACTGTTCAAGATATAGTGGGTCCTTCAACACTGAGATGACATACCACTAGGTACTGTGTCTGCTTGTTTAACCACTTCAGCCCTGAAAAAATTTAGCCCCTTCCTGACCAGAGCACTTTTTGCAATTTGGCACTGCGTCGCTTTAACTGACAATTGCGCGGTCGTGCAACGTTGCACCCAAACAAAATTGACGTCCTTTTTTTCCCACAAATAGAGCTTTCTTTTGGTGGTATTTGATCACCTCTGTGGTTTTTATTTTTTGCGCTATAAACAAAAAAATAGCGACAATTTTGAAAAAAAAGCAACCTTTAACTTTTTGCTATAATAAATATACCCAGAAAATATATTAATTTTTTTTTTCCCTCAGTTTAGGCCGATATGTATTCTTCTACATATTTTTGGTTTAAAAAAAAAAAAATGCAATAAGCGTATATATTGATTGGTTTGCGCAAAAGTTATCGCGTATCCAAAATAGGGGATAGATTTATAGCATTTTTTTTATTATTTTTTTTTATTAGTAATGGCGGCAATCAGCGATTTTTATCATGACTGCGACATTATGGCGGACACATCGGACACTTTTGACACTATGTTGGGACCATGTCATTTAAACAGTGATCAGTGCTATAAAAATGCACTGATTACTGTGTAAATGACACTGGCAGGGAAGGGGTTAAACACTAGGGGGTGATCAAAGGGTTGTGTGCCCTAGGGAGTGATGGGCTACCACTGACATGACAGCAATCATTGCTCCCGATGACAGGGAGCAGTATATCTCTGTCTTGTCACTAGGCAGAACGGGGAAATTCTTTGTTTACATCTCTCCGTTCTTCCGCTCCGTAAAACGATTGCAGGACGTCGGCGGACACGGTCACAGAGCACGCACGCGCCCACAATGCCGCTTCTTAAAGGGGACATACCTGTACGCCCATTTGTGCAGCCGTGCCATTGTGCCGACGTATATCGTCATGCACTGGTTTTGGCAATCGGTTAAAGCAGCTTTAAACCCAAAAGCAAACTTAATTTTACAGCTTACCGATTCTTAGATGTGATGGCTGCATTTGTTTTCTTTTTTTGGCTTTCTTCTATTTTCATTTGCTGATCCAGCCAGTAAGTCTGTCAAAAGCACAAGCTCTCCAGCAGAATGCATCAGTTTACATGGATGAGACAAACCACTTAACACTGGCAGGGGTGATTAAAATGATCAGCTTCTATTTATTCATGCAAAATGTTTATCCGAAAAGGAATAGGAAAAAACAAACAGTTTTCTGTAAATGCTTACTAGGTGTGAGCTAAAGTTTGGCTTCAGTTTGTTTAGTGTATTTAAATCTGTATTATATATTTTTTTATTATTATATATTTAAAAGGAGAAGTATAGCCGAAGCTTGTTTGGCTGTACTTCTCCTGTGGATCACAGGAGTGCAATTCGTTCACTCCTGTGACCAGTTTTCAGCAAGAGCGGACTTCAGTCCAGACACCACAGAAGTCAGTCCAGGCACCGCGTCATCACAATAATAGAAGTCGGGATCTGCCAGGTCCCGGGACTGACACCCGGCTCAGCCTTTCAGCGAGCCGCTGAGAGCCTGAGCCAGCTGCACCTTTCCCTCCACAGCTCTGTGCTCCAGTGACAGTCTACAGCTCTCTGCTCGGGGAGCTGTCAGAACCGAGCGATTGGCAATGTTCCATTGCTCAGTTCTCAGTGCCGAGGCCCGGGGGGGACAGACACAGCATCGGACCAATGCTGCATCCACCTAGGCAAGTAATCTGCAAAAAAGCCCAATCCATACTTCTTTTTTAACACTAACCTCACCTCAGACTGACAATGCTACTGTCTGCTGTGCCTCCTGTGCTCCTTCACCCAGAGCGGAGGTTGTGTTATTGGCCAACTCACCAGGTGAAAACAGAGGAAAGAAAACCAAAGAAAAGAAAACTGATGCAACCACCTCATCTAATGATTGGTAAGTTGCAATATATTTTTGGTTTTAATACCTCGTTAACTTTCCAGAACATGTCTATTTGACGTGACTTTAGGTAATGGCTCACAATGGTGCGACTTGCTGTGATATTTGACAGTTTAAAGTCGCACCCTATTTGCGCCTATGGAACCATTTAAATCTGTGCGACTCCAACGTGCACACATTTTGAGAAGGTTTCTGCACTAGTTTTGGTGATTTCATGTGCGCATTGCATAGACATCTGTACATGAAGTCGCACTTAACAAGTCGCAATCAGTGTGAAGCGGGGCTACAAGGACAGAACAGGGCAGCCTGCAGTAGGATGGCGGCTGTACAAAGGTTACAGGAAGGGAAACGAGTGCAAAAACACTGCAATGTCTACCGGCTCCGGAATCTACCGTAATCAGTCCTGAAAAAAAAAAAAAAAACAATACTAAAACTGTTTTTTATATATTGTTGAGTGACAGAAGCTTTTTATTTTTATTCCAGTACAGATTGTCCTTATACTTAGGAACATTTTCTACATAGCGGTCGTCACCGTCTTTAACAGCAGCAGCCAGAACATTCCGGGTCTTTTTCCAGATAATTAGCCCAAGTGTCAACCATCCAATAAAGATGAGACACCGTAGTCAACATTTCTACCAATTTTCCACAAACTTCTAACCAGCATTCAAAGATAAAAAGACCATTTCTGACATCAAAGCCTTCTGTGAATATATCTGTGCTGGCTTTTTAGTGTGGATTGCATCATCTACATTACTTTACTTCTTTGTTATTTCACAAAGCACCATCATTTAACAGAACAAAGACAGCAGTAGTGTATTGTACTATGTTTGATTAATGCAAAAAGTTTGGAGTTTAGGTGACACCCTTTACTGGATAACTTTAAGCGGACCTTCATTCTTTTCCAATTCCCTCCACCCCTTCTTCCATCCTCTATATCAGGGGTCTCTAAACTTATTAAGCAAATGGCCAGTTTATGGTCTTTTAGACTTTAGGAGGGCCAGACTGCAGCTATTGAGATGAACAGTGCCCCATCGTTGGGATCATCGGGACAAACAGTGCCCCATTTTGTTACTGCCTTTATTACAATCATTTTAATTTCTGCCTCACAGAAATTAAGGCACCTTTCACATGGATCCGTCCACTGATCCCCTGTTGAGTAAAACGGCTGAATGACAGGTCTGTACCCGCTCCCCTTATGCAGAGCGGACATGGACACTGCTGTCCGCTTACACCCAACTGTCCTCCGTTCTGATCAGAATGGATCCCCTTCCGATTTTTTTTCCGAATTGGATCAGACCCTGGGTTGAACAGACACAAGTCCATTTAAATCTGGTGCACCATAGAGGATAATGGAGGGCCTGATCGAATCAGGCAGAAAAAACAGACAGTCGGACCTGATTGGACCTCTCATATTAAAAAAGGGGCCCAACACCGAACACCGCCGATGGCTCGGTTCTCTCACCTCCCCGAGCGAAGAGCTGCTGCCTGTCAGTCAGCATCTCTCCTGCTCTGCTCCTCCACACTCACTGGAGCGCTGAGCTGTGGAGGGACAGGGAATGGCCGACTCAGCAGCTCGCTGAGAGGTTGAGACACCCATCAGTCCAATGAAGTCACGATGACGCGGTGCCTGGACTAATCCTGGTGACATCGGCAGAGAGCGGACTTCAGACCGCTCTCTGCTGAAAACGGGTCACAGGAGTGCAAACTGAATTGCAGTTCTGTGGCCCACTGGAGAAGCCCAGCCAGTTTTGTTTTTTTTGTTTGTTTTTTTCCTTAACTTTGCGTATAGATCTAGGTTTGTCCCAAGCATGTTTGAAGCCATTTACTGCTTACTGTTTCACTACCTCTGCTGAAAGTTTTAATCAATGCCTCAACAACCCTTTTAGTAAAATAATACTTTCTAAAATTAGGTTTGAATATCATCTATTAGGGGAGCAACGGATCGTCATCGATCCGTGATCCGATCCGCGGAGGTTGATCCGTACGGGACACCCGTGATCCGCCGAGCGCTCTGTGGCCTCGGCGATAGGAAAGGGCGCGGCTTTGGCCTAGCTCCGGAGCGGCGGCCATCTTGGTATACCCGGCGGCCGTTTAGCACGCGATCACTTGTAACAAACCTCTCTCCCCTCTGTGTACTGATCTGTACAGTGGAGGGGAGAGATCGGAATTGGCAGCAGTGCCAATACTCTGCAATGCCCTGCCAATAGGGAGATTGTGGATATTATATTATATTATATTGTTGATCCGAAAATGATCCGAACCGTGACTCCTGATCCAAGGAACGAACCGAACCGTGAGTTTTTTGATCCGTTGCACCCCTATTGTCTATGGGTGCAAGGTGTTCACTGCACCTATGGATGATTCGTCCCTGGTGACAGTCGGGGGGTGATCCGTGTGGCGGTGGGGGAAATTACAGGCACTGATCTCCCTGTGTGCCTTTAATGAAGGAGCGGACAGCCGCTTCTCCTCATCTCCCTCCCGTGGCGGTCAGCTACTTAACCGATAGCCATATAGGGAAATTGGATGTAACTGTGCCCACCGATCACCTCCGAGTGTCCCCCTGAGTCCACCCCCGTCCCCCCCCCCGATCTGTCAGGATGGAGAGCGGAGGAAGGGTCCGGTAAGTATGTCATTTGAGTAGAGTCAGTAATCACTGGCTTCTGTCTCCTGTGCATTCATCTTTAAGGAAGCTAAGGCAACAGAGAAAGGGACTGGGGAATTTGTTTTCCTCAGTTCTTGTCTCAAGATAAAATCCCCCCCCCCCCCCTCAAAAAAAAAAAAAAAAAAAAGAAGCACTGAAAAAAAAAATTAAAATAGAATGTATTCTATGAATGAACTATTAAAAAAAAAAATGTCTTTGTGCTGCTACCCCCACAGCCCCCCTAATACTCACCTGAGCCCCCCCCCCCTCGATCCAGCAATGTGCTACCTGAACCCAAGAGACTCGGCTACCTGCCAGCAAATTTTAAAGCAGTATTAAATCCAAAACCAAAAATGCAATTTATCGCAACTTACCATTCATTATATGTGGTGGCTGCATTAGTTTTTTTTTTTTTTTTAAATACACAAATAAATTTAAGCCAAACTCCACCTAACACTTTATAAGCAGTTACAGCAATAGTTTTGTTCCTTTTGGGATAAAGGTTTTACAACAATAAATAAAAGCAGGCCATTGTAAACACCCGTCAGTTGTAAATGGTTTGTCCCAACCCCCTACATGTGCAGAACTGCTTGTTCAGTTGAAAAAAAAAAAAAAAAAAAAAGTTACTGCCAGGTAAAAACAACTGAAAACCTAAAAAAAAAAAAAAAAAATACTAATGCAGCCACCTCATCTAAGAATACGTAAGATTTAATAAAGGTTTGCTTTTGAATTTAATACTGCTTTATCATTTGCACAATAGTTGCAGGTTAAGCCTGCAACATCAAGCCTGTACCTTGCCTATACTTGGCATATTGTACATTTGCTGCCTAAAATCCCCTAAAATTTCCCCACGCTCCCCTGCTTTTTGACTTTCTGAAGGATCAAACCTACACAGGGCTCCCATGTGCCAGCACCTGGCACAGACCAGGAACCAACCAGTGAAGCAGAAGTGTTATATGTACCCCTTAACCAGTAAGTTCCAGGCATTTTCCAGGGTTCTGGTGACAGATCAGACTATCAGGTGAGTGTGTAGAAGGTACATACAGGCAGCTTTCAGTGTAGCACAGGTTTGCTGTAAGGGTACGTGGAATTTTCAAGGACATTTCTATTTGTTTTATCAATACAGTATGGGTGTAGCAGCAACACAAATACACAGAACACAAAATGGGAACATTTCACGACACTGAGTCAATTTTATACCAGTTGTGCAGAAGTCCCATGACATTTGTGCAACTGTAAACACAAATTTTCAGAAAAAATAAAATAAAATTAACTTTAGTCCAAGCACACACAATATACTACTCATTTCTTGGTAAAAATATAAAAAAAGGATAAGGTTGCACCAAGTAGATAGATACCAATGCTCTGTGGAGCGGAGAGGACCTGTCATCCGCCTACTCAGGGGGTCAGCTGAGTGATCCCCCGCTGACCAAGCAGATTCCTTATGGCGGAGGCACCCATGTGAAAGGGGCCTAAGGGTGATTGACATTTTTTTTCTGGCTCTATACGTTCCTCTAGGTTGGCTTATGTGTCCATGAAGACAAAGGCGTTTACAGGCAGAAAAAAACAAAGACATGCGTGTTCAGGGGATGAGCGTTTATTCATTTCACTGGACAGAATAAACTATTATGGGCAATGTAATTAATGAACACCAAACGCTTGGCACAGCTCAACGCTTGCAAAAAGCAGCTTTAGCCCAGGTTCACACTGACAGCGGGAATAAAATCATGAGAGTTCAGCTGAATTCACACCATTTAGTTTCCGTATGTCAGTCCCGACTTCTGGGCGATTACAGAGACGGGTTTCTGCACAGATGTCTGTTGAAATTACACCCCAAAGTCACCAAAAGTAGCACAGAAACTACTTTTGGGAATCGGTGTGGTGTCGCACAGATTCGGACAGTGCCATTGCCGGCAATAGTAGTCGATTTGGCATGCGATTTGACATGTCAAATCGCTGCAAGGTGAACCAGGGCTTAGGGGTGTTTTTTACATTGCTTTTATTTTGCCAGGAGAAAGGTGTCCAGAAAAGCTGGGCAAAGAGCCCAGTGTGCATGAGGCCTAAAGTTTACCTAAAGCCAAAGCATTTAAAATTTTTTTTTTTAACTGGTATTAAACTCCCAGCATTATTCTAGCTTAACACATTAAAATAAATATTCCCAAGTAAACTCACAGTCCTCACAGGAAAGCATGGACAGCAGTCTGTTAGCTTGGGAAAAGTATGGGAGAAAGGGGAGGGGGAGGATTAGGGAGCAGCAGCAGAGTGCCTTGCCACCCTAGGCTATGGGACTGTGCGTTTCTATTGATGCACACAGTGTACGGAGACATAAATCCAGTCCCTGCATGCAAGGCTGGCTCCATTGGATGCTGTGAGATGAATGAGCCACCCTGGAACAGGAAACCTGGGGTAGTGGTCCTGGCACCAGCCTAAACTAGAACATAGGCAAGGACAAAGGCTAGGTTCACATCTGTGGTGCCACTGCAGGACCCACACAAATACCAGCAGCCACAACCACTCGCACAGAGAAACCATTAATCCTAATGGCACTCCGCTCACACTGGAAATCGCAACTATAGGGGCAACCAAGGTTCCCATGCGGTCTTCAATTTAAAAAATGTTTTCCTGCATGTCATGGGGCACGGCAGCCCATTCAAGGGAATGGGCTCGTGGCTGCACAGGTGTGAACCTAGCCTAAGGCTCATTTTACACATATGCGATGCGAGAACCTGAGCGATTCCAGTACGGGTTCCCGCATCGTAAGCCAGCAGTTCACAATGTCCTGTACGAACCGCTGCAGGTGTTAATAGAAAGTTAATGACACCCCCAGGTCTGTTCGCATATCGCAATGTGAACTGTCAAATAGTGCAAAATAAGATTGCATGGGTGTGAACACCCACGAGATCCAATTCCAGTGGGGACCAAAAAAAGGGCCCTGCACCATTTTGGTGCAAATGTGATTTCAGCCAGTTTGTATGGCTGAAATTCGCATTGCACAGACATCGCATGTGATCTGCATAGCAATGCGGTGTGAATCACATGCGATGCCCGTCATCGCATATGTGTGAACTGGCACTACAAGACTAAGGAGCTGTATATTCAGCAAACCATTAAATCACCTGCTGAAAGTGCTTAAAATTAAGGGTCACTTTAAATTTAATTAATATCACTTTAAATTTTGGATAGAGAGAAGGGTTAGAACCTCTGTCAGATCCTTAACATTGTCTTATTTCAGTTCAAGAGGCGAATTACCCTATTTTGCAGAGGTTTCTGATTACATTATGCTGTGTCTGTGAAAGGAAGTAAGTAAAAGTAATTCTCAAACAATAGGTTGTAACAGATAATAAAAGCAAACCTGAGAAGGGCGTTATTCATTCCCTACTCAAAAAAAAAAAAAAAAGCCAGGACTATAGAAATACTGTTGGCAATGACACAAAGCAAAAAGAAAATCATAAAAGGAATGGTATCACAAGCATTAAAAATTATCGGATCAAATACAAAAAGTTACAAAAAAATGCTTATACAATAGAAAAAAAAAAAAAAAAATAACCAGTACATAGATCCTTGAAAACCTCTCTTTAGAAGTCTATCCTGCTTCTAACACTGTTTTACTTCCTCCATCAGCTCATCCCCCACAGCTATTACCTTTTGTATCAATTGACCCTCTCTTCTTAGATTAAAAGCTCTAATGAGCAGGGCCCTCAGATTCCTCTTGTACCAAATTGTCATGTAACTGTAATGTCTGCCTTTATTTTGTTAAGTACTGTGCAAACTGTTGGCGCTATAAAGATCCTGAATAATAATAATACATTTTCAATCTCTGCATTAAAGTGGGAGTAAACTCCCATGCTTGATATTTACTTATATGTAAGGCTTTCTATAGGTACACTAAATTTCTCCTAAACGTGCACCTTGCTGGTGTTTCGTCAGATTAGGCGACCAGTCAGAATGTGTAACAGAAGTGATGTTCCGTCGCCGCCATCTTGCTACACCCCGCACTCCTCCACATTAAGGTTACAGTGAGAAGGCGGCAAGTGGACAGATTGTTACACCCCCTGGAGTTTTGCATTTCATACTTATTTTTAACAGTAAACATGGCTTATATGGCGAAACACAGTATTTATAAATCCAACGGACTGTTTCGATGTTGAATTTTAAAAGCAGCGGCAAGCCTGCTGATCTCACAGTTTTGCTAATATGACAGAACACCGCTGCTTTTATAATTCAACATATAAACAGTCTGATGGATTTCTAAATACTGTATGTCACCATATAAGCTCTGTTTTAAAAATAAGTGTGAAATGCAAGACTCTGGTGGGTTAACAAGATGTCCACTTGCCGCCTTCTCACTGTATCCTTACTGTGGACAAGTGCAGGGTGTAGCAAGATGGTGGTGAAGAAACTTCATTTCTGTTACAAATTGTGCTGGGTCACCTAATCTGACGAAACACTGTGAATAGTGGCTCCTGTGCGCATGTGTGAGAGTGACGTCATCGCCGTGCAAACAGACGGCCGGTGGAGGCGAACCTGGAAGGAAGATCGGGCGAAGATGGAAGCCCTGTCAGAGCATCACTGGAGGGCTTGATTTTAAGGCAAGTTTCACATAATGCGCTAGTATGCGATGCATACTAGCACATTATAACTTTACCTTGCAGGTTTAAAAGAAAAAGAAAAAAAAAAAAACATTACGGTTTACTATTGCTTTAAGGTAAAAAATGTCTCACTAGTTGTATCGCCGCCCTCACCTCCCTGAGTCTTTCTTGATACAGCACTGTGTCCGATTGCAGCGATGCTGGTCTCTTTCTCTCCTCACATACTCAGGGACAGCAGTGGGAGTCATTGGCTCCTGCTGCTGTCAAAGTACTGAGAGAAGGGAGCGAGGCTGAGCCGTGCTGTGAGCATCAATGAATGCACACAGCCCAGCTTGGGAGAGAACCTGTAGGTGTGCCACTATAGGAAGCAGCTTCTTATAGTGCCACACAGACATGAGGAGCAGAAAGCACCACCAGTGAACCCCAGAAGAGGAAGGTCCGGGCTGTTCTGTGCAATACCATTTCACAGAGCAGGTAAGTATGACGTTTATTATTTAAATTTTCTTTAAAAATCCCTTACAACTACTTTAAACTAAAGAGGTTGCCACAAGACGGATATTGTTTCTACTGTCCTGTAACTGAAGAAGTGAGACTTGGCAGACACTGCAGAGTTGGGGAAACCCCTCCATTGGAATACCCAAGAAATATTAAAAACTAAACAGACAGAACTTACATGGTTCTGTAAAAAAAAAAAAAAAAAAAAAAAAAGCCAAAAAACACACACAAACACACACACACACACACAGTACAATTGAGTTTCTATGCTCTACAAGACAAACCAAATAAAATGAGTCAACAGATAATAAAAAGTTCCGATCATAACTCCTTTATCGATAAGGTATAATCTCAGTATAAATCTATGGGTACAACTGACAGCATGCATCCTGGGTGCTTAGACTGAACTGGATGTAGATTTGTTCCAGCTCAGTGGAGCCTATATTTTTTTTTAGACTTCGTTGAATGTATATTTGTTTCCAGTCAGCAAAATACACAAGTTGATATACAACCTCACAGCTTCTATTTTTTCCTTCAAGGATTGAACACTTTTCCACATTAGTGAAAGAACTTTATAGAAGGGTTAGTCTGCTTAAAACTGAGACTTTGCACACTGGTGAATGAATCACGATCTGATCTACTGTCTCTATTTCCTAAACCACCTCCATTAGCATGTAGAATATCAAAGTTCCTCCTAAATTCTACCAGATATAAAATAAATAGAGCATGAAAGATGGTTTCATAAAGGTTGTGTCAGGTGAATGGAGCCAAAAACTCCAGTAGAGATCTAGCAGCCAAGAGAGTCAACTTCTAACAGTTAGTTTACAGACAGTTGGTTTCCTAAAGTGTTTGTTAACCCCAAAAATATATATATACAGATCCTAGTCCCTTAAAGCAGATTACACAGCACAGTGCTTGTGATGTGTAATCTGCCCCTCTCTAGACTGTAAAAAAAAGAAAAAAAAAAAACCTCCCTGAACCCGCAACTTCCTGTATGCCCTCTCTGTACAGACCACGATAACCAGGGCTGCTCAGCCCTGATCACCGTGGTCAGAGTAAGTCCCTCCGTCATACGCTGCCCTACTCGCCTCCTCTCCTTCCTGCCTGTCAGCTGCGTCTGTGTCTCTGCCCCGCCCCCCCCTCTTCCCGCCACCATTATTAAAAATAGAACCCTACAATGGTCACTGCCAGCCCCACTACTAGAAGCTTAAAGCAGAACTTCCCTTTTGGGTGGTGCTGCACACTAATAGATTTTCAAAAGTTGTAGGAAAATTGTATCAAAATTGATTACAAGTTTACTTTTAAAGTGATTGTAAGGCATAGGGGTTTTTTTATTAAAATAATAAACATGTTATACTCACCTTACATGCAGAACAGCGAGCTCTAGAAAAGCTAGAGCAGCTAGCACAAAAGTATGACAAGCCCCAAAAATATAAACAACACAAACTGCGCAGCGCTCAATCCAATATTCAGTGATCATTTCTTGCCTTATCTGTAACGTGCAACTGTGCATATACTTTGAATATATAGCGATACATAAATAAATAAAAATATAAAGATGTAATTTCATTCAAAATAACCAAAATATCCAGAAAACTGTTTCTAATTGAGAAGAATTATCTCCAAAGTGACTCTAAAGACATCAAGTGAAAATAATAAAGAAGTGATTCTCCATATGACCCAAAGTGCATCCACAGTGTGCAAAAAAATTACACCACCACTGGGAGGAGCTCTACATGTGACGTCACGCTGCAGCGTCTGTGCATCGGAGCTGCGGCCATCTTGGTATGTTTTTTATATGGCTTGTAATTTTAAATATACAATAAAATACCACATAATTTATATCATTCCTCTGGGGATCTGTGTGGTG